>JAKWJD010001757.1:32827905-33522905 GCA_027705065.1 Solanum peruvianum
CTTAGATGGATCCACCATCACCCCATCTTAGAAACCACGTGCCCCAAGAAGGACACCGAATTTAGCCAAAACTCACACTTGGAGAACTTCGCATAAAGCTTTTTCTTTCTCAACACTTAACACCATCCTCAAATGCTCCTCATGTTCTTCTTTACTCTTGGACTTATATCAGTATATCATCAATAAACACAATCACAAAGAGGTCCAAGTATGGAATGAAATCCCGTTCATCAAGCTCATGAAGGCAGCAGGGGCATTCGTAAGACCAAAGGACATTACCACAAATTCATAATGCCCATACCTAGTTCGAAAGGCAGTCTTTGGCACATCCGTTGCTTGTATTTTCAATTGGTGATAACCGGACCTCAAGTCAATTTAAGAGAAGACACAAGCACCTTGTAACTGATCGAACAAGTCATCAATGCGGGGAATGGGGTACTTGTTCTTAATAGTTACTTTGTTCAGTTGTCTGTAGTCTATGCACATCCAAAAACTCCCATCCTTCTTCTTTACAAACAAAACCGGTGCACCCCAAGGAGATGAAGTTGGTCTAATGAAGCCTTTGCTCAACAACTCTTGAAGTTGTGCTTTTAACTCTCTTAACTCCGCGGGAGCCATTCTATAAGGGGGTATAGAAATGGGGCGAGTGCCCGGTTCCAAATCAATGCAAAAGTTGATGTCCCTATCCGGTGGCATACAAGGAAGATCTGCAGGGAACACATCCAAAAACTCACGGACTACCGAAACTGACTCAATTGAAGGAACTTGAGTAGTGTCATCCTTGAGATGTGCCAAGAAAGATAAACACCCCTTACTAACCATTTTCTTATCACGAAGAAAGGAGATAATACGCACCGGATTGGAGGTGTAGTCACCCTCCCACACTAAAGGATCTGTCCCAGGATTGGCTAACATCACATTTTTGGCATTACAATCCAAGATCGCAAAATTCGGAGAAAGCCAAGTCATACCCAGAATTACATCAAAGTCAACCATTTCTAAGATAACCAAATCTACATAAGTGTTGCTCCCCACGAAATTCACCAAACAAGACCTATGTACCTTTTCAACTACCACAGACTCACCCACCGGAGTAGAAACACGAATAGGCATATCAAGTAATTCACAATGTAGATTTAGACCATTAGCAAATGATGAAGATACATATGAAAACGTTGAGCCAGGGTCAAATAATACAGATGCCATGCAATCACAAACCAAAAGATTACCTGTGATAACAGCATCAGACGCCTCCGCTTCAGATCACCCAGGGAAAGCGTAACAATGGGCCCTATCACCCGTCTGTCCATTGCCCCTACCATGTTGTGTTGTAGTGGCTCCAGTTTGCCCATCACCTCTGCCGTTGTGGTGACCACCATTACCTCGGCCACCACGTCCTCCAGAAAAGCGGCCTCTACCATGACCACCTCTACCTCTAGCTATTGGGGGTCTGTAACTCTGTTTTGGACAATTCCTCCTAATATGTCCAATATCCCCACATCCATAGCACTCTCTGGAGTCAGGCATAGGTCTCTCGGAGTAGTGTTGACCGTTCTGAGGTGGACCCCCAACTACACTCTGTAGTGAAGACTGAATTGGTCGAACTGAGTGACCTCCGGAGTTCTGTCCTCTAGAATAAGAACCATTAAACTCACCTCCCCTTCGAAACCTTTTTGATGTCGATGTCGTGGTGAAGTCATCTGGTTTCACTCCTTCCACCTCTATCACAAAGTCTACCACCTCTTGGAAGGATGTTGCCGTTGCCGCTATCTGTAAGGCTGAAATCCGCAATTCTGACCTCAACCCCTACACAAAATGGCAGATCCGTTCTTGTGGACTGAAACAAAGTTGGGCGGCATACCTGGATAATGCACGGAATTTGGCCTCATATGCGTTAACCGTCATCCTACCTTGCTCTAGACTCAAGAACTCATCCCTCTTCCTATCCCTCAAAGTCCGGGGAATATACTTTTCCATGAACAAACTAGAGAATGATTCCCAAGTCATAGGTGGTGCCTCTGTTGGTTGACACTCAACATGTGACCGCCGCCACATTTTGGCGTTCCATTGAAACTGATAGCTCACGAACTCGACACCAAACCGCTCTACTATACCCATCTTGTGTAGGAGCTCATGACAATCAACTAGGAAATCGTAGGCATCCTCTGATTCTGCACCCTTAAAGACTGGAGGTTTAAATTTCAAGAACTTACTGAAAAGTTCATGTTGATCGTTTGTCATTATAGGCCCAGTAGTAAGACGTGGAAATGTGCCTATCTCCAATGTTGCATCCATGCGGGGAGCCATAGTAGCCGCATGTCGTATCTCTGAAACCGGAGGTGTTGGTGCAGAAACCACTGGGGGTGCCTGACCGTGATCGGATAACCCGCTAAGATAAGCAAGTACCTGATTGATCATCTCTGGGGTAGGTTGGGGTGGCAATTCTTCATGTTGCACCTGTTCATTCTCCCCTTCCTCACCCTCTCTTACCACATCCTCGGTCGGTGGAGGAGTCACTGCCCTAGTATCAGATGGGCTAGGTGCTCGTCCTCTTCCTGTAGAGGACGTCCTCCCACGACCTCTTCCACGGCCTCTTGCCGCTGCTCTTCCTCGAGCTACAGCCCCAGTGGCTGGCTCAGTCGTTTCTTGTCTTTCTGTTGTTGCTGGTGCGGTCGTTGCTCTAGTTCTAACCATCTGCGAAATAGAATAAAGATGGTCAGATACCAATTTGTATCACCTAGATACCAATTGGACTCAAGTAGTAGCACGAAAGAAGAATGAAAGAATGGAATTTTCCTAAAGTCTTATAGCCTCTCAAAGAAAGGTAAAGGCGTCCCCCTACCGTTCCTTAAGACTCTACTAGACTCGTTCTTGTGTGATGAGACCAACGAACCTAATGCTCTGATACCAAGTTTGTCACGACCCAAATCGGGGACGCGACTGGCACCCACATCTACCCTCCTATGTGAGCGAACCAACCAAACTAACCCTTAACATTTCAAGATATATCAACAGAAAATAATGCGGAAGACTTAAACTCATTAATAAAACAATTCAAAACTATTATTAATATCCCCAAAATCTGGAAGTCATCATCACAAGAACATCTATCCTCAAATTACTAAGCTAGGAATGTCTAAGAACAAAAATAACTAAAAAGCTAGTTCATGCCGGAAGTTCAAGGCATCAAGACTTGAAGAAGAAGACCCAGTCCAAGCTAGAAGCATTAGCTCACCCTGAAGATCCGGTATGACGAAAAGTGGCTCGAGTTACTGTTGTGTTGAAGTTGACGGAACGTTTGCTGCATTTCATAAATAACAAAGAAGAAAACATAAAAGTAGGGGGTCAGTACAACCACAAGTACTGAGTAGATATCATCGGCCAACTCAGAATAGAAGATAATATATATCAAGTAATATAATAAATCAACTATAAACTCAACATGTAGCAACAACAAGTATTATAATCGTCAATAAATACCATCAAGTTCATCCATGAGGACTCAAGCCTCAATACCATACTCATTTGGGAATTAAGTTCATTATGTTGAGTATATTATCAACTTTCAAGATTCATTATCTTTCTTCCTCTTGTGTCGGTACGTGACACTCCGATCCCCTACCACTATGTGTCGGTACGTGACACTCCGATCCCCTATATGTGTCGGTACGTGACACTCCGATCCCCTATATGTGTCGGAACGTGACACTCCGATCCCCTATATGTGTCGGAATGTGACACTCCGATCCCCTATATGTGTCGGAACGTGACACTCTGATCCCCTATATGTGTCGGAACGTGACACTCCGATCCCCTATATGTGTCGGAACGTGACACTCTGATCCCCTATATGTGTTGGTACGTGAAACTCCGATCCCCTATATCTACGTGTCGGTTCGTGACACCCGTCCCACTAATACTATGTGTCGGAACGTGACACTCCGATCCACTAATACTATGTGTCGGAATGTGACACTCCGATCCACTAATACTATGTGTCGGAACGTGACACTCCGATCCACTAAATTCATTCTATCCGTTCATCAAGCCTTCTCTATACCAAGGCATCATCAATCCCATTACTTTAATTCATCAAGCCTTCTCTATACCAAGGCATCATCAATCCCATTACTTTAATTCATCAAGCCTTCTTTTATACCAAGGCATCATCATTAGTAAATAGATTAAAGTTTCTTTCAAGATTTGGGATTCAATTGTTTTCATCATGCTTGTTTTATCAAAATCACATAATCATATTAATGCAAGCATACAATTAAGCATATAGACAGGTTAACAATATCACCAATACATATCATTCACTATTAAGAGTTCACTACGAATATCGTAAAATAAACCATAACCTACCTCCACCGAAGAATTGATCAAACAAGCTAATCCTCAAGCTGCGTTTTCTCTTCATTTCTCCTCTCACGTTCAATCTCTCTTTCCCTTATTCTTTCTGTTTGTTTTTATTCAAACCCTCCTTCTCTTACCCTAATTAACATATAATTAGGTGTAAAAGAGGACAATAAAACCCACTAATTAACTTAAGGTTACCTCTTTTAACCCCCAAGTAATTAGACTCATTAATATTAACCCTCAATCTTTATAATTAAGGAAAGAATAGTCCAAAACGACCCTTAAAACGTGTAGAGGAATCCTATTCTGCCTAGGATTTGCGCAACCTGTGACGGCCCGTCGTGCCTGCGACGGTCCGTCACGCAGGTCGTCGCAACCCCACAGGACTTACGTGAACTGTGAATGCCCGTCACCCCTGTGACGGTCCGTCCTGCACCTCCGTCATGACGGTCAGACACTCGTTTCTTGTACCAAATTCTCAAAAGTTGAAGTGTTTTGCAACGGGAGCTCACGACAGTTCGTCGTGGATGTGACGGCACGTCCTGCAGGTCCGTCACAAATTACAGAGAGTCGATTTTCAGTACCAATTTCAGAATTTCTAAGTATGCTGAAACGATACACCCTCGACGGGCCGTCGTGCCTATGACGGTCCGTCGTAGTGTCCGTAGTCTTGGCCAGTTTTTCCAGAAATAAAATCTGCTGCTCAAAACGACTAAACAGGTCGTTACACTACACTCTTAGCATTCCTCATAACATATCATCAGTAAGAATGCGGAAAAATTATAACTTTTTACATATTGAGGTATACATAGACCTCTCACATAGTACACTTAGACTCCTCGAGTATGAAACTTACTTAAGCTTATCATTAAGAAAATACAACCAACATTTAATAATTTATTCTAATATTACCATGTAACTTTAAATCATCTAAATGAACTAGAACATTTGTGCACATCCCTCATACAAATCTATAATTGCCACATACGGCTTATAAATGATTCCTCAACAATTGGAAAAAAAAATGTCTTAAATCTATAGCAAATGTGACTAGGCTAGATAGAATGCCTCATTCTCAAAAATTGAGCACTCACCGATCAACTTAAGAAAGATTTCTAAGTATTCTTTCATTTTATCTTGATACTTCAATGGCCCGAACACACATTGTTTTGGAAAAGGGAAAGAATATGGGTTAGTTCAACCACATGTACAAAGTATGGAAACATATGCATATAAAACATTGAAATCATGCTCAAAGGGATATTTGTTCAAAACCATTCTATGTCACTTTTTAAAGAGTTTATGCACAACCAAGAACACATATAATTCAACAGGCACAACATTACATATGAAAATTCTATATCAAAAATCAAGACCAACATTACCACAAACTATAGTCAACATGGATAATGAATAACATAACTTTGAACTCATATAGGCATGAAAAAATCGAACATAAAATTATTATAACAATTCATGTACAAGAGTTCATAATCTTCTCAACATATAAGACTCTTACTCACAATGTCTTCCCAATACTACGAGTGCAATGCCAATGTGAAGTCCCATAACCTCACATAATAAATTAAACCACGTAAAGGACCATAGGCAATGTCAACATTTCATATACCTTGATATCATGAATGGTTTTCATCATGAATACATTTATTTAGACCTATAGCATCTACATTAATAAAACTAACATCATATAGTATCATGAGCATGCAAAGTCATCATATACATATCATTCATATAATAAGTACATAAGAACAACCTCCTAGGACTTCCTTCGTAATCAATTTGTACCATGTATAAATACATTATCATACTGCTGCCTACATTAAGTAGAACCCCTTAAATTAACCTTGTTAGAGTTTACTTTATTACTTTGTTTTACTTTCGGGAAAATCATCTTAACTGACCATAGACCATGTGAGCTATGTATGGAATCCAGTGGCTTCAAACCGTACATAGAAAGAATATGGTCTCTTTTCCAAGGTAGTACCATAACATAAACATAGACTTCTAGGTGGATCAACTAGCTAGTATTCCTATTGTGGAAACATAGATCAAGAACAAGTAGACATGTTAGAGACCCAGTTTATGAACAATTGCATTGTAATCACCATATCATCTCATAACCATTAAACTAGATGCTAAACTAATGTTCCTTGTAGAAAATTCATTAAGTAATTCTTAATCATCAGAACTTACTAAAGGCCATAGGAGACTAACCCCGTGTATACTAAGAGCCATTAACTCGTTAGGTATTTCATTGGAATGTCCTTTCATTACTACCATTTATTTGTTACATTAACACATCATCATCATAATATTGTAGGAAGGCAGAAAAGTGATTCACAATCAACAAAATATCATCATACCTTAATCATAATCTTAAATTCATATTCTCAAGACATTTTAATTCCATTCATCACTTGAAAACCTAATTAATCTAATTACATGCAATACTTAAGTTGAACATCATCATGAATTATAAGACATCATAATTGAAGTAACCATTCAAGACACAAAGACTTACCGAATCACTTTCAAAGGCCTTATTAAAGATCTTACCACCAAACAACCGCATTAATCCTTCAATATACTGAATAACACCATATTATAGTAATCAGCACAAGAACAAAGTTAATTGTACCATCAATGAGTTCAACATCAATTCATAACCTAGTGTTAAGAAAATAGGGTTACTTCATGATTTCTTCTATAGAAATAGGTCAATTATAAAGAATTATTATAATTAACCGATAATAAATCCTAATCTAAAATAATAATAAAAGAAAAAAATACAAATTAAATATGAAGGATGAATTTCATAATAAGAAGGTAACCCATTTTTTGGAAATTTGTTGTAATCAATTTGAAGGAGCCTCTTGAGGAAAGTGATCCCATGAACGAATAGATACAATACCTTACCAATCATTGAATATAGATGGAGATAAAGTTTAAAAATTTCAAACCTTATTCTTCAATGGTGTGCTTTGGGGAATGTGAAAAAAAGTACAGAGAAGGTGGAGAGATTTTAGTTTGAGAATAGTGGGGTGTTCGGTAAGTTTAATGAGGGTTATGTCATATATACTTACTTAACTAACATAATTAACCTTACCATAACTCCTAATTAATTAAATTACCAAGTAACTAATTATGTCACTGACTAAGAAAACTTAACAGTGAACAGACCCTCATACAACGATTGCTTGCCGACAGGGGTCGATCAAACAACGGAACCGTACTTGCAAGCCATCATTTAATTAAGAGATTCTGATTTCTGGACGTTTTTTAAATTCCGAAGTGTTGACCAATGGAGCCATCGATTGATCATTGATGAATAGACGTCGTGTCGATTGTCTTTGTGGTTGCACAATGTAAAATTGACATTTTTGTGGACATATTGAATGGTCTTCTCGAAGGATCCCTAGGATTGTCCTTGTGGAGTTGTACCTAGATATTAGGAACCTAAACACACCCTAACAAATGTTTAACACATTCCTAGAAAATTTCATTAATTTCCAACTCTTAAAATCCCATGAAACATACCAAGGCTTGCTATTGCATATTTCACAATTCATCGGACATCGTGGACGATTCTTGATGTTTTGACTCTTACACTTCATAAATGTTTCAAATGCATTATTTTATGCCTAATATAAGTGGTTCATGTATCATTTCGTCATTAGAAGCTCTAGATTAGGTCTTGGATTTCTGGAGTGTTACATTATGCCTCCCCTCCCCAAAAAAAAAGATTCATCCCCGAATGACAGAAAAACATTTTATTAGAGAGAGGTTAACTCAAGACTAGCAGACCAATAAACAAAAACATAAATAATTATGAGAAACATCCCATATGAGTAATTCATAACTAAAATCACAATTTACCACACAAAAGAGCTCTATATGACAACATGAAAAACTACCTTACCAATATCAACATGAGCTCAACATGATAAGCAAATCACTTATGCAAACTTTTTTTCAAAACACATTACATGCTCAGTACTATTTCATGGAGGCAACAATACGTAACGCAATTAAGTGCAAATTAAGCAGAAAGAACATTTTTACATGAAAATCATTTTAACATGAACTTTTTCCATAAATATCCATATTTTTGCAAAACAAGTCATATTCAAATTTATTCATTATTTTCATTATGAATAGGACCAACTAACCATTACTATGAAAAAGATGAGGATGATGGGAGTTAATGTAATCCTCTAACTCCCATGTTGTTTCCTAAACAAGATAGTTTCTCTATAGAGTCTTTACGGAGGAAACTTCTTTGTTTCTGACCTTGTTAATTTTGGGATCTAGAACAATCATCAGCACCTCTTTATAGGAATGTTCCCCATCAACACCTATAACATCAATACCAAGAATGGACGTATGTGTCATGACCCAAAACGAGCCGCGAGTGGCACCCACACTTATCCTACTATGTGAGCGAACCAACCAACCTAAACCCCAACATTTCAACATAATAAACAGAATAAAATGCGGAAGACTTAAATCTCATTAATGAAAATCGATTAATAACTTCTAAAAACTCAAACACTTATTATTCCCAAAATCTGGAAGTCATCACCACAAGAATATCTATCCTCAAATTACTAAAGCTAAGAGTATCTAAGAAACTAAAAATAAATAACAGCTAGTCTATGCCAGAACTTCAAGGCATCAAGACATGAAGAAGAAGATCCAGTCCAAGCTAGAAGCATTAGCTCACCCTGAAATCTGGTATGATCAAGACTGGCTAGAGTTGCGGTTGAGTTGAAGACGATGGCACGTTTGCAGCACTCCACAATTAACAAAGAAAAACAAATACAAGTAAGGGTCAGTACAAAACACAAGTACTGAGTAGGTATCATCGGCCAACTCAAAATAGAAAATCGTATATGTCAGATAATAACATAAAACCAACTAAATACTTAACAGGTGATAGCAACACACATAAGAATCATTTGCAACAACACCAATCACATCTAGGAGGACTCAAGCCTCCAAACCATACTCATTTGGGAATTAGTTCTTTAGATTGAGTATATTAGCATATTTCAAGATTCATTCCCTTTACTATCCTGGTGTCGGAACGTGACACTCCGATCTATCAATACTATCGTGGTGTCGGAACCTGACACTCTGATCCATCAATACTATCCTGGTGTCGGAACGTGACACTCCGATCCATCAATACTATCCTGGTGTTGGAACGTGAAACTCCGATCCATATACTATCCTGCTGTCGGAACGTGACACTCCGATCCATATACTACTCTGGTGTCGAAATGTGACACTCCGATCCATATACTATCCTGGTGTCGGAACATGTCACCCGATCCTCTATTACTATCCTTGTGTCGGAACGTGACACCCGATCCTCTAATCTCATTACTTTAGTTCATCAAGCCTTCTTTTATACCAAGGCATCATCATTAACAAAGTAAATTTAAGATTTAAGATTCACAGCTTCATCTTCCCAATCTATTACAATTACATAATCACATCATGCAAGCACACAATTAAGCATATAGAGGACTTTATAATACTACCCAACACATATCATTCGCTATTAAGAGTTTACTATGAGATAGTATAAACCATAACCTACTTGCACTGAAGAATCGTGATCAAGCAATCTACTTTCCCAAAGCTGCGTTCTTCTTGTCCCTCTCGTTCGTTTGTTCGTTTCTCCCTCTCCTTGTTCTTTCTATTTTCTTCATCAAAACCCCTCTTATTTTATCCTAATTAGCATATAATTAAGTATAAAAGATGATAAAATAACCCACCATTTATTTCAAGGTTATCTCCTTTAACCCCCAAGAAATTGAATTATTAACATTAATCCACTAACTTTATAATTATAAGCATGAATAGTCCAAAACGCCCCTTAAAAACTGTCAACAGAAATCCGACCCAGTCTGGGTTACGCAAACTGTGACGGTCCATCACGGCTGTGACGGTCCGTCCTGCAGGTCCATCACGAAGTTCAGAGAGTTAATTCTGTGGAAAGATTTTTGACTGTCCGCCGTGCCAACGACGGTCCGTTCTGCAATTCCGTCACGAAGTTCAGAGAATCGATCTCAGCTCCTAAATTTCAGAATTCATAGTGTTTTGGAATGAGACCACCTCGACGGTCCCTCGTGCCCATGACGGTCCATCATGGGATCCGTCGACTCAGACAGTTATTACCAGAAATACTCTACTGCTCAAAACGACAAAACAGGTCGTTACAATAGATACAAATTTACGCATCGTTCGTCCTCGAACAATCAAAAGAAGAAAAACAAGGGCGAAAAGGAGTACCTGAATCTGTAAACAGGTGTGGGTATATTTCTTGCATATCAGCCTCCTTCTCCCAAGTGGATTCTTCAACTAGTCGATTCTTCCATTGAACTTTGATGGATGCAATCTCCCTTGACCTCAACTTGGGGACTTCTCTATCTAAAATACCAAAAGTCTCTTCCTCATAAGACAAATTTTCATCAAGCAGAACCGAATCCCAACGAATGATGTAGTTCCCATCCGCATGGTATCTTTTCAACATAGACACATGATATACCGGATGAACTCCTGACAGTCTTGGGGGCAAGGCTAATTCATAAGCTACCTCCCCCACGCGCTTCAGAACTTCAAATGGACAAATATACCTTGGACTAAGCATACCTCGCTTACCAAACCGCATTACCCCTTTCATGGGCAAAACCTTCAGCAAGACTTGCTCACCCTCCATAAAATCCAAGTCTCTAACCTTCGGATCTGCATATTCCTTCTGCCTACATTGAACCGCTAAAATCTTTTTTTGAATGCATTTCACTTTGTCTAACGATTCCCTAAGAAGGTCAGTACCCCAAGGTCTAACTTCAAATGCATCAAACCACCCAATGGGAGACGTGCATCTTCTCCCATACAGTGCTTCAAATGTGGCCATATCAATACTTGAGTGATAGCTATTGTTGTAGGAGATCTCTGCTAAGGGTAAGGAGCTATTCCAATGGCCACCAAATACTATCACACATGCACGAAGCATATCCTCCAACACTTGAATCGTTCGCTCAGACTGACCTTCGGTCTGAGGGTGAAATGCGGTACTAAGATCCAACCTAGTACCTAATTCAGCATGCAATGTTTTCAAAAACTTAGAAGTAAACTGCGTACTTCTATCTGATATGATGGAGAGTGGAACCCCATGCAATCGAACAATTTCTGAGAATGAAATGAGCAGACTTAGATAATCTGTCGACAATTACCCAAATGGAGTCATACTTACCCATTGTCTTTGGAAGACCAACCACGAAGTCTATTGCAATTCTCTCCCACTTCCGTTCCGAAATGGGCATTCTCTGAATTGTTCCTCGAGGCCTCAGGTGTTCATACTTTACTTGCTGACAATTTGGACATTTGGCAACAAACTCTACAATGTCAAGCTTCATTCTACTCCACCAAAAATGTTGCTTTAGGTCACGATACATCTTGGTTGCACCCGGATGTATAGAATACCTTGAACTATGAGCCTCTGTAAGAATAGTGTGGATCACATCATCGACGCGGGGTACACATGCCCTTCCCTTAATTCTCAAAACACCATCCTCATCGATTTTTTCTTCTTTAGCTTCTCCTCGCAACACCTTATCTCGGATCCGGATCAGTTACTCATCAGTAAACTATTTTCCCTTAATCTTGTCAAGAAAGGAAGATCTTGCCTCCACACAGGCCAAAAATCCTCCTTTCTCATTTACTTCTAACCTCATAAAGTCATTAGCCAGAGTCTGAACCTCTCTAGCCAATGGGCGTCTAGAAACTTGCAAGTGAGCTAGACTTCCCATGCTTCATGCCTTTCTACCTAAATCATCTGCCACAACATTAGCTTTTCCCAGATGGTACAAGATAGTGATATCGTAGTACTTCAGTGGTTCCATCCATCTCCTCTGTCTCAAATTCAAATCTTTTTGAGTAAAGACATATTGTAGGATACGATGATCCGTATAGACTTCACACTTAACCCCATATAGATAGTGTCTCCATTGCATTAATGCAAATACTACCACATCAAACTCCAAATCATGGGTCGGATAGTTACGTTCGTGCACCTTTAATTGCCTCAAAGCATAAGCAATTACATTCATTTCCTGCATTAGCACTTCACCCAAACCCGAATAGGATGCATCACAATAGACAATGAAATTCTTACCTTCCACTGGCAGGGTAAGAATGGGTGCAGTAGTCAACAAGGTCTTGAGCTTCTAAAAGCTTTCTTCACACTCGTCCGACCATACAAATGGAACACTCTGCTTAGTCAAATTTGTCAATTGGGAAGCAACAGAGGAAAATCCCTTGACAAATCGACGGTAGTAGCTAGCTACACCAACAAAGCTCCTTACCTCTGTAACATTAGTAGGTCTTTCCCAACTCTTCACTGCTTCAATCTTACAGGGATCCACAATCACTCCATCCTTAGAAACTACGTGCCCTAAGAAGGACACTGAATCTAGCCAAAACTCACACTTGGAGAATTTGGCATAAAGCTTTTTCTCCCTCAACATTTCCAATACAATTCTCAAGTGCTCCTCATGTTCTTTCTTACTCTTTGAGTATACCAGTATATCATCAATGAATACAATGACAAAGAGATCCAGATATGGCTTAAAAATCCCATTCATCAAGCTCACGAAAGCAGCAGGGGAATTCGTAAGCCCAAAAGACATTACAAAGAACTCATAATGCCCATACCTGGTCCGAAAAGCAGTCTTGGGCACATCCGTTGCCCGTATTTTCAATTGATGGTAACCAGATCTCAAATCGATTTTTGAGAAGGTACAAGCACCTTGTAACTGATCGAATAAGTCATCAATGCGAGGAAGAGGATACTTGTTCTTAACAGTTACCTTATTCAGTTGTCTGTAGTCTATGCAAATCTGAAAACTCCCATCCTTCTTCTTCACAAACAAAACACGAGCACCCCAAGGGGATGCACTTGGTCTAATGAAGCCTTTTCCTAACAATTCTTGAAGTTGAGCGTTTAAATCCCTTAACTCCGCGGGAGCCATTCTATAAGGGGGTATAGATATGGGGCGAATACCCGGTTCCAGATCAATGCAAAAGTAAATATCTCTATCTGGTGGCATACCAGGAAGATCTGCAGGAAACACATCTGGAAACTCACGGACTATCGAAACCGACTCAATTGAAGGTACTTGGGTAGTATCATCGCTGAGGTGTTCCAAGAAAGATAAACACCCTCTACTAACCATTATCTTAGCACGAAGAAAGGAGATGATACGAACTGGAGTGGAAGTGTAGTCACCCTCCCACACTAACGGATCTGTCCCAGGCTTGGGCAACATCACAGTTTTAGCATTACAATCTAATATTGCAAAATTTGGAGAAAGCCAAGTCATACCCAGAATTACATAAAAATTAACCATTTCTAAGATAACCAAGTCTACATGAGTATTGCTCCCCACATAAGTCACCAGACAAGACCTATATACCTTTTCAACTATCACTGACTCACCCACCTGAGTAGACACACGAATAGGCATGTCAAGCAATTCACAAGGTAAATTAAGACCAATAGCAAATGAGGAAGATACATATGAAAATGTGGAGCCAGGATCAAATAATACAGAAGCCATGCAATCACAGACCAAAAGATTACTGTGATAACAGTATCAGATGTCTCCGCTTGAGACCGCCCGGGGAATGTGTACCAATGGGACCTATCGCCTGTCTGCCCGTTGCCCCTACCATGTTGTGCTGTAGTGACTCCAGTTTGCCCGTCACCCCAGCCATTTTGGTAAACACCATAACCTCGACCACCACGTCCTCCAGAATGACGGCCTCTTCCATGACCACCTCTACCTCTGACTATTGGAGGTCTGTAACTCTATTTAGGACAATACCTCTTAATGTTTCCAGTCTCCCCACATCCATAACACTCTCTAGATTCAAGCATCGGTCTCTGTGAGAATGACGAAGTCTGGGGATAACCTCAAAACTTAGAGAAATGTTGACAGGTCTACGGTGGACCCCCAACTACAGTCTGCAGTGAACACTGAATGGGTCAGGCTGGGTATCCTCCTGAACCCTGCCCTCTGGAGTTAGAACCATTAAACTCACCTCCCTTACGAAACCTTTTAGATGTTGATGCCGTGGTGAACTCATCTGGCTTCACTCCCTCCACCTCTATCACGAAGTCTACCACTTCCTAAAAGGATTTTGCTGTAGCCGCTACCTGTAAGGCTGAAATCCGCAATTCTAACCTCAACCCCTTCACAAAACGGCGAATCCGCTCTTGTGGACTGAAACAAAGCTGGGTGGCGTACCTAGATAATGCACGAAACTTAGCCTCATATGCAGTAACCCACATCCTGCCTTGCTCTAGGCTCAAGAACTCATCTCTCCTCCTATACCTCAAGGTCTGGTGGATATACATCTCCATAAATAAGCTAGAGAACGACGCCCAAGTCATAGGTGGTGCCTGTGCGTGTTGACACTCAACATGTGACCGCCACCAAATTTTGGCATTTCCCCGAAATTGATAGGTACAAACTCCATGCCAAATCGTTCCACTATGCCCATTTTATGTAGTAACTCATGACAGTCGACCAGAAAATCGTAGGCATCCTCAGATTCAGCACCCTTGAAGACTGGAGGTTTCAATTTCAAGAACATACTTAAATGTTCATGCTGATCACTTGTCATTATAGGCGCTGTAGTCAAATGAGGAAACATGCCAATTTCAAATGAGGCATCCATGCGGGGAGCCACAGTAGTTGTCTGTCGTACTTTCGGAACCTGAGGTGCTGGTGCAGAAAACACTGGAGGTGTCTGGCCTTGATCAGATAACCCGCTATGATAAGCAAGAACCTAATTAATCATCTCTGGGGTAGGTTGGGGTGGTAATTCCTTATTCTGCACTTGTTTATTCTCCCCTTCCTCACCCCCTCTTACTACTTCCTCAGTCGGTGGAGTAGTCACCGCCCTAGTATTAGATGGGCTAGGTGCTTGTCCTCTTCCTCTAGAGGACGTACTCCCGCGACCTCTACCACGGCCTCTCGCCACTGCTCCTCTTCGAGCTACAGCCCTAGTGGCTAGCTCAGACTCAACTTGTCTTGCCGGTGTTGGTGTTGGCGCAGTTGTTGCTGTAGTTCTAACCATCTGCGAAATAGAGTGAAGATGGTCAGATACCAATTTGTATCACCTAGATACCAATTGGATCCAAGTAATAGCACAAAAGAAAGAAAGAATTGAATTTTCCTAGAGTCTTATAGCCTCTCAAAGAAAAGTAAAGGTGTCCCCCTACTGTTCCTTAAGACTCTACTAGACTGGTTTTTGTGTGATGAGATAAACGAAACTAATGCTCTGATACCTAGTTTGTCACGACTCAAAACGAGCCGCGAGTGGCACCCACACTTATCCTACTATGTGAGGGAACCAACCAATCTAAACCCAAACATTTCAACATAATAAACAGAATAAAATGCGGAAGACTTAAATCTCATTAATGAAAATCGATTAATAACTTCTAAAAACTCAAACACTTATTATTCCCAAAATATGGAATTCATCACCACAAGAACATCTATCCTCAAATTACTCAAGCTTAGAGTATCTAAGAAACTAAAAATAAATAACAACTAGTCTATGCCAGAACTTCAAGGCATCAAGACATGAAGAAGAAGATCTAAAAGCATTAAGCTCACCCTGAAATCTGGTATGATGAAGACTGGCTAGAGTTGCGGTTGAGTTGAAGACGATGGCACATTTGCTGCACTCCACAATTAACAATGAAAAATAAATACAAGTAGGGGTCAGTACAAAACACAAGTACTGACTAGGTATCATCAGCCAACTCAAAATAGAAAACCGTATATGTCAGATAATAACATAAAACCAACTAAATACTTAACAGGTGATAGCAACACACATAAGAATCATTTGCAACAACACTAATCACATCTATGAGGACTCAAGCCTCCACACCATACTCATTTGGGAATTAGTTCTTTAGATTGAGTATATTAGCATATTTCAAGATTCATTCTCTTCACTATCCTGGTGTCGGAACGTGACACTCCGATCCATCTATACTATCCTGGTGTCGGAACTGACACTCCGATCCATCAATACTATCCTGGTGTTGGAACGTGACACTCTGATCCATCAATACTATCCTTGTGTCGGAACGTGACACTCCAATCCATATACTATCCTGGTGTCGGAACACGACACTCCGATCCATATACTACCCTGGTGTCGGAACGTGACACTCCGATCCATATACTATCCTGGTGTCGGAATGTGACACCAGATCCTCTATTACTCTCCTAGCGTCGGAATGTGACACCCGATCCTCTAATTTCATTACTTTAGTTCATCAAGCCATCTTTTATACCAAGGCATCATCATTAACAAAGTAAATTTAAGATTTAAGATTCACAGCTTCATCTTCCCAATCCATTACAATTACATAATCACATCATGCAAGCACACAATTAAGCATATAGAGGACTTTATAATACTACCCAACATATATCATTCGCTATGAAGAGTTTACTATGAGATAGTATAAACCATAACCTACCTCCACCGAAGAATCGTGATCAAGCAATCTACTTTCCCGAAGCTGCCTTCTTCTTCTCCATCTTGTTCGTTTGTTCGTTTCTCCCTCTCCCTGTTCTTTCTATTTTTCTTATTCAAAACCCCTCTTCTTTTACCCTAATTAGCATATAATTAAGTATAAAAGATGATAAAATAACCCACTATTTATTTCAAGGTTATCTCCTTTAACCCCCAAGAAATTGAATTATTAACATTAACCCACTAACTTTATAATTATAAGCATGAATAGTCCAAAACGCCCCTTAAAAACTATTAACAGAAATCCGACCCAGTCTGGGTTGCGCAACCTGTAACGGTCCCCATACAATATCCTAACTCTAGGACCCCATACACTGATGTACATTTCTTATTTACTCGCAAAATGATTAGTGACGGGTAAATAACTCATGTACATCAGTGATTGTGTATAGGCTCCCTGTAAGAACACGCTGATTAGCCGTCAACATCCAAGTCACCACCCCTTTATAATTTAGCAATTTGCCATCCATGTATACCTAGTATTGGCCATCGATGCACCACAGTGTAGGGACCTCATGCAATCGTGGCGGAGCAGACTTCGAACTGTAGGCCTCATTAGACGAGACATTATGGGAAGACACCTCTGGTAGAATGGCTCCCTATGATCATGAACCGGAGGCAATGGCCTCATTCAACCCTGTACAGTGGGCCGACTCAGAACTGGAAGCCTCCTCACGACCCAGACAGTGTGTCAATCAGTGTGTGCTCATCATTAGACTTGTAGTTAATAATTACGCCGCTCATCATTTTGTGGGGTTGCCCGAGTGTCTCTAATAACTGGTGTAAGGATCCGGGTGACAGAGGGAACGTATTCCGGATCCTTCTCATCATGTAACATACCGATCAATCGTCGGCAAGGAGCCACAGACATGGAACTCTCCCTAGAATAGTTTAAGTCCTGTTTTGGGGCCATATGTACCTGAAAGAAACCTTCTTAGTCTTATTTAAATCCTTCTACACAAGCAATACAATAAAGACAGAATCTGTAAACAAATTACACATGTCAGTGCAGACTTTAAGAAATGTGAGATGGGCACTATCCACGGCCCACTTGTTGATGAATCGATGGTCCTTCGATAGTTTATGTTGGTGGACACTCAGCACAATGTAGAAGTCTAGTTTCCACAAAACACTCGTCGATCACTCGATAAAGCATAGTCAACTTTTGTCATCTGACACTTCCAAAAATTTAACAAATCTGAGAATCACTTAGAAACGACGGATCGTACTCTCATTCCATAGTTAAAAAGTTTAGGAAATTTTTTGTTAGTCATCGACGGACCCTAGCAACGGTCCATCGATCAATTGACAGTCCATAAAAAGGGTATCCTTCTGTTGATCAAAGATAGGTTTTGAAGGCATGTTTGAAACCTATGTGTGGACAATTTCAAGAACATCACATGTTTACCCAACATTCAATAACAAGCATATGACCGATTCGTCATCCCCAAGTCTTCCATTTTAAAAATTTCGATCATGGATTCTACGAGACTATCAATCCTAAGTTGGAAAAATATCATGCATAGTGAATTTACACAAATTCCACCCCTACCTAGTCATATTATATTATTATAAGGGACATAGAATCAAATTATAACATATTTAACAAGAAATTATTTTTTGTCCCTAAGTCAAGACCCATATACAATCTATTCGCTTCCACAAGAAGATGAATGAGAATTCATTAAGCAAAGGAAAATAGAAATACCTGGATGTTTAAGTTGAATGAATGAGAGGGTTATCTTTCACAACCAACCTATCTGACACCTACGAACATCGACCGCAGAAAGGATGGAGTTTTGAGTAGAAAATTGGGGAGTTGGGTTGGGGATATGTGGGATTTTTGGAGAATTTTGATTGCAATGGAAGAGAGTGGAGGAAGATGGGAATAAATGAATGGAAAAAGTTGGGAGGGATTTTGAAAAGGTGTGGGAGGGTAACTGAATGAGTATATTTTAATATAGCCGATCGGGTCGGGTTACTGGCATTTGTGAACTGAAGATACCCCGTCGACGGTCAGTAAGTCAGTCAACCCTCCGTTGACTGGACCATCGGTTGTGACATAATTTTGACAATATTATAAAACATACCTGGGATCTACGGACATCATTGATGGTCCGTCGATAGAAAGACGGCCCGTCGATTGGTCCGTAGATCGATGCACCAGACCAATTTCTGCAGAATTCTTTTGGTTTTCTCCCAACACATTGAGCATTCATTAAGGCATTCTTTTTGTGTTTTCTGGACACTTTGTTTATGCGGGCCCTAAACTACACTCTAGAGAACATACTAACACAAAAAAAAAGAAACTTTAGACATGACATTAAGTAAAACAAAACGAAAAAAATCAATGCATTATTCCTAAAAATAAAAAAAAAACCTATTCTTGGCTAGAGGATACACATTGAGTTGACTCCCAAGAAGCGCTTGACTTAACGTCACAACATGATGCAAGACCCTTGATTACTCAAACTTCATCAAGGTTATATGCCTCAACCACTTCATCGGCACTCTCCACATGCGCTAGGAAGATCTTGATTCTTTGCCCATTTACTGTGAAACTTGCACCCTCCTTGTTCTCCAAATCAGCTGCTCCATGTGGGAACACTTTAGTGATCAAGAATGGACCAGACCATCCTTAAACAAACACAACCTAGAGCTATACAAAATCACCAAATCCCCTACAACAAAATTTGTGCTTCTCAATCTGTTGATCATGGTACTTTTTTATCATTCTCTTTTTAGAGGGATGAACTTTCGTATGCGTTTAGGCGAAACTCATGAATCTCATTAAACCCATTAAGTCTCTATTATACTTCCTCATTCAAATCCATCTTAAGTTTCTTCATTACCCACATGACCTTGTAGTCTTACTCCACCAGCAAGTGACAAGCTTTCCGATATTCAAGTTTGTATGGAAACATACCTATGGAGGTCTTGTATGCAGTCCGGTAAGCCCAAAGAGCATCATCAGTTCTCCTTGACCAATCCATTCTATTAGCATTCACCTTTTTCGATAGGATCTACATGATTTATCTATTGGACATCTCAACTTGCCTACTAGTTTTTGGATGGTATAGAGGATCTACAATGTGTCGAACACCATATTTATACAATATCCCTTTGAACAATTTGTTTTAAACTAGGATCCCCCATCACTAATAATAGCCTTAGGTGTTCCAAAGCATGAGAAGATGTTTTTTTAAGAACGTGATTACACTCTTCTCTTCATTGTTGGCAAGGTCTATGGCTTCCACCGATTATGATACATAATCCACCGCAAAAAAATATTTTTCATCTCATGAGAACTCACACATGGGCCTATAAAATTAATGCCCCGTCATCAAACAACTCAATAAGTAGAATGGAATTTAAAGGGAGTTCTTCACTCTTCAATATACCTCCATCTCTTTGGCACCTATCCCATGCCTTGGCGAACTCATGAGCATCTTGGTGGATGGTTGGTGAATAGTACCCACACTGTAAAATCTAATGGAAGTCTGGATACCACTATGATACCACCCAGAGGCGAGGAATGGCATGCTTCCGAAACACTTAGCATCTCAACTACCAGCACACACCGGCAAAAAAGTCCATCAACACAACTCCAGTATTAATAATTATCATCCCAAAAGAACTTTTTCCCATCATGCATGAACTATTTCCTTCGATGAAAGGACAAGTCCGATGGGACTATATCACAAGCTAGATAATTCAAACAATCAGCGAACAGTGGAATCAAGTCATGAGAAGCGGAAAATACATTCTTTCCTCGGGAAGGTATCATTAATTTCAGCCTCTTCACCCAACTCTCGCATAGCTCCATCTTCTAATCTGGACAAGTGGTCTGCAACTTGATTTTTGTTCTTTTTCTATTATTCACCTACAAATAAAACTCTTGTAATAATAGCAACCATCTAATCGACTTTGGTTTAAGATCCTTCTTTGCCATCAAATACATCAAAGCGGAGTGGTAAGTATGCACTATAACACTTGTGCAAAGAGAATACGAGCAAAATTTTTTGAAAGCAAATACCACCGCAATGATCTCTTGTTCAGTCACAATGTAGTTTTTTTGTGCTTCATTTTGGGCCTTACTAGTATAATCGATGGGGTGAAGGATATTATTCCTTCTTTGTCCCAATACCACACAAAGAGCAACCCCACTAGCGTAACACCTAACCTCAAATAGCTTACTCCAATCTGGGAAATAATTATGGGCGCAGACACCAACTTCTCCTTCTACTATCCAAATGCCTTCAGATAGGATTCATCAAAATAGAACTTACATTCCTTCTCAACGAACATTCATAGAGGATGTGAAATTTTTGTGAAATCCTTAATAAACCTCCAGTAGAAGCCTGCATGCCCAAGAAAAATTCTCACACCTTTTGCAGAGATGGGTGGAGGAACTCTTTCTATAACTTCAACTTTTACTTGATCAACCTCTATAAGGTTCCCTGAGATGTGATGGCCCAATACAATACCCTCTTTCAGCGTGAAGTGACATTTTTCCCAATTTAGCACAAGGTTGCAATCTTCAAATCTTTTGAGAACCTCGGCCAAGTTACACAAAAAACGATTAAAAGAGTTGCCAACTACTGAAAAGTAATCCATAAATAACTCAATAGTGTCCTCCACCATATTGGAGAATATCGACATCATACATCTCTGAAAAGTAGTCAGTGCATTTCACAACCAAAAATTTATCATCTTGAATGTGAATGTTCCATAAAGGCAAGTGAAGCTGGTTTTCTCTAGATACTCCAGAGCAATGATATTTTATTGTAACCTAAATAACCATAAAAAAATAGTACCATCATTTTCCTGCGAGTGTATCTAACATCTGATTCGTGAATGGCGTATTGAAATGGTCATTGTCAATCCATGCATTCAACTTCTGACAATCCATATAAACTCTTTATCCGGTCACCGGCCGCATTAGAACGAGCTCATTCTTTTCATTAGGAACCACTTTCATTCCCCTCTTATTACGCACAGACTAAACAGTGAATACCCAACTACTACATGTTATAGGATATATAACGACGACGTCCAACCATTTTATAATATCCTTCATGCAGAGGTTTGGTGTTAAATACAAGGCTTGTTATCAGTCATGAGTTTGATTTTGTGTGAACAAAGACAGGGTGGAATCTCAATAATATCAAAGATAGTCCAACCAATTGCTCGTTTGAACCTCTTTATCACTTTTACTAAATCCTCCACTTGTTCCACATTCAAATTTCATGCATTGATTGCCGACAAAGTTTAATCTCTTCTCAACAATACATACATCAGATGAGGTGGCAGGGCCTTAAGCTCTAATTTCGGAGCCTCCTTAATAGATGACTTCGTTTGTAGAGACTCGCGATACATCATATCTAACTCCAATTTCTTTGGTTTGAAACGAAATTCACCTAGATCAAGTGCCTCAACAAACGGCACATACACTGCAATACCATCATTCTTAAAATTCAACATCACTGCCGCTAGTGCCTCAACACCAAGGCGCTCTTCAATTTGTAACTCTTACGTACTCTCAACTCTGCAGGATATAGCATATACCATTTGGAACTCACCACCCTGCTTCATGGACCTACAAATATTGTAAGTATGTTCTTCCTTGTTCAATCGAAACTTTATCTGCCAAGGAGCGACTGATAGCAAGGTACAGCCTCCCAAGAATAATAGGCACCTCAAAATCAACCTCACATTCAAGAATCACAAAATCAACCAAAAATATAAATGACTCTACTTTCACTAACACATCATGGACTATCCCAATAGGCCTCTTCACCGTTTGATCATCCATTAGTAACCGCATCACCGTGGGCTTTGGGTCACCCAAACCCAACTTCTTGTAAATAGAGAGGGTCATGAGATTTATGATTTCACCTAGATCACATAGTCCTTTAACAAAGTGTATCAACCCTATGGTACATGAAATAGTGAAAGCTCCAAAATCCTTTTTCTTTTGGACAAGAGACCTTGTAGCAATAGCACTAATATTGCATTCAGTGGTCATCCTAAAACTAACTAATGTTTTCATTGTAACCATATCTTTCATAAACTTGGCATATCTGGCATTTGCTTAAGAGATTCTACCAAAGGGAAATTGATGGAATGTTGTTTCAACATAGTAATAAAACGACGGTACTTACCGTCCACATTCTTCTTTGCCAATTTGTGCGGGAATGGTGGTGGTTAACCTGGAAGGGGGATCACCTTTTGGGGCATCTTTGGTTCTTTCACCGCTTTTTCTACCAACTCAACACTAGATTACACTAGCTCATTATCTTTTCTCACCTCATCTTCTACTACAGATAGCATATGTGGATAACTGGCTTGCTTAACCCCTCGAGTGATGATTGTCATGCAATGTCTATCATTTTTTGGATTTCTAATGTTATTGCTAGGAAGAGTATCCAATTTAGGTGGGTTCACGGTCGTAGACAATTGGGCCATTTGCAACTCAATATGCTTGATTAAGACTGCCTGTGCATCCACCTTTTGACCAATATTAGCCATATCACTTCTCAAATTTTTGGCATGCTCATCACTAGCATCAAACATCCTCTTCATATTTTGTAACATATCTTTAGCTCGCGCCATACTACCTCCACCATCTCTATGAGAAAATTCCCAATTTAGAGGCGGATCATAGGACCCACGTCGATCATTTTGGTTACAATAGATATCCCGGTTTAAGTTGTTTTCACGGTTATAGTTTTTTTCTATAACATAATGTCCGTCTTTGTTGTAATTCCATGGTTCCGAACTAGATTTCCTTAACCTTGGAGCTAATTCTACTTATGGGAGCATTGGGAGTTTGGCCAGAAACCCCCCCTTTGCTCATTCACTTTATAAGAATCTTGTTCATAGTAGTAGTCATCCGCAGCCGTTGTTGGTTTAGTCATAGAATTCACTGCATTTACTTTCTCTACACCCCAAAGACATATTTCAATACAAACCCAAGTCCATTTCGCATTTGAGACATCTCTTCATGAATCTCATCTACTGTCGGGTTGTATGTAGCCATCTCTTAAATGCATTTACTTTCTCAGTTCGCATTCTCATTTACTTTGTCTACCTTTTCTGCACTGCCAAGGTGTTTCTCCTATTGCGTGACTTCCTAGTGCTCCAAGCCTTATTATTGCCAGAGATTTTCTACAACTTCTCCGTGATCTCTGTGTATGTGCATTCACCATAAGAACCACCCGCAATAGTATCTAGCACTGCCTTATTAATATCATCTTGCCCCTGATAGAAGTACTCTTTCAACAACTCATCAATGCAGTGGTTTGGGTCTCACGAATGTGGTGAATCTATCCCAAGAGATACTCACCGATTCCCAATGTAATTCCACAGAGAAGTTCACTCTATCTTTATGATTGAGCTTTTGAGACATCGGGTAGTACCGTACTAGGAACACATTCTTCAACTAGTTCAAAATATAGATTGAATTAATGGGAAACTCAGTGAACCAAATTGTGGCTTGTCCCGTTAGTGAAAGAGGGACATTATTAACCTGATGAAATCCATGTCCAAGTCTTTCCTCCCTACATAACTCACAGACCACCTCAGTTTTTCAATGGGAGTATGTCGATCCTCAGATGGTACCCCCGAAAATAAATCTCTAGCAGTGAGCATGTACATCGAGCTACTAGTTACCATGAATGAGTGAACCTATGATAGAGAATATAGACCAAAAGGCCCGCCAGATTAAGTGATTTTTATGTTTCCCCTGTAGAACTCTTAAGGGTGTGGAACGGGAGGTTGCCTCCTCAAAGCATCATCACCAGGTTCCTCCACAATCACTTGGTTGTGAGAATCAACCACCGGAGGAAGAAGGCAGTTGATCCCATCACCTAGATTTGTGGGATTTTTTTGGTCATTCATTCTGCTGAGTGTTCGGTGAAGTTCAGGATCAAATGGTACAATCGGTTCTCCTCTGCTTTGTGTATTTGTCATGCACTATAGCTATATCTAAGACAAACAAAAACACAAGAAAAAGAAGTAAAAATAGAATATTGTTGACTAAAATACAATAATTGTTCTTAAACTTAATCTAGAAGCCACATTCCCGGGAAGCGGGGCCAGAATTTGGTAAAATCAAATTACACTTCCCTAAAGAAGTGTAAGTGTTCGTATCAATGAAAGAACAAAACTATTAGTTTTGGGTCAATTCCACGAGGAAAATGATTTAGACTCAACTTTAAGGTACAATTACCTCTATTAAGTCAAGTCCTTTTTGAAAACTAGTAATTAAAGGGGGTTTGTGAAACAAAAGTGTTGCAATGTTGTGAAATCAAACAAGTAGCAATAGTGAATTATTAGTGTATGTCAAGTTGTTAGAGAAACTATTGTGTAAGTGTTCCCTATAGGTTCGTAGCCATAATCCTAACTATAACAATTCTTACTTAGTATTTTGCATGCAAAGATATAAGGTATGTATCTCTAAATCTTTAGTCCGACAATTAGAGAATTTCACCCCATACGTTTGTCGGGCTATGTGCTTATAACTTACTAACCCTTACCTTTACTTCTTATTAAGAATCATATTCGATGTCTGTCTTAGCTATTACTTCACACCAATTGAAACTAGCCAATTAGATAGTATCCACTAAATTTATGTCAACAATTTTTTTCCTATTAACTACACTTTTGGTACGACAGTAGTAATAAGGCGAGTTCTAACATGTTCACTCATTAAAAAGACTTCTAGATGATTATTGATGCATGCAATATCCTCTTTGAGAATTGTTATTTAGCTACATTTATTTTTTAATCACCCATGGTTTCCACAACCCTAGTTGTGGATATAATTACCCTTGCTTAGAAGAATACGATTCATATTCAATAAATATTAAATCATGAACTTAATTTGACATATTCTAAGAAAATCCATAAAGGTAACTTCAAATCAAACAAATATATTGAACACTAAATCCAGAATTTTGAGTTAATTGCCAGAAAAATCTCTAAGAATAAAATTATGAAGATAGTAATGAATCGAAACAAATAAATGGGGTTTAACGCTATTTATAATAAAAACATTCCTATATTAACAGGATATAAACTAGGAAAGTTTGTCCAAAATGAGGCTTCAATCGATGACCGCAACAGACGGTCTGTCGTTCACATGACGGACCGTGCGCTTCCCTTGTCAGTCCATACTTAGCATCTTTTCTAAGCCTTTAGTTTGAACCTTCTTTGATCCAATAAACGGACCAATAGAATGGTCCGTTGAATCACTTGCGGTCCGTCGATGCTTCTCGTCATTCCATACCAAGCTTTTCTTTAACATTGGCAACTGGGACATCCTTTCATAACATTGACATTTTGCCTGGATGATCAGTCGAGCAATCGAAGGACCGACGATCATTCCATAGACACACACTTAGTCAGAATTCTCTGAGTTGCTTCTTGATTCCTGAACCTTCAATTGACGATCACTACCTACGATTCATCGATGGGATGACGGGCCGTCGATTGAATTAAGGGTCACTTCTACACTGATTCTTCACATCCTTTTGCATTTTCATTTTGGACAATTTTCTTGCAAAAGAAAGACAAAACATATTAAAATTACTATAGAGAGGCTCTAGACACACACAACTACCACCTTCTAAAACCACAAAATCTTCTCCTGGACTGGTTAACCTACAATTATTCGAAGCATTGGACAGTATCTTAGAAAATCGTCATATTTGACGGGAAAAAAAATTCACATATAGCATTCTGGTAAACTTATCCCAAGCTGTGAAGTAGTTCCTCTCTATATTTGCTAAACATTTCGTAGTTTCACCCACTAAAGAGAATTGGACTAACAAGTGATGAACTTATTCTTCTAGTATTTTCGTCAATGAGAACAGGCCACAGACATCAACCCTAAACTAAATATACTCAAGGTATTCGTGGTCCAGCCCTCCATATAGTCCTTCATTTAGGAGGAACTGTAGTGTAATGATCGAGAAGCACCCCCTAGATGTAACTAGCGTTCTCGTCCTCGTAGAGGACATAGACTATCTCTTGGAATTCGTCATAAAATAGAATAGGTGAAAATGCGGAATAATTAAAACTTTTTATATATTGAGGTATACATAGACCTCTCACATACTATATATGGAGTTTACTTATACTCCCCACCTATGAAGCTTACTAAGGCTTCTTGTTTTGTCAACATAATTAATACGTGAGAATTTAAGTCTAATAAAGTCATTTAACATATATATAATCTCAAACGAAGTACAACATTCAGGAATAACTCCTAAAAAATCATATTTTCCACCTAGGACTAAAAACAATATCTTCAACAATCGGAAGTAAATAAATATCTTTATACAATAACAATGCTACAAAGGAAAAATATGTGGCACCATCATCAAACTAGAGGACCAACAAAAACATCGGCAAAGGTCCAGATCTTCTTGCAAAGTGACCTTGATACCTTAAAGGTATGAACCTACGTTGTTTTGGAAATGGAAGAACTATGTATGTATATATGAAATAAACCATTTAAAATCATGATCAAAACGTCCTTTAGTTCAAAACCATGCTAAGTCACTTCCTAAAGCATTTATGCACAATTAATAAAATATACAAGCCATAGGCATGACATTACTAAAGACAAGTTCATATTCAACACAAGAACAGTAGAATCACAAAGTCAATTAAACATGATTATTATCAACGTAAGGTCATATCAACATGAATGACATCACATGAAGATAACATCAGCATAAAAACTCCAACATAATGTCCTAGCAATAATTCATGTGCAAGAGTTAATAACATCAAAACATATAAAACCCTTACTCAAAACCCCTTGCAAAGACTACAAGGGCAGTGCATATGTAAAGCCCCATAACCCCTCATAATGAGCAGACAAAACAAAGGATCATAAGCGATGTCAATATTTCATATATCTTCATATAATGCATGTAGTTCTTTATATACATATTAATCGACTTAGACAATTAACATGTTCATTAATGAAACTAACATCATATAGGATCATAAACATATAAAGTAATCATATACAATTCATTGATATCATAGGTACTTAAGAACAACATCCTAGGACTCCCCTCAAGGTCAACTTGTGCCAAGTATAAGTAGAGTTCCATACCTTTACCTACATTAAGTAGAAACTGTTAAGTCACCCTAGATAGTGTTCACTTTTTTATTTCCATTTTAGTTTCAGGAACAATTGCCTTAACCATCAATAGACCATGTGAGCTAAACATGAAATCTGGTGTCATGAAACCTACACCGAAAGAAGGTTGTCTACATACCAAGGTTGAACCAAAATATGAACTTAGATTTCTAGATTGATTCACTATCTACTATCCTTATAGAGGAATCATAGTTTAGCAACTAGGAGACATACTCGAGACCCTCTTTATGCATAATTGCACGGTAATCTCCATCTCATGAGAACCATTGTGAACCTACCTTCCCACATTGGAAAGGGATCCCTTTCATAACTAGTTCACTTGGTGCTAGGCTAAAGTACCATTTTGAAATGTGCTGAAGTCATTCTTAATCATCATAGCTTAATATTGGCCATAGGAGACTAACCCCTAATACATCATATCATTAGCTCATTATTTATTAAATTAGAATGTACTTTCATAAGAACCCTTCATTTCTTAGATCAACAAATCATAATAATATCAAAGTAAGGCACACAACTGATTCATATTCAACATTGTATCATCATATCCTTAACATGATCTCACAGTTCATATAGTCAAGAAATTTTATCATAGGCGTCATATCATAATCTTTTTATGTTATTACATATAATATTTCAATTGCACATAATCATCAAGTATAAAATATCATTATTGAAATAAATAACTCACAACCATAAAGATATTACCAATTAGCCTCCAAAACTTTCTTCATTATCACACCCTCAATTTATAACAATTATCAAATGATCCACTCATCATCATGATAATATGGTGAACCAAACATTAACATATTAAAAATCCAACAACCCTACTAATCTACATGTCTAATTCATAGATAGGGTTAGGGGAAAGGGTTCATTCACTGTTTCATCCTACAAATAGATATAATTCATGACAATAGGCACTCCATGATTGGAATAGCATAGTTAACGCAAGTCTAACAATCAATTCACAAGAAAGATCCAAGACATGGGGAAATTGGGGAAAGGACCTGGATAACACTAAATTCCCATTGATAAGCATCAATTACTCAATAACATATACATAATTAGCAATATTTAATCAAAATTCGTCAAAATTAATCAGCAATTTCAAGTATACAAGAAAACCCATTTGTAGAAATAACTCCTTGGAATAGAGTGATTTAGGAATCAACTTTCAATGATATATCTTGGGCAAAAGAATCCTCAAAGTTATGAATCCATATCTTAAATAAAGACTAATTCCAGGAATTTTAGAAGAAAAGTGGAGAACTTGTTCTTCTTCTTAACTTTCCAATGCTCTTCAATGGAGGTTGAGTTAGAGAGAGAAATTTTAGAGAACTGAGAGTGATCTGCAGAATTTATTTGGGTGGGTGAAAATCATTTAGAACTTACCCTAAATAAATATATTGTCAGCCCCATAAATAACCAAAAATACCCCACAATTAATTTGGTCTTTTTGTGAAGTAAAATTTAGTTAAAAATGATACGAATGAATTTGGGAAGTCGCTGTGTGTCGCGGACATTAGTTTAATTTTTTTTTTTACTAATTCCCAATTTACATAGTGATCCTTGAAAATTTTCTATGTTGCGAGGCAATTTTTTCCCACCAAGTGATGGCTGCACAATGCGGGACAACCTTCGAATCTTTGCTGCACGGAGGTTGCTTCGACAGTTTGCTTTCTTCGTTGTTACTGCACATTTTTGCCCTTTCAATAGTATTTTAATTATTTGAAATCTTTTTACAAGTATCCATGCGACACTCCCAAACCTTCACGAAACCCAATGACGTGTACTAGTTCATTTTCACTAGTATCCAGAAGTTAGGTTTTTCCTTTGACATTTAGGATCTAAGACTTCTATATCCACTTGATTATGTAAGTATAGCTTTGGAAACATTATTTTAATAATGATTAGATAGGTGAGGCTCTAGTCTAGATTCATCGGACTTTCAAAGTGTTACATTATCCCCCTTTAGAAATATTCGTCCAGGAATGACAACGAAATTAGAAACCCAACCAATAAGTAACAACGACATAAAATTATCATGTATCATAGCTCATAGGAGTACTTCACAACTCCATTTAATGCAGAACCATAGAAATTACACATAGGAACTCAATTTTGAATTTACCACATATATGAACTCAATATATAAACATGAGGAACTATCTTCTCAATATCAATATTAGGTCAACATGAACATGAAGTGTAACTTATGCACACCTCCTTTCAAAACATATTAATAGGATCAATACCATTCCATGAAGGAAGCAATATACAAAAGAGCATTTTTCACTTGAGAACTCTTTTTAGCATGAATCTTTAATAAATATGAATATTAAGCAAAGCAAGCAAAATTCAAATTTATTTATTCATTTCAAAAGGATTACTAACCTCATTTTTTGCTAGAATTTTGAGGAAAAAGATGAAGATAATGGGACTAACTGTAGGCCTCGACCTCTCATGTTGATCCCTCAACTAAGTGGTTTCCCCGTAGGAATTTTACAAACCCCACCTCCTTCTTTCTGAACTTCTTCACTTGGAAATCTACAATGTCCACCAGATCTTCTTTATAGAAAATGTTCTCATCCATACCTTATCCTTTAATAGGGTGAATGGACACGAGGTTACACATACACTACATAATAATGGAGACATAAAATATCGGATGAAATGAAACTAGTTCACTAGGTAGTTTCAATCCATATGCAACCTTTCTTACCTGTTGCAAAATCTTATCGTTACCCACATATTGGAGACTTAGCATCCCTTTATTTCCAAATCTCATTACCGCTTTAATAGGTGAAATCTTCAAATACACCGTATCGCAAACTTCAAATTCAATTACTCTTATTCTATTGTCGACATATGACTTTTTCTGAGTTTATGCTTTTTTAAACCTATCTCTTATCACGTGAGCCTTCTCGGAAGTTTCATAGATTATTTCAAGATCAAGGAGTAAAGACTCACCAACCTCAAACAACCCAATCACAGACCAACATTGCCTTCCATAGAGCTATTCAAAAGGTTCAATGAAAATACTTGAATGGTAGCTATTGTTATAGGAGAACTCAACCAACAATAGGTGATTGTCCCAATTACAATTAAAATATATCACGCATACTCATAGGATTTCTTAGAGGGTTTGAATATTTTGCCTCCACTTTACCCTCCGTATAAAAATAAAAATTGGTACTACGCTTCACTGGAATACCCAACCCTTTTATAAAAGACCTCCTAAACGAGAAGTGAATTGGGAATCTCTACCTTATATGATGGAAAAAGGGATCCCATGTAAGATCACTATCTCATTAATGTACATTCTTTCATAATCTCGATACAATAAGTAGTCTTGATTAGTGTAAAGTGACCGGATTTTTTCAATGTATACATAATAACCCAAATTAAAGTCATTTTTCCTCCGGGTTCAAGTCAACCCAACAAAAAAGACCATATTAATTTATTCCTCCTTTGAAGTAGGAAAATCCATTATTTGAGTCAAACAACTTGCCTTTAGATGTTCGGCTTTAACCTATTGGCAATTTGGACACATCTACAAACTTCACTTTGGCCCTTTTCAAGCCATCCCACCAATATATCTCTCTAAGATAAAGATACATTTTGGTGGCACACATATGAATAGAATATTGGGAACTGTAATCTTCTTAAAAAATATTTCCCTACAAATAATCCACATTTTATACACATAATCTACCTTGGTACCTAAGCACACCATCCCCCCTTGGGAGAATGACTCATTGAACTTGGTATGTTCTGATTTCTTCAACTATATTAATAAAACATGAAAATGTTACTTAGACTTCATCTCAACCTGTAACGACCTGTTTAGTCGTTTTGAGCAGTAGAGTTTATTCTGGTAATAACTGTCAGGGTCGACGGATCCCAAGACGGACTGTCATGGGCACGACGGACCGTCGAGGGGGTCTCATTCCAAAACACTTAGAATTCTGAAATTTGGGTACTGATATCGACTCTCTGAACTTCGTGACGGAATGGTAGGACGGACCGTCGTTGGCACGACTGACCGTCACAAATCTTTCCACAGAATTAACTATCTGAACTTTGTGACGGACCTGCAGGACGGACCGTCACAGTCATGACGGACCGTCATAGGTTGCGTAACCCTGACTAGGTCGGATTTCTGTTAAAAGTTTTTAAGGGGCGTTTTGGACTATTCATGCTTATAATTATAAAGTTAGTGGGTTAATGTTAATAATTCAATTACTTGGGGGTTAAAGGAGATAAGCTTGAAATAAATAGTGGGTTATTTTATCATCTTTTATACTTAATTATATGCTAATTAGGGTAAAAGAAGAGGAGTTTGAATAAGGAAAAATAGAAAGAACAGAGAGAAAAGAGAGAAACGATCGAGAGGAAGAGGAGAACGCAAGGAAAGCAAAGGTTTTGGAAGATAGCTTGTTTGATCGCGATTCATCGGTGGAGGTAGGTTATGGTTTATACTATCCTATAGTAAACTCTTAATAGCGAATGATATGTGTTGGGTAGTATTGTAAAGTCTTCTATATGCTTAATTGTGTGCTTGTATGATGTGATTATGTAACGGTAATGGATTGGGAAGATGAGGCTGTGAATCTTAAATCTTAAATTTACTTTGTTAATAATGATGCCTTGGTATAAAGGAAGGCTTGATGAACTAAAGTAATGAGATTAGAGGATCGGGTGTCACGTTCCGACACCAGGATAGTATTAGAGGATCAGGTGTCACGTTCCGACACCAGGATAGTATTAGAGGATCGGGTGTCATGTTGCGACACCAGGATAGTATTGATGGATCGGAGTGTCACGTTCCGACACAAGGATAGTAGAGGATCGGAGTGTCACGTTCCGACACCAGGATAGTATTGATGGATCGGAGTGTAACGTTCTGACACCAGGATAGTATTGATGGATCGGACTGTCACGTTCCGACACCTGCATAGTAGAGGATCAGAGTGTCACATTCCGACACCAGGATAATAAAGAGAATGAATCTTGAAATATGTTAATATACTCAATCTAAAGAACCCGTTTCCCAAATGAGTATGGTGTGGAGGCTTGAGTCCTCACAGATGTGCTTGGTGTTGTGACCAAGGGTTATGGTAATTGTTGTTGTCACCTCTTAAGAATATTAGTTGATTTTATGTTATTATCTGACATATACTACTTTCTATTTTGAGTTGGCCGATGATACCTACTCAGTACTTGTGCCTTGTGCTGACCCCTACTTGTATTCTTTTTCTTTGTTATTTATGAAATGCAGCAAACGTACCATCAACTTCAACTCGTCCGCAACTCTAGCCAATCTTCATCGTACCAGATTTCAGGGTGAGCTATTGCTTCTAGCTCGGACTGGATTCTTTCCTTCGCATCTTGATGTCTTGAAGTTCGGACATGGACCATCTCTTTTCTTATTTTAGCTTCTTAGATACGCTTAGATTTAGTATTTTGAGGATAGATGTTCTTGTGGTGATGACTTCCAGATTTTGGGAATAATAAGTGTTGAGTTTTTTTAAAGTTATTTAATTGATTTTTATTAATGAGTTTTAAGTCTTCCACAGTATATTATGTTTATTATGGTTGAAATGTTGGGATTTAGATTGGTTGGTTCGCTCACATAGTAGGATAAGTGTGGGTGCCACTCGCGGCTCATTTTGGATCGTGACAAACTTGGTATAAGAGCATTAGGTTCGTTGGTCTAATCACACAAGAACGAGTCTAGTAGAGTCTTAAGGAACGGTAGGGGGACGCCTTTACTTTTCTTTGAGAGGCTATAAGACTTTAGGAAAATTCCATTCTTTCTTTCTTTCGTGCTATTACTTTGATCCAATTGGTATCTGGGTGATACAAATTGGTATCTGACCATTTTTATTCTATTTCGCAGATGGTTAGAACTAGAGCAACAACTGCACCAACACCAACACCGGCAAGACAAGATACGTCTGAGCCAGCCACTAGGGCTGTAGCTCGCAGAGGAGTAGTGGCAAGAGGCCGTGATAGAGGTCGCGGGAGAACGTCCTCTAGAGGAGGAGGACAAACACCTGGCCCATCTAGTACTAGGGCGGTGACTCCTCCACCGACTGAGGAAGTTGTAAGAGAGGGTGAGGAAGGGGAAAATGAGCAAGTGCAGAATGAGGAATTACCACCCCAACCTACCCCATAGATGATTAATCAGGTTCTTGCTTATCTTAGTGGGTTATCTGATCAAGGCCAGACACCTCGAGTGTTTTCTGCACCAGCACCTCAGGTTCCGGAAGAACAACAGGCAGCTGATGTGGCTCCCCGCATGGATGCCTCATGGCAAATAGGCACGTTTCCTCGTTTGACTACCGGGTCTATAATGACAAGTGATCAGCATGAACTTTTTCAGTATGTTCTTGAAACTGAAACCTCTAGTCTTCAAGGGTGCTGAGTCTGAGGATGCCTATGATTTTCTGGTTGATTGTCATGAGTTACTACATATAATGGGCATAGTGGAACGATTTGGCGTTGAGTTTGTAACCTATCAGTTTCAGGGAAATGCCAAAATGTGGTGGCGGTCATATGTTGAGTGTCAACCCGCACAGGCACCACCTATGACTTGGGCGTCATTCTCTAGCTTATTTATGGAGAAGTATATCCCCCGGACCTTGAGGGATAGGAGGAGAGATGAGTTCTTGAGCCTAGAGCAAGGTAGGATGTCGGTTACTGCGTAGGAGGCTAAGTTTTGTGCATTATCCAGGTATGCCACCCAGCTTTGTTTCAGTCCACAAGAGCGGATTCGCCAATTTGTGAAGGGGTTGAGGTCAGATTTGCGGATTTCAGCATTACATGTAGCGGCAACAGCAAAATCCTTTCAGGAAGTGGTAGACTTCGTGATAGAGGTGGAGGGAGTGAAGCCAGATGACTTCACCATGGCATCGACATCTAAAAGGTTTTGTAAGGGAGGTGAGTTTAATGGTTCTTACTCCAGAGGGCAGGGTTCAGGAGGTTATCCAGCCCGACCTATTCAGTCTTCACTACAGGCTGTAGTTGGGGGTCCACCGCAGACCGGTCAACATTTTCTCAGAGTTTGGAGGTTATCCTCAGACTTCGTCATTCTCACAGAGACCGATGCTTGAATCCAGAGAGTGTTATGGATGTGGGGAGACTGGACACATTAAGAGGTATTGTCTAAAACAGAGTTACAGACCTCCAATAGTCAGAGGTAGAGGTGGTCATGGAAGAGGCCGTCATTCTGGAGGACGTGGTGGCCGAGGTAATGGTGGTCACCAAAACGGCCGAGGTGAAGGGCAAACTGGAGCCACTACAGTACAACATGGTAGGGGCAACGGGCAGACAGGTGATAGGGCCCATTGTTACGCTTTCCCCGGGTAGTCTGAAGCGGAGACATCTGATGCTGTTATCATATGTAATCTTTTGGTTGGTGATTGCATTTCTTCTGTATTATTTGATCCAGGCTCCACATTTTCATATGTATCTTCCTCATTTGCTACTAGTCTTAATTTACATTGTGAATTTCTTGACATGCCTATTTGTGTTTCTACTCCGGTGGGTGAATCTGTGATAGTTGAAAAGGTATATAGGTCTTGTTTGGTGACTTTTGTGGGGAGCAATACTCATGTAGACTTGGTTATCTTAGAAATGGTTTATTTCGATGTAATTCGGGGTATGACTTGGCTTTCTCCAAATTATGCAATCTTAGACTGTAATGCTAAAACTGTAACGTTGGCCAAGCTTGGGACAGATCCGTTAGTGTGGGAGGGTGACTACACTTCCACTCCAGTTCATATCATCTCCTTTATTCGTGCTAAGAAAATTGTTATTAAAGGGTGTTTAGCTTTTTTGGCCCATCACGGATGATACTACCCAAGTACCTTCAATTGAGTCGGTTTCGATAGTCCGTGAGTTTTCGGATGTGTTTCCTTCGGACCTTCCTGGTATTCCACCGATAGAGATATTGACTTTTGCATTGATCTCGAACCGGGTACTCGCCCCATTTCCATACCCCCTTATAGAATGGCTACCGCGGAGTTAAGGTAGTTAAAGGCTCAACTTCAAGAATTGTTAGGAAAAGGCTTCATTAGACCAAGTGCATCCCCTTGGGGTGCTCCTGTTTTGTTTGTGAAGAAGAAGGATGGAAGCTTTCGGATGTGCATACACTACAGACAACTGAATAAGGTAACTGTTAAAAGAACAAGTATCCTCTTCCTCGCATCGATGATTTGTTTGATCAGTTATAAGGTGCTTGTACATTCTCAAAAATCAATTTGACATCTTCTTATCATCAATTGAAAAAACGAGCAACGAATGTGCCCAAGACTGCTTTTCGGACCAGGTATAGGCATTATGAGTTCTTAGAAATGTCTTTTGGGCTTACGAATTCCCCTGCCGCTTTCATGAGCTTGATGAATGGGATTTTTAAGCCATACCTGGATCTCTTTTTCATTGTATTCATTGATTATATACTGGTATACTGAAAGAGCAAGAAAGAGCATGAGGAGCACTTTAGAATTGTATTGGAAATGTTAAGGGAGAAAAAGCTTTATGCCAAATTCTCCAAGTGTGAGTTTTTGCTAGATTCAGTGTCCTTCTTAGGGCACGTAGTTTCTAAGGATGGAGTGATGGTGGATCCATCTAAGATTGAAGCAGTGAAGAGTTGGGAAAGACCTACTAATTTTACAGAGGTAAGGATCTTTGTTAGTTTAGCTAGCTACTACCGCCGATTTGTCAAGGGATTTTTCTCTGTTGCTTCCCAATTGACAAATTTGACTAAGCAGAGTGTCCCTTTTGTATGGTCGGACGAGTGCGAAGAAAGCTTTCAGAAGCTCAAGACCTTGTTGAATACTGCACCAATCCTTACCCTGCCACTAGAAGGTAAGAACTTCATTGTCTATTGTGATGCATCCTATTCGGGTTTGGGTGCAGTGCTAATGCAAGAAAAGAATGTAATTGCTTATGCTTCGAGTCAATTAAAGGTGCACGAACGTAATTATCCAGCCCATGATTTGGAGTTGGCTGCGGTAGTGTTTGCATTAAAGCAATGGAGACACTATCTACATTGGGTTAAGTGTGAAGTCTATACGGATCATCGTAGCCTACAGTATGTTTTTACTCAGAAAGATTTGAATTTGAGACAGAGGAGGTGGATGGAACTGTTGAAGGACTACGATATCACTATCTTGTATCATCAAGGAAAAGCTAACATTGTGGCAGATGCGCTAAGTATAAGAGCAGGGAGCATGGGAAGCCTAGCTCACTTACAGGTTTCCAGACGCCCATTGGCTAGAGAGGTTCAGACTCTGGCTTATGACTTTATGAGGCTAGAAGTAAATGAGAAGGGAGGATTTTTTGCCTGTGTGGAGGCAAGATCTTATTTTGTTGACAAGATTAAGGGAAAGCAGTTTACTGGTGAGAAACTGATCTGGATCCGAGATAAGGTGTTGCAAGGAGAGGCTAAAGAAGCACAAATCGATGAGGAAGGTGTTTTGAGAATTAAGGGAAGGTTATGTGTACCCCGCGTCGATGATTTGATTCACACTATTCTTACAGAGGCTCATAGTTCAAGGTATTCTATACATCCTGGTGCAACCAAGATGTATCGTGACCTAAAGATACATTTTTGGTGGATTAGAATGAAGCGTGACATTGTTGAGTTTGTTGCTCAATGCCCGAATTGTCAGCAGGTAAAGTATGAACACTAGAGGCCTGGAGGAAAACTTCAGAGAATGCCCATTACTGAATGGAAGTGGGAGAGAATTGCAATGGACTTCGTTGTTGGTCTTCCCAAGACAATGGGTAAGTATGACTCCATTTAGGTAATTGTTGATAGGTTAACTAAGTCTGCTCACTTCATTCCTGTCAAGGTTACTTACAATGCAGAGAAGTTAGCCAAACTTTACATCTCGGAAGCTTTTCGATTGCATGGGGTTCCACTCTCCATCATATCAGATAGAGTTACGCAATTTACTTCTAAGTTTTGGAGAACATTGCATGCCGAATTGGGTACTAGGTTTGACCTTAGTACTGCGTTCCATCCTCAGACCGATGGTCAGTCTGAGCGAACGATTAAGGTTTTGGAGGATATGCTTCGTGCATGTGTGATAGAATTTTGTGGTCATTGGGATAACTTCCTACCCTTAGAAGAATTCTCATACAATAATAGCTATCACTCAAGTATTGGTATGGCCCCCTTTGATGCACTGTATGGGAGGAGATGTAGGTCTCCCATTGGTTGGTTTGATGCATTTGAGGTTAGACCTTGGGGTACTGACCTTTTGAGGGAATCGTTAGATAAAGTGAAATGCATTCAAGAAAAGATTTTAGCAGTTCAAAGTAGGAAGAAAGAATATGCAGATCGAAAGGTTAGAGAGTTGGAGTTTATGGAGGGTGAGCAAGTCTTGCTGAAGGTTTCGCCCATGAAAGGGGTGATGCGGTTTGGTAAGCGAGGTAAGCTTAGTGCGAGGTATATTGGTCCATTTGAAGTTCTGAAGCGCGTGGGGGAAGTAGCTTATGAATTAGCCTTGCCCCAAGGACTGTCAAGAGTGCATCCGGTATTTCATGTGTCTATGTTGAAAAGATACCATGGGGATGGAAACTACATCATTTGTTGGGATTCAGTTCTGCTTGATGAGAATTTGTCTTATGAGGAGGAGCCTGTTCCAATTTTAGATAGAGAAGTCCGCAAGTTGAGGTCAAGGGAGATTGCATCCATCAAGGTTCAATGGAAGAATCGGCCGGTTGAAGAATCCACTTGGGAGAAGGAGGCTGATATGCAAGAATGATACCCACAACTGTTTACAGATTCAGGTACTCCTTTTCGTCCTTGTTTTTCTTCTTGTGATCGTTCGAGGACGAACGATGGGTAAATTTGTATCTATTGTAACGACCTGTTTAGTCGTTTTGAGCAGTAGAGTTTATTCTAGTAATAACTATCAGGGTCGACGGATCCCACGACGAACCGTCGAGGGGGTCTCGTTCCAAAACACTTAGAATTCTGAAATTTGGGTACTGAGATCGACTCTCTGAACTTTATGACAGAATGGCAGGATGGACCGTCGTTGGCACGACGGACCGTCACAAATCTTTCCACAGAATTAACTCTCTGAACTTTGTGACAGGCCTGCAGGATGGACCGTCACAGTCATGACGGACCGTCACAGGTTGCGTAACCCTGACTGGGTCAGATTTCTATTAAAAGTTTTTAAGGGGCATTTTGGACTATTCATGCTTATAATTATAAAGTTAGTGGGTTAATGTTAATAATTCAATTACTTGGGGGTTAAAGGAGATAACCTTGAAATAAATAGTGGGTTATTTTTATCATCTTTTATACTTAATTATATGCTAATTTGGGTAAAAGAAGAGGAGTTTGAATAAGAAAAAATAGAAAGAACAGAGAGAAAAGAGAGAAACGATCGAGAGGAAGAGGAGAACGCAAGGAAAGAAAAGGTTTGGGAAGATAGCTTGTTTGATCGTGATTCTTCGGTGGAGGTAGGTTATGGTTTATACTATCTTATAGTAAACTCTTAATAGCGAATGATATGTGTTTGGTAGTATTTTAAAGTCTTCTATATGGTTAATTGTGTGCTTGTATGATGTTATTATGTAACAGTAATGGATTGGGAAGATGAGGCTGTGAATCTTAAATCTTAAATTTACTTTGTTAATAATGATGCCTTGGTATAAAGGAAGGCTTGATGAACTAAAGTAATGAGATTAGAGGATCGGGTGTCACGTTCCGACACCAGGATAGTATTAGAGGATCGGGTGTCACGTTCCGACACCAGGATAGTATTAGAGGATCGGGTGTCATGTTCCGACACCAGGATAGTATTGATGGATCGAGGTGTCACGTTCCGACACCACGTTAGTAGAGGATCTGAGTGTCACGTTCCGACACCAGGATAGTATTGATGGATCGTAGTGTCACGTTCTGACACGAGTATAGTATTGATGGAACGGAGTGTCACGTTCCGACACCAGGATAGTAGAGGATCAGAGTGTCACGTTCCGACACTAGGAAAATAATGAGAATGAATCTTGAAATATGTTAATATACTCAATCTAAAGAACCTGTTTCCCAAATGAGTATGGTGTGGAGGATTGAGTCCTCGTAGATGTGCTTGGTGTTGTTACCAAGGGTTATGGTAATTGTTGTTGTCACCTGTTAAGAATATTAGTTGATTTTATGTTATTATCTGACATATACTACTTTCTATTTTGAGTTGGCCGATGATACCTACTCAGTACTTGTGCCTTGTACTGACCCCTACTTGTATTCTTTTTCTTTGTTATTTATGAAATGCAACAAACGTACCATCAACTCCAACTCGTCCGCAACTCTAGCCAGTCTTCATCATACCACATTTCAGGGTGAGCTATTGCTTCTAGTTCAGACTGGATTCTTTCCTTCGCGTCTTGATGTATTGAAGTTCGGACATGGACCATCTCTTTTATTATTTTAGGTTTTTAGATACTCTTAGATTTAGTAATTTGAGGATGGATTTTCTTGTGGTGATGACTTCAAGATTTTGGGAATAATAAGTGTTGAGGTTTTTTAAAGTTATTTAATCAATTTCTATTAATAAGTTTTAAGTCTTCCGCATTATATTCTGTTTATTATGGTTGAAATGTTGGAATTTAGATTGGTTGGTTAGCTCACATAGTAGGATAAGTGTGGGTGCCACTCGCGGCTCGCTTTGGGTCGTGACACAACCAGTAACAACGACTCGCAGTTTTTATGAACTATGAAACCACCATTTGGGGAATCTTCTAATAGAACACTTAAATGATCCAATCTGTGGACATTTCTTACTAGGGTTTTCTTATCTTCTTCCATATATGACACACTACCCATGGTCATACGACTTAAAACATCCACAACCACATAGGCCTTGGCGTGGTGGTAGAGAACACTCATGTCGTAATCTTTCAATAATTCCACACATATTATTTGTCAAAGATTCAACTCCTCTTAATGGAACATATATTGAAGTCTCTTATGGTTTATATATACATCCACATGAATACCATAGATGTACTCCCTCCATTTTTTTAAAAAAACACTAGGACTACTAATTCAAGATCATGAGTTTAATAATTCTTTTCATGTACCTTGAGTTTTCTAGAGGAATAGGTTACTACCTTAACATGTTGCATAAGGAAATTGTCACGACCCAAATCGGGGCCGCGACTGGCACCCACATTTACCCTCCTACGTGAGCAAACCAACCCATTTAAACCTTAACATTTCAAGATATATCAACAGGAAATAATGCGGAAGACTTAAACTCATTAATAAAACAATTCAATACTATTATTATTATCCCCAAAATCTGGAAGTCATCATCACAAGAACATCTATCTCAAATTGCTAAACTAAGAATGTCTAAGAACTAAAAATACATAAGAAACTAGTCCATGCCGGAAGTCAAGGCATCCAGACTTATAGAAGAAGATCCAGTCCAAGCTAGAAGCGTTAGCTCACCCTGAGATCCGGTATGACGAAATCTGGCCCGAATTACTGTTGTGTTGAAGTTGACGGAACGTTTGCTGCATAACACAAATAACAAAGGGAAAAACATAAAAGTAGGGGGTCAGTACAATCACACGTACTGAGTAGATATCATCGGCCAACTCGAAATAGAAGATAATATATATCAAGTAATATTATAAATCAACTATAAACTCAACATGTAGCAACAACAAGTATTATAATCGTCAATAAATACCATCAAGTTCATTCATGAGGGCTCAAGCCTCAATACCACACTCATTTGGGAAGTAAGTTCATTAGGTTGAGTAGATTAACATCTTTCAAGATTCATTATCTTTCTTCCTCTTGTGTCGGTACGTGACACTCCGATCCCCTACCACTATGTGTCGGAACGTGACACTCCGATCCACTAATACTATGTGTCGGAACGTGACACTCCGATCCACTAATACTATGTGTCGGAACGTGACACTCCGATCCCCTATATGTGTCGGAACGTGACACTCCGATCCCCTATATCTACGTGTCGGTTCGTGACACCCGTCCCACTAATACTATGTGTCGGAACGTGACACTCCGATCCACTAATACTATGTGTCGGAACGTGACACTCCGATCCACTAATACTATGTGTCGGAACGTGACACTCCGATCCACTAATACTATGTGTCGGAACGTGACACTCCGATCCACTACATTAATTCTATCCATTCGTCCAGCCTTCTCTATACTAAGGCATCATCAATCCCATTACTTTAATTCGTCAAGCCTTCTTTTATACCAAGGCATCGTCATTAATATCATAGATTAAAGTTTCTTTCAAGATTTGGGATTCAATGGTTTTCATCATGCTTGTTTCATCAAAATCACATGATCATATTCATACAAGCATACAATAAGCATATAGACAGGTTTACAATATCATCAACACATATTATTAACTATTAAGAGTTCACTACGAATATCGTAAAACAAACCATAACCTACCTCCACCGAAGAATTGAAATCAACAAGAAATTCCCAAGCTTGTTATTCCTCTTTGCTTCTTCCTCTCTCGTTCGATCTCCCCTTTCTTTCCCTCTTGTTCTTTCTGTTTTGTTTTCGTATGTTCAAACCCTCTTTCTTTTACCCTAATTAATCATATAATTAAGTGTGAAAAAGGACAATAAACCCCACTAATTAACTTAAGGTTACCCCTTTTAACCCCTATGTAATTAGACTTATTAATGTTAACCCTCAATCTTTATAATTAAGGAAAGAATAGTCAAAAACGACCCTTAAAACGTGTGGAGGAATCCTAAACTGCCTGGGATTGCGCAGCCTGTGACGGGCTGTCGTGCCTGCGACGGTCCGTCACAATGGCCGTCGCCACCTCCCAAATTCCAGGTGGTCTGCGACGGCCCGTCAACCCTGTGACGGTCCGTCCTGCACCTTCGTCATGACGGTCAGAAACTCGTTTCTTGCGCCAAATTCTCAAAAGTTGAAGTGTTTTGCAACGGAACTCACAACGGTTCATCGTGTATGTGATGGCACGTCCTGCAGGTCCGTCACGATTTACAGAGAGTCGATTTTAATATCCTATTTGAAGAATTCTAAGGGTCCTGGAAAGACACCTCCTCGACGGGCCGTCATGACCACGACGGTCCGTCGGGACACACGTCGTCTCAGCCAGTTTTTCCCCGTATTACAATCTGCTGCTCAAACGACTAAACAGGTCGTTACAATAGATACCAATTTACCCATCGTTCGTCCCCGAACGATCAAAAGAAGAAAGGCAATGGCGAAAAGGAGTACCTGAATCTGTAAACAGATGTGGGTATTTTTCTTGCATATCTGCCTCCTTCTCCCAGGTAGCCTCTTCAACCGGTCGATTCTTCCATTGAACTTTGATGGATGCAATCTCTCTCGACCTCAACTTGCGAACTTCTCTATCTAATATAGCAACCGGTTCCTCTTCATAAGTCAAGTTCTCATCAAGCAAAACTGAATCCCAACGGATAATGTAGTTTCCATCTCCGTGGTATCTCTTCAGCATGGACACATGAAACACCGGATGCACTCCGGACAGCCCTGGGGGCAAGGCTAATTCGTAAGCCACCTCCCCTATTCGCTTTAGTACCTCGAATGGTCCTATATACCTTGGGCTTAGCTTACCTCTTTTTCCAAACCGCATCACCCCTTTCATGGGTGAAACCTTCAACAAGACTTGTTCACCTTCCATGAACTCCAAGTCTCTAACCTTTCGGTCTGCATACTCCTTTTGTCTACTTTGAGCTGCTAAAAGCTTTTCTTGAATAGCTTTCACCTTCTCCATAGAGTCTCTCAACAGATCAGTCCCCCAAGGTCTAACTTCAAAGGCATCAAACCAACCAATGGGAGATCTACACCTCCTCCCATACAATGCTTCAAATGGAGCCATGTCAATACTGGAGTGATAGCTATTATTATATGAAAACTCTGCCAAAGGTAAAAAGCTATCCCAATGGCCACCAAACTCTACCACACATGCTCGAAGCATATCCTCCAACACTTGAATCGTTCGCTCCGACTGACCATCGGTCTGAGGGTGAAATGCAGTGCTAAGGTCCAACCTAGTACCTAATTCAGCATGTAATGTTCTCCAAAACTTAGAAGTAAACTGCGTACCTCTGTCTGATATGATGGAGAGTGGGACCCCATGCAATCGAACGATCTCTGAGATGTAGATCTTGGCTAACTTCTCTGCATTGTAAGTCACCTTGACCGGAATGAAATGAGCAGACTTAGTTAACCTATCAACAATCACCCAAATGGAGTCATACTTACCCAAGGTATTGGGAAGACCAACCACGAAGTCCATCGCGATTCTCTCCCACTTCCATTCAGGAATGGGCATTCTCTTAAGTGTTCCTCCGGGCCTCTGGTGTTCATACTTCACTTGTTGACAATTTGGACACTTGGCAACAAACTCAACAATATCACGCTTCATTCTACTCCACCAGAAGTGTTGCTTTAGATCGCGATACATCTTGGTTGCACCAGGATGTATAGAATATCCGGATCTATGAGCCTCTGTCAGAATAGTGGTGATCAAATCATCGACGCGGGGTACACATACCCTTCCCTTAATCCTCAAAACACCTTCCTCATCAATTATGGCTTCCTTAGCCTCTCCTTGCAACACTTTATCTCGAATTCGCCTTAGTTTCTCATCATCAAACTGTTTTCCCTTAATCTTGTCAAGAAAAGAAGATCTTGACTCCACACTAGCCAACAATCCTCCCTTCTCATTTACTTTTAACCTCATCAAGTCGTTAGCCAAAATCTGCACCTCTCTAGCCAATGGGCGTTTAGAAGCTTGCAAATGAGCTAGACTTCCCATGCTTCCCGCCTTTCTACTCAAAGCATCTGCCACAACATTCGCCTTCCCCGGATGATACAAGATGGTGATATCGTAATCCTTCAGTAGTTCCATCCATCTCCTTTGTCTCAAGTTCAAATCTTTCTGAGTAAAGACATACTGTAGGCTACGATGATCCGTATAGACTTCACACTTAACCCCATACAAATAGTGTCTCCATTGCTTTAATGCAAATACTACCGCGGCCAATTCCAAGTCATGAGTTGGATAGTTACGTTCATGCACCTTTAATTGCCTCGAAGCATAAGCAATCACATTCTTCTCTTGCATTAGCACTGCACCCAACCCAGAATAGGATGCATCACAATAGACAATGAAGTTTTTACCCTCTACTGGCAAGGTAAGGATAGGCGCGGTAGTCAACAAAGTCTTGAGTTTCTGAAAGCTTTCCTCACACTCGTCCGACCATACAAATGGAACGTTTTGCTTGGTCAAGTTCGTCAATTGGGAAGCGATATAAGAGTCCCTTGAGAAATCGGCGGTAGTAGCTAGCTAACCCAACAAAACTCCGTACTTCTGACACACTAGTGGGTCTTACCCAATTTTTCACTGTTTCAATCTTAGAAGTATCTACCATCACTCCTTCCTTAGAAACCACGTGCCCCAAGAAGGACACTGAATCTAGCCAAAACTCACACTTGGAGAATTTCGCATAAAGCTTTTTCTTCCTCAACAACTCTAACACCATTCTCAAATGCTCCTCATGTTCCTTCTTACTTTTGGAGTATATCAGTATATCATCAATAAACACAATCACAAAGAGGTCCAAGTATGGCTTGAAAATCCCTTTCATCAAGCTCATGAAGGCGGCGGGGGCATTTGTAAGACCAAAGGACATCACCACAAATTCATAGTGCCCATACCTAGTCCGAAAAGCAGTCTTTGGCACATCCGTTGCTCGTATTTTCAATTGGTGATAACCGGACCTCAAGTCTATTTTTGAGAAGACACAAGCACCTTGTAATTGATCGAATAAGTCGTCAATGCGAGGAAGAGGATACTTGTTCTTAATAGTTACCTTGTTCAGTTGTCTGTAGTCTATGCACATCCTAAAACTCCCATCCTTCTTCTTCACAAACAAAACTGGAGCACCCCAAGGAGATGCACTTGGTCTAATGAAGCCCTTGCTCAACAACTCTTGAAGTTGAGCCTTTAACTCTCTTAATTCGGCGGGAGCCATTCTATACGGGGGTATAGAAATGGGGCGTGTGCCCGGTTCAAGGTCGATACAGAAGTCAATATCCCTATCTGGTGGCATACCAGGAAGATCTGCAGGGAACACATCCAAAAATTCTCGAACTACCGAAACTGATTCAATTGAGGGTACTTGAATAGTGTCATCCCTAAGATGTGCCAAGAAAGCTAAACAACCCTTACTAACCATCTTCTGAGCACAAAGAAAGGAGATGATACGCACCGGATTGGGAGTGTAATCACCCTCCCACACTAACGGATCTGTCCCAGGCTTGGCTAACGTCACAGTTTTAGCATTACAATCCAAAATCGCAAAATTCGGAGAAAGCCAAGTCATACCCAGAATTACATCAAAATCACCCATTTCTAAAATAACTAAATCTACATAAGTGTTGCTCCCCACAAAATTCACCAAACAAGACCTATACACCTTTTTAACTATCACAGACTAACCCACCGGAGTAGAAACACGGATAGGCGTGTCAAGTAATTCACAATGTAAATTTAGACCATTAGCAAATGAGGAAGATACATAAGAAAATGTGGATCCCGGATCAAATAATACAGATGCCATGCAATCACAAACCAAGAGATTACCTTTGATGACAGCATCAGACGCCTCCGCTTCAGATCTCCCAGGGAAAGCGTAGCAATGGGCCCCATTATTTGTCTGTCCGTTGCCCCTACCATGTTGCGTATTAGTGGCTCCGTTTTGCCCATCACCTCTGCCGTTGTGGTGACCACCATTACCTCGACCACCACGTCCTCCAGAAAAATGGCCTCTACCATGACCACCTCTACCTCTAGCTATTGGGGGTCTGTAACTCTGTTTTGGACAATTCCTCCTAATATGTCCAACCTCCCCGCATCCATAACACTCTCTGGAGTCAGGCATAGGTCTCTCGGAGAAGTGTTGACTGTTCTGAGGGGGGCCTCCAACTACAGTCTGTAGTGAAGACTGAATTGGCCGACTTGAGTAACCTCCGGAGCTCTGTCCTCTAGAGTGAGAACCATTAAACTCACCTCCCCTTCGAAACCTTTTTGATGTTGATGTAGTGGTGAAGTCATCTGGCTTCACTCCTTCCACCTCTATCACAAAGTCTACCACCTCTTGGAAGGATGTTGCCGTAGCCGCTACCTGTAAGGCTGAAATCCGCAACTCTGACCTCAACCCCTTCACAAAACGGCGGATCCGTTCTTGTGGACTGAAACAGAGTTGAGTGGCGTATCTGGATAGTGCGCGAAATTTAGCCTCGTATGCATTAACCGTCATTCTCCCTTGCTCTAGACTCAAGAACTCATCCCTTTTCCTATCTCTCAAAGTCCTTGGGATATACTTCTCCATAAACAGGGTAGAGAATGATTCCTAAGTCATGGGTGGTGCCTCTGTTGGTTGACACTCAACATGTGAACGCCACCACATTTTGGCGTTCCCTTGGAACTGATAGCTCACGAACTCGACACCAAACCTCTCTACTATCCCCATCTTGTGTAATAGCTCATGACAATCAACCAGAAAATCATAAGCATCCTCAGATTCTGCACCCTTGAAGGTTGGAGGTTTCAATTTCAAGAACTTACTGAAAAGTTCATGCTGATCGTTTGTCATAATAGGCCCAGTAGTCAGACGTGGAAATGTGCCTATTCCCAATGTTGCATCCATGCGGGGAGCCATAGTAGCCGCATGTCGTATTTCTGAAACCGGAGGTGTTGGTGCAGAAACCACTGGAGGAGCCTGTCCCTGATCGGATAACCCGCTAAGATAAGCAAGTACTTGGTTGATCATCTCTGGGGTAGGTTGGGGTGGCAATTCCTCATTTTGCACTTGTTCAGTTTCCCCTTCCTCACCCTCTCTTACTACCTCCTCAGTCGGTGGAGGAGTCACTGCCCTAGCATCAGATGGGCTAGGTGCTCGTCCTCTTCCTCTAAAGGACGTCCTCCCACGACCTCTCCCACGGACTCTTGCCGTTGCTCTTCCTCGAGCTACAGCCCCAGTGGCTGGCTCAGTCGTTTCTTGTCTTTCCGTTGTTGCTGCTGGTGCGGTCGTTGCTCTAATTCTAACCATCTGTGAAATAGAATGAAGATGGTCAGATACCAATTTGTATCACCTAGATACCAATTGGACTCAAGTAGTAGCACGAAAGAAAGAATGAAAGAATGGAATTTTCCTAAAGTCTTATAGCCTCTCAAGGAAAAGTAAAGGCGTCCCCCTACCGTTCCTTAAGACTCTACTAGACCTGTTCTTGTGTGATGAGACCAATGAACCTAATGCTCTGATACCAAGTTTGTCACGACCCAAATCGGGGCCGCGACTGGCACCCACATTTACCCTCCTACGTGAGCGAACCAACACATTTAAACCTTAACATTTCAAGATATATCAACAGAAAATAATGCGGAAGACTTAAACTCATTAATAAAACAATTCAATACTATTATTATTATCCCCAAAATCTGGAAGTCATCATCACAAGAACATCTATCTCAAATTGCTAAACTAAGAATGTCTAAGAACTAAAAATACATAAGAAACTAGTCCATGCCGGAAGTCAAGGCATCCAGACTTATAGAAGAAGATCCAGTCCAAGCTAGAAGCGTTAGCTCACCCTGAGATCCGGTATGACGAAATCTGGCCCGAATTACTGTTGTGTTGAAGTTGACGGAACGTTTGCTACATAACACAAATAACAAAGGGAAAAACATAAAAGTAGGGGGTCAGTACAATCACACGTACTGAGTAGATATCATCGGCCAACTCGAAATAGAAGATAATATATATCAAGTAATATTATAAATCAACTATAAACTCAACATGTAGCAACAACAAGTATTATAATCGTCAATAAATACCATCAAGTTCATTTATGAAGGCTCAAGCCTCAATACCACACTCATTTGGGAAGTAAGTTCATTAGGTTGAGTAGATTAACATCTTTCAAGATTCATTATCTTTCTTCCTCTTGTGTCGGTACGTGACACTCCGATCCCCTACCACTATGTGTCGGAACGTGACACTCCGATCCACTAATACTATGTGTCGGAACGTGACACTCCGATCCACTAATACTATGTGTCGGAACGTGACACTCCGATCCCCTATATGTGTCGGAACGTGACACTCTGATCCCCTATATCTACGTGTCGGTTCGTGACACCCGTCCCACTAATACTATGTGTCGGAACGTGACACTCCGATCCACTAATACTATGTGTCGGAACGTGACACTCCGATCCACTAATACTATGTGTCGGAACGTGACACTCCGATCCACTAATACTATGTGTCGGAACGTGACACTCCGATCCACTACATTCATTCTATCCATTCGTCCAGCCTTCTCTATACTAAGGCATCATCAATCCCATTACTTTAATTCGTCAAGCCTTCTTTTATACCAAGGCATCGTCATTAATATCATAGATTAAAGTTTCTTTCAAGATTTGGGATTCAATGGTTTTCATCATGCTTGTTTCATCAAAATCACATGATCATATTCATACAAGCATACAATAAGCATATAGACAGGTTTACAATATCATCAACACATATTATTCACTATTAAGAGTTCACTACGAATATCGTAAAACAACCATAACCTACCTCCACCGAAGAATTGAAATCAACAAGAAATTCCCAAGCTTGTTATTCCTCTTTGCTTCTTCCTCTCTCGTTCGATCTCCCCTTTCTTTCCCTCTTGTTCTTTCTGTTTTGTTTTCTTATGTTCAAACCCTCTTTCTTTTACCCTAATTAATCATATAATTAAGTGTGAAAAAGGACAATAAACCCCACTAATTAACTTAAGGTTACCCCTTTTAACCCCTAAGTAATTAGACTTATTAATGTTAACCCTCAATCTTTATAATTAAGGAAAGAATAGTCAAAAACGACCCTTAAAACGTGTGGAGGAATCCTAAACTGCCTGGGATTGCGCAGCCTGTGACGGGCCGTCGTGCCTGCGACGGTCCGTCACGATGGCCGTCGCCACCTCCCAAATTCCAGGTGGTCTGCGACGGCCCGTCACCCCTGTGACGGTCCGTCCTGCACCTTCGTCATGACGGTCAGAAACTCGTTTCTTGCGCCAAATTCTCAAAAGTTGAAGTGTTTTGCAACGGAACTCACGACGGTTCATCGTGTATGTGACGGCACGTCCTGCAGGTCCGTCACGATTTACAGAGAGTCGATTTTAATATCCTATTTGAAGAATTCTAAGTGTCCTGGAAAGACACCTCCTCGACGGGCCGTCGTGACCACGACGGTCCGTCGGGACACACGTCGTCTCAGCCAGTTTTTCCCCGTATTACAATCTGCTGCTCAAACGACTAAACAGGTCGTTACAGAAATAATCCAAACCCACTTGGGAATTATCACAATATACAAAAAAATCCTTCATACACTCTAGTAAAGTCAACACCGCTGCAAAGAAAAGCCTATCTTTTAATATTATGAAGCTTCTTTCACAAGCTTCCAACCACTCAAACGTAAAACACTTTTAGGTCAAGGTAGGAAAAGTAGAAGCAATGGATGCAAACCCATATAAAAACCTCATTTAGTACCCGACTAAACCCAAAGAACTTTTAATGTCAATTGGATTCAAAGGTCTACGGCGATTCTTAGTTGCATCAGTTAATCTCGGTTAGACCTAAATACCCTTACTAGAGATAATATTACAAGAAACACAAGTTATCTTAACAAAATTTCAAATTTCCTATACTTGGAAAAGTGTTGATGTTCCTTGAGGACTTGAAATACATCTTTCAAATTGTCCATATGATCACCCTTATTCTTCAAATATACCAAGATATTGTCAATGAAGATAATCATAAAGGAATCAAAATAATCCCAGAACACTCTATTCATAAGGTCAATAAAAGATGTCGGGGCATTAGGGAGACCTAAAGATATCAATAGGAACTCATAGCAACCATTCCTTGTTCGGAAAGTTGTTTTAGGTATATCCTCACCTCTCACCCTAAGTTAGTGACACCCATACCTTAAATAATTTTTAGAAAAGTAGATTTTCTATTGGAGTTGATCAAACAAGTCATCAATCCTAGGGAGAGGATACTTGTTCTTAAAGATGACCTTATTAAGTTGTTGATAATCAATGCACATCCTAAGAGACCCATCTTTTTTCTTAACAAAGCTCACAGGAGCTCCCCAATGTTAAATACTTGTTTGAATGAGACCTTTGTCTAGTAAATACTTTACTTTAGCCTTCAACTCTTCCAATTCTGCTGGAGCCATCATATAAAGAGTAATGGAAATGGATTCATATCCGGTAAGAAGTCAATACCAAAGACTATTTCCCATTGAGGAGGAATCATGAGCAACTCATTAAGAAAGACTTTCAGAAAATCCTTCACTACGGGTACCGACTCGAAAGGAGGAATGTCAGAGTAAAGTTCTTTTACTCTAACAACATGGAAAGAAACCCGAATGAAATCTCTCTACAAACTTTTAGAGACGAAATGATTCGACCTATAGGGATTGATTTACCCCCCCCCTTTACTATAAGACGGGTTCATAAGGAAAATTGAATGTAATTACTCTTGTTCAATAATCAGTGAAAGCAAAACAGGCATGCATCCAATCCATTCCCAAAAAAATTGAAATCAACTGTATCAAGTTCTACCAAATCCACCCATGTAACTCTATTGGGCGATGATATAGGACAACTCAAAAAGACTAATCAGCTACAACACTATCACCTACTGGGGTAGTAACCGAAAAGGTTCAATAAACACATCGGGTAGAACATCAAACGTTCTATCTACAAGATGAGTTACAAATCATAAAGTAGAACCTAGGTAAAGTAAAGCATAAACATGAATCGATAAGACTTGTAAAATACAAGTGACAATATCGTGAGACTGCTCTTGCTCACCCCTAGAGCGATAAGAATATAGTGGTTCCTCTTTGGAGCATTGGAACTACGACCGTTTGCTTGAGCTTTACCTCTCCCTTTACCTCTCCCTTTATCTTGGATCATAACATTAGTGCAATCCCTAGCCTTATGATCATTCTTGCCACACCCAAAGCAATTTTTTGTTCCAACTAGATACTTACCCCAATGCTTCTTACAACACTTGATACCATTAGGTTTCTTGCTAGGTCAATTCCAGTTTTTTCCCTCTGGGGACTGACTCTTAGACATCTTATCTTTTTAGCCTTAGAGAAATTTAAAGGAACTTGGTTGGAAACCCTCTTCTTGAACCTATGTTTGTCTTGAATTTCAAGACTACGCTTGGAAGTACCTCTCTCATAAGACTTAGCCCTCATAAACCCTCTATTATTCCTATTGAGTCTAGTTTCACAAACTTGTTGAGAAATCACTAGCAAACGATAAATATGCATATTATCATAAAGCATTGCCAAATGAAACAAATCAACTAAATCATCGGACAGTCCCTTAACAAAGAGACTCATCTCATACTCATATTGGAAACCAAGGAAGGAGCATACTTGGAAAATTTAGTGAAGTTCAAGGAGTAATCTTGCACGCTCATACCTCATTGAAAAAGGTTGATGAATTCTTCTACTTTAGCCTCCCTTTTATACCTTGTAAAGAACCAATTAAGGAAATACCTTATAAAATTCTACCAAGTTATTGGACCCGCTCCCAAAGCCTAATTGTCTCAAGTAGGTAGACCAAGTTTGTTCCATATCCTCAAATTGATAGGAGCCTAGCTTGGTATTATCATTAGAAGTCACCCGTATAACATAAAGAATCATGTAGACCGCATCATGAAAGTTTTGGGGATCTTCATTCACGATAGACCCAAATAATATTGGAGGGTTCATCCTTGTGAAGTGCCTCAAGTGAGAAACTTTTGTACTAGAAGTTTGTTGAAAATGGGGTCAAACTCCCAGTATGATTGAGCCTTCATGGATTGAGCTTGAGTAGCTACCTCTTGGTCTTGGGTAGTCATATCTAGGTCCAAAAATAGAAGATCCGATCTTATTTCTCTATAATTCATGGGTGGAAGAATGACTAGAGGTTAGCCTCACGGACGAACTTTTGTGCCCTATGGAAGAGATTATGTCTCTAGGGGAGGAACTACGACATAATCCAAATCTTCTTCCACTATCCTTGTGATTTTCATTATCGTATTCATATCCTATATCTACATGAAAAGTAGGAGTAATAGGGACACATTGAGTTACCACTCTTGAGGCACGACTTTAATGATAAACAATAAGAGAAAGGATTCCTAAGCATCATATAATCTCTCATTTATAATTGTGGAGGGCTTCACACAAATCTACAAGACTCTACATAATCATGGCTTAATGAGAGAACAATACTAAGATTAATGAACATCATGCCCTGATACAAAGTTTGCCACGACTAGGAAGCACCCCTTGATGTAACTGTCGTCGTTGTTCTCAAAGAGGACTTATACTAGCCCTTAGCATTCCTCATTGTTAGGATATACTGTTAACCATGCATTTTTATATATTATTAATATTCAATAACTTTATATTCATTTATTTAATTCAATAAAGTGTTAAATTAAATAGATCAATCGTCATATATGTGTCCTTAACGAATATACTAGATGATTTTTTGTATAGAGTTTTAGCTTTTACACAGAAGATTAAATCATCGGTTGTTATTAGTTAAAATTATAGTTCACAATCATAGATGGAAATTTTGACGAAACCATCAGAAATATTATTGCACGAGATTAAATGCAATTTATCTTGATTATGACAATGGCATAGTTCTAACTTCTCCTGCTAGTGAATTTGGTATGTATTGTACGATACCAAGCAGAAATAGTTGTTTTAGACTGAAATATAAAACATATTCTCTAAACTATTGAATGTACTTATAATCTTAATCTTTACATAACAATTATGATTTGTATATATTAATAATCATTTTAATTTATTAAAAGGTGAAATTTTTGAAATGGGTCAATATGACTTGTAGACTGGATGATAATAATCTATATTGGTAAAATAATTAGTTAGTTGATGAAATCCATTTGTAAGTACATGGATTGATAATACACCTATTATGAGAACCTTATATGTTTTCATGTATAATCCCGGCTGGTAAATTATGAATCTTGCACATGAAATAAGTTAAGTATTGCAATAAAAAAGTTAATCAATAAGTTAAATTCTTCAGTAATTTATTTTATTGATTACTATCGATAATCTTAACATGGGGAACTACATAAGTGTTTATTGGTGAATTTCAAAATAAACAGAGGAGTGCAATTACGAATTTTTAGTGCAATGATTTGTAATTTATATGGTAGGAATAATTCAAATTAATTAATTAGAATTATTTCCATAATAGGGATCCTCAGTAATAAATTATGTTCTCCCTCCAGTGCCCAATTTAACTAGAACTCAAAATCCTATTTTGTAGAAAAAGAAAATAAAATATTGTGTTCTTCTCCAAAAAGGAAGAAGAAACGTGTAATGTGTTTTTCGAAAGAACAGGAATTCTCATTCAACTCGGAAGACATCTCTATAAATAGGGATTCTTCTAACCAATAAAAGGATTTAGTATTATATACAATACTTGTCCACTAAGTGTTGAGAGAGTCCAATTGTTGATTTGGATCCATGGAGAAGACTATGGAGCAGGAGATGGATTTAACAAGATATCTGCAGACGCTTCAAGAGGTAATCCTGAGTTATATTTCAGCGTAATATGTATGTGATTGCTATTTGTGATTGTTGTTTATATTCATGCAAGATGTATGATTCTGAATACCTTATGTGCTGGACAATCCTATATCTGAAAATTTCACAGATTAGACTTACGTCAAATCCAAATAGTTCTATAGTTTGTGAAGGTACTAATATGAAAGAAGTTGAATTCAGAATGTGATATGTTGTCATTAGAACCTATCCTAAAAGAAACAAAATACCTAGTGATAAGTTAATAATTCAGTGAATTCTTAGATTGGTCAATATGCCTGGAAAATTGGATGATAATAATATATATTGGCGAATATAATAAGTTAGTTGATGGAATCCATGTCTCGTTATAGAGATTGATTGATATGACTTTTGTAGAAACTTATATGTTTTCATCGTGTCAAATGTTGCAAGTGGATTTATGATTCTGTCACATGAATTAAGTAAAATAGTGTTGTAAAGCAAATTAATTATCAAGTAAAATTTGTCAGTAATTTAATTTATTGATTAGTATCTAAAATCTCAACATGGGTAATGACATAAGTGTAACATAAGGAATTACGAAAAAGAGGGATGTAATGACGAATTTCTAGTGGAATGATTTGTTATTTATTATGGTAAGAATAATTCAAATTAATTATTTGAAATTATTTCCATGATAGGGAGTCTCGATAATTTATTTTGTGGTCTCTATAGTGCTTATATTTAACTAGAATTCAGAATTCTATTTTTATGCAAAGAGAAAGAATCATATGGTTTTTCCTAGTCTTCTAGAAAAACTAGGTTTTCTAGTCCTTTTTGGATTAGGAAGAAATCTCTATGTATATGGATTATCCTAACCTAGAAATGATAAGTATTCTTTTTAATGCTTGCCCACCCAAGTATTGAGAGAGTTCGTATGTGAGTCGAGATTACTGTAGAAGACCATATCTATCTTGTAGATTCGCTTGAAGATCTATTAGGCAAGGATGTTAATTCCAAATGTGATATTAAGTATGAGTTGGCTAATGTAAGTGCCATTAACTTTAAGTGATGGATTAATTAGTGTCTGATTAGGATTAATTTAATCCAGTGGGCCCCACCACTAATAATTTGTGGCTGATTAGGATTAATATAATCCAGTGGGCCCAACCACTCAAGGCAAAAATTAAAAAAAGGGATCAGATTGTGAGTTGGCCTTAGTGGACAGGTGTAGAGGGGGGCTGCCTCCACTTCATATTATTAAATGAGGCGGAGAAATCCACTCCATGCTAAATAAAATGGTGAAATTCATTGCTGCATATCATATTCTTCTTCACCACATGGCTTAGGAAGCCATGGAAATGGAGAAACAAACCCTGCAACTCTTGGCCAGCAGCTGCAAATAATTTGGTTAGTAATCTCCTTGTTTGATGTGTTAATTCTTTAGAATACCTTTGTTAATTATCAATTAATTAGGAAGTTTGTTTTAGTTATTGAATGTGCTAAGTATGAACGGAAACCATAATCGGATTATTAGTGGTGTCGTGTTGGTGCTTGGGCTGTTTTGACTAAAGCAAACTGCGGGAAAATTGTGTTTTGGCGTTATGTATATGTTAAATGTGATAATGAGTATATACTCCAAAGGATGAATACGATAAGGTAGATGTGTTGCGAATTATAAAACGAGTTATCGCTTGGTGTATCATTGCTTCGCTGCTATGGTTGCCGAGACTTAACTGTTTTGGGTAGGGGGCTGTTTAATATGATTCGTTGGGTTATATGTGTAATTGGTATTGCTGTGGATAATTTGGGTTGTTGTCGGATTGGGACGAAGTAAGGAAAATAGGGGAAGTTCTACCAGATTTTCGTTAGATATTTAGCTAGCTTACAAGATACAACGTTTATATAATTGCGGCACGGTTGTTGCTTGTTATAGATTAATAGCTTGAGCAGTAAATATTGGACGTGCGGCTCGATTATACGGTATGTAACGCTGTCCCTTCTTTCTTTGTTTGGCAGGACGTTTAAATATAAGCGAATAACAGACATGTTTGATACTTACCTCTAGAGCGTCTAGGTGACGTATATTCTTGCTTCCACAATTATTCCTCTATATATCGGCTATGTCTAAGACTATGATGATTTCTCATATCTATGATAGTGCTTCTTAGAGTCATTGAGATTTTACGTTTCCATATCGTATTAAAGGTTCTTAATCTTGATAAAACGTTAATCTTTGGTAATACTCCTTGCTGGTTCACGTTGATTGTTCTATTGCGTTTTAAGGAATGATTTTAATTGCATATGGTTGCTCATAATGTTCTGCTCGTGCATGGAGTCATTTATCATTTCACCGAGTCCCGGGCCGGTTAATGTTCGTGCAGAGTTTCTTGCATATGTCGCCGAGTCCCTCACTAGAGGGCCGGGTATGAATATTATATATATGATTGCTGATGAGGATGTTTATGATGATGATGATGACAGAGATGACGTAATGATTATTTTGCCGAGCCCCTAACTAGGGAAGCTGGGCACCTTATTTGTTAAAGATATGCATGATTTTCACTTAAAAGGGTACATGTGTAGCGATATTTTGTTTCGACTTGCCATATTGGTATCCTATTATCTTTACCTTATGCTTTACATACTCAGTACATTGTCCGTACTGACCCCCTTTCCTGGGGGGGCTGCGCTTCATGCCCGCAGGTGTAGGCGCACAGTTCGGTGATCCTCCTGCCTAGGATATCTACTCTGCTGATTGGGAGAGCTCCACTGTTCTGGAGCCTAGTCGCTTTGGTACATAACTTTTTATGTAGTCTTTTGCTCGTCTATGGGTATAACGTGGCCCTGTCCTGTCGAGTTTCACTACTGTACTCTTAGAGGTCTATGGACATTATGTGGGTTGTATGTATATTTTTTGGATAATGGTCTGGACATGGTTTGTTTGGGATGTCCGCTTGTACAAGGGCATCCTTGTCGGCTGCGTACAACATTGTGTATTGTGTATTGGCAGCCTTGTCGGCTTACGTATGTTATTATGCTTTGGATAGTGGCGGCCTTGTCGGCTCGCGTATGCTGTTACGGTAAAATGGTTATGACTCCTTATGAGATAGGTCCTCTTTTTATATATATGACGTTGGGGTTGGCTTGATTTGATTAAATTCCATATTGTCTTAGTTTCAGTTGGTTATACTTAGCTGGTTTGTATGTGGGTGTCCAAAACGGGAACTAGTCACAGCCCATCGGGTTGGGTCGTGACAGTTGGCTTAGACCTTCCTCCCCATCCGATGAATCTAATACAAGTCATTACGTATTTAATCGCTAGTTTCGTAATTTGTTTTAACTATCCTAAACTGAGTAATATATAATTGGATCAATGTAACTAGAGGATTTTCACTGGACTTAAACTAACAATAGACTCTCCAACTACGTTAGGTGTGTATAAGCTTATGGAGTGAATAATCAGTCATGATATATGTATATTGTAAGAATAGTTCTCCAATCCCAACAATTGGCTATTCAAGATGCATGAATGTATATGTATATCATGAGTTGAATGTGAATATTCTATGTTATATGACAATGTTATTGATCTATTTTAACCATTTCTTCAATCTCAGATTCAATGTCTCCTATTAATTCCATTAGTACTATTTTAGGTCAAAACAAAATAAAGGGTTCTAACTATGTTAAGTGGAGGAGAAATCTTGACATTGTGTTAATTGCTGAAGAATATAAGTTTGTTCTTCATGAGGAATGTCCACTGAAACCAAATGATCAGTCTAGTGATGATGATAAGTTAGCTTATCAGAAATGATGCAAAGCGGATGAGATGGAGCGATGTTACAGAGCAGGGTCTATCATCGAAGTATACTTCCATGAGAACTCTCATGAACACTGAGATTGTTCAAGGCACCCCTATAACAGACCATGTTCTGATGATGATAGTCATCTGAATGAACTGGATGTCTTGGGGGCTGAAATTGACAATGACTCTCCAGTTAAGATAAACATGCAGTCTGTGCCTGACAGTTTTCAACAATTTTGCCTAAATTATAAAATGAATAAGATTAGTGTATATTTGGCAGAATTGTTGAATGAGCTGCAGGAGGCAAAGACTCTTGTTAAAAAAATTCACAATCAATGGCACTCAACATTGGGAAAAGTTCTACTTCTAAACTACAAGGTTGAATGAAGAAGAAAAAGGAGAACAAGGTTAAGCCAATTGAACCTCTAACTGGGGGCTTGAAAAAGTCTAAGGGCAAGTGTTTTTGTTTCAAGATGTTAGGCCATTAGGAGGCACATTTTTCAGATTGCTTATCAAAGAAGAAAAACAAATATGGTAACTCACTTTCACTTGCCGTTGAAACATTTTTAGATGAAATTTCTACCACTTCATGGATTGTAGATTCTGGAGCCACTGGTTATATCTACATTACTTTGCAGGGGTTTCAAGAAACGCGAAAGCCGATTAGAGGTGAAGTTAGCGTTTTTCAAGCGGATTGCTGCAGCTCCAGTTTTATCATAATGAAATGTTAATTTTTCGTTTGATGGTGGTAGAGATTTATATTTAAAAGACATTGTATATGAACCTGCTACTAGAAGAAATTTAATTTCAGTTTTTTAACCATTGAGAGATGGTTACGATATTAGTTTTTCTGATAATGGTTCTGTTATTAGCTATAATAAACATTTATTGATGGTCTTTTTATTATTAATATCTCTCCTGAATTACAACAAACCATAGAACATAATAATATTAACCTTTCAAGGAAAAAAAACATTCCGATTTTAATGAGACTTATCTATGGCACATGCGTCTATGTCATATAAATCTATATAGGATTTCAAGGTTCGATCAATATGGACCTTTAGGTTAATTAAAAGTGGAGGCACTACCAACATGTGAATCTTGTTTAGAAGGAAAAATGACTAAGAGACCTTTACACTCAAAAGGAAATAGATTCAATGATAAACTAGAGTGAATTCAATCTTATTTGTGTGTCCCAATGAACAGTCAAACAAGAGGTGGGCATGAGTACTTCGTTACTTTCAACGATAACTACTCAAAAATATGCATATAAATATTTATTGCATCGCAAGTCTGAATGCTTTGAGAAATTCAAAGAGTTTAAGTCTTAAACGGAGAAACGACATGGAATATAGATCAAGGCATTGTGGTCCCATGGTGTTGGAAAATACCTCTCTAATAAGTTTATTAGTTACTTAATAAAATAAGGAATTACATCTCAAATGTCTGCACCTATAATGCCACACCAAAATGGTGTAGAAAAAAGAAGAAATAGAACTCTTTAAGAAATGGTTAGATAAATAATGAGTTACTCTATTTGCCTTATTCGTTTTGGGGATATGCCTTAGAAGCTGCAAATTACATTCTGAACTTAGTTCCTTCTAAATCTTTTCCTTTGACACCCATTGAACTATGGACTGGGCATAAACTTAGTTTGAGACATATTCGGGTTTGGGGATGTCCAACACATGTATTGAAAGGGGAGGTAGAAAAATTGGATCCTAAAAAAGAAATATATGTTTTTATTGGATACCCTAAATAAAAGAAAGGTGGTATTTTTTATAATCCTAAAGAAAAGAAGGTCATTGTGACTATCAATGTCATGTTTATGGAAATGGATTTTTTAACAAACAAAATTCCTAAAAGTGAACTAGTTTGCAGGAATTGAGCAATGAGATAAAAAATCAATATACTGAAAATAAAGAAAACCAAATTTTGACCCAACATGTTAGAGTTAACATACATTTCAATATAATTGTAAGAGAGATGTCAAGAATTATAAAATTCCACAAGTACAAGATCTCGAAAATTCATTGCATAAAAATAGTGGGCGTAATAATGAGAAAATTGTACTAGAGGAAGAAGTTGTGGTATCTCTACACCCCAAGGTGCTGAAGATAACATGGAAACTCTAGATCCAAAAAATGATGTGGTTCCACCACAAGATCACAATAATGCAAATCCCTCTGAACCTTCTCTTGCAAGTTTAGTGTCTCATCATAGTGGAAGTGTGATAATAAAACCACTTCGGTATGCACTCTTGGGAGAGTCTTTTTACAGATTCCCTAAAAATTCGAATACCGAACCTGTGAATTACGATGAAACACTACAAGATAAAGATGATGAAAAATGGATTGATACAATGAAATAAAAAATGGAGTGTATGTATTCTCACAATGTCTGGTATCTTCTAGAACCACCATTAGATGGAGTCAAACCCATTGGAGGCAAGTGGATATATAATAAAAAGAGTGGAGTAGATGGACAAGTGAAAACTTACAAAGCTAGACTTGTTGCAAAAGGGTTCACTTCAAAAGAAGGGAATGACTATGAGGAATTTTTTAAGATATTAGTCATGCATAGGTCTATTAGAATTCTCTTATCCATTGCTGCTCATTATGATTATGAAATTTGGCAAATGGATATCAAGACAATTTTCTTTGGTGGAAGTCTTGATGAACACATTTTTATGCGACAACCAGACGATTTCATAAAAAAGGAAAAGAACACATGTTGTGAAAGCTTAAAAGATCTTTTTTATGGATTAAAGGAAGCTTTAGGGAATGGAACAGTTGATTCTACAATGCAGTCAAGTCTTTTGGTTTTGAGCAATTTCTTGATGAGTATTGTGTGTACAAAAACTTCAATGGGGATAAAGTGGTGTTTTTGGTGTTATATGTAGATGATATCTTCTTCATAGGAAATAATATGGGCTTGATGAATTCAGTTAAGGAATGGTTGTCCACAAACTTTGATATGAACGGTTTCGGAGAAGCTGCTCACATCCTTGGGATCAAGGTTCTACGTGATCGCAAGAAAATGTTGTTACGTTTGTCTCAAGGTCTTTGTATTGATACAATTCTTATCAGGTTTAGCATTCATGATTCAAAGAAAGGATACCTTCCTTTCATACTTGGAATTTCTTTATCTAAGAATCAAAGTCCTAAGATAGATGAGGAAATAGAAAGCATGAAGACATTTCCTTATGGATCAGCGGTAGGAATTCTAATATATGTCATGTTATGCACTAGACCTGACATTTGTTTTGTCATAGGAATGGTTAGAACATATTACTCTAATCCTGGACGAGTACATTAGAAAATAATTAAGAATATAATGAAGTATCTGAAAAGAAATAGGGATTACAAGTTAGTCTGTCATTTGAATGAGTTGGTGCCCATAGGGCACATAGACTCAATTTTCAAGTCTGATATGGATTCTAGAAAGTCAACCTCCAGTAATGTGTTTACTTTGGGAGTGTAACGACCTGTTTAGTCGTTTTGAGCAGCAGATTGAAATTCTGGAAAAAAAAAAATAAAAAAAATGGCTGGGACGACGGAAGTCGTGACGGACCGTCATAGTCACGACGGCCCGTCGTGAATGTTTCGTCCCATGACACTTAGAATTCTTAAATTGGAAACTGAAAATCGACTCTCTGTAAATTGTGACGGACCTGCAGGACGTTCCGTCACATCCACGACGAACCGTGGTGATTCCGTTGCAAAACACTTCAACGTTTGAGAATTTGGTTCGAGAAACGAGTTTCTGACCGTCAGGACGGAGGTGCAGGACGGACCGTCACAGGGGTGACGGGCCGTCGCAGACCACCTGAAATCTGGGAGGAGACGACGGCCATCGTGACGGACCATCGCAGGCACGATGGCCCGTCACAGGCTGCACAATCCCAGGCAGTTTAGGATTTCTCCACACGTTTTAAGGGTCGTTTTTGACTATTCTTTCCTTAATTATAAAGATTGAGGGGTAACATTAATAAGTCTAATTACTTAGGGGTTAAAAGGGGTAACCTTAAGTGAATTAGTGGGGTTTATTGTCCTCTTTTGCACTTAATTATAAGTTAATTAGGGTAAAAGAAAGAGGGTTTGAACATAAGAAAACAAAAACAGAAAGAACAAGAGAGAAAGAAAGGGGAGATCGAACGAGAGAGGAGAAGCAAAGAGGAATAACAAAGCTTGGGAATTTCTTGTTGATTTCAATTCTTCGGTGGAGGTAGGTTATGGTTTTATATTACGATAATCGTAGTGAACTCTTAATAGTGAATAATATGTGTTGATGATATTGTAAACCTGTCTATATGCTTATTGTATGCTTGCATGAATATGATAATGTGATTTGATAAAACAAGCATGATGAAAACCATTGAATCCCAAATCTTGAAAGAAACTTTAATCTACTTATTAATGATAATGCCTTGGTATAAGAGAAGGCTTGATGAATTAAAGTGATGGGATTGATGATGCCTTGGTGTAGAGAAGGCTTGATGAACTGATATAATGAGATTAGTGGATCGGAGTGTCACGTTCCGACACATATAGGGGATCGGAGTGTCACGTTCCGACACATAGTATTAGTGGATCGGAGTATCACGTTCCGACACATATAGGGGATCGGAGTGTCACGTTCCGACACATATAGGGGATCGGAGTGTCACGTACCGACACATAGTGGTAGGGGACCGGAGTGTCACGTACCGACACAAGAGGAAGAAAGATAATGAATCTTGAAAGATGATAATATACTCAACATAATGAACTTAATCCCCAAACGAGTATGGTATTGAGGCTTGAGACCTCATGGATGAAATTGATGGTATTTATTGACGATTATAATACTTGTTGTTGCTACATGTTGAGTTTATAGTTGTTTTACACTATTATTGATATATACTGTTCCCTATTTTTGAGTTAGCCGATGATATCTACTCAGTACTTGTGGTTGTACTGACCCCCTACTTTTATGTTTTCCTTTTGTTATTTGTGTTATGCAGCAAACGTTCCGTCAACTTCAACACAACAGTAATTCGGGCCAGATTTCGTCATACCGGATCTCAGGGTGAGCTAACGCTTCTAGCTTGGACTGGATCTTCTTCTATAAGTCTTGATGCCTTGACTTCCGGCATGGACTAGTTTCTTATGTATTTTTAGCTTCTTAAGGCATTCTTAGATAGTTAGATTAGTAATTTGATCATAGATGTTCTTGTGATGATGACTTCCAGATTTTGGGAATATTAATAATAGTTTTGAATTGTTTTATTAATGAGTTTAAGTCTTCCACATTTCTTTTGTTGATATTGTATTAAAATGTTAAGGTGTAGATGGGTTGGTTCGCTCACATCGGAGGGTAAATGTGGGTGCCAGTCGCGTCCCCGATTTGGGTCGTGACAAACTTGGTATCAGAGCATTAGGTTCGTTGGTCTCATCACACAAGAACAGGTCTAGTAGAGTCTTAAGGAACAGTAGGGGGACGCCTTTACTTTTCCTTGAGAGGCTATAAGACTTTAGGAAAATTCCATTCTTTCATTCTTTCTTTCGTGCTACTACTTGAGTCCAATTGGTATCTAGGTGATACAAATTGGTATCTGACCATCTTCACTCTATTTCGCAGATGGTTAGAACTAGAGCAACGACCGCACCAGCAGCGACAACGGAAAGACATGAAACTACTGAGCCAGCCACTGGGGCTGTGGCTCGAGGAGGAACAACGGCAAGAGGCCGTGGAAGAGGTCGTGGGAGGATGTCCTCTAGAGGAAGAGGACGAGCCCCTAGCCCATCTGATACTAGGGCGGTGACTCCTCCACCGACTGAGGATGTAGTAAGAGAGGGTGAGGAAGGGGAAACCGAACAAGGGCAGAATGAGGGAATGCCACCCCAACCTACCCCAGAGATGATCAACCAAGTACTTGCTTATCTTAGCGGGTTGTCTGATCAGGGTCAAGCACCTCCAGTGGTGTCTGCACCAACACCTCCGGTTTCAGAGATACGACATGCGGCTACTATGGCTCCCCGCATGGATGCAACATTGGGAATAGGCACATTTCCACGTCTGACTACTGGGCCTATTATGACAAACGATCAACACGAACTTTTTAGTAAGTTTTTGAAATTGAAACCTCCAGTCTTCAAGGGTGCAGAATCTGAGGATGCTTATGATTTTCTGGTTGATTGCCATGAGATACTACACAAGATGGGGATAGTAGAGAGGTTTGGTGTCGAGTTCGTGAGCTATCAGTTCCAAGGTAACGCCAAAATGTGGTGGCGTTCACATGTTGAGTGTCAACCAACAGAGGCACCACCTATGACTTGGGAATCATTCTCTACCCTATTTATGGAGAAATATATCCCAAGGACTTTGAGAGATAGAAAGAGGGATGAGTTCTTGAGTCTGGAGCAAGGTAGAATGACGGTTAATGCATACGAGGCTAAATTTCGCGCACTATCCAGATACGCCACCCAACTCTGTTTTAGTCCACAAGAACGGATCCGCCGTTTTGTGAAGGGGTTGAGGTCAGAATTGCGGATTTCAGCCTTGCAGATAGCGGCAACAGCAACATCCTTCCAAGAGGTGGTAGACTTTGTGATAGAGGTGGAAGGAGTGAAGCCAGATGACTTCACCACGACATCGACATCAAAGAGGTTTCGAAGGAGAGGTGAGTTTAATGGTTCCTACTCTAGAGGACAGAACTCCGGAGGTCACTCAGTTCGACCAATACAGTCTTCACTACAGACTGTAATTGGGGGTGCACCTCAGAACGGTCAAAACTACCCCGAGAGACCTATGCCCGATTCCAGAGAGTGCTATGGATGTGGGGAGATTGGACATATTAGGAGGAATTGTCCAAAACAGAGTTACAAAGCCCCACTAGTTAGAGGTAGGGGTGGTCATGGTAGAGGCCGTTTTTCTGGAGGACGTGGTGGTCGAGGTAATGGCGGTCACCAAAACGGCAGAGGTGATGGGCAAAACGGAGCCACTACTACACAACATGGTAGGGGCAACGTACAGACGAATGATAGGGCCCATTGTTATGCTTTCCCTGGGAGGTCTGAAGCGGAGGCGTCTGATGCTGTTATCACAGGTAATCTCTTGGTTTGTGATTGCATGGCATGTGTATTATTTGACCCTGGCTCCACGTTTTCATATGTATCTTCCTCATTTGCTAATGGTCTAAAATTGCATTGTGAATTACTTGACATGCCTATTCGTGTTTCTACCCCGGTGGGTGAGTCTGTGGTAGTTGAAAAGGTACATAGGTCTTGTTTGGTGAATTTTGTGGGGAGCAACACTTATGTAGACTTGGTCATTTTAGAAATGGGTGACTTCGATGTAATTCTGGGTATGACTTGGCTTTCTCCGAATTTTGCGATTTTGGATTGCAATGCTAAAACGGTGACACTAGCCAAGCCTGGGACAGATCCGTTAGTGTGGGAGGGTGACTACACTTCCAATCCGGTGCGTATTATCTCCTTTCTTTGTGCTCAGAAGATGGTTAGTAAGGGTTGCTTAGCTTTCCTGGCACATCTTAGGGATGACACTATCCAAGTACCCTCAATTGAATCAGTTTCGGTAGTTCGAGAATTTTTGGATGTGTTCCCTGCAGATCTTCCTGGTATGCCACCAGATAGGGATATTGACTTCTGTATCGACCTTGAACCGGGCACACGCCCCATTTTTATACCCCCTTATAGAATGGCTCCCGCGGAGTTAAGAGAGTTAAAGGCTCAACTTCAAGAATTGTTGAGCAAGGGCTTCATTAGACCAAGTGCATCTCCTTGGGGTGCTCCAGTTTTGTTTGTGAAGAAGAAGGATGGGATTTTTAGGATGTGCATAGACTACAGACAACTGAACAAGGTAACTATTAAGAACAAGTATCCTCTTCCTCGCATTGATGACTTGTTCGATCAGTTACAAGGTGCTTGTGTCTTCTCTAAGATTGACTTGAGATCCGGTTATCATCAATTGAAAATACGGGCAACAGATGTACCAAAGACTGCTTTTCGAACTAGGTATGGGCACTAAGAATTTGTGGTAATGTCCTTTGGTCTCAAGAATGCCCCTGCTGCTTTCATGAGTTTGATGAACGAGATTTTCAAGCCATACTTGGATCTCTTTGTGATTGTGTTTATTGATGATATACTGATATACTCGAAGAGTAAGAAAGAACATGAGGAGCATTTGAAAATGGTGTTAGAATTGTTGAGAAAGAAAAAGCTTTATGGGAAATTCTCCAAGTGTGAGTTTTGGCTAGATTCGGTGTCCTTCTTGGGGCACGTGGTTTCTAAGGAAGGAGTGATGGTAGATCCTTCTAAGATTGAAACAGTGAAGAATTGGGTAAGACCTACAAACGTGTCAGAAATAAGGAGTTTTGTGGGGTTAGCTAGCTACTACCGCCGATTCGTCAAGGGATTCTCTTCCATTGCTTCCCAATTGACGAACTTGACTAAGCAGAATGTTCCATTTGTATGGTCGGATGAATGTGAGGAAAGCTTTCAGAAGCTTAAAACCTTGTTGACTACCGCACCTATCCTTACCTTGCCGGTAGAGGGTAAAAACTTCATTGTTTATTGTGATGCATCCTACTCTGGGTTGGGTGCAGTGCTAATGCAAGAGAAAAATGTGATTGCTTATGCTTCGAGGCAATTAAAGGTGCATGAACGTAACTATCCGACCCATGATTTGGAGTTGGCCGCGGTAGTATTTGCACTAAAGCAATGGAGACACTATTTGTATGGGGTTAAGTGTGAGGTCTACACGGATCATCGTAGCCTTCAGTACGTCTTTACTCAGAGAGATTTGAACTTGAGACAGAGGAGATGGATGGAACTACTGAAGGACTACGACATCACTATTTTGTATCATCCGGGGAAGGCTAATGTTGTAGCGGATGCTCTAAGTAGAAAGGCCGGAAGCATGGGAAGTCTAGCCCATTTGCAAGCTTCTAGATGCCCATTGGCTAGAGAGGTGCAGATTCTGGCTAATGACCTTATGAGGTTAGAAATAAATGAGAAGGGAGGACTGTTAGCTTGTGTAGAGGCAAAATCTTCTTTTCTTGATCAGATTAAGGGGAAACAGTTTGATGATGAGAAACTAAGGCGAATTCGAGATAAAGTGTTGCAAGGAGAGGCTAAGGAAGCAATAATCTATGGGGAAGGTGTTTTGAGGATTAAGGGAAAAGTATGTGTACCCCGCGTCGATAATTTGATCACCACTATTCTGACAGAGGCTCATAGTTCCGGATATTCTATACATCCTGGTGCAACCAAGATGTACCGCGACCTAAAGCAACACTTCTGGTGGAGTAGAATGAAGCGTGATATTGTTGATTTATTGCCAAGTGTCCAAACTGTCAGCAAGTGAAATATGAACACCAAAGGCCCGGAGGAACACTTCAGAGAATGCCCATTCCTGAATGGAAGTGGGAGAGAATCGCGATGGACTTCGTGGTTGGTCTTCCAAACACAATGGGTAAGTATGACTCCATTTGGGTGATTGTTGATAGGTTAACTAAGTCTGCTCACTTCATTCCTGTCATGGTGACCTACAATGCAGAGAAGTTAGCCAAGATCTACATCTCAGAGATCGTTCGGTTGCATGGAGTTCCACTCTCCATCATATCAGATAGAGGTACGCAGTTTACTTCTAAGTTTTGGAGAACATTACATGCTGAATTAGGTACTAGGTTGGACCTTAGTACTGCATTTCATCCTCAGACCGATGGTCAGTCTGAGCGAACGATTCAAGTGTTGGAGGATATGCTTCGTGCATGTGTGATAGAGTTTGGTGTCCATTGGGATAGCTTCTTACCTTTGGTAGAGTTTTCGTACAATAATAGCTATCACTCAAGTATTTATATGGCTCCATTTGAAGCATTGTATGGGAGGAGGTGTAGATCTCCCATTGGTTGGTTTGATGCCTTCGAAGTTAGACCTTGGGGGACTGATCTGTTGAGAGATTCTATGGAGAAGGTGAAAGCTATTCAAGAAAAGCTTTTGGCGGCGCAAATTAGACAAAAGGAGTATGCAGACCGAAAGGTTAGAGACTTGGAGTTCATGGAAGGTGAACAAGTCTTGTTGAAGGTTTCACCCATGAAAGGGGTGATGCGGTTTGGTAAAAGAGGTAAGTTAAGTCCAAGGTATATTGGACCATTCGAGGTACTAAAGCGAATAGGGGAGGTGGCTTACGAATTAGCCTTGCCCCCAGGGCTATCCGGAGTGCATCCGGTGTTTCATGTATCCATGTTGAAGAGATACCACGGAGATGGAAACTACATTATCCGTTGGGATTCAGTTTTGTTGGATGAGAACTTGACTTATGAAGAGGAACCGGTTGCCATATTAGATAGATAAGTTCGCAAGTTGAGGTCGAGAGAGATTGCATCCATCAAAGTTCAATGGAAGAATCGACCGGTTGAAGAAGCAACTTGGGAGAAGTAGGCAGATATGCAAGAAAAATACCCACATCTGTTTACAGATTCAGGTACTCCTTTTCGCCATTGTTTTTCTTCTTTTGATCGTTCGGGGACGAACGATGGGTAAATTGGTATCTATTGTAACGACCTGTTTAGTCGTTTTGAGCAGCAGATTGAAATTCTGGAAAAAAAAAAATAAAAATAAAAACTGGCTGGGACGACGGAAGTCGTGACGGACCGTCGTAGTCACGACGGCCCGTCGTGAATGTTTCGTCCCATGACACTTAGAATTCTGAAATTGGAAACTGAAAATCGACTCTCTGTAAATTGTGACGGACCTGCAGGACGTTCCGTCACATCCACGATGAACCGTGGTGAGTTCCGTTGCAAAACACTTCAACGTTTGAGAATTTGGTTCGAGAAACGAGTTTCTGACCGTCAGGACGGAGGTGCAGGACGGACCGTCACATGGGTGACGGGCCGTCGCAGACCACCTGAAATCTGGGAGGAGACGACGGCCATCGTGACGGACCGTCGCAGGCACGACGGCCCGTCACAGGCTGCACAATCCCAGGCAGTTTAGGATTTCTCCACACGTTTTAAGGGTCGTTTTTGACTATTCTTTCCTTAATTATAAAGATTGAGGGGTAACATTAATAAGTCTAATTACTTAGGGGTTAAAAGGGGTAACCTTAAGTGAATTAGTGGGGTTTATTGTCCTCTTTTGCACTTAATTATAAGTTAATTAGGGTAAAAGAAAGAGGGTTTGAACATAAGAAAACAAAAACAGAAAGAACAAGAGAAAAAGAAAGGGGAGATCGAACGAGAGAGGAGAAGCAAAGAGGAATAACAAAGCTTGGGAATTTCTTATTGATTTCAATTCTTTGGTGGAGGTAGGTTATGGTTTTATATTACGATAATTGTAGTGAACTCTTAATAGTGAATAATATGTGTTGATGATATTGTAAACCTGTCTATATGCTTATTGTATGCTTGCATGAATATGATAATGTGATTTGATAAAACAAGCATGATGAAAACCATTGAATCCCAAATCTTGAAAGAAACTTTAATCTACTTATTAATGATAATGCCTTGGTATAAGAGAAGGCTTGATGAATTAAAGTGATGGGATTGATGATGCCTTGGTGTAGAGAAGGCTTGATGAACTGATATAATGAGATTAGTGGATCGGAGTGTCACGTTCCGACACATATAGGGGATCGGAGTGTCACGTTCCGACAAATAGTATTAGTGGATCGGAGTGTCACGTTCTGACACATAGTATTAGTGGGACGGGTGTCACGAACCGACACGTAGATATAGGGGATCGGAGTGTCACGTTCCGACACATATAGGGGATCGGAGTGTCACGTTCCGACACATATAGGGGATCGGAGTGTCACGTACCGACACATAGTGGTAGGGGATCGGAGTGTCACGTACCGACACAAGAGGAAGAAAGATAATGAATCTTGAAAGATGATAATATACTCAACATAATGAACTTAATCCCCAAACGAGTATGGTATTGAGGCTTGAGACCTCATGGATGAAATTGATGGTATTTATTGACGATTATAATATTTGTTGTTGCTACATGTTGAGTTTATAGTTGTTTTACACTATTATTGATATATATTGTTCCCTATTTTTGAGTTAGGCGATGATATCTACTCAGTACTTGTGGTTGTACTGACCCCCTACTTTTATGTTTTCCTTTTGTTATTTGTGTTATGCAGCAAACATTCCGTCAACTTCAACACAACAGTAATTCGGGCCAGATTTCGTCATACCGGATCTCAGGGTGAGCTAACGCTTCTAGCTTGGACTGGATCTTCTTCTATAAGTCTTGATGCCTTGACTTCCGGCATGGACTAGTTTCTTATGTATTTTTAGCTTCTTAAGGCATTCTTAGATAGTTAGATTAGTAATTTGATCATAGATGTTCTTGTGATGATGACTTCCAGATTTTGGGAATATTAATAATAGTTTTGAATTGTTTTATTAATGAGTTTAAGTCTTCCGCATTTATTTTGTTGATATTGTATTAAAATGTTAAGGTGTAGATGGGTTGGTTCGCTCACATCGGAGGGTAAATGTGGGTGCCAGTCGCGTCCCCGATTTGGGTCGTGACAGGGAGGTGGAGAAATTTCTGGAGAACAATAAATTAAACCTATGTTTGCTGATTCTACCATGGAAGTCGAATATGTAGATGCTTCTGAAGACCCTAAGGAGGTAGTGTGGCTCAAAATCTTTCTTAAAGACCTAGCGGGTGTTCTTGCAATAGTAATGCCACTTACAATATTTTGTGATATTAGTGGAGCGGTTGCAAATTCAAAGGAACCACGAAGTCATAAGAAGGCAAATACATTGAGTGAAAATACCATTTTATTCGAGACATAGTACAGAGAGGGGATGTGATGGTGGCGAAGATTGCATCAGAGAACAACCTTGCAGACCCTTTCACAAAAGGTTTTGGACAAAAGTCTTTTAATAGACATATTGAAGGAATTGGTGTAACAGTTCTAGGTACATGGATGTGAGTCTAAGTGGGAGATTATAAGGGTATACTCTTAAACATGAATTTTGATATAGTATTAATATTGAACAATTGTTTATTTATTTATTCGATTCAATAATGTGTTACATTAAATAGATCAATTGTCATATATGTGTCCTTAATTTATATAGTAGATGATTTTGTGTATAGAGTTTAAGATTACACACAGAACATTTAATCATCGGTTCATGTAAGTTAAAATTTATAGTTCACAATCATAGATGGAAAATTCGACAAAACAATCAGAAAGATTGTAGCACGAGATTAAATGTAATTTTTCTTGATTATGAGAATTGCATAGTTCTTACTTCTTGTGCTATTTCAATAGGTATTTATTGAATGGGTCCAAGCAGAGATAATTGTTTTAGACAGACTGATAAAAACATATTCTCGAAACTATTAAATGTACTTAAATTCTTAATCTTGATATAACAATTATGGTCTGTATATATTAATTATCATTTTGATTTATTAAAAGGTGATATTCGTAGATGAGTCAATATACCTGGTAAATTGGATGATAGTAATATATATTGGTGAAATAATAAGTTAGTTAATAGAATCCATGTCTAAATATAGAGATTGATGATACACCTTTTATAAGAAAAAAGTTAATCATTGAATTAAATTCGTCAATAATTTAATTTAATGATTAGTATCGGTAATTTTAACATTAGGAATTACAGGTGTTTTATGGTGAATTTTAACATAAATAGAGCAGTGCAATTATGAATTTTAGTGGAATAATGTGTAATTTATACTGGTAAGAATAATACAAATTAATTATTAATAATTATTTCCATAATAGGGATCCTCAGTAACAAATTTTGTTGTCCCTTCACTTCCCAATTTAATTTGAACACAAAATCCTATTTTCTAGAAAAGAAAAAAAATGTGTTCTTCTCCAAAGAGGAACAAGAAATGTGTAATATTTTTTTAAAAAAATAAAAGGAATCCTCATTGGACTAGGAAGACATCTCTATTAATAGGGATTCTTCTAACCTAGAAATGTATTCAATATTCTATACAATATTTCCCCACCAAAGTGGTGAGAAATTTCAATTGTTGATTGAGATAATTGTAGAAGACTATAAGCTGGAGTTGAATTTACTTCATGATATCTGCACACCCTTCAAGAGGTAATCCTTAGTTATCTTTCAGCATACTATGTATGTGATCACTTTTTATGATTGTTGTTTATATTCATGCAACAGGTATGATTATGAATGATTCTGTTGTGTATGCTATTTTCTAACACTCATAAGTTATCATAGGTCAAAATTCAGAAAAATTAAAACTTTTTACATATTGAGGTTTACATAGACCTCTGAGATACTATATGTAGAGTTAACTTAGACTCCTTGTCTATGAAGATTTCTTAGGCAACTCGTTTAGTCAACAAACCAATACTTAATAATATTAGTCTAATAAAGTCATCTCAAATATAAACCATCGAAAGCAAAGTAGAACATTCGGCCATTGCCCTTATACAAATTCATATTTCCCAAATAGGTCAAACAAGAATATCTTAAACCATAGGAAGGAAATTAAGGACTTTAGACAATAGAAATTCTAGTAAGGTAGAATATGTGGCATAGGACCTACCAAAACATGTGGAAAAGTCCATGTCTTCTTGCAAAAAGACCTTGAAACCTGAAAGTCCTGAACCTTCATTGTTTGGAAAATGTAAGAACTATGGGTTAGTAAAAACCACATATAGTAAGTATGGATATATGCAAAAAACCATTTGTCATGACCCAAACGACCTTTAGTTCAAAACCATGCTAAGTGACTTTCAAAAGCCTTTATACACATTTAAGAACATGTGCAAGCCAATAGACATAACATTACTAAAGACAAGTCCATATGTGATACAAGACCTATACAATCACAAAGTCAAGTAAACATAGATATTATCAACATAAGGTCATATCAAAATGAATTGCATCACATCAAGATAATATAAACATAACCACTCAATATAATGTCCTTGTAACAATTAATGTAAAATTGTTGCTATCATTAGAACATATAAGATGCTTACTCACTACCCCTTGAGAAGACTACAGGTGCAATGCTTATGTGAAACCCCATAAACCACCAAAATCAAGTAAACCAAACAAAGGATTACAATCAATGTCAGCTACATCAAGTTCTACAAAATACACCCATAAAACTCTATAAGGAAAATATATAGGACAACTCCTATAGTGTCACGACCCAAATCCGAGCCGCGACTGGCACACACATTTACCCTCCTATGTGAGCGAACCAACCAATCTAACCTTTAACATTTTAATACAATATCAACAAAACAAATGTGGAATACTTAAACTCATTAACAAAAACAATTCAAAACTATTATTATTATCCCCAAAATCTTGAAGTCATCATCACAAGAACATCTATCTCAAATTACTAAACCAAAACTGTCTAAGAAGCTAAAATAACTAAAAAGCTAGTCCATGCCGGAAGTTCAAGGCATCAAGACTTGAAGAAGAAGACCCAGTCCAAGCTAGACGCATTAGCTCACCCTGAATTTCCGATGAAGTGAAGACTGGCTAGATCTACTGTTGAGTTGAAGTTGACGGAACGTTGGCTGCATTACACAAATAACAAAGACGAAAACATAAAAGTAGAGGGTCACTACAACCACAAGTACTGAGTAGATATCATCGGCCAACTCAAAATAGGGAACAGTATATATCAATAATAATGTAAATCAACTATAAACTAAACATGTAGCAACGACAAGTACTATCAAGTTCATCCATGAGGGCTCAAGCCTCAATACCATACTCATTTGGGAATTAAGTTCATTAGATTGAGTATATTCATTATCTTTCAAGATTCATTATCTTTCTTCCTCTTGTGTCGGTACGTGACACTCCGATCCCCTACCACTATGTGTCGGTACGTGACACTCCGATCCCCTATATGTGTCGGTACGTGACACTCCGATCCCTTATATGTGTCAGAACGTGACACTCCGATCCCCTATATGTGTCGGTACGTGACACTCTGATCCCCTATATCTACGTGTCAGTTCGTGACACCCGTCCCACTAATACTATGTGTCGGAACGTGACACTCCGATCCACTAATACTATGTGTCGGAACGTGACACTCCGATCCACTAAATTCATTCTATCCGTTCATCAAGCCTTCTCTATACCAAGGCATCATCAATCCCATTACTTTAATTCATCAAGCCTTCTTTTATACCAAGGCATCATCATTAATAACATAGATTAAAGTTTGTTTCAAGATTTGGGATTCAATGGTTTTCATCATGCTTGTTTTATCAAAATCACAAATCCTATTCATGCAAGCATACAATTAAGCATATAGACAGGTTTACAATACTACCAATACATATCATTCACTATTAAGAGTTCACTACGAATATCGTAAAAACCATAACCTACCTCCACCGAAGACTAGTGATCAAGCAAGAATTCCAAAGCTTTGATATCCTTTTCCCTTGTTCGACTCTCTCTCTCAATCGATCAATCTCCCTCTCTCTTTTCTTTTGTTTTGTTTTATTCCAACCCTCTTTCCTTTACCCTAATTAACAAATAATTAAGTGTGAAGAGGACAATAAAACCCCCTAATTAACTTAAGGTTACCTCTTTTAACCCCCAAGTAATTAGACTTATTAATGTTAACCCTCAATCTTTATAATTAAGGAAAGAATAGTCCAAAACGACCCTTAAAACGTGTGGGGAAATCCTAAACTGCCTGGGATTTGCGCAACCTGTGACGGGCCGTCGTGCCTGCGATGGTCCGTCACGCAGGTCGTCGCAGCCTCCCAAAATCCAGGTGAGCTGTGACGGCCCGTCACCCCTGTGACGGTCCGTCCTGCACCTCCGTCCTAACGGTCAGAAGCTCGTTTCTTATACCAAATTCCCAAAAGTTGAAGTGTTTTGCTACGGGAACTCACGACGGTTCGTCGTGGATGTGACGGCACGTCCTGCAGGTTCGTCACGATTTACAGAGAGTCAATTTTCAGTATCCAATTTCAGAATTCTAAGTATCCTGGGACGAGACACCCTCGACGGGACGTCGTGACCACGACGGTCCGTCGTTCCATCCGTCGTCCCAGCCAGTTTTTCCAAAAATAAAATCTGTTGCTCAAAACGACTAAACAGGTCGTTACAATAGATACCAATTTACCCATCGTTCGTCCCCGAACGATCAAAAGAAGAAAGACAATGGCGAAAAGGAGTACCTGAATCTGTAAACAGATGTGGGTATTTTTCTTGCATATCTGCCTCCTTCTCCCAAGTAGCTTCTTCAACCGGTCGATTCTTCCATTGAACCTTGATGGATGCAATTTCTCTCGACCTCAACTTGCGAACCTCTCTATCTAAAATAGCAACTGGTTCCTCCTCATAAGTCAAATTCTCATCCAACAAAACTGAATCCCTACGGATAATGTAGTTTCCATCTCCGTGGTATCTCTTCAACATGGACACATGAAACACCGGATGTACTCCGGACAGTCCTGGAGGTAAGGCTAATTCATAAGCCACCTCCCCTATTCGCTTAAGTACTTCAAATGGTCCAATATACCTTGGACTTAACTTACCTCTTTTACCAAACCGCATCACCCCTTTCATGGGTGAAACCTTCAACAAGACTTGTTCACCTTCCATGAACTCCAAGTCTCTAATCTTTCGATCTGCATACTCCTTTTGTCTACTTTGCGCCGCTAGAAGCTTTTCTTGAATAGCTTTCACCTTCTCCATAGAATCTCTCAACAGATCAGTCCCCCAAGGTCTAACTTCGAAGGCATCGAACCATCCGATGGGAGATCTACACCTCCTCCCATACAATGCTTCAAATGGAGCCATGTCGATACTAGAGTGATAGCTATTATTGTATGAAAACTCTGCCAAAGGTAAGAAGCTATCCCAATGGCCACCAAACTCTATCACACATGCGCGAAGCATATCCTCCAACACTTGAATCGTTCGCTCAGACTGACCATCGGTCTGAGGATGAAATGCAGTACTAAGGTCCAATCTAGTACCTAACTCAGCATGCAATGTTCTCCAAAACATAGAAGTAAACTGCGTACCTCTATCTGATATGATGGAGAGGGGAACTCCATGCAACCGAACGATCTCTGAGATGTAGATCTTGGCTAACCTCTCTGCATTGTAGGTCACCTTGACAGGAATGAAGTGAGCAGACTTAGTTAACCTATCAACAATCACCCAGATAGAGTCATACTTACCCAATGTCTTGGGAAGACCAACCACGAAGTCCATCGCGATTCTCTCCCACTTCCATTCAGGAATGGGCATTCTCTGAAGTGTTCCTCCGGGCCTCTGGTGTTCATACTTCACTTGTTGACAATTTGGACATTTGGCAACAAATTCAACAATATCTCGCTTCATTCTACTCCACCAGAAGTGTTGCTTTAGGTCACGATATATCTTGGTTGCACCAGGATGTATAGAATATCCTGAACTATGAGCCTCTGTAAGAATAGTGGTGACCAAATTATCAATGCGGGGTACACATACCCTTCCCTTGATCCTCAAAACACCTTCCTCATCAATTGTTGCTTCTTTAGCCTCTCCTTGCAACACTTTATCTCGAATTCGCCTTAGTTTCTCATCATCAAACTGTTTTCCCTTGATCTGGTCGAGGAAAGAAGATCTTGCCTCTACACAAGCTAACAATCCTCCATTCTCACTTATTTCTATCCTGATAAGGTCATTAGCCAAAATCTGCACTTCTCTAGCCAATGGGCGTCTAGAAGCTTGCAAATGAGCTAGACTTCCCATGCTTCCGGCCTTTCTACTCAAAGCATCCGCTACAACATTAGCCTTCCCCGGATGATACAAGATAGTGATGTCGTAGTCCTTCAGTAGTTCCATCCATCTCCTATGTCTCAAGTTCAAATCTTTCTGAGTAAAGACATACTGTAGACTACGATGATCCGTGTAGACCTCACACTTAACCCCATATAAGTAATGTCTCCATTGCTTTAGTGCAAATACTACCGCAGCCAACTCCAAATCGTGGGTTGGATAGTTACGTTCATGCACTTTTAATTGTCTTGAAGCATAAGCAATCACGTTCTTCTCTTACATTAGCACTGCACCCAAACCCGAATAGGATGCATCACAATAAACAATGAAGTTCTTACCCTCTACCGGCAAGGTGAGGATAGGTGCGGTAGTCAACAAAGTCTTAAGCTTCTGAAAACTTCCCTCACACTCCTCCGACCATACAAATGGAACATTCTGCTTAGTCAAGTTCGTCAATTGGGAAGTAATAGAAGAGAATCCCTTGACGAATCGGCGGTAGTAGCTAGCTAACCCAACAAAACTCCTTATTTCTGACACATTAGTAGGTCTTACCCAATTTTTCACCGTCTCAATCTTGGATGGATCCACCATCACCCCATCTTTAGAAACCACGTGCCCCAAGAAGGACACTGCATCTAGCCAAAACTCACACTTAGAGAACTTGGCATAAAGCTTTTTCTCCCTCAACATTTCCAACACAACCCTCAAATGCTCCTCATGTTCCTTCTTACTTTTAGAATATACCAGTATATCATCTATAAATACGATCACAAAGAGGTCCAAATATGGCTTAAAAATCCAATTCATCAAGCTCATGAAAGCAGCAGGGGCATTTGTAAGACCAAAAGACATCACTACAAATTCAGAATGCCCATACCTAGTTCGAAAAGCGGTCTTTGGCACATCCGCTGCACGTATTTTAAATTGATGATAACCGGATCTCAATTCGATCTTCGAGAAGACACAAGCACCTTGTAGTTGATCGAATAAGTCATCAATGCGAGGAAGAGGGTACTTGTTCTTAATATTTACCTTGTTCAGTTGTCTGTAGTCTATGCACATCCTAAAACTCCCATCCTTCTTCTTCACAAATAACACCGGAGCACCCCAAGGAGATGCACTTGGTCTAATGAAGCCCTTGCTCAACAACTCTTGAAGTTGAGCCTTTAACTCTCTTAATTCGGCGGGAGCCATTCTATAAGGGGGTATAGAAATGGGGCGTGTGCCCGGTTCAAGATAGATACAGAAGTCAATATCCCTATCTGGTGGCATACCTGGAAGATCTGCAGGAAACACATCCAAAAACTCGCGGACTACCGAAACCGACTCAATTGAGGGTACTTGAGTAGTGTCATCCTTGAGATGTGCCAAGAAAGCTAAACACCCTTTACTAACCATTTTCTTAGCACGAAGAAAGGATATGATACGCACCGGGTTGGAAGTGTAGTCACCCTCCCACACTAACGGATCTTTCCCAGGCTTGGCTAATGTCAAAGTTTTAGCATTACAATCCAAGATCGCAAAATTTGGAGAAAGCCAAGTCATACCCAGAATTACATCAAAGTCACCCATTTCTAAAATAACCAAATCTACATAAGTGTTGCTCCCCTCAAAATTCACCAAACAAGACCTATGTACCTTTTCAACTACCACAGACTCACCCACCGGAGTAGAAACACGAATAGGCATGTCAAGTAATTCACAATGCAATTTTAGATCATTAGCAAATGATGAAGATACATATGAAAACGTAGAGCCAGGGTCAAATAATACAGATGCCATGCAATCACAAACCAAAAGATTACCTGTGATAACAGCATCAGACGCCTCCGCTTCAGATCTCCCAGGGAAAGCGTAACAATGGGCCCTATCGTTTGTCTGCCCATTGCCCCTACCATGTTGTGTAGTAGTGGCTCCGTTTTGCCTATCACCTCTGCCGTTTTGGTGACCACCATTACCTCGACCACCACGTCCTCCAGAAAAGCGGCCTCTACCATGGCCACCTCTACCTCTAGCTGTTGGGGGTCTGTAACTCTGTTTTGGACAATTCCTCCTAATATGTCCAATTTCCCCACATCCATAGCACTCTCTGGAGTCAGGCATAGGTCTCTCGGAGTAGTGTTGACCGTTCTGAGGTGGACCCCCAACTACAGTCTGTAGTGAAGACTGAATTGGTCGAACTGAGTGACTTCCGGAGTTCTGTCCTCTAGAATAAGAACCATTAAACTCACCTCCCCTTCGAAATCTCTTTGATGTCGATGTCGTGGTGAAGTTATCTGGTTTCACTCCTTCCACCTCTATCACAAAGTCTACCACCTCTTGGAAGGATGTTGCCGTTGCCGCTATCTGTAAGGCTGAAATCCGCAATTTTGACCTCAACCCCTTCACAAAACGGCGGATCCGTTCTTGTGGACTGAAACAAAGTTGGGTGGCATACCTGGATAATGCACGGAATTTGGCCTCATATGCGTTAACCGTCATCCTACCTTGCTCTAGACTCAAGAACTCATCCCTCTTCCTATCCCTCAAAGTCCGGGGGATATACTTTTCCATGAAAAAACTAGAGAATGATTCCCAAGTCATAGGTGGTGCCTCTGTTGGTTGACACTCAACATGTGAACGCCACCACATTTTGGCGTTCCCTTGAAACTGATAGCTCACGAACTCGACACCAAACCTCTCTACTATACCCATCTTGTGTAGTAGCTCATGACAATCAACTACAAAATCGTAGGCATCCTCTGATTCTGCACCCTTAAAGACTGGAGGTTTCAATTTCAAGAACTTACTGAAAAGTTCATGTTGATCGTTTGTCATAATAGGCCAAGTAGTCAGACGTGGAAATGTGCCTATTCCCAATGATGCATCCATGCGGGGAGCCATAGTAGCCGCATGTCGTATCTCTGAAACCGGAGGTGTTGGTGCAGAAACCACTGGAGGTGCCTAAGCGTGATCAGATAACCCGCTAAGGTAAGCAAGAACCTGATTGATCATCTCTGGGGTAGGTTGGGGTGGCAATTCCTCATTCTGCTCTTGTTCAGTTTCCCCTTCCTCACCCTCTCTAACTACCTCCTCAGTCGGTGGAGGAGTCACCGCCCTAGCATCAGATGGGCTAGGGGCTCGTCCTCTTCCCCTAGAGGACGTCCTCCCACGACCTCTACCACGGCCTCTTGCCGCTGTTCTCCCTCGAGCCACAGCCCCAGTGGCTGGCTCAGTCGTTTCTTGTCTTTCCGTTGTTGCTGCTGGTGCGGTCGTTGCTCTAGTTCTAACCATCTGCGAAATAGAGTGAAGATGGTCAGATACCAATTCGTATCGCCTAGATACCAATTGGACTCAAGTAGTAGCACGAAAGAAAGAATGAAAGAGTGAAATTTTCCTAAAGTCTTGTAGCCTCTCAAAGAAAAGTAATGTTGTCCCCCTACCGTTCCTTAAGACTCTACTAGACCTGTTCTTGTGTGATGAGACCAACGAACCTAATGCTCTGATACGAAGTTTGTCACGACCCAAATCCGAGCCGTGACTGGCACCCACATTTACCCTCCTATGTGAGCGAACCAACCAATCTAACCTTTAACATTTTAATACAATATCAACAAAAGAAATGCGGAAGACTTAAACTCATTAACAAAAACAATTCAAAACTATTATTATTATCCCCAAAATCTGGAAGTCATCATCACAAGAACATCTATCTCAAATTACTAAACTAAAACTGTCTAAGAAGCTAAAATAACTAAAAAGCTAGTCCATGCCGGAAGTTCAAGGCATCAAGACTTGAAGAAGAAGACCCAGTCCAAGCTAGACGCATTAGCTCACCCTAAATTTCCGATGAAGTGAAGACTGGCTAGATCTACTGTTGAGTTGAAGTTGACGGAACGTTGGCTGCATTACACAAATAACAAAGACGAAAACATAAAAGTAGGGGGTCAGTACAACCACAAGTACTGAGTAGATATCATCGGCCAACTCAAAATAGGGAACAATATATATCATAATAATATGTAAATCAACTATAAACTCAACATGTAGCAACGACAAGTACTATCAAGTTCATCCATGAGGGCTCAAGCCTCAATACCATACTCATTTGGGAATTAAGTTCATTAGATTGAGTATATTCATTATCTTTCAAGATTCATTATCTTTCTTCCTCTTGTGTCGGTACGTGACACTCCGATCCCCTACCACTATGTGTCGGTACGTGACACTCCGATCCCCTATATGTGTCGGTACGTGACACTCCGATCCCCTATATTTGTCGGAACGTGACACTCCGATCCCCTATATGTGTCGGTACGTGACACTCCGATCCCCTATATCTACGTGTCGGTTCGTGACACCCGTCCCACTAATACTATGTGTCGGAACGTGACACTCCGATCCACTAATACTATGTGTCGGAACGTGACACTCCGATCCACTAAATTCATTCTATCCGTTCATGCAGCCTTTTCTATACCAAGGCATCATCAATCCCATTACTTTAATTCATCAAGCCTTCTTTTATACCAAGGAATCATCATTAATAACATAGATTAAAGTTTCTTTCAAGATTTGGGATTCAATGGTTTTCATCATGCTTGTTTTATCAAAATCACAAATCATATTCATGCAAGCATACAATTAAGCATATAGACAGGTTTACAATACTACCAATACATATCATTCACTATTAAGAGTTCACTACGAATATCATAAAAACCATAACCTACCTCCACCGAAGACTAGTGATCAAACAAGAATTCCAAAGCTTTGCTATCCTTTTCCCTTGTTCGACTCTCTCTCTCAATCGATCAATCTCCCTCTCTCTTTTCTTTTGTTTTGTTTTATTCCAACCCTCTTTCCTTTACCCTAGTTAACAAATAATTAAGTGTGAAGAGGACAATAAAACCCCCTAATTAACTTAAGGTTACCTCTTTTAACCCCCAAGTAATTAGACTTATTAATGTTAACCCTCAATCTTTATAATTAAGGAAGGAATAGTCCAAAACGACCCTTAAAACGTGTGGGGAAATCCTAAACTGCCTGGGATTTGCGCAACCTGTGACGGCCGTCGTGCCTGCGAAGGTCCGTCACGCAGGTCGTCGCAGCCTCGCAAAATCCAGGTGAGCTGTGACGGCCCGTCACCCCTGTGACGGTCCGTCCTGCACCTCCGTCCTGACGGTCAGAAGCTCGTTTCTTATACCAAATTCTCAAAAGTTGAAGTGTTTTGCTACGGGAACTCACGACGGTTCGTCGTGGATGTGACGGCACGTCCTGCAGGTTCGTCACGATTTACAGAGAGTCGATTTTCAGTATCCAATTTTAGAATTCTAAGTATCCTGGGACGAGACACCCTTGACGGGACGTCGTGACCACGACGGTCCGTCGTTACATCCGTCGTCCCAGCCAGTTTTTCCAAAAATAAAATCTGTTGCTCAAAACGACTAAACAGGTCGTTACATATAGACTCTTCTAGCTACAAAATAGAGACCTACCGGTGTAGTAACCGAAAAAGGTTCAATTAACACATTGGTTAGAACATCGAATTTTAAAGCTACCCGAGTAGTTACAAATTATAAAGTAGCACTAGGGTAAAGTAAAGCATAAACATTAATTGAGAATACTCATAACATACCAATGACCATGTATGCAGATTCCTCTTTCTAACACGTAGTGCGAAGATCATAGAACCAATTCCTTTTTGGACCATTGAACTAGGACCGCTTGCTTGAGCATTAACACTCTGATCTTCTTGAATCCTCACAATACTATAACTCCTAAACTTATGGCCACTCTTTCCACACTCAAAACAATTTCCTATCAAAACATAACGCTTACCCCTGTGCTTCTTACCACACTTGATACAAGTAGGTTTTTTGCTAGGTGAATTCCCATTTTTTATCTTTGGGACTAAGGGTTAGAAAACCTATCCTAGTTAGCCTGAGGGAATTTGAAAGGATCATCGTTTCAACCCCTCTTATTGAACATTATCTCGTCTTCATTTTCAAACCAACCTTGGAAGTTCCTCCCTCATAAGACTTGGCCGTCATAATCTCACTATTTCTCCTTTGAGTCTAGTCACCTCAACTTGTTGAGCATGCATCGTCAAATTACAAATATCCATATTATCATGAAGCATCGCCGAACGACACTTCTCAAGTAGATCACAAGACACTCCCTTCACACACTGACTCATCTAATCCCTAGGATTGAATACAAATGATGGATCATACTTGGACAATTTAGTGAACTTCAAGGGGTACTATTGAACGTTCCTTCCTCCTTCACGAAGGTTGATGAGTTCTTCCGCTTTCGCCTCCCTTTTTTAACTTGGAATTAAATTATGAATGAAGAACCATCTAAACACCTCCTAAGTTCTAGGACCCTCAATCTAATCCCAACTGTTTCTCCATTAGGTATAACATGTTTCAGCTACATCCTCAAGTTTATTGGAGGCTAACTTGGTCTTATAATTAGAACTGACCACTATAATATAAAAGATCTTGTAGACCTCATCAAGAAATTCTACTGGATCTATATTCATCATATACCTAAGGAATATTGGAGGGTTCATCCTTGTTAAGTGCCTCAACCAAGAAGCCATGGTACTAGGATTTGTTGAACACAGGGTTAAACCTCCTTGTTTTCTTGAACCATCATGGATTACCGCTTTGTATAGGGAAGTGATAGCTTAGTTCAAATTTATAAAAGTTACCTTATTTCTCCATCCGTCATAGGTGGAAGAATAACCGGAGGTTTGCCTTGCGGAGGAACTTGTATGCCTTGTGGAGGAGCTTGGTTGTCTAAGGGAAAAACTCTGGCATTAGCCAAATGTTCCTCCACTGTCCGTGTGGCTGTTGTTCTCGTATTCATCTTCTATATCCATAAGAAAATATTAAAGGAATAAGGACCCTCAAGACTAACTAGTGCAATTTATAGGTAGATTATCATACTCCTACCTAGATGAAGTCAAGCTCCTCAAGTCATCCTAGTTAGATTCCACTTTATTATTTCATTAACTTTTGGGATCATCTCCACTTAATCGACATAAACCACATGATCCAATGTTAAATCGGGTGTCATTGAACCCTACACTAAAAGAAGGAGAACTACTTCCCAAGGTAGTACCACAACATGAACATAGCATCTACGTAGATCCACTAGCTAATACTCGTATTGGGGAAAAATAGTCCAAGAACTAGGACATGTAGTTGGGACCCTGTTTATGCTAATGAATTATAGTCTCCAACCTCATGAGTACAATAGTGAACTTACCTTCCTTATGTAGGAAATGACACTACTTATTACTACCTCACTCGGTGCTAAGCTAGAGTCCCTTTTGAAATAACTTTCAGTAATAATAATAACATATTTTAATTCATAGTGTCTAGACCATATATTTTTATAATAATAGCTAAATAGGAAATGCATGAGAACACCTATCATTACAAACCTCAAAAGTTAACATCATTATATAATAACAAGGCACATAGCTACTTCATTATCCACCTTATATCATTACATCTTAAGCATACAATCACATAATCAAGACATTTCAATCAACATCATACCTACTCAAATCAATCTTATCACAAGGTATATTTCAATATCTGTTCATCACGAAACACAATTAATCATAATTGAAGTAAAGGTTTGAGATCACAAGACTTACAACAATCTCTTTCACAAGCAATTTTCAAGGTTTTACCATCAACCATCCAATTCAACAGAACAATGGTGTAATATCATCACAAAATAGTAAATAACACAATAATGAAGTCAATTTTATCACAACACAACAATTCATAACTAGTTCATAGCCTAGGGTTAGGGACGTAGGTCAAATTAATGATCTACTTCACAACCTAAGTTAATTACTCAAGAACTAGCATGATTGAATTACAATACATCATAATATACTCATAATTATCTTAAGAAATACTAAATAAATTTATTTAAAAAATTCAAATTGAAAATAGAAGAAAACCCATTAGAAACTCTTCTATTTGAAACCAATTTGGAGGAACCCTTGAGGGAAAGAATCCCAAAGGTGAAAGGAATGGCATACCTTATTAATTGATGAATATTGATGAAAAAATTAGTCTGATTGATTCCCTAAAACCCTTATTTTCTTGGTATTCTATGGATTTTCTTTGGGAGAGAGATAGTAGAGAGAAGGAGGAGCAATTGGGTTTTGGGAATTATGAGAGCTGGGTTTAGTTTAATTAGGATAGGGTCTTTATATAGGTCATGAACTAAGATAATTAAAACTTTCTTAACATATAACTAAATAATTAACCATATAATTAATTAATTCAACTATTATTAAACGTGGAAGCAAAATAGTGACCTGACCTACGAGACCCCGACCTACAAGACATAGGTCAGTCGATGGCCAAGCCCCACCCCCTCTGTGCTGCACATCCGTTATTCTGGTAAGAGAATTGCCAATTGACCCCTTCACAAAATTAAATAAGTGTCCATAAGCGGTGGAAATCAAAGCCCCATCGGTTGGAGCGCGCCTCATCGCCTGCAAGTCATCGATGGCTAGTGTCCAAGACAACTTTTGGTCACAATGCAATGGTCCTCCCCAAGGACCCTTTGGGTTGTCCTAGGGTAAGTCTACGCGTACATTTTGACTATAAACAAACTCTAATACGTGTTAGATATCCTCCGACCAAATTTCATCATTTTCCAACTCTTAAAAACTTTTTCAAATATATTATGTCACAATAGCACCTCTTGAACTAGTATGCGAACGTCATGGGCATTCCTTGACTTTTTGATTAAAAAACATCCTAAATGACTTATATACATTATATTTAACCTTTATACACTGTAAAACCTCTTAGACTCTCATGCAAGCCTGTAGATTTTCTTTTAGACTTTGAGATTATTGATTATCCTCCTCTTAGGAAGATTTATCCTCGAATGCAACTAACAACATCATTTTAAAATCATAAGAGTTCAACATTCACTAAATGCTTATTCAATGTGCCAAAGATTTGTTCAACATACATCATGCTTAATACAACTCATGAAGGTAAGAACATGCGAAACTACACCACATACGTTCAAATCAAGTAAAAGTGAATTTTCTCAAAATCATTCATTTAAATAGGAACTAATCATTGTAATTCACATTAATAAATCATAAAATTCACTATTTCACCAAAAATCAAAGAAACTTCAAATAAACTCATTACATTCACTTATAAATAGGAACAACCAACCATATTCATCAAAAAGGTGAGGGTAACGAGACTTCATGTCGGCTTCGGCCTCCTATGTTGCACCCTCAACTAGGTGGTCCTTCTATAAATCCTTTACGAAATCAACCTCCTTTTTACTTAACTTCTTTACTTGTATATCAAGGATTTCAGCCAGAACGTCCTCATAGGAGAGGTTCTTTTGCAACACTCCACCCTTAATAGGATGAATAGACATGGGATCACCGATACACTTCTTATGCATGGAGACATAGAACATCGTATGAATTGAAGCCAATTCACTAGGTAATTTCAACTTATATGCATCCTTAAAAACCCTTTACAAAATTTCATAGGGACCCACATAATGAGGACTTAACTTCCCTTTCTTTTAAAACTCACCACCCTTTCATAGGTGAATGTATACACCTTGTTAAATTCTTAAAACACTAAATCCCTTCTCCTATGGTCGGCATATGACTTTTGCCGGCTATAGGCAATGTTCAAGCGATTCCTTATTATAAGAATCTTTTCCAAAGTCGTATAAATAAATCTGGGACCCAAAAGTTAAGACTCACCCACTTCAAAGTATCCAATTTAAGATCTACATCTCCTACCACACAAGGCCTTAAAAAGAGCCGTAGATACGATGAATTTAAACTATTGTTGCGGGAAAACTCAACAAATGGAACTTGTTCATCCGAATTCCCCTTGAAGTCAATTATTCAAGATCTACATCTCCCCTTGATTATCCGTTCGGAGATGAAAAGCGGTGCTTAGCTTCACTTTTGTACCCAATCCTTTTTAAAGCGACCTCCAAAACCTAGATGTGAATTGTGCACCCTTATCTAATATGGTGGATAGCTGAACACCATGGTGAAACACAATGTCATCTATGAATATCCTTTCATAATCCTCCATTGAGTATGTGGACTTGACGAGAATAAAATGATAGGATTTAGTAAAACAATCCACAACCACTCAAATAAAATCATGTTGCTTTTGTCTCCGAGGAAATCCTGCAATAAAATCCTTATAAATATCCTCCCACTTCCAAGTGAGAAAAAGGATTTCTTGAACTAAACCACATGGTTTTTGGTGTTCGAGTTTCACTTGTTGACAATTTGGATATTTTGCAAAAATTTCCACTGTCCCCTTTAAAGCGTTCCCACTAAAATACTTCTCTAAGGTCGTGATACATCTTTGTAGAACCTGGATGTATGGAATAACGCGAACCATGAGCTTTCTCAAGAATGTGCTTTCTCACGTAATCAATATTGATCACACAAAACCTTTCTTGATACGTCTAGACACCATCCTTCCTACGGAGAATGACTCATTAATCTTTCCGAAAATGGATTCCTTCAAATCCATAAATGATTGATCAAGGTGTTTCTCATACTTCACCTCAACAGATGATTCAGAGATATGATGGACTATTAAACAATATTTTGGAGAATCATCCATTCTAAGAGCCAAACAAGCCAACATATGGACATCTTTTACTAGCTCTTTCTTGGATCTGTCTATATGAGACACATTACCCATCTTCATACGACTTATATCATCCGTAACAACATTTCCCTTGCTGGGTGGTAGACAACAATCATGTCATAATCTTTCAACAATTACAACCACCTTGTTAGCCGGAGATTCAACTTCTATTGACTAAACACATATTGAAGACTCTTGTGGTCGGTATACAAATCAATATAGACTGCATACAAATAATGCATCCATATTTCTAGGCCAAAAAACCTTGGTATCTAATTGAAGATCATGAGTTGGATAATTCTTTTAATGCACCTTAAGTTGTCTAGAAGCATAAGCCACTACTTTTCCATGTTTCATAAGGACACACCCTAGACCCATTCAGGATGCATCACAATATAAAACGAATCCCCTAGTACCCTTTGGTAAAGTCAATACCAAAGCAGAGATAAGACACTCTTTTATGATTCGGAAACTTCTTTCACATGTCTTCGACCACTAAAATTTCACACTCTTTTTGGGTCAAAGTAGTCAAAAGAGATGCAATATACGCAAAACCATCCACAAACCTTCTATAGTATCCTGCTAGACCCAAATATCTTCAAAGGTCGGTTGGATTCAAAGGTCTAGGGCAATATTACCGCCTCGATTTTCCTTGGATAAACTTCAACCCCCTCAGTAGAGATGATATGACCAAGAAATGTCACTTACCTCAACCAAAACTCACATTTGATATACTTGGAAAATAGTTGGTTCTCCCAAACTACTTGCAACACGACCCTTAAATGGTCTATGTATTCACCTCATTTTTCGAATGTACCAAGATGTCATCAATGAAGACAATGAAAAATTAATCTAGGTAACTTGTAAGAACCCTATTTGTGAGGTCCATAAAAGCCATTAGGACATTAGTGAGACCAAAGGACATTACTAAGAACTTATAGTTTTCATATCAAGTCCGAAATATCGTTTTTGTTATATCCTGACCTTTAACCCTAAGTTGATGATACCCCAATATCACGTAAATCTTAGAAAAGGAACTCCACATTGGTCTTTGTTAAACAAGTACTCCATCCGAGGGAGATGATACTTATTCTTAATAGTGGCTTTAGTGAGTTGGTGATAATCAATGCACATTCTAAGGGAACCATCCTTCTTCTTCACAAAAAATACTTGTGCACCCCATGGAGAAATACTAGGTCTGATGAAGACTTTATCTAGTAAGTCCTTGAGTTGAGACTTAATCTCTAGCAATTAGGGGAGACCCATCTGATAAGGAGGAATTGAAATGGGGTTGGTATCCAGTAGTAAGTCAACGCCAAAATAAATTTCCCATTTGGAAGGTATTTCGGGAAGATCATTATGAAAGACCTTGGGAAATTCCCTTACAATGCGGAATAACTCAATTGGAGCATTTTCGGAGTCTAAATATTTGAATCTTGCATAATGGTATAAACACCCTTTAGAGATAATTTTACAAGCCTTAAGACGAGATTATATGACCTCTAGGAATATAATTTCCCGCATTACACTCTAAGATGGGTTCATCTGGAAAATCGAACTTAACAATTATTGTTTTACAATGAATGGAAGAAAAACAATCATGCAAATCAATAGCCAAAATGACATAAAAATCAACTATATCAAGTTCTGCTAATGCAACAAGAGTAACTCTATTAGGAAGCATAATAAGAAAATTTCTATATACCCTCTTTGCAACTATCGACTCACCTATCACGAGAGTTATCATGAAAGGTTCATTTAGGATATCGGGCAAAATATCAAACTTTCTGAATATAAAGGGAGTAAGAATAGATAATGTATCACCCGAATCAAGTAAAGTATAAAAATAAAAGAGAATATTTGTAACATACTGGTCACAACATAAAGAAAACTCTCCTGTTCACCCCTAGAGCGAAGAGCATAAAAGTGATTCTTGATTTGAGCATCCACATTAGAACCAATAGCTAGTGCTTGTCCGCTTCCTTTATCTTGACCCTTAAAATAGGACAATCCTTAACAATGTGGCGAGTTTTGCCTAACCCAAACAAATTGTCTGTCCCAAAAAGGCAATCACAACAATATTTTTTGCCACACTTTCCACAAGATGGATTTCTGTTTGGTGAGGTAGTGTCTCCTCCTTTTGAAACTTATGTTTACAAACTCTATCATCATGAGCACTGGGCAAATTAGAAAGGAACGTGAATAAAAAACCTCTTCGTGAACTTAGTCTTGTCTTGAATGTCGAGCCTACCCTTAGAAGAACCACCTTCATAAGACATGGCCTTCTTTGTCTCCCTACTCTTTCTCTTTCACTTAGTTTTTTCCAATTGTTTTGCATGAACTATGAGATGATAGATATTCATATTATCATGAAAATAGACGAATGAATTCTCCCACTAAGTCATCGGTCACCCACAAAAGAAAATAATTCATCTCATCCATTGGGTATGAAACAAAGGATGGAGCATACTTGGACAACTTATTGAAATTCAAAGAGTGTTCAAGTACACTCATACCTCCTTGATGAAGGTTGATGAATTCTTCCACCTTCCCTCATATCACTAGGAAAGAACTTAGTAACGAAGGACCTCTTGAATATCTCCCAAGTTACCGCACCACCTCTTAGTGTCATATTATCTCTTCATTTCAAATAGCATGTTTGGTGCACAATTTTTAGTTGTTAGGCATCCAAATTTGAATTCCCAATTAAGATCACCTTCATCGTATAGAGAATATATCACATCTTATTGAGGAAATTGTAACACCCTAAAATGAACTAGGTTGAACTAGAGCTTCATGAATGTTTATTTAGTGATATTTAATTTATAGTGAGTTACATTGATGTTGTTAGGAAAAGTGTGAAGTTTGTTTAAGTTTGATGGTGAAACGTCCAAGAACATCCATTACGCTCGCAAAGTGTGCCTTAAACAATGCTTGTGTGTCTTGGGGTGTTTGAGTGAGTTTTATGAGTTCCTTTTGCTTAAAATTGTTGTGGGATGTTACTAAGACCTAGATTAATTAGTATAGGGATTTAAATTCTGGGTAAAACTCCATCTATAACCCAGGAGGGGCTCTAAAAGAGGACCCCAACTAGAAGACAAAAACTGCCAAACAATATCCATTGACAAGTCAGTCGACGACCAGTAGGCCTGACGATGGCTCGTCGACCTGGTATGTTATTGGGACATAAATTCGTCAAGGTTTCTAATTTTCAAAGCACGACCCCTAATCAACGGGACGTCGATCATCGATGGTTCGTCATTTAGAGGCATCGATGGGGTTCTACCAAAAGCTTTCTTGTCAGCTGCGAATTTGGTGAGTTTTACATAAATTCAGCACAAGTGTTTTATGACCCTAGGAAAATATTTTTAGGGTGTTTAAGTTATATTATATTAGTTTTAATTCCTAAACCTAGACAAGACGCCTCACTTAAATATTCAAACTGCCTCTCTAAAGAAAACTCTCTCAAAGTCACCATTGAAGGTAAGACTCAAGTAGGGAAAAGTACGCTCGTTTGGACATCTTTATTCATTGACATCATTTGTTTTTATTACATTTGAGGTATGGTAGTCATCCTTTCACCATATTCCATTCAAGGAGTCATTACTAAAAGAATTCTAAAAGGGCTTACAGACTCTATGTTCTTATAGTTTTGATTCTAAGCATGTGTCTTCTGTCAAAGTTTTTTAATGATTCAAATATGTTTTTTCTAGTATTAAATATGTTATATCAATGTGAAAATTCTAATGAACTAATTTTTATGCATATTTAGAACTTTGGGCTTAATAAAAAGGTTAAATGAAAATGATTGTGTACTGTTTGAACATTGTTTTCCTTATGTTCTTATTATGAATTAGCTACTCCCCCAAGGTCCATATAATTATGAAAAATTTTGATAATTGATTATAGGTTATTAAATCTTGGTTTAGTTTAGTTGGTTTTATTGTATATCTCTTATTATGAAATGCTCTTGAGTGGTATGGTCCATGGTCCACCTTCTTAGTTTTGGTGTTTACTTGTTATATTTGGTTTTTTTAGTATGTTTTGTGAGTATAGCTTTGAAGGCATAGTGTGTGAAATAAAGTGAAAATGATGAGGTTAATGTTGATTAGCATTATGAATCTCACATTGTATGTTATGTGTATATGGTGCCAAAATGAAGTAAATATATATGATTGGGCATGTTGAAGAGTGTAATGTGATGAATGAAGGTCTAAGCATGTGTAAAATTGAATGTAATTTAAATGATTCTTATATTCAAGGTGTGCTCACATGTACACACACACTCAGACTTAATATAGAATTGGGGTGAACAATATTCATGAGTTGAGAAGAAATGTTTAGTAGCAATGTTTTTTAGCAACCTCCCTATTCCCACAGCTTTGTAATGTACGTTGGAGAATGGATACCCTTTGTGAGTTTATATGTTATGTCCAAAAATTATCCTTGATCTTTAGTAGCAATTTTTGAGAATCCATGGGGAGTTATGTGTAGCAACAAAAGGATATGAAGAAGAGGTGGTTACACTTCGTGAATTGACATGTTCTATTTATAACAACCCTAAAATAACTATGGGATGTAAGGCTTAAACGTACCAAGAATTCCTAGAATAGACTGGGTTGACACAGATGTTGCGCATTGAACAAGACCTCAAATCCTATTCACTTGCCAAGCCAACCAACTTGGTGAGTTAGTATAAATGGCACCTGAATGGAAGAGATTCACCCGGATGAGTTATTACCAGACTTGAAATGGGTTTGGAGGGTCTAGGGTTAATCGTAGCTTTCATCATACCTAAAATCTTATAAACATGATTCCTTGACATTAGACATTAAGTCACATAACTTTATCTTACATCATATCATGACCCATTCATACATTTCATATAAGGACACACAAAGACTCTCTCCAAATGTGTACTTTTGAAGTGGATAGGTAGAGTCCCATTCCACCACCTACCCTTGTAGTACACCCTTAAGAATACTTAGTACTATTAATTCTTTTGTGGGGGCTAGCATTAACTGACATAGACCATGTCAGCTAGACATAGAATCCCGGTAATAACCCCTTCGGGATGAGGGATCCCCACATACCTAAGTTAGGGTAATAATTTAGCAGATACGTGGAATCTCCAATTGATATGTCTATGCGGGCGCATAGCTAAGGGATAAGGACATTCATACTAAGTGACTCATTCATCTATTGGCGAGGACCACTTCTCTGAATAGGTGCATTGGATACATCATCTCAACTCACGAAGTGTTTCCCCCCCTTCTTCAAATCCTCTCAGTGCTAAGAATAAATCCTCCACAGAGTCTTAAACATTCATTGACTATAGGTTAAGGGATAGGTTTTTAGTGTCACATCTCAGCTTATAAAATGTCTTATCTCTAGAGGTTACTTGTGGACACCATATCTCAACTCACAAAGTGTATCCAACCTCAAATCTATCTTGGGAAGTTATTAGGGAATGGTGAGGTTTCTAGTGAACACTTCATCTCCACTCATGAAGAGTGTTCACCCCAAAATCCCCTTTTTCATGCTATGGGAATTGTAGGGATGATCTAGACACTTCATCTACACTCACGAAGAGTGTCTACCTACACATCCCCCATTTCATTCGTCATAGTCTTATTGAGAAAACCTTTCAATAGACTCTCATCCATACTCTTTCATAAAGTTCATTTATTTAAGGTGTGTGTGAGAGTATATGTGACAACACCGTTCACATAACCCCTATCATAAATAACATTGATTTCTAAGCATCTTAACTTTTAATTTATCATAATTACATACTATCATACTTCACACACACACATACTTCATTTGAACCTAACATCTTCAAGATACACAATCGAAACTTCATAGACATCACATGTATAATCGACCTACTTTAACTTCACTTCACATTCTATAACGACCTGTTTAGTCGTTTTGAGCAGAAGATTTTATTTCTGGAAAACTGGCTGAGACGACTGATCCCACGACGGACCGTCATGGGCACGACGGACCGTCGCAGGGTCTCGTTTCAAAATACTTAGAAATTCTGAAATTGGGTACTGAAATCGACTCTCTCAACTTCGTGAAGACATGGCAGGACGGACCGTCGTGGGCACGACGGACCGTCACAGACCCTTTAATAGAATTGAGTCTTCGAACTCTGTGACGGAGCAGCAGGACGGACCGTCGCAGGCAAGATGGGCCGTCACAGACTGCGTAATCCAAGGCTGGGTCGGATTTCAATAAATGTTTTAAGGGACGTTTTTGACTATTCCTGCTTTAAATATAACGTTAGTGGGTTAATGTTAATAAATCTAATTACTTGGGGGTTAAAAGAGGTAACCTTGAGTTAATTAGTGGGGTATTATTGTCATCTTTTATACTTAATTATATGCTAATTAGGGTAAAAGAAGGAGGGTTTGAATAAGAAAACTAGAAAGAACAAAGAGAGAGGATCGAACGAGAAGAAGAAAAAAAGCTTTGGGAAATTGCTTGCTTGATCACTAATCTTCGGTGGAGGTAGGTTATGGTTTTTATGCTATTCGGAGTAGACTCTTAATAGCGAATGATATGTGTTGGTAATATTATCTCATCTTCTATATGCTTAATTGTACTTGTTGGGTGTCACAAACCGACACGTAGATTTAGGGGATCGGGTGTCACGAACCGACACGTAGATTTAGGGGATCGGGTGTCACGAACCGACACGTAGAATTAGGGGATCGGAGTGTCACGTTCCGACACATAGTAGTAGGGGATCGGAGTGTCACGTACTGACACATGAGGAATAAAGATAATGAGGGAGCGGAGTGTCACGTACCGACACAAGAGGATAAAGATAATGGATCTTGAAAGATGCTAGTATACTTAATCTAATGAACCTAATTCCCAAATGAGTATGGTATTGAGGCTTGAGTCCTCATGTGTGAACTTGGCGGTTTTTATTAATGATTATAGTACTTGTTGTTGCTACATGTTGAGTATTGTAGTTTATTTATGATATTACTTGATATATATATCGTCTTCTATTTGGAGTTGGCCGATGATACCTACTCAGTACTTGTGTTTGTACTGACCCCCTACTTTTATATTTTCTTCCTTGTTATTTGTGGAGTGCAGCAAACGGACCGTCGTCTTTAACTCAACCGCATTTCTAGCCAGTCTTCGTCACACCGGATCTTCAGGGTGAGCTAATGCTTCTAGCTTGGACTGGATCTTCTTCCTCATGTCTTGATGCCTTGAAGTTCCGGCATGGACTAGCTTTTACATGTTTTAGCTTCTTAGAATACTCTTAGTTTAGTAATTTGATCATAGATGTTCTTGTGGTGATGACTTCACGATTTTGGGGAAAAATAGATGTTGAATTTTAGAAGTTATTGAATTGGTTTTTATTAATGAGTTTAAGTCTTCCGCATTACTTTTGTTGATATTATATTGAAATGTTAGGGTTTAGATTGGTTGGTTCGCTCACATAGGAGAGTAAGTGTGGGTGCCAGTCGCGGCTTGGTTTTGGGTCGTGACAAACTTTGTATCAGAGCATTAGGTTCGTTGGTCTCATCACACAAGAACGAGTCTAGTAGTGTTTTAAGGAACGGTTGGGGGACGCCTTTAATTTTCTTTGAGAGGCTATAAGACTTTAGGAAAATTCCATTCTTTCTTTATTTCTTTCGTGCTACTACTTGAATCCAATTGGTATCTAGGTGATACAAATTGGTATCTGACCATCTTCACTCTATTTCGCAGATGGTTAGAACTAGAGCAACGACTGCGCCAACACCAACACCGGCAAGACAAGAAACGTCTGAGCCAGCCACTGGGGCTGTGGCGCGAGGAAGAGCAGTGGCAAGAAGCCGTGGTAGAAGTCATGGGAGAACGTCCTCTAGAGGAAGAGGACAAGTACCTAGCCCATCTGATGCTAGGGCGGTGACTCCTCCACCGACTGAGGAAGTAGTAAGAGAGGGTGAGGAAGGGGAGAATGAACAAATGCAAAATGAGGAATTGCCACCCCAACCTACCCCAAAGAAGATCAATCAGGTTCTTGCTTATCTTAGCGGGTTATCTGATCAGGGTCAGGCACCTCCAGTGTTTTCTGTACCAATTCCTCCGGTTGCAGAGGTACGACATGCCGCTGCTGGGGCTCCCCGTATGGATGCCTCATTGGAAATAGGCACGTTTCCTCTTTTGACTACAGGGCCTATAATGACAAATGATCAGCATGAACTTTTCAGTAAGTTCTTCAAATTGAAACCTCCAGTATTCAAGGGTGCTGAATCGAAGGATGCCTATGATTTTGTGGTTGACTGTCATGAGCTACTACACAAGATGGGTATAGTAGAACGGTTTGGTGTTGAGTTTTTGTCTTATTAGTTTCAAGGAAACGCCAAAATGTGGTGGCGGTCACATGTTGAGTGTCAACCAACAGAGGCACCACCTATGACTTGGGCATCATTCTCTAGCTTGTTTATGGAAAAGTATATCCCACGGACCTTGAGGGATAGGAAAAAAGATGAATTCTTAAGCCTAGAGCAAGGTAGGATGTCGGTTACTGCATATGAGGCTAAGTTTCATGCATTATCCAGGTATGCCACCCAACTTTGTTTCAGTCCACAAGAGCGGATTCGCCGTTCTGTGAAGGGGTTAAGGTCAGAGTTGCGGATTTCAGCCTTACAGGTAGCGGCTACGGCAAAATCTTTACAAGAAGTGGTAGATTTCGTGGTAGAGGTGGAAGGAGTGAAGCCAAATGAATTCACCATGGCATCGACATCAAAAAGGTTTCAAATGATTCTTACTCTAGAGGACAGGGTTCTGGAGGTTACTCAGTTCGACCAATTCAGTCTTCACTACAATCTGTAGTTGGGGGTCCACCTCAAACCGGTCAAAACTTCTCTGAGAGACCTATGCTTGAATCTAGAGAGTGTTATGGATGTGGGGAGACTGGAAATATTCGGAGGAATTGTCCAAAACAGAGTTATAGACCCCCAATAGCTAGAGTAGAGGTGGTCATGGTAGAGGCCGTTATTCTGGAGGACTCGGTGGTCGAGGTAATGGTGGTCACCAAAACGGCCGGGGTGATGGGCAAACTGGAGCCACTACATCACAACATGGTAGGGGCAACGGGCAGACAGGTGATAGGGCCCATTGTTATGCTTTCCCTGGGAGATCTGAAGCGGAGGCATCTGATGCTGTCATCACAGGTAATCTTTTGATTTGTGATAGCATGGCTTCTGTATTGTTTGATACTGGATCTACATTTTCTTATGTATCTTCCTCATTTGCTAATGGTCTAAATATACATTGTGAATTACTTGACATACCTATTCGTGTTTCTACTCCGGTGGGTGAGTCTGTGATAGTTGAAAAAGTATATAGGTCTTGTTTGGTGACTTTTGTGGGGAACAACACTTATGTAGATTTGGTTATCTTAGAAATGGTTGACTTTGATGTAATTCTGGGTATTGTTTGGTGACTTTTGTGGGGAACAACACTTATGTAGATTTGGTTATCTTAGAAATGGTTGACTTTGATGTAATTCTGGGTATGACTTGGCTTTCTCCGAATTTTGCGATCTTGGATTGTAATGCTAATACTGTGACGTTAGCCAAGCCTGGGACAGATCCGTTAGTGTGGGAGGGCGACTACACTTCCGATCCGGTTCGTATCGTGTCCTTTCTTCGTGCTAAGAAGATGGTTACTAAGGGTTGTTTAGCTTTCTTGGCACATCTCAGGGATGACACTACCCAAGTTCCTTCGATTGAGTCGGTTACGGTAGTCCTTGAGTTTTTGGATGTGTTCCCTACAGATCTTCCTGGTATGCCACCGGATAGAGATATCGACTTCTGTATTGATCTTGAACCGGGTACTCGCCCCATTTCTATACCCCCTTATAGAATGGCTCCCGCGGAGTTAAGAGAGTTAAAGGCCCAACTTCAAGAGTTGTTGAGCAAAGGCTTCATTAGACCAAGTGCATCTCCTTGGGGTGCTCCGGTGTTATTTGTGAAGAAGAAGGATGGGAGTTTTCGGATGTGCATAGACAATAGACAAATGAATAAGGTAACTATTAAGAACAAGTATCCTCTTCCTCGCATTGATGACTTGTTCGATCAGTTACAAGGTGCTTGTGTCTTCTCTAAGATTGACTTGAGATCCGGTTATCATCAATTGAAAATACGGGCAACGGATGTGCCAAATACTGCTTTTCGAACCAGGTATGGGCATTACGAATTAGTAGTGATGACTTTTGGTCTTACGAATGCCCTGCTGCGTTCATGAGCTTGATGAATGGTATTTTTAAGCCATATTTGGATCTCTTTGTGATCGTATTTATTGATTATATAGTGATATACTCTAAAAGTAAGAAGGAACATGAGGAGCCTTTGAGAATTGTATTGGAAATGTTGAGGGAGAAAAAGCTTTATGCCAAGTTCTCTAAGTGTGAGTTTTTGCTAGATGCAGTGTCCTTCTTGGGGCACGTGGTTTCTAAGGATGGAGTGATGGTGGATCCTTCTAAGATTGAGACAGTGAAGAATTGGGTAAAACCTACTAATGTGTCAGAAATAAGGAGCTTTGTTAGGTTAGCTAGCTACTACCGTCGATTTGTCAAGGGATTCTCTTCTATTGCTTCCCAATCGACGAACTTGACTAAGCAGAATGTTCCATTTGTATGGTCGGATGAGTGCGAAGAAAGCTTTCAGAAACTCAAGACTTTGTTGACTACCGCACCTATCCTTACCTTGCCAGTAGAGGGTAAGAACTTCATTGTTTATTGTGATGCATCCTATTCCGGTTTGGGTGCAGTGCTAATGCAAGAGAAGAGTGTAATTGCCTATGCTTCGAGGCAATTAAAAGTGCATGAACGTAACTATCCGACCCATGATTTGGAATTGGCCGCGGTAGTATTTGCATTAAAGCAATGGAGGCACTATTTATATGGGGTTAAGTGTGAAGTATACACGGATCATCGTAGCCTACAGTATGTTTTTACTCAGAAGGATTTGAACTTGAGACAGAGGAGATGGATGGAACTACTGAAGGACTATGACATCACAATCTTGTATCATCCGGGAAAAGCTAATGTTGTGGCGGATGATTTAAGTAGAAAGGTGGGAAGCATGGGAAGTATAGCTCACTTGCAAGCTTCTAGACGCCCATTGGCTAGAGAAGTTCAGATTCTGGCTAATGACCTTATGAGATTAAAAGTAAATGAGAAGGGAGGATTTTTAGCTTGTGTGGATGAAAGATCTTCCTTCCTTGACAAGATCAAGGGAAAGCAGTTTAATGATGAGAAATTGATCTGGATCCGAGATAAAGTGTTGCAAGGAGAGGCTAAAGAAGCAACAATCGATGAGGAAGGTGTTTTGAGGATTAAGGGAAGGGTATGTGTACCCCGCGTCTATGATTTGATCAACACTATTCTGACAGAGGCTCATAGTTCAAGGTATTCGATACATCCGGGTGCAACCAAGATGTACAGTGACCTAAAGCAACACTTTTGGTGGAGTAGAATGAAGCGTGATATTGTTGATTTTATTGCCAAATGTCCAAACTGTCAACAAGTAAAGTATGAACACCAGAGGCCCGGAGGAACACTTCAGAGAATGCCCATTCCTAAATGGAAGTGGGAGAGAATTGCAATGGATTTTGTGGTTGTTCTTCCAAAGACAATGTGTAAGTATGACTCTATTTGAGTGATTGTTGATAGGTTAACTATGTCTGCTCATTTCATTCCGGTCAAGGTGACTTACAATGCAGAGAAGTTAGCCAAAATTTACATCTCAGAAATTGTTCGATTGCATGGAGTTCCACTCTCCATTATATCAGATAGAGGTACGCAGTTTACTTCTAAGTTTTGGAAAACACTGCATGCGGAATAGGGTACTAGGTTGGACCTTAGTACCGATTTCACCCTCAGACCGATGGTCAGTCTGAGAGAACGATTCAAGTGATGGAGGATATGCTTCGTGCATGTGTGATAGAATTTGTGGTCATTGGGATAACTTCTTACCCTTAGCAGAGTTTTCATACAATAATAGCTATCACTCAAGTATTGATATGGATCCATTTGAAGCATCGTATGGTAGGAGATGTAGGTCTCCCATTGGGTGGTTTGATGCATTTGAGGTTAGACCTTGGGGTACGGAACTTTTGAGGGATTCTTTAGAGAAAGTGAAATCTATTCAAGAAAAGCTTTTAGCGGCGCAAAGTAGGCAAAAAGAATATGCAGATCGAAAGGTTAGAGACTTAGAGTTCATGGAGGGTGAACAAGTCTTGTTGAAGGTTTCGCCCATGAAAGGGGTGATGCGGTTTGGTAAAAGAGGTAAACTAAGACCAAGGTATATTGGTCCCTTTGAAGTACTTAAGTGAGTAGGGCAGGTGGCTTATAAGTTAGCCTTGCCTCCAGGGCTGTCCGGAGTGCTTCCGGTATTTCATGTGTCTATGTTGAAAAGATACCATGGGGATGGAAACTACATAATTCGTTGGGATTCAGTTCAGCTTGATGAAAATTTGTCTTGTGAGGAGGAGCCTGTTGCTATTTTTGATAGAGAAGTTCGCAAGTTTAGGTCAAGGGAGATTGCATCCATCAAGGTGCAATGGAAGAATCAGCTGGCTGAAGAAGCCACTTGGGAGAAGGAGGCTGATATGCAAGAAAGATACCCACATCTGTTTAAAGATTCAGGTACTCCTTCTCGCCCTTGTTTTTCTTCTTGTGATCGTTCGATGACGAACGATGGGTAAATTGGTATCTATTGTAACGACCTGTTTAGTCGTTTTGAGCAGCAGATTTTATTTCTCGAAAACTGCTGAGACAACGGACCCTACGACGGACCGTCATGGGCACGACGGACCGTCGCAGGGTCTCGTTTGAAAACAATTAGAAATTCTTAAATTGGGTACTGAAATCGACTCTCTGAACTTCGTGACGACATGGCAGGACGGACCATCGTGGGCACGACGGACCGTCACAGACCCTTTAATAGAATTGAGTCTCTGAACTCTGTGACGGAGCAGCAGGACCGACCGTCGCAGGCATGACGGGCCGTCACAGACTGCGCAATCCCAGGCTGGATCGGAATTCTTTAAATGTTTTAAGGGTCGTTTTTGACTATTCCTGCTTTAATTATAAAGTTAGTGGGTTAATGTTAATAAATCTAATTACTTGGGGGTTAAAAGAGGTAACCTTGAGTTAATTACTGGGGTATTATTGTCATCTTTTATACTTAATGATATGCTAATTAGGGTAAAAGAAAGAGGGTTTGAATAAGAAAACTAGAAAGAACATAGAGAGAGGATCAAACGAGAAGAAGATCAAAAGCTTTTGGAAATTGCTTACTTGATCACTAATTTTCGGTGGAGGTAGGTTATGGTTTTTATGCTATTCGTAGTAGACTCTTAATAGCGAATGATATGTGTTGGTAATATTATCTCATCTTCTATATGCTTAATTGTATGCTTGCATGAATGTGATTATATAAATGTGATAAAATAAGAATGATGAAGCTATTGAATCCCAAATCTTGAAAAACCCTAATCTCTTTGTTAATGATGATGCCTAAGTATAAGAAAAAGGCTTGATGAACTAAATTAATGAGAATGATGATGCCTTGGTATAAGAGAAGGCTTGATGAATTGATAGAATGAGATTAGGGGATCGGAGTGTCACGTTCCGACACATAGAATTAAGGGATCGGGTGTCACGAACCGACACGTAGATTTAGGGGATCCGGTGTCACGAACCGACACGTAGATTTAGGGGATCGAGTGTCACGAACCGACACGTAGATTTAAGGGATCGGGTGTCACGAACCGACACGTAGAATTAGGGGATCGGAGTGTCACGTTCCGACACATAGTAGTAGGGGATCGGAGTGTCACGTACCGACACATGAGGAATAAAGATAATGAGGGAGCGGAGTGTCACGTACCGACACAAGAGGATAAAGATAATGAATCTTGAAAGATGCTAATATACTCAATCAAATGAACCTAATTCCCAAATGAGTATGGTATTGAGGCTTGAGTCCTCATGTGTGAACTTGGCGGTACTTATTAATGATTATAGTACTTGTTGTTGCTACATGTTGAGTATTGTAGTTGATTTATGATAATACTTGATATATACATTGTTTTCTATTTGGAGTTGGCCGATGATACCTACTCAGTACTTTTGTGTGTACTGACCCCCTACTTTTATGTTTTCTTCCTTGTTATTTGTGGAGTGCAGGAAACGGAACGTCATCTTCAACTCAACCGCAATTCTAGCCAGTCTTCGTCACACCAGATCTTCAGGGTGAGCTAATGCTTCTAGCTTGGTGGGTCTTCTTCCTCATGTGTTGATGCCTTTAAGTTCCGGCATGGACTAGCTCTTACTTGTTTAAGCTTCTTAGAATTCTCTTAGTTTAGTAATTTGATCATAGATTTTCTTGTGGTGATGACTTCCAGATTTTGGGGAATAATAGATGTTGAATTTTAGAAGTTATTGAATTGGTTTTTATTAATGAGTTTAAGTCTTCCGAATTACTTTTGTTGATATTATATTGAAATGTTAGGGTTTAGATTGGTTGGTTCGCTCACATAGGAGGGTAAGTGTGGGTGCCAGTCGCGGCTCGGTTTTGGGTCGTGACACATTCAATGCCTTAAAGGCCATAAATCACAATATAAATATATATATTCATATACTTCAAGTAATATCGCCAACAAAGGTATACCATACAACTAAAGATCATTTCACAATATGAACTAAGCAAGATTAGAATAGCATACCCTTCATCAAAGCCTTTACCACATTTTTGCAATTTCTTCAACAATACATCATGAAATAGAATCCTAGGAAGTAGCTAAATCTCATTATTACATAAAAAAAACATATTTCTAACATTATCAACAATGTACTTTATAATCCAAATGTTGGTAAATTGAATGAGTGTGGGTTCATTGGGGTTTTGACCTTAATATCATCAACTAACATTGAATAATATCATAATACATACATTAAAAAGTTTTCATGCAAGACCCATGCTTAAAGTAAAAAATAGAAGAGTTTGGACTTTGAAAACTCTTTTTTAAATCTGTTTGGAATGGCTCATTGAATAAAAGAGATTTCAAGGATGAACTACCACACCTTTATATAAAAAAATCCATGAAATTTTGTGAATAAAACGTCCACAAACTTCAACCATAGCTCTACCTTGAGTTCTAGCACCAATGGAGTTTGGTTGAGCTTTTGGAAAAGAAGCACTTTTGAGGGTTTTGAAATTGTGAGTTATAAATGAGAGCTTGGGGTTTTTTATTGGGGGAATGGGTATATAATGACCTAACATAAGTATGTAATAAAATACCAAAAAACACCCCCACATTGATTGGACCACTTTAGAAAAGTCAAATATCACTTAAATCTTTTGAATTCCCGTCAGTGAACATGTCCGCACCACAGATCTCCTCCGCCGAGGCTTTGGAAATTATTTTTGGACAGGTGAGTGGGAGATCTAGTCGCGATGCGCCTGTGATTCACCACGGCACAAATCCGGCATCCTTGGGCAGCTAACCTTGCCAACGTTCGGGTCCTCCTTGGGAATATTTAGGGTTGTTCCTGGGGAGCCGTACCCAGACGCTTTGAATCTAAAGATGTCCCTCTAGATTCTAGGGTCATCCGCAAAGATTTTAGACTCCAAAGAACACAAATAAACAAAACTACAAACAAGGACACAATAGCACACACATAAGGCTAGTTTTCTAATGTCTTGGACATTCCTTGGCATTTGACTTCCAAACATCACCAACGGAGTTCTAATGATAAAATACATCATTTTAATTCATCATTAACTTATGGAACACATCTGAAGCTACAGTTTTTACCTACTTCATTTTTAGGCTGTAACACGAACTTGGATGAGTGAGAAATCCATGTTTTCCATCAAAGTTGTCTCAAATCCCTTCAACGACCGGGACCTAAAATTTTGGGAAAAAGGGAGAAAAAGGGATAAGTAAAGAACATGTACTATGTATGAGACCATATTCACACAAAAACATGAGATCATACTAAAAAGGGACAATTCATTAAAGTATGCATTTCCTTTGAAAACATCTATGCACATACAACCTGACCATACCAATCAATAAAAGATATTCATTTAGTCAGGATCATGTGTTTCACAAGACAAATAATACTAAGTCTAATAAAGTCATCAAACATATCAACATACTCGCACATATAATCAAGACACCTTAATCATCAAGCTATAAACTCAACAAGCATGAATACGAGTTTATTACAACAAAATCAAAGAAAGACCATTTCTCATAACCGTCATTAAGTCCACTTGTGCAATGACTAAGCAAAGCCCCATAACGTTACATAAGAAAGTAAACCTATCAAAAACCATAACCAATGTACTACTTCACATAACATATCAGTTAGAGTACATAATATCATACTTTAGCAATAGAGACCCAACACATGTTCAAAATAGTAACAAACATCGTATAGTGTCATTAACATGTAAGATCATTTTATACATATCATTTACATTTATAAGCATATACATACATAAATAAAACATCCTAAGGCTTACCTCGACGCAAACTAGTGCAAGGCATAGGTAGTTTCCTATACCCCTATCTAGGCTAAGTCAAACCTCATAAGTCACCCTAGTGAGTTTGTGTACTTATTACTTCATTTTATTTTAGTGAATACTTATCTTAACTTACATAGACCACAAGAGATATGTGTGGAATCCAGTGTTTTAAAACCTTACACCGCTGGAAGGTGGTCTACCGGCCAGAGTAAAACTAAACATAAATGTAGCATTCAAGGTGTATCCACTAGCTAGTCTTCCTAGGGGGAAACATTGTTCAATAAATAAGAGATATTCATTAACTCTATACAAGCCACTTGATAATTGGAGCCTCATCTCATGGGAATCCATCGGATTAGTGTCCCTCATAGGTGAGTCGACAACTCATGTGGATCTAACCTATAGGTATCATTCGACATTATTAAGTCATAGAAACTTACACATAATGATCAATTAGCACCACCTACCAACAAAATGTTTGATATTACATGTACATACTATTAAAATAAAAAATAAGGATAACTAAGGAGACAAACATTCAACAATGTTATTGAGAACAATCCTAGTTTTGATATTTTTGAATTCATAAAACGTTTGAAAAGCCTCTTGGGGAAAGTAAATCCCATGTTTAATTGAATCTACGAAGATCACCTTTCACTTTTTCACGAAAATTTTGAAGAACTTCATTAAATTGCGAAAAGAGAACTTTTGTTTTTGTTGTGTTTCTTTATTGCTTTAAAGTCGTACGTTTCTTAGTGAATGATCGTGAGTCTATGTCTAGGAACTGAACTTTTAGTAATTTACTTAGACTAATACAATTAATTAATAAATCAATTAGGTAATTTTCTAAAACATCCCTTCTTCATTGATTAGAAATAAAATAACACTTGACTTAACCAAAATCTGGAAATTGTTTAGTGGTTTATGTTTTGACCAATTAAGTTGATAAATTAAGGTGTTAATTTAATAAATTAAGTGACTTAGGATAATTACTAAAGTACCCCTATGTCCCTACGACCATAAGCAACCCTTTTGGATCATCCTAGGTTAGTTACTAGGATGTTTCTTGAGTTTGTTACTAGGTTAATGTCACCCGGTTATGTCTTAGGTTGTCGGGTGTACTATTTAGTTTATTTCAGTTTGTTAGGAAGCTCCACCCAACATGGCTTGACCCCCACATGTGTGCCTACCCCTAACTTCCCTAACCACCCTAACCGAATTCTTGCACATCGATTGCTTCTCATTTCCTGTTTTCACAAAGATCTTCACTATATCCTTTTATACTTACTCTACATATTCATTTTAAACTATCATGTTCTATGGTACCTAGGCTTGACACTTGGATGCTTCGCACATAATGTGTTAGGTTGAAAATCAATAATTTAGCTTAGGGTCTTCATTGCAGTTGCATTTCTTGAACAAGATTGGATTATATTTTAAGTACTTGTGTATATATAAACATTTGCTAATACCCTTAATCAAATATTCTATAATATGCCCAATATTTCTCAATATTAGGCATTGTGATGCATGTATACCCCAATACACATTCTTAAAACCTAATAGTCTCTTTACTATCCATGTACATTTTTCTGGAATGTCATAAATTGGCGGGCGGGCGACGCGTGATGGCCTCAACTTCTTGATGTTGCACGCTGAGGGGATCTTCCTTGTCGAACGTTTGGCTCCTCCTCTAAAACCATACGGTCGTCCTTGGGGAGTCATACCTGGATGTTTTGACCCTTAGAATGTGTATTAAGATATTAGGGTAACATATAATGTTTTTAGACTACAAACACCACATAAAGACAAGTAAAATATACAAGGAAACACTAGCACCATTAATGACTAACTTACAAACTTTTTGGTCGTTTTTGGACGTTTTACCTCCAAACAACTTCAAATTAACTATACGAGCTCTAAAATTATTCATTAACATTTTAATAACCTTTTTAGGAACATGTGAGGCTCTAGACAACTTAGTTCATTTTGAGAGTGTTGAAAATATCCCCCACATAGGAACATTTTGTCCTTGAATGATACTTGGAAAATTTTAAGCACTTTCAAGGACTCAATGACCCACATAGAAGCCCACAAAATTTAATAGATAATCACATTATAGTCATTGCACAAAACCTACAAGGAAAATAAACTTTATCTCGTCATGCACTTAATGCAACACAAGCAAGTAAATCCTTCATTTACTAATCCCTAATGCATCAAAAACACAATCATTTTTCATGTTCATAAGAGGAACATCCTTCTGCTAATGATCACATGCTACTTACTTTTAATTTCATTAAAATCTCAACATGCACCATCATTTACACCACACATAAGCATGTTTCATCATTATAACTCAAGACACAAATAAGAAACTCATAATAAATGCACATAGATCATTATTAATATAGATCAACGAATATACTTATAACTTTGACAAAATAAAATTTATTCCACAGTTAATATATTTATGTTTAGTTATGTTTAAGTGGTAATGTCCTTCTCCTTAAGATACTCACATGTTATCATAAAGTTCATCTATAAGTTGTAAGACCCCGAAAATGACTTAGGTGAAGCCAGAGCCTAACATGGTTGTTGTGATTTTCTAAGGTATTAAAATGGTTTTTAGTGTGTGTTTGAGGCAGCGTCTAAGAGTTTAGGTGCATTGAAAGTCAAACGTCAAGGGATGACCAAGACGTTCAACGACTAAGTGACCTACGTACCGCATATGTTGTTTTATGTGTTTATGTGTGATTCATGATTTTATAAGTTAATTATTATAGTTTTTATGGTGTATATAGGAAGTGTGTCATGTTTCATGAAGTTTTGAGGTCAAACGCCCAAGAACGTCCATGACGATCGAAAGGCTTGCCTTTAGACGACCTTGTGTGTCTATGTATGTTTCGTTGAGTTTTATGCATTTGTTTTTTATGAAACTCATATGGTAGGTCCTTAAATTGTATGCAAAAATATTTGGGTTTGAAACAACCAGGTACGACTCCACAGAGGACCCATAAAAGTCACCTAAATGAGGACCCCAACTAGGAGATCAACACTGCCAGGCAGTTCCAATCCACATTCCAAACAACGGCAATTCGACCAGGCGATGGCCCATTAATGAGGCCATATAGTTAGAAGGTTGAGGACATTGATGTGTAACTAACGAGACCCCATCGATGGGGAGTGGGTGAGACCACGGACCGTCAGTGCTGGCAGCATTGGTGCTGTGTGTTTCCTGCCAGCATTACTTTTAAGTTGGAGGGTGAACTTGTAAATTCACCCTAAGCCTAATAAATTGTGAGGACGGTTGTTTTGAGTCTGTATGGGTATTTTTAGAGTATTAAGTCATTAAACTCTCATTATAACCCTAACACCTTAATCAAAAGACATTCTCTCCCAAACAGTCTTCAAAAACCACCATGAGAGTTCAGGTGAAGATGGAGCTTGAAGATGGTTTTTCAATGGAGATTCTTCTTCAATTATTATTGGGTTATTATAAGAAGGTATGGGAGTTCTTCATATAAGACTTGATATCACCTTAGAAAAAATTTCAAAGATGATTTTTGAAGATTTCAAAAAGATGAAAAAGTCCAAATTTCTACTCTAAGTAATGGGTTGTTGCATGAAATACTTTCAAAAACTGAGATATGATAAAATATTGATATTTAACTGATGTTTTCCAGTGAAATTATCCATGAACCCTTAATCTTCACAAATCTCTCAATTTGACTAAAATATGGCTTATGTGATTATGCTTATATATTGATGAATTCATGTGTAGTTTTGTTATGGGATTTTGATTCATGTTTTGATTATGTTTAATTTGTTTATACGTTGTTTCAGTTTGGTCAATTGAGTATTGAATATTCTTTGTGGTGAAGTTTTTCAAAAACGTGTGTTTTTTGTGTCATTAGAGTAAAGTTACAGTGAATTGTGCATATTGACATGAAAATTTCCAATTCTTCTTGTTTTGAGTTATGTTGTGCATTTTTATATGGTGAGTATTAAGAAATGATATTGTGAATTTTGGTAAGTTGAACTTTGGCATAATTGACTCATATATGGTATGTTGAGCTCATGTTGTTGTTATGAGTAGGAAATTCCTTATAATGTTCATTTTAGCCTTATATGTGGTAATTGAAGTTTTTGAATTAGTATGTGTAAGATGAATGATATTCGTGGACTATTATCAATTAATTTATGGGGATATTCATTCATGGATATTTTCCCCATGAATCCCTTAGAAACTTCTATTTTGAAATATACAATGTGACCATATCTATGGTTTGTGATCTACCCCTGGGTTCAACTCAAAATCGTTCTTTATGTTATGTGTCTTGTATTATGAATATATTGCGATTAATTGTTGATTTCTATTTTGAAAATATCTGTGGACCCATGTTCACCCTATGACATAATTCATAAATGATGATGGATGAATTGAGTACTTATGAACATGATGCATTGTAATTGATGATTATCTAGTAAGAGAGTCTTATTTTCATGCCTATATGATGTAGATGGAGGTAACCATGATACCTTATTCCTATTCTAGGATTTGTATAAATGATTAATAATATTTTACATAGACTTTTATTTTGCTTGCAAGGTATATGGCATATGAAAGGATATAAGAAGGGTAGTGTGGGATGGTTTCAACTCTTTTGGACACTTACAAATTGTGTGGCGTGAATTATGAATAACAAAGTTAGTATAGCGTGTTTATTGAAATTACTGTCCTCATGAAAATACTACAATTTAGATTGTGAAAGTGATAGTCACATATGTATGTTGATTTTAGGATGAAAGGTTGTCCTCACCTAATGAATCTAAGAGCTTTATTTTCAATTGTATGCAACGAAGATGCATTACTTATAACAAATGTACATACAATTAAAATATCAAATGGTAGTTTTTTGGGAATGTATACTAAGCACGGAGAGTTTATGCCCCATGAGGAAAAGACCCTTCCATAAATGAATAAGGTATGGTCAGCCTTGTGATTGCAACGCCCTAAAACGTACTAGGTTAAACATGAGCTTCACATGTGTCACATGAGTTTATTTTGTGTTAAAATTGTCAATAATGATGTTTTCATACAGTGCCTAAAGTTTGTTTATGATTCTAACGTACAAAAATATCCATGACGTTTGAAAGATGTGCCTTGAAATGTGGTTGTGTGTCATAGTATGTTTTTGTGAGTTTTACGTGTCCTTTTTGGTTGAAATTGATGGTTGGAGTTCCTAAATTATAGATGTCTATCTATAGGGGTTAACGTTCAGGTATGAATCCAACTAAGATCCACGAGGGTCCATAGCAGAGGACCCCAACGCTAAGGCAGAATTGGCCAAGAACACATCCAATAGACTCATATCACCATTGGGTCGTCGTTCTAGTGACGCCTCATCTACGGGGGGCATAGACCTACCGTTAGTGCTGGGAGATTAAACCCTATTAAAGGTCCTCAGTACCGATCGATTCTCTCGATGGAGGATAGTCTACCTGGCAACACCCCGTAGTTAGGGTCTGTTAATGGTGGTCCTGCAAAAGCTCCTGGGAGAACTGCAAAGGCATGAGGTATTATGTAAATTCACCCCAAAACATGTGTGAACCATGGGAATTCATTTTAGGGTCCTAGGGGTATTTTAACTTTGTTTTAAGTCCTAGATTTAATGTTAGACTTCATTTTTCAAAAACCCAAAACCCCTTCCACAAGAAAGACACTCAAACTCCACAGAATCTACAACTCAATGAAGGGATAGAAAGCTGGTTGTGGACGACATATTCATCAAATGTTAGTGGTTTTTCTTCTCATTAAGGTGTGGTATTCATCCTTTAGCTTCCTTTAATTCAAGCATCAACTTCTACATGATTTCAAAAAAAAATTAAAACTCCAATTTCTCTATCTTTTACTCTAAGCATGGCTTTTTATATGCAAATCTTTTTAAAGGATTCAAATATGTTGTTTTTAGTGTTTGTTGGTGATTTAATGTGAAAAAATCAATGAAACCATGTTTATTTTTTTTAATCAACCTTCATCTTATTAAATGGATTTAATGAGCATTATTACAAAATGTTAGATTTATTGTTTCTTTATGGTTATATTGTTGTTTAGCTACTGCCCTAATTTCTATTTCATGATGAATTATTGGAGAGATTGTGAATATGTGGTGAAAGCTTTCATAAATAGTCTTTTGGTTATATTTTTTAGTCCTTATTGTTAAATGATCTTGAGTGGTATATCAACCTTTTGTGGCGGTGTTTACTTGAAGTATACTAATATGCACTTGCATGTTATTGTGAACAAGGCCATGTAGGCATAGTATGTGAAATAAAATTATAATTACGATATTCTTGTTGATGTTCTTTATGAAGCTTGTTATTTGAAGTATTCTAGAGACTATATCAAAGTGAAGTATATATTTATGTGAAGTATCCTAGATAGATGTATGATGAATGAAGTTATGAATATGTTTTGGATTCAATGTTATGAAAGTGTTTATTATATGAAATGTGTCCTCACACATACACTCGAATGAATTAACGAAGTTAATGAAAGTTTTGGTGTGAACACTCTTTGTAAGTTGAGATGAAGTGTTTACTAGCAACCTCACTATTTACATTAGCATTCTAATGTAGATTGGAGGATGAATATCCTTCGTGAGTTGAGATGTGGTGTCCAATAGTAATTCCGTAACCTTTAGAAATGAATGTTTAAGAATCCAATAGGGAGTTGTGCTTAGAACCGAGAGGATTTTGATAAGGGGTAGTTACACTTCGTGAGTTGAGATGTTTTATCCAATGTACCTTTTGAGATGAGTACTCCTTGTTCGTTGAGAATGAGTTACTTAGAAGCAATCTCCTTATCCCTTAACTATGCTTCTTAATAGGTGTAGCTACTGGAGAATTCATGTGAAGGCTAACAAAATGATTCTATCCTAGGAATGTTCAGATCCCTCATACACTAGGGGTTAATGTCAGGATTCCATGTCTAAATCTCATGGTGTATGTAGGTTAAAGCTAATTTCTCACCAAAGAATGCAACGACCTAAGTATGCTAAAGAATGTACGAATTAGGGTAGGTGGTGTTATGGGACACCATTCATCCATTGCACAAGTAGACACTTGAAAGGGGAGTATTGGTGTGTCTTTATATTTAATATATGAATGTGTCTTTACGAAGTGATGTTAATTTCATTGATCTAATATCTAATGTTAAGAAAGCATATCCAGATTATGTCTAGTATAATTATGTTTATAAATGATAAATGTGGCCTACCTACTGTCGTGGATTCCTCAAGGAGCTGATTGTGAGAGTAGTAATATGGGATGTTATTCTAACATTGCACTTTGTGTAACTTGCATGTCGACTTGGAGAGGGGCAGATATGCGAAGTTCAAAATGCAAATATATTTCTCTAGTTTCTAGTTATGGAGTATGGACTGGTTAGCCTTAACAAGTAAGCCTATAATGGGTAGTCTTAAGAATTACTTGTTTGTGCATCGAAGGGATTGTTTGTGTATTTCCTTCATGTCTTACCTTAGAGAATCTTAGGATAACCTTTGTTAGGGGAGCTTCAAAGCAAATGAGTTCAATGTGAGATTTCAGGAAGTTCACTATGAAGTTGCTTGAGTTCAGTGTAATCTGCTTTTTGGTGCTAAATTATTGAAGTTCTATTTTATGTGTTGAATGATGCTTCATATGTCATTTGACTTCTATAGTCATAAATAATTTAATTAAATAGCATGAAAGGTATTTTCTACTAAAATGTCCCCTTTTGCAAGTTAAAGCATATGCCATAGTTAGTACAATGTTTTTACTAACCCTATACTTTTAGATACTCTATAAGTGTAGGTTGTAAGAAAGATTAAGACTTGAAGGGAATCTTGGGAATGGACTCTCTTGTGTCTAAGTATGTCCTCATATATTCGACGGCATAGTTTTAATTTTTTAGTTCTTCTTTAAAGAATGATTATGTATTTTTTAATTTATGTAAAGGCTCGCACCCTTAAGATATTTAAGCTGTCTTTACTTTTTCTTGTCACGACGAGATTATTCTTTAGTATTTATGAAAGATATTTTACTATTATTATCATTGTTGTAAAAAGTTTTCATTCTGCACTATATCTCATGTCTTATGCGATGAATGATAGCTAGTAGGCTAGTACAAGACCTCCGAAAGGTCAAGTACACAATTATTTCGACCACAGGGTTGCTCATCTTCTAAGCGGTACTCTCGGGTCGTGACCAGATTGGTACGATAGGATATGTTATGTGAAATATTTTAGGATCGATAGTCTCACAAGCCACGTCTAGTAGTGTCTTGTTCATCATTGTGGGTCGCGACAAACCCATAAGTTAGAGTCTATAAGATAGAAGATTCATTTACTTGATTATTCTAATGCCGAGCCTTAGAGTTAAGTTCTATAAATATCTTCCTCAACCTCTTATATTGTGTTTCTATGACGTGAATAAAAGGAGGAAAACCGGTAGAGGGAGGAGGGAAATTTGGCTAATGAGAGGATCCCTCCCCGTGGTGAGAAAATTCCTTTACTTTTGCAAGAGTGTAACACTCTTGAAGTTCAATGACATATAATAGAGCATCAACCTATTAAATAATCATTTAAATGATGTTTACTGACCTATATTAAAGTATTGAACTCAATAAAAAAAGGTTAGATCAAAAACGACAAAGAAATATCTTGACGTTTGGAAATTAGCTACTTTGACATGGTAGACGTTTCTATGCTTTGTGAATGTTTGAGAGTTTCAAATGAAGTCCAAAACTTGTAAAATAGTTTAAATACGTAAAAAATAATATAAAGGGTCCAAACTTTTTCTAACGAATCCCCAATGACTGCTGAAAAGGTCCCTAAGGAGGACCCAAACCTGGAAAGCAAGCTGCCAAAGTAGCCTGCGACAGCCAAGATGTCGAGACAGCCACGCTTGCGCAGCCAACACGAGGTAGGCAAAAAGTTTCTCACTACGTGAGGTCTCTAGGAGTTTCACTCTTCAACTTGGATTTTCTAAAATAAACCTGAAATTGGCCCCGCAATGCGCAGCCACTTCAAAGATTCATCGACGTCGTTTTTAATTCAATTTAACTACACAAAAAGACCCATTTAAGTGAAGGGTCTTTTGGGTAATACGGAGAACGAGTTTATATTTGTTTTAGGTCAGCTTAAAGTCACTTTTACACACTCCAAATTAGATCTATTAATTCGCCTTCATATCTCCCAAAAACACTGTCTATTGAAACTTGATAAAAAAAATAAAAGTTTGAGGTAGAAAACAAGGACTCCAAGATTTTTATTCAAAATTGGTGGAATAATCTTCAATAAGGTATGGGTTGTTTACTCTTAGGATTCCTTTACACAAGAGATCCTTTGAAATATGATTTCCAACAATTTAATTCCTAGGGTTTTTACTTTAGAAATGGGTTTTCATACAAACTTGAGATTTATGACTAATGATCAAAAACTATGATTTTATATGGTTCGTTAAGTATGTATTTGGTGGGTTATTGATATAAAATGTTGGGTTTTCATGTTAATCATGTTCCTTCTCTAAATATTGGATTCTATTATTTTATATCAATCACTAAATGTCATGTAAATATAAGGAATGGAACAAAAGCTTGAACGACTCTGAAATAAGCCCTTTTCCTTAACCCTAACTATTAATTGGTCTTTTGTATGACTAGAGTTTTTGGGATTTATTGTGTTTTTGAGTATTTTAATATGTTATATGATGATTGTTATGAATTGAATGTCAGTTCTTGATAACTATTTGTGGAAGAAATTAGGTAAGTGCTCTAAAGTCATAATTACTCTTTTTTGTTGATGTTGGCATATAATTTATGTTGTTATGCAATTGAAGTATGTATGATGTTTCCTTGAATATATGATGGCCTATTAATATGTTGAATGTGAAATAATTGTAAGGATATGATAATGCAAGTTAATGACGTTTATCTTGTATGACTTACACACTATGATTATGATATGTTAATCTCACAAGTAAAGGTTGTGATGAAAGGAAATTGTCATCTAATCCTGAAGAGCTTATGATGATATTTATATGAGGGGTTAGTATCCTATGAGATATGATTAGTTTTATGATAAATGATGACTTAAACGTATCCAAAAAGGGAATTAAGCTTAGCACCAATGAACTAGATATGAGAGGTATCCCTTCCGTAGTTGGAAGGTAGGTTCACAATGACTCTCATGAGATAGACACTGTAATGTATTGTGTAACTATGGGTCTCTAAAATATCTCCTAGTTCTTATACTATGTTGCCTCCATAGAAGTACTAGCTAGTGTATCCACCTAAAATGCTATGTTCATGTTTTGGTTCTACCTTGACAAGTAGACCACCTTCTTTCGGTGTGGGGTTTCATGACACCAGATTCCATGTTTAGCTCACATGGTCTAATGAATCTTAAGGAGATTGTTCGCTCAAGTAAAATGAAAGACAAATAAATAGACATTTATTAGGGTGACATTAGGAGTTTACTTAGAAATATGTAGGGGTGTGATACTCTATAGATACATTGCACAAGTTTACTATAAGGGAAGTCCTAAAAGATTTTTCTTATATGATATGATGACATAAAATTTAAGATACCTACGATGTATGATTTTACTCTAGTATGATATCTTTTATGTGCATGAGCAAGTTCTTGTTTTATATTACTATTTGAGGTGGCGAATACATATGTTACAAGGTGTATGAATTAGGGTTTGCTTTCTCGTGTCCTATCTTGTTTATTTATTACGTGGGGTTATGGGGCTTCACATTATCATTGCAATTTTAAGCTTGGGATGGGATCATTTGTTAAGTATGTTCCATGCTATGTTTATATGACCTATTAAATAAAAAATGTTAACATAACTCTATGAGAATACGTCTTTGGCTATGATCATGTTTGAAGTTGTTCTGATCATTACCTTGTATATGCTCTACTGTATGTACATCAAAGGCTTTCGAATGACTTAGCATGCTTTCTAAAGAAATGGTCCTTTTCATGTAAGACTTTAAATGTTTTATGTTCATATACTTATACTTAGAACATGTTAAATACTAACCCCTTACTTTATATAACAACTATGTAGGATTCGACCATTGAAGGTTAAGAAGGTTGATAGAAGAAGCTTGGAATCCTTTCTTAATTGTTGGTGGGTTTTCGTGTTCGGGGATTCTCCTCATTATTGATCTATAAATGAGGAATTTAATTGTTCTAAGATATACACTTTATTCCCTTTTATGATTTGGATTTTTCTTTATTAAGGCCTACATGACATATTGATTTTGTATTGGCTAAGCCTAAGACTCATATTCATAGAATATTTTTATATTCGACATTTTAAAACTATTGTATGTATGTTTATTATGTTTCTGTAAGAGAATCCTGTGTAAGCATCTTAGTGAAAGGTCTAAGTATACCTCACATAGTATAGCTAAAAGTATTAATGTTCTATGATTTTTAACCTATGATATTATATGAAAAATGCTAAGGGCTTCTTTGAGTCACCTAAGAACACGACGAAATCTGTCACGTCTCGCGTGATCTCTAGATGTTAAAAAGAGGAAGTGAATGAGGAGCTTCACCCTCATATCCATCAAAAATCTGAAAGACCTCGTGTTCCCCAAATACCCCCTATGCCCCAAGGTCCTCAAGCCCACTTTATTTAAGGGGATATGACTAATCTGTAGTTAAGTTTTGCACTTGTGGATTTGACCTGACTAATGACAACTCAAGATCAGGTCATCACTAAGCATTTGGTTGCAGAAGGTAATTGAGAAGGTTGACCTCAACCTTGTGAAAGTACTTTCGCTTCAATAGTTAAGGATTTCTTGAGGATAAACACTCTTACTTTTCCTGGTACTAAGGTTGATGAAGATCCACAAAGCTTCATATTGAGGTGTTCAAGGTGGTGGATGCTATGGGTATGACCCTTAGATAAAGAGAGAGTGGACCTATCCGCTTATCAACTTAAAGATGTCGTTCAAATGTGGTTAGGGAACTAGAGGGATGAGGGACCTATAAGGTATGGTTTGGTAAATGGAAAGTGTTAAAAGGAGCTTTTCTTGATAGGTTCATTCCCTTAGAGTGGAGGGATAAGAATATTGTGGAAATATTAATTTTTGTCAAGGGGGAATAAGTGTAAAAGAGTACTCTTTAAAATTCACATAACTCTCTAAGTATGCCCTAACCATAGTATCCAACCCTAGGGAAATGAAGAAAAAATTTGCGATGGGAGTGTCTTGCTTGGTGGAAAAGGAGTGCATACGACAGTTCTCCTTAATGATATCGATATCTCTAGGTTGATGGTGTATGCTCAACAAATTAAGAAGTCCAAAAATTGTGAGATAGGGCAAGAAGGGAAGAGCCCTAGGTTGTATGAAACAAGTCAACCGAAAAATAAGAAGAGGTTCTATCATCATGAGTTTTCCATGGGGAACAAGTATAGGGCTTACACATATGTTCCAAAGGAGGTGGTTATACTTTTGAGAGGTCTAGCTGTGCTACTTGTGGAAACCAACACTTGTGTAATTGTCTTGTCGGAAGGAATGGTGTCTTTGAGTGTGGTAATAAGAGTCATAAAATGAGGGAGTGACCTAAAATTAAATCAAAAGGGAAAGAATTTTTCCAAACCCCTAGTGGTGGTCCGAAACCTAATGCCCCAAAGAAGAATCATTTCTATGTACTCGAGACTAAGAAAGGAACTAATCTAGAATAAGAGCCCCGATAAGTCTTAATTCCTTTTGGTAGTTTGTAATTATTTAGAGTCTTGCATATTAGTATGAGTTGTGTTTCCCTTTAGTTTATGAGACCTTGATGGTATAATGTTGTGCAAGCTCTTGATGATATCCTTTTTACATGGGGAGATTGGTAGTTAACCCATGTTTCTCATGTTAAGGTGAAGCTATTTATATTGTTTAGTTGCTTTTCAAAGTCGTTTTGTTATGTTATAATGTGATTTAGTATAGTCTTATCTCTCATATTGTCATGCCTTCATATTAAAATTTCTTGAAAGGTGAATTAATTAATTTTTAAGCATGCTTCACTGTAAAGGTTTTTATATTCACTGTACAGAAGTTCAAATTTTGGCAAAATTGCATTTTTAAGAATAATGGTTAGAAATAATGTATATGTGCATGTCTAATGTTTTAGAAGTTATTTCATCCATAAATTAGATGAAAATTATGGAGTATGTGTGCCCTTTAAATTGTTGAATTGTTCAAAATTATCTATGTTGCTTAGAGTGACTGAGAGTTATGTAGTGTCCAAGTGATGGAGAATGTAACCACCCTAGAATGGAGTAGGTTGTTTTGAGGAAGTGTCTTACGTTTAGTGATGTTTGGAGGTCAAACGTCCAAGAAAGTCCATGAAGTTTGGAAGATGTGCCTTGAAAAGTGGTTATGTGTCTTAATATGTTTTGTTTTGGTTGAAATTGGTGGTGGGAATTCATAACATCTATATGTCTATGTATAGGGATTCAACGCCGGGGTAAAACATCACCTAGGACCCACGAGGTGCCCTAGAAGAGGACCCCAACACTTAGTCATGATCTTCAAAGAATAGGCCAAATCCACGCCTAGCACCAACGGGCCATCATTCTAGTGACACATCATCAGATGGTGGTGTAGCTCAACTCTTAGTGGTTGGAGATTAACCCCCAGGAATGAGTGTCACTTCTAATAAACAACCTAGCAGGACAAACAGTGAACAAGGCGACGCGCCATAGATAGGGCCCGTCGATGGTGGTTCTGCAAATGTTGTTTGGCTAACTGCCAAGGCTTGGGGTGTATTGTAATTTCACCCCAGGTGTTGTGTTAACCATAGGGATTAGTTTTAGAGAAGGGGCATTTAAAATTTATTTAAAGTCCTAGACCTAATTTTAGACTTCATTTTTGAAAGACAAAAAACCCCTCCCTCAAGAAAGACTCGCTAAAAATCCATACAGGCAAGAACTCAAGGAAGGGTTAGAAGGTCTGGTTGTGGAATTTTTCTTCATGAATGTTCTGTGGTTTTTCTTATTATTGAGGTATGTTAGTCATCCTTTAACTTCCTTTCATTCAAGGAGACACTTCCAAATGATTTCAAAAAGGATTTCTAAACTCCAACTTTCTCTATATTTGATTCTAAGCATGGGTCTTTGCATAAAATTATTGAAGGATTCAAATATGTTGTTTTTAGTTATAGGTTGTTATTTTAGAGTCAAAACTTGAATGAATCCATGATTATTTTTTTTACCAACATTTAGATTATGAAATGAGTTTAATAAGCATAATTAGAAAATGTTAGAGTTATGGTTTCTTTATAGTTGTATTGTGGTTTAGCTACTCTCCAAAGGGATATTTTATGATGAATTATTGGAGAAATTCTTAATAGGTGGTTAAAGCTTTGATTAATGGTAAGTTGGCTATATTGTTTAGTGCTTATTTTGACAGTCTTTTGAGTGGTATGGTCCTCCATTGATGGAGGTGTTAAATTGAAGTATATGAATAAGCATTTACATGTGTATAGTTAATAGGTCCATGGAGGCACAGTATGTGACGTAAAATGATAACAATGATGTTCTTGTTGTTCTGCTTAATGAAGCTTGTCATGTGATGTATTCTAGAGACTATGCCTAAGTGAAGCATATGTTTATGTGAAGTATGCTAGAGTGCGATATATGATGAATGAAGTTATGAATACGTTTAGGAGTCGATGTTATGAAAAGGTAATCATATGAAAAGTGTTCTCACACACACACTTGAATGAATGAATAATGTTAATGAATGTGAATGGGGAAGTTATGGGGTGAACACTCTTCATGAGTTGAGATGAAGCGCTCAGTAGCAACCTCACTTTTATCCAGAGCTTTCTAATGTAGTTTGGAGTATGGATACCCTACGTGAGTTGAGATATTGTGTCTAATAGTTATCCCCAAACATTAGTAATGAATGTTTATGATTTCGTGGAGAGTTATGCTTAGCACTGAGCGGATTTTAATGAGTGGTGGTTACTTTTTATTTAATGTACCTATTAAGATGAGTACTCCTCATTTGAAAAGAATGAGTTACTTAGAATCAATCTCCTTGTACCTTAACTATGCACCCTCATAGGTGAAGTTATTGGAAAATCCATGTAAAGTCTAAGAGAAATACCCTACCCTAGGAAAGTGGGGATCCCTCATCCGATAGGGGTTATTGTCATGATTCGATGTCTACCTCGCATGGTCTATGTTTGTTAAAGGTAATTCCCTAAAAATTGATGTAAATTAACCAAGTCCCTTAAAGAGTGTACTAGTTAGGGTAGGTAGCTGTATGAAACGCTATTTATCCATTGCACAAGTAGACACTTGAAAGGGGAGTCTTGGTGTGTCTTAATATATAATGGATGTGTCCGTATCAAATAGAAGTAAAGTTCTGTGGTTCAATGTCTATTATTATGAAAGTGAGTTAAGATTATGTTTTGTATAATGAAGTTTATGAATGATGAATTAGGTGTACCTAATCTCATGGAATCCTCACGGAGCACATTGTGGGAGTAGTATAATGGGATGCTATCCTCACATTCCACTTTATGTAACTTCCAAGTCAATTGGATAGGGGCATCTATGTAAAATTTTAAATTAAAGTATGTTTCTCTAGTGTCTAGTTATGGAGTGTGGACATGTTACCCGTACGAAATAATCCTATAATGGGTAGTCTTGAGGATCACTTGGATGTGCATTGAAGGGATTGTATGGGCAGTTCCTTCATGTCTTTCCTTACTGAATCTTAGGATAACCTTGGTTAGGGAAACTTCAAGGGAAATCACTGTGATATTTAATGATGTTCATTATAAAGTTGTTTCAGTTCACTTTCATGTGCTTTTTGGTGATAAAGCTATGGAAGTTTTATTCGATATGTTAAATGATGCTTGATAGGTCATTTTACCTCTACATCTTGAATATTTAACATAAATTGCATGAAATCCTATTTCTATTAAAATGTCCCTTTTTGCATGTTATTGCATATGCCATTCTAAGTACAATGTTTGCACTAACCCTTTACTTTTCTATACTCTATATGTAGAGGTTGGAGAAAAGTTGAAGGCTTAAAGGAAAGCTTGGGAATAGACTCTCTCGACTCTAAGTATGTCCTCATATATTCGAGGGCCTAGACTTAATTTCTTTAGTTCTTCTTCAATGACTTATTATGTATTTTTTCTTTGATGTAAAGGGTCGTGTTAGTTAGATAATCAAGTAATATCCTTAAGATTGCTTGTGACAACGAGACTACTCTTTAGTACTTATGAATGATATTTTCTTATTATTATCATTCCGGTGAAATTTTTTAATTCGTACTACTTTTCATGTCTTATGTGATGAATGATAGCTAGTAGTCTAATATAAGACCTTCTAAAGGACAAGTATGCAATTGTTCTGACCTAAGGTATAACCCTCAAATAAATTAGGTGAAGTTATAGCCTAACATAGTTTTCATGATGGTATAAGGCCATAAAATGGTCTACAATGTTGCATGGAGGACTGTATAGTTTTTAGGTGATTTTGAAATGAAACGTAAAGGGACAACCAAGACGTTCGACGACTAAGTCACCTATGTACCTCATATGTTTTTATCAGTTTATATATAATTCATAAAGTTACAAGGTCTTTAAATGAGTTTTTGTGGTGTTTATATATAGTATGTAATGTTTTTCAAAGTTTGGAGGTCAAACTTCCAAGAACGTCCATAACATTCGAAAGGTTTGCCTTGAAATGACGTTGTGTGTCTTGGAAGGTTTCGTCGAGATTTACGTGTTCGTTTTAGATGAATGTCATGTGAGAGGTCCTAAAATCGTATCCAAAATTATTCGGGTTTGAAACATCCTAGTGAAAGTCAACAAGGACTATCCAAGGGTCCTTGAGAAACAACCATTCTCAAGAGAAAATGTTGTCCAGATCAGGACCCAAACAACTAAGAATAATGATGGCTTGTCAGAAAGTCAACGCCCCGTCAATGGTTGTCGTGGGTCAATACTTATCCTAGGGAGATCAAGCCCCAAATGCAAGTCTCTGAACCAAACGACGAGAGGACAAGAATGTCTATTTGTGGACAGACCGTCCGTCGACTGCTAGTCGTCAATGTTACTTGTTTCATGCAGAGGTTTAGCGTTAATTTAGGGGTGAATTTGTAAATTCAACCTCCTTTAAAATAAGATAAAGCAGGTTACTTAGGGGTATTTTGGATATTCTAAACATGTTTATAAGCCTTAAACGTTTAGAGGATTTCACTCTTGGAAATAAGAACAACAATTCCCTTAGAAATTCCACAAAGCCCTATTGGAGTCAAAAAACAAGGAAGGGATTAGATTGGAGGTTTGAGTGTTGATTTTTCATCAAATTTGAGGATTATCTTTATTGACGTATGGTTTTTTATCCTTGAAACTCTATTCTTCAAGGATCCTAAATTATAAAGAGTTTTCTAATGTTTTCGAAGATGAATTATCTAATTTCATGATATCCATGGGTTCTTGCATTAAAAGTTTTAATGCATTGTAGATTGATTGAATTGTTGTTAGTTAAATGATTTTAACTCAATTAAACTATGAACCCATGAAATTGATGAGCCCTAGTTTTTGACTACTTTTTGGGATTAAGTGATTTAGAATTAATACTTATGAATCCTAGTGTAATTTTCTATGAGCTATTGATTGATGTAGTAATTATATTGAAATGATATCTAGGTTGTATTATATTCAAGAATATATATTAAATTGACCTCATCGAGTATCATAATTATTTTATTGAATTGATGTTCATGGCCTTGGGTAAGGGACTTATGGTATTGAATTTAATGATTAACACCTGGATTGTAGTGGAGAGTATGAATTGGTGGTACACTGCCCTAATTATCTTTGTTCTATGTTAATTAGATTTCAGTTATATTGTGATTTTTATGGTCCACTTAGGGTGATGGTGTTATGTGTTCTACATGCAATTGATTTGTCTTTGTCGCCATTACTTTATGTATTATGATGATAATGTCCTTTTCTTCACTACTTGAAGTACTATGATGATATGTCTAGTTGATTTATGTGATGTATGAGCATATCTATATATAAGTGAAGTAATGTGAAAGTATGCGTTTTCCTTCCATGTTTACTAGGAGATCATGTTAGACTGACTATGTGTTCACATGTTTAGTCTTAGAGTTGATGCACGATTGTTCCTACATTACTATATGATCCTATTACGATTACATTGATTATGTTATAGTGATTTATAGGATGACATAAAGATGATAAGATTCATTTATAAATGTTTCAGAATGGTATAATATATGTGATAATGTAAAGAGTGTTGTGTCTTGTTATAGAAGACTTGTGTCCCTTACTTGATACATGTATGAACAATATGTGAATATCAGATGTCTTTACTAGGTATTCTTAGTGCACCCTTGTCATGTACGAATGAATGATATGTGAGACCTTAGTTGATGTTACAAAGGTCATGTACGTGGATCTTTAAACTTAGTGGTAAGGTTTTGACTGTTGAAGTTAAAGAGTCGTAATGGTATTCTCCATGTAAAGAAATGGTGGATATAGGGTTGATTGGTTGGAACGACATCATATCATCTTTTGAAAGTCATAATGATTTATCTTAGTCACCATTTAAAGGTAGCTTTACTGGACCTCTTTGGTAGGATGAATGTGAGTCGGGTATGAACTAGATAAGGAACCTCTTCATGTTATCCTTTAGTGTCAATTACTCTTTGAGAACAAAGGTAGATCCGAGTGATTATATTATGGGAAGTATCTCTACTCCAGAAGGACACTAGAGTATAATATAGCTCTACTTCAGAATGAGACAAGAATGCATAAGAGCTCCTCATATTCCTTAACCATGTGTGTACCTGGGATATGTCCTAGTTCTACACTTGGAAAGTTGATCATCTTCATCAGAGTAGGTTAGAAATCCATATTTCATGTATATCTATCATAGTCTATGTCAGATATTGCCTATTTTTATCATGTTGGGTAGCTACTAGAATTAGTGAAGTTCTATGAAGTTTAGGTCGTGCTATGGATGCTATCTAGACATTGCACAACATGTTTTGAAGGTGTTAGTTAGAGTCCTTAAGTCTTGTCCAAGACCTTTTCTTGAATGTCCTTATGTTATGAATGAGTCTTAAATGAACTGATGTATGAAATGACTAGAGTTAAGAAAGCTTGTAAAACTAATCAGTAATTATCTATAATAGTAAGGGGTTGTCTAGTTAAGGTTTAAATGGGGCATAAAAATCATCACTGTCACGACCGGAATCTAGACCCAGATGAGAGCGGCATCATTAACCTCTCAGAGGTCTCACACAAGCCTACATGCGTCATTCTTACTTCATCTAGGTTAATTTTTACGAAAAATTAAAACTTTTTATTTTGTTATTTCGTGATAAAAAATTTTAACTTAACATTATAGGCATTCACAAATCAACAATCTAATATTGTGATAATCAAATGAAAGAAACAATTCATCATTGCATTCAAAGTATTTTTTCCAAAACGGCTCCAATAAATAGTCTAAAATAAAAGTGGAAAGGAACACTAGTGGAACATACTCAACTAGCTAAATCCTATGTGTAAGCTAGATAATCATGCTAGACATCCTGGAAAGCATGAGCGACTACCAAGTCCGGATAAAAGCCCCACATCCGGATAGCTTTACGTCAACATGTAAACTCTAGCGTCCACCTCTGCCTGCACCTAAAAATGTAGAGTTGTATGGAATTAGTATACACTTCTACTAAAGTATGTGTATATGCATGCACACACAAAGGACATGGATGAGTAAGAATAACTCTTCCCTAAAACATGATTATGGAAAGTCAAATTAGTATACTTGCCAAATTGGGATTACGAAAGTAAGTGATCTTTCCAAATTTTTATTAAGAATGTCATGCGAGAGAGTAACATGCATCATCATACTTATAGTATTGCACACAACACATAACATCTTACACATAACATATATAATATTGCATATAGCGCATAACATCTATTATAGTATTTATTCATATGCCATGTGATCTTCGAATCATGGAATTGACATTAAGACTTTCAAAAATAAGGGCCCAACATATAGGACTTGAACTATGGAGTCTTGATTAGCAAACATTGAGTCTTCTTCCTTCATTCATACGTAGTTGATTTCATTCATTCATAAGCTAGTGTAAACACCAACTATACCTAGGATGTAGTTTAAGACTATCATCGGGTAGGCTGTGGAATGACCAAGAATAACGTAGTATCACTACTCAAGTCTATCTCACCTCTTGATTGTCCTATCCTAACATCTTTTGCATCATTCATTTCATCGTGTACATCATTTGAGGCTAGCCTCATTCATTCATTGAGAACTTTAACATTAACCGACATAGATCACGTGGGAATCATAAAATCCAGTATCTACCCCACAAGGAAAATAGGTGGAATAACAGCCCAAAGTGACCCAAAACATGCTAGCGTATAAAAGGATTGAACCCTGCAAAATCCCTATAGTGGCAGTATAGGTTCAAAGACTAGGAGATATTAGAAGACCCATATCCGGCATGATGGACAGTTTCATCTCATGAGATTTATGTGAACCTCCGCCCTTCACGAAAGAAGTCATCACCGCTCATAGCTAGTCTATCGGGGCCCAATATAAATTTCCATTTCATTCAACTCATAAATCATGGATGTTGTCTTCTAGTATGAGGAAATCATAGCTCAATAGATGATTTCTCATCTCATCATTAGTATAAAGTGTGTTAACCTCAATACTTTCATTAGAGTTTTCATAGATACTGGTCTCTTCATTAACATTACACTCTCATACATGAGTACATTTTTGTAACATTTACTTAGGCTCATTTGATATTGCTCCCATATTTTAAATTTAGCCTTATATCATGTTGTCAACACATTCATTAACATTAGCACATTTTCTCTTCCTAATTACTCACCCCTTTTTACATGATTGTTCATTTCTTCATATGACAATTCACTTTGCCATTTAGTGTGTGTCACACTCTTACATAACCGTTTTAAGGTTTCATAATTTTACTGTTCATTTCATCATTCACTTATTTTTAATCGTATGCTTGACTTATGAATCTATACATACGAGCCATGAGGCTTCATTTATAGTTTGTTAAGTAACTCATAGCTTCCTAAGACTATATAGTACAAGACTTATGTATCTTATATGTATGCGAAGATTTAGACTTTGAACTAAGTTAGGTGACATTATTCTTGAATATTTAATTCACGTACGATTTATATATTAGTACGGAAATTTTGGGCAAGGGAACCCAAGTCTGAATCCCATGAACAACGCTTACATTTATCGTTGATTTTATTTTTAGTCCTCATGACATTGGGACCCTAGATCGAACCCCAACATCAACATTTATTTTTAGTTCTTTTATTTTCTAGGAACTTCCTTCCTTTGGCAAAGGGGTTGTGGGTTCGAACCCCCACTACCCTTTTTTTATGTTCCTATTTATTTTTATTGTCCATTTCGGCTTTACCAGGAGGTTGTGGGATCAAACCCCCACAACCTCTCTTTATTTTTTTATTTATTTCGCTTGGGACATAGAGGTTGTGGGTTCGACCCACACAACCTCCTTTATTTTTTATTTTCATTTAAAAGTTAACTACATAAGTGTTGACAGTGAGCTTGCTGGATCGAGCACACACATCCTCACCATATTTTCTTATTAATTTCTCTCTTTGTCACCCCGTTCAGCCAAGAGGTGGTGGGTGTGAACCCCAATCCTCCCATTATTTTTATAAATTTAAAGTTTTCCTCTTACTCTGTTGTTTGACCGAGAGGTTGTTGGTCGAATCCCACAACTCTCATTTATTATTTTTTTCCAGCTTTTATTTAGTGAGGGCTTGGTTTTAATCCCCAATTACCTCACATGATTTAAATATATTTTTAAACCTCTCAACCACAAGTATTCTGGCCGAAAATTTCATCACCAAGTTCTGGAAGTTTTATTAAATTTTATAGCTTTATGAAACAACATTCATACGTTCATTTTGAGGTTCTTACACAATTCGTTTAACACAATTCTTAGGTGCTGATTCATTGTTATTTTAGCTTAAATTTTTTCCACTTAAGATCAGCCACCTTACGCTTCATTTAACATCACAATTTACACACCTTATGCACAATAATTCCAATCATCAAACAAGCCATTTTAGGACTTCAAATGGAGATCAACAACAAACATTTTACCCATTGCACCACATCATTTTCGGTTAACATCATTGAACATGCTTACTTTTTCAAAACATAAAATCATAAGGAACATCGTATTTAACACTTATCTATCGGCAACAATACCAACAACATGATTTGTAAGTTAATTTAGATTGAAATCAGAATGAGAATAGGAACAAGGAGTTCAACAATATAGGGGACAACCCTAGTTTAATACGTTGAATTTTGTAGAAATAAATTACTCTTGATGAAAGGATTCCAAGAGATAAAACCCATACCTTGTTGTATCCTTCCACACCTTCAAAGTACTGCCCAAAACCTCCTCTAAACCTTCAACACAAACCCATTGAGAATATGATGCAAAGTTTTTGTTTCGTAATTTAGCTTGCTTTCATGTATATTTTTTTGTAAGTGTTTTTATCTTCTGTTTTTGCATCCTAGAAAACGAATTTGGACGAGAGAGAGAGAGAGAGAGATTTAGGCGAGAGAGCGAGAGATTGTGTGAGATAGTGCCTCTTAAAACTAGTATAGTTGGCAAGACTTAGTCAAATTTTTTTTAAAAAAACCTTAATAAATAAATCAATAATAATTAAAAATCAAATCCTATTTTCCTTTTTAAATCATCCTTTAATTATTAATTTATTAAATATATTTACCAATAACAAAAATCACATTAAATCATTGCTCCCACTTAGGTTAGAACCTGGGTGGAGCAACACTTCATTTAAAGGGATCAGTTTCGGCCCTCTCTCCCTGAATTGCCCCTCCACCTTATTAATTAAGTCATTAATTACATATTTAGGGTAATTATGATACTAACCTTAGCCAAGAAAAGACCATTTTACCCCTAGACCCTTCAAACATAAGATTTCTTCTTTTTAATTCTGATAAAGACTTCTTTGAGTAAATATTCGTATTTGGGAGCCCTACATGGTTGGACCGATTCCAATCTATATAACTTCCAAAGTTAGTTGGCGTGGCTGTAACAAGAGTTTCGAGGTATAGTTCTACGCGCATCAATCCATGTGAACCATGGTCTAATCATACACATTCTTGACACATTAAGCATTTCTTATATTATCAATTTTTAGGGTTCTTACAGTCACTACGTATATTACCTAGATAAGTCTTAACAATGACTCTAGTTTTACAAGATGTTTTATTATGTGTACATGATTGAAGAATTTGGAAGCCTTAAGGGTTATTTAGGTAATCTTCAAAAGGTTAATACTGGATGTTATCTTCTTGATTTACTTAAGTAAGTCTTTTGATAGCCTTTGGAATAGGAATGTCAAATTATCTATGAGTTGATGTATTAAGTGAGAATGATTCTATCTTAGGTAGTCCAGAGTATCGATTAAGTGTGTGTGTGTAAGGTATTGTGTGGGCGGTTGCTTCACAAGTCACTCAAGTCATAATTAGAATCACCTGTGTTAGGAGGATCTCATGTTAATGTGATTGGTGTCTTGTAAATGTGTGTTCATGTCATTATAGGTGGTCTTAATGATCATTTAGGTATGCCAGAGAGGTTGTATGGGTAGTCTCTTTTTTATCTTACTGAAGTTAGTCTTAGGATAACTTGTAGTGAGAGGATTGTATCCTACGAATATATCCTTCTGAAGTTGAGAAAAAATTCACTGTAACTTTAAGGAATACTCATTGTAATGAGGCATATTCTCTATAAGGATTTCTATAAATGTTCTAAAGTGATTTAGCGATTTCTAATGTATTTCTAAGGTGTTAAATGTTATTGTTATGATTATATTGTGATGTATAAATTAAAAAGATGCATATTTCCAATAAATGTCTGTTTCTTAATTTTTAAGCATTATGCCATACTTAATACATGTGTTTGTAGTAATTCGATGCTTTTATCTATCTATAGTGGTTTGTAGGTGAGGAGAATTTGGGAAGCAAGACTTGGATCTTATCATAATTCAAGTGAAGTTGAAGTAAGTCATCATTTGACTTGAGGGCGTAGATGTCTTTGTTTTATTGAGGTACTATAATAGACTAAGTATTTCTACATTCGTATTTTATAGGTTGTTTCTCAAAGTATTCTAGTCTAAGATTTGATTAAATCAGACTTAGTTTTTCTTATGAGTTTTATATGAAAGACATCTTAAAGAGTATGCAAATATTTGTGAAAATTTTTAATTTCACACTACTTTTAATATATTTATATGCGGTGAATGATATGTAAGGGCTTGTACAAGACCTCCGAGTGGTAAAGTGCACCGCTTGCACTCCGAGAGTGACATATCTTCTACGGTGTGGTAGCGGGAAGTGACAAGCTTTGTATCAGAGCAGAAATTATGAAACTGGTCTTAGAAATAAAAATGTCTCATTAAGTCACGTCTAGTAGAGTCTTGACCATCGTGTGAGTCGTGACAAATCTATGGGAGAGAGTCTATAGGACAATAGATTTAGTGCCATATATTAAAAGTTATGAGTACTCTTTTCTTATGATTTTCCTTGTGCTTCTAGGAGGATGAATATGAAGAGGACACCGGCTAGGAGAGTAGAGGAGAATTAAGTGAATAAGGCGATGCCTCTTCCTGTTGAGAAAGATCCTCAAGATGCTCAAGGTGTTCAAGGTGATCAAGTCCCTATTGTGGGTTGAGGTATTGATGCTCCGGTGGTTCCCCCAAAATTGATAAATGGAGAGATTTGAAAGTTTTTGCTTGCCTTAGCCTGAGCCGTGTCTACTCTAATGAATTTGTGTATGGAGTCTACAGTGAATGTTGTGGAGAGCACTATGGCATATAGATTGAGAGTTTTTTGAGGATGAATCCTACTATCTTTCTTGGCTCTAAGGCTAGAGAGAATCCCCAGAGTTTATTCATGAAGTGTATAAGATAATGCATGCTATGTAGTGAGTTCTAGGGAGAAAGCGGAGTTGGGTTCTTATCAATTCATAGATGTTGCTCAATTATGGTACACACAAAGAAAAGGCAATAGGATGTTTTACTTGGGTCCTATTGAATGAGAAGAATTTAAGAAAGCTTTTATTTGGAAGTACTTTCCCCATTAAACGAGGGAGGTTGAGGCAGAGGAGTTTATTTATCTAAAGCAAGGCAATATGAGTGCTGAGAAATTCTCTTTGAAGTTCTCTATGTTGTCTAAACCTTCTCTATCCCTTGTGTCTAACCCTATGGATATGATGAGTAGGTTTGTCATGGGTGTCGTTGATCTAGTGAGGGAATAATGTCGTACGACCAATCTATATGATTATATGACCCTATCTAAACTCCTGGTGTATGCTCAATCAACAGAGGATTCCAAACATAAAATGATGTCTAGAAACATGAAAGGTAGTGGTTCAAGCTATCAAGTTCAACCTTGGTTCATTAAGAGGGATCAAACTCAAGAAGAACCTAGGAGTGCTAAGGTGAAATTTGAGAAGTTAGGTGGTTCTCAAAATGAAAAGCCTGGATGTGTAACTTGTGGAACAAACCACTATGGGAAATATCTAGCCGGTACTAGTGGTTTATTTTGTTGTGGTACATAGGGTCATAAGGTTAGAGATTGTTCTACCGTTGCGCTAGAGGAAGAGAGGTTAAGCAAGCTGCTCCAAATGTTCCAAAGGATGATGCTCCAAATAATAGGTGTTTCTATGCACTCCGGACTAGAGGATCAAAGACGGATGAGAATGATGATTATTATTGTAAGTTCTTGTGTTTCTTTAGCGGTAAGAGTTCCTTTTAATTAGGGAGTGTAGTTAGTACATGGCATAGAAACTCATAGAACTATGTTGCATGTGCATTGTGTTTTAAGGTCTTGTTGAAATTAAATTTCATTGATTCCGTGCATTATGTATTTTATGAATTTATGATTACTTTGTAAGATGTGTTTATGTTGTTTTACAATGCATAGTAGCATCTTCCATCATGAATTGCCAACAAGTTACATTTTTGAAAAATGTTGAAAAATTCAATGTAGTATTGCTTGCTCACTGTAAAAAATTTTGAGAAATTGACTAATTAATTTTTTGAGAAAAAAAATGTTCGCATATTGTTAGAATTTATGTATATGTGTATTATAATGAATATAAAATGAGTTTTTGTTATTTGGAATAAAGGATGTGAGTTTTATAGCATGATGAGTTGTAGAATCTATTATTGTTTCTTGTTATGTTATGAGTCTCTTAATGTCCTTGAATTGATGTTTCTTTTAGATGGTTGTACTGTATAAGGTGTTATGTTGTATGGTCCTGCGCTGCTAGTTGAATCCCGATACTGGGAAGTGTTCGGAGAGTGGTAAGGTGTCATTCATAGACGAATGTTGTCCAAGTGGGGGAGATTATAACACCCCTCAAATAATTTAGGTGGAGGTAGATACTAACATAGTTTTCATGATTTTATAAGGTCAAAAAATAGTCTATAATTTGCTATGGATTCAGTGTATAGAGTTTTAGGTGATTTGAAAGTGAAACTTCAAGGGATGATCAAAACATTCGACAACTAAGTAACCTATGTGCCTCATATATGTTTTATGCATTTATGTGTGATTCATGAGGCTATAAAGTCCGTAAATGATTTATTATGCTTTTTATGGGCAATGTTTCTTGTTTTCTGAATTTGAATGACAAACGTCCAAGAACGTCCATGATGTTTGAAAGGTTGGTTTTGAAATGAACTTGTGTCTTGGCATGTTTCTCGAGTTATATGTGTTTGTTTTCTATTATTTTTATTTGACAGGACCTAAACTCGTATACACACATATTCGAGTTGGAAACATCCGAGTGGAATTCCCCAATGACCATTCAAGGGTCCTTGAGGAAGTACCCTTCTCAAGAGCCAAGGATGTCTAAATAGGCCCCAAATGACTGAGGCAAACAACGGCTCGTGGTAAAGTCGAGGACCCATCAATGGGTTTAGTGGGTCAATAATTATCCTAGGGATCTCAATCTGTAAAATTCAAGTCTCTGAACCAAATAATTAGAGGACAGGACGGGTTTTTTGTGGACAAATGGTCTGTCGACTACAAGCCATGGATGGTATTAGTTTCATGCGCAGGTTCACTGTTAAGTTAGGGGTGAAGTCATAAATTCACCCCACGTCCAAATAAGATAAAGGGTGGTTATTTAGTTGTATTTTTGGTATTCTAAACATGTTTATAAGCCTTTAATACTTAGAAGGTTTCATTTTTCAAAATCAAAACATAAATTCCCTTAGAAATTCCGTACAACGCCATTAGAGTGAAAAATAAATGAAGGGCTTGGGTTGGAGGTTTGAGTGGTGATTCTTCATCCAATTGGAAGATTAGATTTATTGAGGTATGGCTTTTGAATTTTGAAACTCTATGCCCAACTTCTAAAGAGTTTTCAAAAGTTCCCAAAGATGAATTGTCCAATTTCATTATCTATCAATGTGATCTTGAATTAATGGTTTTAAAGCATTGTATACTTATTACATTTTTTAATTAGATGATTTCAATTAAATTATCCTATGAACCCATGAAATTGATGAACCCTAGTTTTGACTATTTTATGGGATTAAGTGATTTGGACTTAATGCTTATGAATTTTTGTGTAGGTTTCTATGGGCTATTGATTGATGTAATAATTTTATTGAATTGATATTAGGTTATTAGATTAATGACTCTATATTGAATTGACCTAGTTTCATTGAGTATAATAGTTTTTATATTGAATTGAGGTTCATGTCCATGGGTAAGGGCCTTATAATATTTAATTGGATGATTTAGACATGCATTGAAGTGGAGAGTATGGATTTGTTGTATTGTGACCCTAATTCTCTTTATGTTATTTCAATTATATTTAATTATATAGTTATTGGTATTTTCCATTTATTATGGCGGTGTTATGTGGTTTACTTGCAATTGATGTGGCCTTGTCAGTTTTTCTTTATGTATTTTGATGATCATGGCCTTATCGGCACTACTTAATGTACTATGATGATTTTTGTAGTTGAATAATGTGAAGTATAATCATATCTATGTACAAGTGAAGTATTGTTAAAGTATGTATTCGTTCTATCTATATTAGGATATCATATTAGACTATGACTATGTGTTCATGTGTGCAACCTTAGTGTTGATGCATGATTATTCCTAGTTGACTATATGAGTCTCTGATGGTTATATTGATGATGTTATAGTTCTTTATAATATGAAATAAAGATGATTGGTGTCATTCATAAATGTTTCAAAGAATGGTATGCTATATGTGATAAAGTTTAGAATGTTTTGTCTTGTTTTTGTAGACTTGTGTCCCCGTACTTGATACATGTATGATTGATATGTGAATAAGAGATTTCTTGACTTTATCGAATATAGCATACCATTCTTTGAAACATTTAGAAATGACACCTATCATATTTATTTCATCTTATAAAGAACTATAACATCATCAATATAACCATTAGAGAATCATCTAGCCAAGTAGGAAAAATCATGCATCAACACTAAGGTTGCACACATGAACACATAGTCATAGTCTAATATGATATCCTAATATAGATAGAAGGAACACATACTTTAGCAATACTTCACTTGTACATAGATATGATATGCGAAGTGACCATTCATATGCGCCCTTCATACCTTAACTAGACCACCCTTGTCATGTATGAATGAATGATATGTGAGACCTTAGATGATGCTAACAAAGTCATGTATGTGCAACCTTAAACCTAGTGGTAAGGCAAGGAATGTTGAAGTCAAAGAGACGTAATGGTATCCTTCATGTAAAGAAATGGTTTAATTATGGTTGATTGGATGGAACGAAATCATATCATCCTTAGGAAAGTCATAATGAGCTATCTTAGTTGCCATTGAAAGGTAACCCTAGTGGACCTCTTCGGTAGGATGAATGTGATTGGGTTATATACTACATAAGGAACCTCTTCATGTGATCATTTACTGTCAAAAACTGTATGACAAAAAAGGCAAGCACCGAGTAATTGTGTTATAGGCAGTATCTCAACTTTAGAAGAAGACTAGACTACATTGTAGCTCTACTTGAGAATGCAAATAAAGTGCATAAAAGACCGTTATATTCCTTAGCCATGTTCCTACATTGGATGTGTCCTAGTTGTACCCTAGGCAAGTAGAAAACCCTCATCAGAGTAGGTTATTGACTTTTCTCATCATGTGGGATACCTACTAGCATAAGAGAATAACTATGAAGTTTAGTTAGTGGTATAGGACGCTATCCAGACACTGCATAATAGGCTTTGAAGGTGTTAGTTAGCGTTCCTATGTCTTGTCCAAGACCATTACTTTAATGTCCCTATGTGATGAATGAGTCTTAAATGAAATAATGAATATAATAACTAAAACTAAGAAAGCGTGTTAAATGAATAAGTACTTATCTAGAGTAGATAAGGGTGGTCTATTTAAGGTATGAAGGGGGCATATGACTGGTTACTTGACATCTTACCTAGATATGACTTAAGAATGACTCTATTTAGGGAAGATCGTTGATTAGGTGGACATGATTTTAGCCTTAGGTAGTCTTAACGATTATTTAGGTATACTTATAAAGGTCAATCACGGACGATAACTTCTTGATTTACTTGTGTAAGTCTTTTAATAGCCTTTCGAAAGGGAATACCATATTAAATATGTGCTGATGCATTAAGTGAGAATGATTTTATATTAGGTAGTCTATAGGATCTTTTACCTGTGTGTGTAAGGTATTGTATGAGCGGTCGCTTCACAACCCACCTAAGTGAGACTTAGAATCACCTTTGGTAGGAGGATCTCATGTTCATGTGATTGGTGTCTTGTAAGTGTGTGTTGATCTCATTATAGATGGTCTTAAGGATAATTTTGGTATGCCTAGATAGGTTTTATGGGAGGTTTCTCTTTGTCTTACTTAAGTGAGTCTTAGGATAGCTCGTAGTTAGAGGATTGCATGCTAGAAAGAGTTCCTTGTGAAATTGAGAAATTTCACGGTAACCTTAATGAATAGTTCACTGTAAAGATTTCTATCAATGTTCTAAATTGACTTAGTGATTTCTTATGTTTTTATAAGGTGTTAAATGTTATTTTTATTTTTATATTATGATTCTAAAATTAAAAGATGTCTATTACCAATAAATATCAATTTTCATAATTTTGTATGCATTACGCCATACTTAGTACATGTGGTTGTACTAATTCCATACTTTTATCTATCTCTATAGTTGGTGGTAGGTGAGGAGCATTTAGGAAGTGCGACTTTGATCGTAGAATCATTCATGTGAAGTTGAATTACGTCCTTAAATAGCTCCAGGGAATAGATGACTTTTATGTTTCTTATTGAAGTATTGTAATCGACTATGTATTTCTATACTCGTATTTATGGGCCGTGTACCATAGTATTCTTGTGTCTAAGATTTGATTAAATTAGACGTAATAATTCCTATGAGTTTTATATAAAAGAGATTCTAAAGACTATGCAAATGTTTGTTAAAAGTTTTAATTAAGCACTACTTTTCATATATTTGTATGTGATGAACGATATGGAAGTCAGGTACGCCGGTTGCACTGCATGAGTGCCATATCTTCTAGAGTGTGGTCTCAGTATGTGACTTAAGTGACGCCCCATCTTCTAGGGGTACTTGTAACAACCCTAAAAATGGATATGATAAGTAATGCTTGATGTCTAGAATACCTACGATTAGACTAGGGTACACAAGATTGATGCGCGTAGAACCAGACCTCGAAACCCTTAGCAAAGCCATGCAACCTAACTTTTGTAGTTATTTGAGCTAGGAAAGGTTGGGTATACCATATGTAGGGCTCTTGAATACGAAGATTTACTCAAATGAATCTTCTTAAAAAGGGAAAATCATAGTTTTGGAGGGTCTAGGGGTAAAATGGTCTTTTTCAGTGTAAGTGTAGCATCGTAATTACCCTAAATATATAATTAATTATTTAATTAGAAAAGTGGAGGGGCATTTTGGGAGAGAGGGCCGAAAATAAGCTCTTGAAGTTAAGTCTTGCTCCACCCGGGATCAAACTAGGTTGAAGCAATGAATTAAAGTTGTTTAATTAATGTAATTAATTAATAATTATTATTCATCAACAAATTTTAAATAAAAGGAAAATCAGATTTTTATTTAATTGAACATTATTTGACTATGTCCTAAACTAGATGCCTAGGACTAATAAAACTCCCACTCTCTCACATCTATCTCTCAACTCTCACGTTCAATCTCTCTTTTTTTTTTATGATTCTCTGTGCCAATTAACTTCAAGAACAGTAGGTAAACCAATGTTATTCATACTTGAAGAAATCACAAACAGAAATTTTAAACAAACAACTAATCAATCACGTAGGCAAAGAGAAGTTTTTCTGTTGAGTTTGGTGCTTAACTTTTGATGTTTGATATATGTTTGGATGATTTATTTGGGAAACAAGTCGAGGTTAGAACGTTAAAAAGATGTGGATTCTCTTCTCTCTTGGTCCCTTTCCCAAGAGACCCCTGAAGGTTGAGATGAATCTATTCCGAAAACTAGGGTTGTTCCCCGTTGCATGTTCCTATAACTAGCTCCCAATGACTCTTACGTTGGGTATGTTTTCTGGTATATATTAGGCGTGTGTTGTATCTTTGTGACGAATATGTCCAAGAATGTTTATTTCAAATTGGATGAATGAAAACCCATGTTCTCCGAACTATGTGAAAGTCTGTGAAAAATGTGAACTGTGGCCCTTAGCCCTCGGGCTTAAGACTAAAAAAATGATGTATTATGAGGGTATTTTTACGTGCAAAAACTTAACTAAATCGTCATGTTCATATGAACTTTATGTGGCTGAATTGAGTGAGAAACTCTTCGCTAAACCTTTTATTAAAATGCACCTAAAGCGTTATAAATGAACCATGTAGTTTCCCTAAGAACTAGTGTGTAACTTGTTAAAAAAGATGCTGAAAAATTTTACAAAAATTTCTAGATGCAATTGATGAATTTTAGTCAAGTTAAACTGGTCTAAAATGTTATGAAAAATGAAGAAAAATAAGTGAGGTTAATGAGGGTCGAACCCGTGACGTCACCATGTTAAAAATTATGAAAATTAAGAAGTAAAAAGGAATGTGGTGAAGGGGATTCGAACCATGGTTTTTTGGATAGAAAGTGATGTTTGAAAATAAGAACTGAGGCATGGGGATCCAACCCACGACCTCTAGGCACTAAAGGCGAATAAAAAATGAAGAGAAAAGAAATGTGAGGGGTGGGAATTGAACCCACGACCTCTAGGCAGTAAAGGAGAATTACAAGAAAAATAAACTGAGGTTGTGGTAGTTTGAGCCCATAAACTCATGGTCATCTCGAGATAGTCAAGGAAAATATATAAAAAAAAATGAAAAATGATGTAGGGGTTCGAACCCTCAACCCCTCGGCCAAGAAAGAGAATTGCAAAGGATAGAAATAAAAAGGAAGTGTCATGTGAACTGAAATTAAATTAAAAAAATTTAAAGTTCTGTACAAGGGATTTGAAACTAGGTTCTCTTTCCCAAATCTTGTATTGATACATAAGTCATATGTGAATTAAATATTGAATAATAATGTTGACTATTTAGATCAAAATCGATATCTTTCCATACATACAAGATGCATAATTCTTGTACCACATAATCTTAGGAAAATATGAATCACTTAATGGAACTATGAATGATCCCTCATGGCTTGTATGTATAGACTCATAAGTCTAGCATACATTAAAAAATAACTGAACTTAAGAAGTATGTAATTAAATGATCTAACGCTATAAGGGTTAAGTAAAAGTGTAAAACAAACTAAATTGCAAAGTTCATTGGCACATGTAGAAATGAATAATGAAATGATGAAATGAATCATGAAATGATGAAATGAACCATGAAATGATGAAACCCTACAAGGGTTAAGTATGAGTGTGAAACATACTAAATGGCCAAGTGCATTGGCACAAGATAAAATAAATAATGAAATGATGAAATAAACAATGAAATGATGAAATGAACCATGAAACGATGAAACCCTAGAAGGGTTAAGTAAGAGTGTGTAACACACTAACTGTCCAAGTGCATTGGCGTCTGACGAAATAAACATTCACATAAAATGGGGTGAGTAATTATAAAGAGAAAATTTGCTAATGTTAATGAATATGGCGACAACCTTATATGAGACTAATGTAAAAGATGAGAGCAATCTCAAATTAGCATAAGTAAATGTTACCAAAACATATTCACCTTTGATAGTGTAAAGTTAATGTAGAGATCATTCTCTATGAACACTCCAATGAAATTATTGAGATTAACACATGCAATACTAATGATGAGATGATAAATCATCTATTGAGCTATGATGTTCTTATACTAGAATACACCTTCCATGATGTATGAGTTAAATGTATTGGAACTTTATACTAAGCACCGATTGACTACCTATGATCGGTAATGGCTTCTTTCGAGAAGAGCGGAGGTTCACGTAACTCTCATGAGATGAGACTGTCCGATATTCCGAGTATGGGTCTTCCTATATCTCCTAGTCTTTGAACCTAAACTGGCAATATATGGATCTGATGAGGTTCAAATCCCATGTACGCTAGATTTTTATATGTCATTTTTGCTGGTTCTTCCACCTCTTTTCGGTGTGGGGGAGACAATACATTTGTTGATGCTCACATGATATATGTCTATAAAAGTTAAAGTTCCCCATGAATGGATGAGGACGGCCTCAAATGATGGACATAATGAAATGAATGATACCAAAGGTGTTAGGATACGATAATCAAGAAGTGAGCTAGACTTAATTAATAACCTAGGTCATTCTTGATCATTGCACAACGAACCCGATGAAAGTCTTAAAGTACATCCTAGGTAGAGCTGGTGTTTACTTTAGCCCATGAATGATATGAAATGAAGTACGTATGAATCAATGATGTAGACTCTGTGTTTGATAAAGAAGGCTCCCTAGCTGAGGTCCCATATGTTGAGCCCTCATTTTTGGGAAGTATTTATGCAAATACTAATGATATGAAAGATATTATGCACTATATGCATTATGTTATGTGCTTTGTGCAGGATGTTATGTGTTGTGTGAAATATGATAAATATGATAATGCATGTTACTATCATGTATTGAATTTCCTAATACAAATGTTGAAAGTTCACTCACTTTCCTATCCCATATTTGGGAACCTCACCAACATTGTAATATCAAATTGGCAAGTCCACTGACTTGACATTCTATAATCATGTTGTTACGAATGAGTTATTCTTACTCATGCATGTACTTGGTGTGTGTTTGCATATACCCATACTTATTACAAGTGTGTACAAACCCTATAAAACTTTAAAATTTTAGGTTTTAGAATAGGTGGACGCTACAGCTATAGGTGGACGCTGAAATTATCCGGACGTGGAGCATTCATAAGGACTTGGTATGCCCTCATGCTTTCGGGGATTCTTGCCCATTATATTCTAGATTATTTATATGATTTAGCTTGTTGACTATATTCCACTAGTGTTACTTTCAATTTTTTATTTCTGATGTTGTATTAGTGCCATTTTGGCAATTATACGATTAATGCAGTACTGAACAATATCTTTCAATTGATAATCTTAATGTTCGATGGTTGATTGTGAACGTTATGAATGTAAGTCAAATGGCCTTTATGCATTATAAGAGACAAAAAATATCAATTTTTTTGCTAAAATTAATCTAGATGAATTAAGAATGACGTAAGTAGGCTTGTCTGCGACCTCTGAGAGTTCAAGAGCACTGGTCTCGTCTTTGGTCTAGACTTTGGTCATGACAAAGTTAGTATCAGAGAAGTAGGTTTATTTCCAAGGATCATAAGTTCACATCAACCACATTGTGTAGTTTCTAATCATGGTAATGAAGCGCACCACTATCCTGAGTTAGAGAATGCATGATATATAGCAAAATTTCCATTCTTTTGATCTCATCGCGACTTTTTCCTAATTTCTTATTTCTTGATTTTATGAGCGTGTCTAACATAAATCCTTGTTGTTTTAAAGAAAATGAGTACTAGGAGAACCTTTGGCTATATTAGAGGAGGAGCAGCTGGGGACAATCAGATTCCACCCTAGGCTCAATTCGAAGGAGTGGCTATGACGGTTAACCCTTTTGGGTTGACTAATGATAGGTGAGGGCATATCTGGCGTTAATGGAACATGTCATCACTATGCAGGCCAAGGCCATGACTGACCAGGTCAACCGACAGAAGGTTTAGAGGAAGAACCCACTAGTTCACAGTATGGTTAACGCTGCGAGACTTTATAGGGATAAATCCTCCTATTTTCAGTACACCTTTAGGAGAAAATGTAAAAACTGATAGAGTATACAAGGATTGCCTAATAGTACTATGTTGTAAAACTATGTATGCAGACTTTGTTTAATTACCAATGCAGGATTTTGATTTTATTCTTGGCATGGACATCTTCATAGTAGTTATGCTTTCATGGATTTTCATAGTAGGGTTGGGAGATTTTGTTTCCCTAACGAAGAAGACCTAGTCTTGGAGGGGTACAACTCGAGTCATCCTTATCCCTTGATTTTGAATGTTAAAGCCAATAAAATGATGTCCAAGGGGTTATTGTGTCATCTTGTGAGTTTTAATGATTTAGATCACGACATTCCTTCCATAGACTTAGTGCCTGTAGTGAATGAGTTCGAAGATGTATTTTCTGATGATTTGCGTTGAGTTCTTCCCCCTCGAGAGATTGACTTTAGTATCGAATTAGAACCCAATACTAAACCAATTTTGTTTCCTCCTTATAGATTGGATACAGCTAAACTCAAAGAGTTGAAGCTGTAATTGAAAGATCTCACTGGCAAGAGTTTCATTCAGCCGATCATATCAATTTGGGGCGCTCAAGTGTTGTTCATGGAAAAGAAAGATTGAACCCTTAGAATGTGTATAGATTATTGGTATCTCAACAAATTCACTGTCAAGAATAACTATCCTTTTCCCATAATAGATTACTTGTTCGACCAATAAAAAGGTTCTAGTGTCTTCTTTAAAATTGATCTTCGTTATGGGTACCAACATCACAGGATTAGGGATGAAAATTGTCCAAAGACAACCTTTCGTACCCATTATGGTCATTACGAGTTTTTAGTTATGTCATTTGGAATCACGCATTCACCTGCTGCATTTATGGATATCATGAACTAAGTCTTTCCTAATACCTTGACTCTTTCGTCATAGTATTCATGGATGACATTCTCATCCACTCTAACACTAATGGATATTTTTTGAGACTAACCTTGATGGTACTTAGACAACATCAATTGTATGTAAAATTTTGCAACTGTTAATTCTGGCTTAGATCACTGACCTTCCTAGATCATGTTGTGTCTGACAAAGGTGTGGAGGTAAATCGCAGGAAGGGTGAGGTTGTTAAGAACTGGTAAAAACCTTTTACTCCCACATATATTCGTAGTTTTTTGGGATTTGCTGGTTATTATCGTAGGTTCATGGTGGATTTTTCTTCCACTGCTGCCTCACTGACAACTTTGACTACGAAAAAGGCCATGTTTGAATAGATTGAGTCTTGTAAGAAGAGTTTCTAGGAGCTCTAGGATAGACTCACTTCAACTCCGGTGCTTACTTTGCCTAAGTGTGGTGAGAATTATACTGTGTATTTTGATGCATCTAGGGTTGGTTTCGATTGTGTTCTTATGTAGGGTTGTTAGGTGATAACTTATGCATCCAGACGTCTCACAGTTCATTAAAATAATAATCCCACTCATGACCTGGAGCTGGCAGCTGTGGTGTTTGAACTTAAGTTGTGGAGCCACTACTTATATGGGGTGCATGTGGATGATTTCACAGAACACAAGAGTCTCTAGTTCCTGTTCACATAGAGAGAGTTGAATATACGTCAGCGGAGATGGTTGGAGCTATTGAAGGATTATGACATTAATGTCTAATACAATCTATGTAAAGCTAATGTTGTAGCTCATGGTTTGAGTAGGATGAGCATGGGAAGTACAACCCACATTTAGGATGGGAAGAAGTGGTTGGTGAAAGATATACATAGACTAGCCAGACTGGGTGTGCAGTTTGTTGACACTACTAGTGGGGGTGTTTCAGTTCATAGTTGTTTAGAATCATCCTTACTGGTTGAAGTCAAGGAGGGTCAGTATGTTGATCCTGTATTGATGGAGATGAAGGACTCAATGTTGGTTAAGATGACTGAGTCTTTATCTTTAGGAGACGACGGCATACTTAGGTACAAGGACAGGTTGTGTGTACCAGATGTGGATTATTTGCGGACTAGGATCATTACAGAGGCCCATCGTTCTTTATACTCTATATATCATTGTTCAACAAAGATGTATCATATTCTTTAATAGATCTATTAGTGGGATGGCATGAAAATAAACATTGCAGATTATGTGGCCATGTGTCCTAATTGTCAACAAGTTAAGGAAGAAATTCTTAAGCCTTGTGATCTCCCTTATATTATTGATGTTTCGACTTATAAATGAGAGGCCATTAATATAATTTCGTGATTCGTATTCCGAAGACTATGAGACAACATTACTCCATATGGGTTATTACGGAAAGGATGACAAAATCTGCCCACTTTATCCCTGTCAATTCTACTTAGAAAGACGAGGATTATGCTACACTCTATATTTATGAGATTGTGAGATGGCATGGGATTCCTTTGTCTATCATTTAAAAAAGAGGAGCTCAATTCACTTCACATTTTTGGATATTCTTCTAGAAGATCTTAGGCACACAGGTGAAGCTTAGTACTGCCTTTCATCCTCATACTGACGGGCATGTAGAGCGCACCATTTACACATTGGAGAACATTCTAAGGGCGTGTGTAATTGAATTCAAAGGTAGTTTGGACAACCATGTACCTTTGATAGAGTTCTCGTATAATAATAGTTATCACTCCAACATTGGGATTGCACCGTTTAAGGCATTTTTTTGTACAAGGTCTCCAGTAGGGCGGTTCGAGGTTGGAGATTCATCGCATTTGGTTCAAGAAATCATTCATGAGTCCTAAGAGAAGGTCAGGGTTATGAGGGACATTTTTGCTTCTGCTTACAGTGGGTAGAAGTCTTACACAAACAATAGAAAACAGCCCTTAGAGTTTGATGTTGGTGACCAAGTCTATTTAAAGATATCATATATGAAGGAGGTAATGAGGGTTGGTAGCAAGTTGAAGTTGAGTCCGTTCTATGTTGGGCGATATGAGATCCTACAACGTGTTGGTAAGGTGGCCTATCAATTGGCATTGCCTGCGGAGCTCGCTTTTGTTCATCCAGTCTTTCATGTCTCTATGTTGAAGAATTGCCTAGGTGATCCAGCATCGATTTTACCTGTGGAAGATTTGGGTGTCGATGAAGACTTGTCCTACGAGGAGGTACCTGTTGAGATCTTAGACAGACAGGTCAAGCGGCTGAGGAACAAGGAGATTGACACATTGAAGCAATTGTTGAGGAATCATCTGGTTGAGGGTGCTATGTGGGAGGACGAGGCCGATATCAGGTCTTGCTAACCTCATCTTTTCATCTCTTGAGGTCAGACTCCCTACTCTTATGTCTTTGTTTCCTTATCTTTCCAGTCTTTGTTGTTATTGCTTGATTTAATATATTAACTATGTGATTATCTGTTTGTCATTACGCGAAATCCTTAGTAGTTTCATTCGGGGATGAATAGGCTGGCATAATGTAACAATCCTAAAAATGGATATAATTAGTAAGGCTAAATGTGTCAAGAATGCCTACAATTATACCAGGGTTCACATCGGATGATGCGCGTAGAACCAGACCTCCAAACCCTTACGAAAGCAAAGACAACTAACTCGGGGAGATAGTTGTGCTAGGAAAGCTAGGGTGCAGCCATGTAGGGCTCTCGAATACGAAGATTTTCTAGAATGAGTCTTTATAGGATTTAAAAAAGGGAAAATCATAGTTTTGGAGGGTGTACGGGTAAATTGGTCTTTTTCCAGGCTAAGGGTAGTATATTAATTACCCAAAATATATAATTAATTTTATAATTAATAAGGTGGAGGGGAATATTGGGGAGAGAGGGAAGAAAATGGGCTCTTGAAATGAAGTCTTGCTCCACCCGGGTTCGAACCTAGGTGGAAGCAATGAATTAAAGTTGTGTTTATTTAAGTTGTTAAATTAATGTAATTAATTAATAATTATTATTCATTAGCTGATTTTAAATAAAAGGGAAATCAGATTTTTATTTAATAAAACCTTATTTGACTAACTCTTAAACTAGACTTCTAAGCCTAATAAAAATCCCACTCTCTCACGCCTATCTTTCAACTCTCACGTTCAATCTCTCTCTTTTTTTACGATTCTCTGTCCCAAAAAAAATCCAGAATAGTAGGTAAACAAAATTTCTTCACAATTGAAGAACTCACAAATGAAAAATTTAAACAAACCACTAATCAACCACGTAGGCAAATATATGGTTTACCGTAGAGTTTGGTGTTGAACTTTTTGTGTTTGACGTGTGTTTATAGGATTTCTTTGTGCAGCAAGTTGAGGTTTGAACGTCAAAAAGGTATGGGTTCTATTCTCTCTTGGTACCTTTCACAAGAAACCCCTTAAGGTTCAGACAAATCCACTCCAAAAACTAGGGTTGTTTCAAGTTGCATGTTCCTTTCACTAGCTCCCAATGAGTCTTAGGTTTGTATCTTAGTTGGTAGATATTAGGAGTGTGTTGTGTTTTCGTGACGAATATGTACATGAAGGTATGTTTGAAATTGTATGAATGGGAACCCATGTTTTCTGAACTATATGAAATTGTGTGCAACATGTGAACTATGGCCCACAGCCCTCGGGTTTAAGGCTAAAAACAATGTTGTATTATGGTTGTATTTTTACGTCTAGAAACATAATAAAATCGTAATGTTCATATGAAATGTTATGTGGTTTAATTGAGTGAGAAACTCTTGGCTAAACGAATCCATGAAAATGCACCTAAAACGTTATAAATGAACCATGTAGTTTCCCTAAGACCAAATGTGTAATTTGTTTAAAAAGATGCTGAAAAATTTTACAAAAATTTGTAGCCGCAATTGATTAATCTTTGTCAAGTTGTTTAAAATGTTATGAAAAATTAAGAAAAAAAAGTGATGTCAATGAGGTTCGAACCCGTGACCTCACCATGTTAAAAATAATGAACATAAAGAAGTAAAAAGAAATGTGGTGAAGGGGATTCAAACAATGGTTTTGGGCTGGAAAATGATATATGAAAATTAAGAAATGAGAGGAGTGAGATTTGAACCAACAAAATATTGGTCAAGATTAAGAAAAAAATGCGAATAAAATAGATGTGATGCGTGGGGATCGAACCCACGACCTCTCGGCAGTAAAGGACAATCAAAAAATGAAGATAAAAGAAATGTGAGGCATGGGAATTGAACCCACGATCTCTAGGCAATAAAGGAGAATTACAAGAAAAATAAAGTGAGGTTGTTGGGGTTTGATCCCATAACCTCATGGTCTACTAGAGATAGTAAAGGAAAATAAATAAGAAAATAAAAGGGGCTGTAGGGGTTCGAACCCACAACTCCTCGGCAAAGAAAGAGAATTTTGATGGGATAGAATTAAAAAGGAAGTTTTGATGTTGGGGCTCGATCTAGGGTCCCAAGGTCATGTGTACTTAAATTAAATAAAAAGAAAAATGTAATGTTTTGTCCAAGGATTTGAGACTAGGTTCCCTTTCCCAAAATTTCTATTGATACATTAGTCATACTTGAATTAAATATTCAAGAATAATGTTGCCTATTTAGATCGAAAATCGAGATTTTGGCATACATACAATATGCATAATTCAAGTACCACATAATATTAGGAAGATATGAATCACTTAAAGGAACTATGAATGAAGCCTCATGGCTTATATTTATAGACCCATTAGTCTAGCATACATTTTAAAATAAGTGAACCTAAGATGTATGTAATTAAATGATGTAACCCTAAAAAGGGTTAAGTAAGAGTTTAAAACAAACTAAATGGCCAAATGCATTGGCATATGATGAAATGAAAAATGAAATGATAAAATGAACAATGAAATGATGAATTGATCAAAGCCTATAAGGGCTAAGAAAGAGTGTGAAACACACTAAATGGTCAGGTGCATTAGCATTTGATGAAATGAACATTTACATAAAAGAGGTGATTAATTATAAAGAGCAAATGTTCTTATATTAATAAATGTGGTGACAACATGATATGAGGCTAATGTAAAAGATGAGATCAATCTTAAATGAGCGTAAGTAAATGTTACCAAAATATACTCACCTATGAGAATGTAAAGTTAATAAAGAGACCAGCCTCTATGAACACTCTAATGAATGTATTAAGATTAGCACACTTAATACTATTGATGAGATCAGAAACTATCAATTAAGCTATGATGTCCTTATACTAGAAGCCAACTTCCTTGACGTATGAGTTGACTGTAATGGATCTTTATACTGATCACCGATAGACTAGCTATGAACTATGATGCCTTCTTTCGGGAAGGGCGGACGCTTACGTAACTCTCATGAGATGATATTGTCCGTTGCCGGCTATCGGTTTCTTTATATCTCTTAAACTTTGAACCAATACTTCCAATATAGGGATCTGGCGGGGTTCAATTCCCATGTACGCTAGCATGTTTTCGGTCACTTTGGCCGGTGATTCAACCTCTTTTAGGTGTGGGGGATACATTGGATTTCCTGATACTAAAATGATCTATGTCAGTTAAAGTTAAAGTTCCCCATGAATGAATGAGTCCCGCCTCAAATGATGCACATAATTAAATAAAATGAACCAAAGGTGTTAGGATAGTATAAATAAGAGGTAAGCTAGACTTATGTAATGACACTAGATCTTTCTTGATCATTGCACAACGAACCCGAAGAAAGTCTTAAAATACATTCTAGGTACAACCGGTGATTACACCAGCCCATGAATGAATGAAATGAAGTAAGTATGAATGATTGAAGCAAACTCTGTGTTTTCTAAAGAATCCTCTCTAGTTGAGGTTCCATATATTTATCACTCATTTTTGGGAACTCTTAATGTAAATTCCATGATTCCAAGGTCTCTAGGCATATGGTTGAATGATATGCAAAATGTTATGTGCTATATACAAAATGTTATGTGTTATGTGAGATATATTAAGTGTTGTGTGCAATATGATAAGTATGATGATGCATGTGACTCTCATGGCATGACTTTCCCAATCCAACTTTGGAAAGTTCACTCACTTTCCTAATCAAAATTCTAAAATCTCACAATCTTTCCTAATCCTTAATTGGCAAGTTCACTGACTTGACTTTCCATAATCATGCATGTCCTTAATTTATTATTGCATTTACCATAATTATTACAAGTATGTACGAACCATATACAACTCTACAATTATAGGTGCCGACATAAGTGGACGCTAGAGCTACAGGTTGAAGCAGAAATTATGTGGACGTGGAGCATTCAACCGTACTTAGTAGGCCCTCATGGTTATGAGGATTCTTGCTTATTATATTCTAGCTTAGTTATAGTATTGACATAGTGTAGTATGTTCCGCTAGTGTTTTTTTCGTTTTTATTTCATACATTGTATTGGTACCATTTTTGGGAATTATGCATTTCATGCTGTATTGAACTATTTCTTTCAGTTGATAATCTTAATGTTAGATGGTTTATTGCAAACATTATGAACGTAAGTAGAATGACCTTTACGTGTGATATGAAACAAAAAGTTTCATATTTTCGTCTAAAATTAATCTAGATGATGTAAGAATGACGTAAGTAGGCTTGTTCGCGACCTCTGAGAGGTCAATGACGCCGGTCTCGTCTGGGTTCTTGACTCCGGTCGTGACAATACTCTTTGTACTTGAATAATACCTTGTTAAAGTAATAGGTGGAGTCCCTAGAAGAAATATGTCTATCTCTTAACTACTTTCCGCCGTAGGACTTAGCTAGTTGATCCACATAGTAGCTATTACATTCGTTCTACCTTGGCAAGTTGAAAAGCCTTTTCAAGTGTGCGGCTTTATGAAAGAAGATTCCATGTAAACTCTCATGGTCAACGTCATTTATGGTTGATTTCCCTTTGTAATACAGTAATGAATGAAGTATGAACTAGCCAATGATATTCCAATAAGTTTACTATTTTCAAGTGGGTATATATGACTTCACTTGTTACTTTCACTAGTAGGTAGGTTAGGGTGTTATCGGGATTTCCTTGTTGTAATGAAGTAATATCATAATATGTCTTTTGTATGGATAAAAGTTGAAGTTAACTTATCCTTATATATCAATAGTTCACATGATGCACATAATACTCTTATGATTATTGGTATGATGAATGTAAATGTAATATGTATGGACAAGATTGTTTTTATGGGAGTGGTTGGTAGGATTAGTAGTATGGGAGTCTAACTCTACATTGCACACGTGGACCCTAGGAAGTCCTAAGGTAATTCCTTCATTGTAGTTTGGACATTGTTGAAGTATTTTATTATATGTTGTCTTGATAATACAAATGACTTTCAAAACCTCATAAATGCATATTTTACATGTAAATGTTCCTTATCATGTTTTAAATATTTTAATGCATTTTCCGTACTCAATGCATTTATTGTACCAACTTGTTTCTCCCTTTTCTTCTATAAGTTTAGGTTCCAACTAATTGGTTTATTCTTCATCCTTCAAGAAAGCTTGGACTTGTTATCTCCAGAACATGTGGTAGGTCCTTAAAATCCGAGGACTAATGCACTTGATGCCACTTTACAATTTTCTCTATTTATGTAATAGACATAGAAATCTCTTCTTATGTACTTGTTTTCTAGAATAATATTGTGTCTAAAAGTATAAGGAACCTATTTGAATGCTTTGTTGAGTTCCGATCAATAGATTGTGTAAGTCTTACAAAGCTATTATATTCTTACTATTTATCTTTATAAAAAGGAATTTGAAACTCTATCGTGAAATTTTTTATATTTCTACATTATTTAAAGTTCATTATGCACTAAAGATTATTCTAAGGGATTGTATAAGGCCTCTTGAAGAAGGAGTACACACGATAACGTCCTTGGGGTACTCTCTGATCAATACATAAATCAAGTACAACATGAAAAGAATATGAATGCATGTTATGATTATGATAATCCTATTTTGTCGATTACATAAAAATTCTCATGAACACATTATAATCATGAAACGAATGGTTTACCTACTATTATAAGTATGATAGGGTTGAAAGATTATTCTCACCTAAAGAATTCATTATCCACCGTGATACAAGATGGTTGGAGTTATAGTACTCTTCCATATATATGAATGACAAGCAATAACTAACCATGACTATTAAGAGGAAATTAGGCTTACTATCGAGTATATGGTATTGATATTGAAATCCGTTTTGGTTAGGGTCCACGTTCTTGTATAATCAATACCAAGTTGATGGTATGAGATGGAAACCTGTTGTTTTCACAACTTAAGTTATTCTAGACTCAATCTCCCTATCCTAATTGCTTTGTGCAAACATAGGTTCTTATCACGTGCTTATACATAGACTCCAAACATGTTTTCTCTACAGTAGGCAGAAACAAACGTAAGCATCCAACTCACCATATTACTTCAAGCATTGATATACTATCCCATCTAAGAAATCAAATCTAAAAACCACCGTACAAGAAAATATATGAGAGGAAGATCACATCGAGTTATATTCTATGGAAATACATAAGAGTAGTGAAGAAAGTAAACCTCTATCGTCTTATTGACTCTTTCTCATAGATTTGCCGACACTCACCACCGATGAACAAGACTTTATTAAATTTTGAAATTTGAGTCTTTGGACCCTAAAACATCTTTTTAACCTGGTTGTCATACTACGTTTTTCGCGACCGGGGAGAACTTCTAGAAGTAACATGGCGTACTTGTCCTCTCGGAGGTTTTGTACCAGCCCATAGATATCATTCCTCGCATTGTCATTGGAAATTAAGCGGAAAATTTTAAAATTTTCATAGCACACTGTCTCCTAGAATCATCAGTTCATATATATTTAAATTAGTCATAATACGTAGTTTGACTCTAAGTCTCTTTTGTCATCATAGAATCAACATCAATAGAGTAGAAATGGGACACAACCCTTATCAACACAACATATAAAATAATCTATTACATATACTTTAATTAAGAACATAACATAGAAAATACTTGAATCATAAGGACACCTTTGCTTGAACTTGGAGAACCTATCAAAGCCCTTCACTTTTAGAGACCTCCATTAGGCATCCATCACCTAAACTTTGTGTAAAAAGATGAAGAAGAATTATATTTGTATAAAAATGCACTATGTAGGACAACATTGCAAAACATGCATTTATAGAGGACATTTGATAAGAAAATCATGCATCAGCCTTTTTTTAAAACATCATGAAACCATGATAACTTAAGTTTACATAGCTCATATACTTCACATAGGCATTGACACTATTCAAAACATCACATAAGACCATATAATTTTTAAATCTCATTTTACATTTGATAACATTACCCTTCTTTAAACCTAAGTCCTTTACCCCCAAGTAACCCCCTAGTAACATTTTGTGCAATGTATAAATAGTGTCCCATTCAACTATCCACACTCAAGTATTAATCTTAAGGTCACAAACAACATTCTCATAACCTTCATTAACAATAAACACATATACATATACGTCACCAACAAACATTCACATAACCTTCATCAACACTAAACACATATACATTCATAGAGACATAGCATATCATGACAATACAAGCTTCAAATATAACTGCACATAATGCATAAACCTCATATAAGACTTATTCGATGAAAAAATGCAAGAAAAAACTTGTAACATCATAATAGTAAGGCAATAGTCAAGATGTACATACTTGGACTATAATAATCCGAAAAGCTTATACGCTAATCCCAACCAAGACTTATATTTTGTATAAAGTCATATTGAGTGACTCTTAATATTCATAGGTTTTTAGTTAAATTAATTAGTGTGTGAATGATTATGAATATCAATTAAGGTCATTAGAATACCGTTGTACAATGTAGAGTTCAATATTTCCTTACCAATTAAGCTTTGACATAAGATTTTACTTGGGTAAACTTCAAATGACCATATCTATTATAATATAAATAACCACATGAGGATAACCTATGATATTATAGGTATTTGAATCATCTAGACTGCGCCACCAATTTTGCATCAATCCAATTTTCGAGTAAAATGTTATGACCATTTTAGTTACTACTGAAGTGAATATTCATTTTAGCCGAGGGAAAATATTAAATAAAGTAATATTTAATTCCATTTCCCATTAGGAGAACCAAAAAACGTATTTCAGAAGTCCTATAAAGCCGAAAATAATCCTATCTTAATGTTTCAGTACATCATTCTTTTCTCTCTCATACCCTATGACAAAACCTGTAGAAAAAATAATCAAAGTAGAAGACTCCATTCAAGAAACACTACACAATTATAGGCCTACGACCACACTAAATCTGGACAACGCTTGTAAAGTGTTGCCTAAAATACTTTGGTAACACTTTTAAAGTGTATCCTAATATTTTTAACTTTTGGCTTCAATAATATTGACAACAATAGTAAAGAGTAATCTTTAATGATATATGCTACATTTTATAAACGTTTTCAAAGTATGATATAAATGGCAACACTTATTTACACATAAGACTACACTTTTAAAATGTCTTGCATTTATAATTGTAATAACAACATATTACAACTGACAATATAGCCTTAAAATTTTCACTAAAATTTAAATCTCCCTCCAACATTTTTAACTCTCCCTCCCATTTTTCTGGGCAAAAAAAAAGATAATTCATAAAACATTAAACTATAAAAAAAGACGCTTTTATCTTTGTCTGAAGAATGATACACCTTTTCTTGAGAACTAAAGATCGAGCCAAAGAATATCGAGCTTAAGAAGAGCGAGTTGAAGCTATGAACTGAAGATCTGAAGAAATGAACAAAAGAGCTTATTTCTCTGATACCTGATTTGGTCATGCCTAAGTACACGATTTTGATCTTGGTTCTTTCATTTATAACTATGTTTTCACAATTATATATATATATATATGTTTTTGTTTAATAATTAGTACTCTCAAACTTACCTCTCAAATAAGAAGTAAAGCGGTCGTGTCAAGTAAATATCCCAACTAGTGATGCTGGGATCGTTCCCACGAGGAAAATAGTTTAGACTTAACTTTAATATATTACTACTATTGTTCAGTCAATTACTTCCTTGGAAAGTAAAAATGGTAAAAGGGGGTTTTCTATTTCTATGTAAATGAAATTAACTAGCGAAATTGAAAAAGACACTTAACAGCTTCAAATGTTGGAGTTTAATCAATTAATGAAGGTAACTAGGGTTTACATGTTCCCCACAGGTTCATAACTTGATATAACTATAACAATTCTTTCCTAGTATCTTGCTTGCAAACTGATAAATTATGTATTTCTAAATCCTTGGTCTAGCATCTAGAAAATTTCACTCTGCACCTTGGTCCAGCTAAGTGTGTTGCTATAATAACCCTTATCTTTACCTCATATTAAGCATCATATTCGATATTTGACTAAGTTATTACCTCGTACCAATAAATACTAGCCTATTAGATAGTAGACACTAAATATATGTTGATAATTCTTTTTCTATTATCTACCTCCTTGGTCCGGAAAGTAAAATTAAGGCGAGTTCTAGTGTTGGCCATCCGTTTAAAAGACTTCTAAGCGAAAGAATTATCAATAAAGGCAACACACTATTCTAGAATTTTTATTTTAGTTATGTTTTACCTCATTATTTTCATGTGGTTCAAACAACCGTAGTTATGGAATTTAGTTACCCATAGTCATAATCACAATATTCAAATATATGATTTAAGAATTAATTTACTCACTTCAATGAGAAAGAGTAAAATCCGAAAGTTCGCTTGATTAATAAAAAAAATCACCAACAATCAATGATAAAAGTCTCAAGATAATCAAGAATCTAACAATAATCAAGGGCCTAACCAAATAATCCAGAGTCTAAACTCAAAAACGAGGTTTTTCGAACTATTTATAGAAAATAAATAAATAATTAAAAAAGGACTCTATTTGCTAGAAATCTGTCAAAAATACAGTTGGATCGACGTACATCGCGACGGATCGTCGTGGTCACGACGGACCGTCATGGACTTCGTCGTCCCATACTTGATGAAATTTCTGCTGCTGCTCTCTTCATTACCCTCGACGGCAGGTATGACGGATCGTTACGAGCACAACTGTCCGTCGAGGGTCTCCGTACCAAAACACTTAAACTCTCGGAATATGGGTACAGGGGCTACTTCTCTGATCTTCATAACAAACATGCAGGAAGGACCGTCATGGCTACGACGGTCCGTCATGTTTTCCGTAACCCCACACTTGGTCAGACTTCCCCATCTTCGTTCAACAACTGCACTACGCTGCCACCTACGGACCGTCACAAGCTCTGTAGGTGGTCTCTTCTGCATTTCTTCGCTCAAAAACCTCCGCATTCATCTTTTGACAGATTTACTGCAAATAAGGAGAAACATATATAAAAAGTAGCACAAAAAGGCTTTCGGACACACTAAACTTAAAGAAAAATTGTTTATAATATAGTGAAATCACAGTATATCAACACCCTCAACTTAAATTCGTTGTTTGTCCTCAAGCGACGCACTATGACTCAATACACAATCTTTGTACAATAGTATCCATGATTTATCCTTTGCAATCATTTGGCTATCAATCCCGATTCATCTCATCATATTTATGCATGCTATCACTATTATGCTAGAATTATGTGGAATTAGACCATGACATAGACTCACCATGCACTAACACCTATCCACTTCAATTTCTAACCGAGGTGATAATATTTCCGGTAATGCAACTAGTGTCTTCACTTCAAAACAATATCCTCATTTTTCACACAATGATTTCAGTTTGACTATAAGGATTACTTTTGAACACTCACTCTCAGAACAAATTCACACTCATTCTTACCTATTGCCATAAGCTTGCCCTTATTTTCACTGCTTTAAGTTTGCTATACCACCCTTAGGATCACGATAGGACTTTCTTAGATTGTAACATAGGCTCAAGGTCAGGTAGGGTATATTTAGGTATACTTAAGTGTCTTTTTGCCCTCCTTTACATATCGGCTAAACATACCATTTTCTATCATTTTATTTTGCGCAGTTTCCCAAATTCTTTCACCTTGCGAATTTCCCTTTTTTCTTCATTTGTGTAAGTGACTCTCTTCTTTTCTTGCTTGTATATTTTTTTTTCATTTTTACTTTTTTTTCAACAAATTTTTGAGTCACTTTACTTTAGTTGTTTCTCTCTCTTTATTCTTTCAACCCCACTTTCCAGAGCATTCCTTATAATAGCCACCCTCAAGTCATGGCTTTGCCATGAGTTAAAGTACACAATACCCAAAGTTGGGCAGGGCCATAAAAAGGTTGTTTACAGCATTATCCACCCTAAACTTATTCTTTTGGCATAAGAGGTGCACATGTTGAAGGAGGGACCAAGGCCAACACATTATTCCCAGAAAAGATCAGTTGGGTTGAGAAAGAAAGGTCTAATTTAAGCTCAAATCATTTGGATCAAAGAAGGATAAATTTCATTTGGTTTTCTTTTATTTAGGCTTAAAAACGGTTTATATTAAATAATGGCGTATAATCATTTCCTAATTGTCTATTATACCTTACTTTTAGCAGGACAAACCATGCATGTTCTAGCTCAGTACAAATAGTGGACTATTCAAATCTTCCTCATACTCACTTGACATCTCATCACTCTACCATATTATCAGACACCTAGTTCGAATTTTAGACTTAGGGTCATGCAGTAGTGTACCTCTATGTCATGCTTAGACCCACACATTTATCAATTACTATGCCTAGTCGTGCATCATTTTCCATTTTATCAGGATATCATTTTTTCCATCATTCTCCTGAATTAAACAATGTACCACAATCTATAGACATGTCGGTTCAATGGCAAAAGTAATCAGTCTTTCGGGGAAAAAGAACACACGCAAAAAAACCCCAAAAGAGGATAGTGAATTGGGCAACTCAGACTTCACCCTAGCACTGACTTTCCATTTACCCCACCCCCAACAAAAACACATGCAATTTTCCCCAATGCATAAAAAAAAATTTAATACTAGAGTGGTAGGTGAAGCAAACCTGGGGCGCAAGGCACCGACAATCAACAAGCTGGTGGGTCTGGTTCCCTGGAACCCACTACCTCTGTAATCTGGACACCCTCAGTGGTGTCCTAAGCATCAACAACACTATCAGCAGTGCCTCCCGCTATCTCCACAGTTTTGGAGCTAGACGCCCCAGCAGCTAACTTTTCTGCTCTTATCTGACGCGCCTCCTCCTCAGCAAGCGAGGCTCTCCTCGTAGCCTCCATCTCACGGCGCTCCTTCTTCCGTGCTCGCTCCTTATCCTCTTTTTGATCCCTACGCCTCTTGGCGTGCTCTCGAGGGGGAGGTGGTGGAATCTGTAAAGTGGGGAATAGGGCCGCCATCATTGTGTCATAAGCAGGCTCTACAGAAGGGGCCTCAGACTCAGGCACCCTAGCCTCGAAGATCATATCAATATCTGCGCGAAGACTGTTGACTGCAGCCTGAAGGTTCGACACATCCACCGGAGGGGCTGGACGTGCTAGCACTCGCAACTCAAAGGCGTCCAAGCACAGATGAACCTCAGCGATCTTCGCTCTGTGTGCTGGACCATTCTTCGCTCCAAGCGCTCTTCTTCCTCTGTAATATACCTCTGCATCCAAGGCTGGATATGATGCAGAAGTGTAGCCATTTGCGCCTCCAATTTCAGGACCCTAGCAAGCGGGACAAGAGCGGGTAAAGGGGCGCTCTGGGCGGTGATACTACCCGGGATAGACTCGACCGGGGTAGTGTTAGTGGAAGCCTCCCGCGTAGCCGTGCGAGCCTGTGCTACCATATCAGCAAGATTGTCACCAAGTGGAGGCAGCTCTGGACGGGGCCCTTTGCGTGGAGCCAACTCATTGGACTAATTTCTGATTAGGCCGATATCAAAAATGGCTAGATGAGTCTTGAGCTGGTCAACGTGCCATAAAGGCACACCTGCGGATCTGCATAGCGAAAATATCATGCACGGGAAAGGGTAAGTAGTTGTGACCTTAAAAGCCTCTCGTGCATGACCGCCTGTACAAGCCACGCAAAATCAACCTCAAGCCAGGCTATCATTGCCGCCATCAGTACGGCTTGATCCCATGTGACGATATTATCAGCGGTTGTAGGGGAAAGGTAGTGGCGGACAATCAACCACAAAAACTTCGCCGTGAAAGTAAGGTTGGCCTTCTTGATAGCCCCCTTCGACTTAGTCACCCAGTCGCCACCCTTTCCATAAAGGATAAGTGTAGGACCATCCACCTCTTGGTGGTCTCTCTCAGCGATGGCTCACGCCGAAATCGGTCATCTTTTACAATCTGCCATCGGTTGTCAAACTCGCAGTGAGAGGGGTCCGATAAGCATTAACATTCTCACCGTATAGAAACCGGTGGTTAGCAGGCAGGGAGATATCAACCGGAACGCCACGTACTCGGACCTGCTCATGTGGGGCCTGTTTGGCGGAAGCAGCCCACATATTAATCTGCGATCGGAGAGTCGCTACATAGGATGCGTATAACTCTCGGATCATCTATTTACTATAACGTCCCAACGGACATGCTGTCCACTCCAGTCGATGTCTGGTGAAGAGATTGTGGATCTCAGGCATCGTGGGGAGATTTCCCGAGAGGACCCGCCGCTCCAATGTAAGTGGTCGAGTCATAATTCCTTTGTCATTCAGGAACTTTGCATCGGAATAGACTTGAAACTACCCGTCGACACACCACCAGTTAGGCTGGTCAGTAACCGGGTTGAGAGCACGAGCTGGTGAACCAGGTGTGGATTCCAAACTTGCAGCCTCATCAGACTAGGCCGACGCTGCAGCGGTGGCGGATGCGGGAACCATCAGCAGATTCGGAGGCTTCCTCCGACCACAAAACTCCTAAGGAGCCAGACGCTCCTTCTTCATTAGTGGATAACCTAGAATGTGTGTCGGTCAGTGTGCGCTCCTCATAAGACTGGGAGGCAGTGAATACGTCGGACGCCACCTTTTTAGGTCTAGCTCTGGAAACACGTGTTGCACGGGATGCGGTGGAAGTGCCTGAGGGCTTGTACTCGAGGTCACGCTCATCATCAAAGCCAATAACCATGCGAGCAGGTGGGGCGACAGACTTCGTTCGCCCGCGTGCATAGACTTGATCTTGTTTTGGTGCCATAGTAGATAGTACCTTTAAAGGATTAATATTAGTACTAGAAGGAGCAAACAATACAAGCAAAACAACACAAAATAAATAAATAAAATTAAAATAAAATGACATTGCTATACTAACAGTGAAACACAACGGACCAGGTGACGGTTCGTCGTGAGTACGCCGGACCATCATGGGCTCCGTCGTGTCTTACTTAGACTATGTTTATATGGAGAACCCTGAAAGAGATTCTCTGAAAAGTATGACGGTATGTGCAGGACGGACCGTCACAGGTACGACAGTCCATTGTAGGTGTCCAGCAGAGGACACTTGAAAAAAAAATATGGAGACCCTTAGAATAGGGGTCTCTGATCATCGCAACGGTCATGCAGGATGGACCGTCACAGGTACGACGGTCCGTCGTAGTTGTCCGTCAAAGGACACTTAAAAGAAATATGGATACCCTAGGAGAGGGGTCTCTGACCGTCATGACGGTCATGTTGGACGGATCGTCGAGGGTATGACGATCTGCCGTAGTTGTCCGTTTAAGGACAATTAGAAAAATAGAGAGAGACCCTTAGGAAAAACGTCTCTGACAACTAGAACGGTTGTGCAGGATAGACCATCGTAGTTATGGCGTGCTGTCGCAAGTGTCCGTTGAAGGACACTTAGAAAAATTGAGAGACCCTTAGGAATAGGGTCTCTGACAACTAGAACGGTTGTTCAGGACGGACCGTTGCGGGAACAACTATTTGTCGCATCTGCCCGTTGGTGGACACTTGGAGAAAAAATGGACAGTGGAGTGTTAGGCAGTTGGAACGGAGCCAATGACGGGGTCTCGTTCTGTGACTCAGTGACAGAACAGGAGATGCCCCATTCATCCCCTATGACCCAAATAAAATTGGTAGTGTTTTGACCTACATTTGTCTAACCCAAATACCTAGTAAACTAGCAATGCTAAGGCACTTATTTCTAGGGTTTTAACACGGCAATTTCGGTAATTTTTTTAACCTAGTTCAGACAAAATTTGATAAAGAATGAACGTATTAAGAAGAACTAGACTACTACTAATTGATAAACAAAAATGCAATATAAATGAGTAGAAATTCGAGACACATACTTGAGAATTTGAGAAAAACAAGAGGGAAAAGGTACTTGGTGATCAAGAAGACACCCACAGCAGCAGCTCTGACTAGTAGATGAGGACTTTTAGGATTTTTGAAAATTTAGGGAAAATGATCGGTTAAATAGAGAGATGATTTTGGAAGTTCAAAAGGGAGGGAAATAGGAGAAAGAGTGAAGGAATGGGGTTAAATGAAGGGTTGGGGGTTTTCAATGTTATTTTTTTTAATAAAAAAATCCCCAGCCGGGTCGGGTCGGGCAAGCCTAATTAATGACGCGACTATTCCACGACGACGGCCCATCTCATTTTTGACGGTCCATTGTTTGTTCCATCGCGTGTGCCCTAGTTTGAAAATAACAAAAAGACGTACCTGGCACGACGGATTCATGCGACGGTCCGTCACAGTTGACACGGTCCGTCGCTGTATCCGCCATTGACTGCTGTAGAGTAATTTTTTGCAGAATTTCCTGGTGATGTGCATGCAAATTTAAAACCCATTAGAAGAAAATGCTACCATTAGTAGAAAGAAAAAATATAAGTATTAGGTTGCCTCCCAACAAGCGCCTGATTTAACGTCACGGCACGACTAAGGACGCTTGATTACTCATCCTTCATCCAGATGGTATGCCTCTATCAATTAATTCACCGATGCAGTAAGCCCAAAATAGAGTTTTATTCGTTCTCTATTAACCATAAACTGCACTCCCTCCTTGGTTTTTAACTCAACTGGTCCATGAGGTAATACTTGGGTGATGAAGTAAGGGCCAGTTCGTTTGGACTTGAGCTTGCCCGGAAGACAAGGCAACCCAGATATGTCTAAAAGCACCAAATCCCCAACAATAAACTCTTATTTTGAACTTTTTTGTTCATTCTCCTTCTTCATCTTTTCTTTGTGGGATATGGCAGATACCGATTGGAGCTCACCACTCTGCCTCATGGTCCTACAAACATTGAAGGTCACTTCTTCATTATTCTACCGAAATTTCATCTACCCCTTTTCCATATTAACTAAGGCTCTACCTGTAGCAAGGAATGGCCTCCCAAGAATAATAGGCACTTCAAAATCGACTTCACAATCAGGAACAACAAAATCTACCGGAAATATGAATGACTCCACTTTTACTAGCACATCATGGAGTATCTTTATAGGCCTTTTCACTTTTCGATCATCCATCAGTAGCCGCATTGCAGTGGGTTTTGGGTCACCCTAACCCAACTTCTTGGAAATCGAGAGGAACATGAGATATATGCCTTCCCCCAGATCACATAATGCTTTCGCAAAATGTAATGACCCGACTGTACAAGGAATAGTGAACGCACCCGTATCTTCTTTCTTTTGTACAACAAATGCTTTAGCAATAGCACTACAATGCTGCAGTCTATCATCATCCTCGAAAGTGACCGATCTTTTCTTTGTAACCAGATATTTCATAAACTTTGCATAACCGGGTATTTCTTCAAGAGCTTCTTCCAAAGGGACATTGATAGAAAGTTGCTTAAGCATTGTTATAAAACGCCGGTATTTACCATCCTCGGTCTTTTTCACTAATCTATGAGGGAAGGGTGGTGGTTGTCTAGGCATGGGAATTTCCTTCATAGGGACTTCTGCATCTTTTCCAGTGCTCTCTTCTGCTTCACCACTACCCTTTACAACCTTATCATCATCCTTTCTAACTTTTTCCTTATTAGACGCCATGGGTGGGTCAATGGTTTGCTAACCACCACGAGTAGTTATTGCCATACAGTGTGCATCATTTTTTTATTTTGTACAGTATTGCTCGGAATAGTGGCCGGTTGCCGTGTATTCACAGTCGCAGATAATTGGGCCATTTGCAACTCGATTTTCTTAATCAAAATTGCATGTATATCAACTTTTTTCCCAATACCTGCGAAATCACATTTTAGTAGCATGCTAAGAAAACATCCCTTAGTTGGTTCCAAGTGAAAATTGAGTTGTAAGGGAGCTCAGTGAACCATATAGCAGCCTCTCCCGTCAGTGAGAGAGGAAACACTCTAAGCCCTAATACATCCAAGTCCAAGTCAGGCCTCCCTACACAACTTTTACACACTCCCCTTACCTTAGCTATATGGGCATGTGGATCCTCAGAAGGTAGCCCTGAAAACAAACCTCTAGGAGTGAGCATTTGCATCAGGCTACTAGTTACCACAAAGGTGTGGCATGGTGGTAGAGGGGGCAAGACAAGTGTCCCATCGGAGTCTGCTATGTTTTCATAGCCTCTGTAGTATGCTTGGGGCCGTTGAGCGGGATTTTGTCCCTTCTGTTGGTGTTCACCCGAGGCATCAGGTTACAACTGACCATGAACATCAACTAAAGATGGGATGCTCTTGTTTGGATCATCATCATTAATTCCCAAGTTTCTATTCATGTTGCGTAGTGTAAACTCTAATTCGTGATCATAGGGAAACAAGGGTTCTCTTCCTCTCCGTGTATTTGGCATTCAAGGAGGATGGTTCTGCCAGAATAAAAAACAATAAATCAAAGTTAAATCAAGAAAATATAACCTAAACTATAGTAATAAGTTTAAGTTAATCTAAAAGCTACTTTCCCCGGCAGCGGTACCAAAATTTCATACGCTCAAACTTACTTCTCAAATAAGAAGTAAAGCGGTCGTGTCAAGTAAATAATCCAACTAGTGAGGTTGGGATCGTTCCCATGAGGAAAATATTTTAGACTTAACTTTAATCTATTCGTAGTATTGTTCACTCAATTACTTCCTTGGAAAGCAAAAATGGGAAAAGTGGGGTTTTCTATTTCTAAATAAATGAAAATAACTAACAAAATTAAAAGAGACACTTAACAGCTTCAAATGTTTGAGTTAAATCAATTAATGAAGGTAACTAGGGTTTACATGTTCCCCACAGGTTAATAACTTGATAATTCTAACTATAACTATTCTTTCCTAGTATCTTGCATGCAAAGTGATATGTTATGTATTTCTAAATTCTTGGTCTGGCATCTAGAAAATTTCACTCCGCACCTTAGTCCGGCTACGTGTGTTGCTATACTAACCCTTATCTTTACCTCATATTAAGCATCATATTTGATATTTGACTAAGTTATTACCTAGTACCAATCAATACTAGCCTATTAGATAGTATACACTAAATCTACCTCCTTGGTAATTCTTTTCCTCTTATCTACCTCCTTGGTCCGGCAAGTAGCATTAAGGCGAGTTCTAACGCTTGCCATCCGTTTAAAAGACTTCTAAGCGAAAGAATTATCAATACATGCAAGACACTATTCTAGCATGTTCATTTTAGATAGTTTTTACCTCATTATTTGCCTATGGTTCCCACAACCCAAGTTATGGAGTTTAGTTACCCATATTCATCATCACAATATTCAAATATATGGTATAATAATTCACGTAGTTACTTCAATGAGAAAGAGTAAAATCCAAAAGTTCGCTTGATTAATCAACAAAAATCACTTACAATCAATGATAAAAGTCTCAAGATAATCAATAATCTAACAATAATCAAGGGCCTAACCAAATAATCTAGAGTTAACCTCAAAAACATGGTTTTTCGAACTATTTATAGAAAAAAATACCTAATTAAACAAGGACTCTATTTGCTGGAAATATGTCAATAACGCGGCCTGATCGACAGACATCGCAACAGATCGTCGTGGTCAACACAGAACGTCATGGACTACGTCGTCCCATACTTGATGAAAGTTCTTCTGCTGCTCTCTGCATTACCCTCGACGGCAGGTATGACAGATCGCTGAGCACAATGGTTTGTCGATGGTCTCCGTACCAAAACACTTCAACTCTTGGAATATGGGTACTGGGGCTGCTTCTCTAATCTTCATGACGAACCTGCAGGACAGACCGTCATGGCTACAACGGCCCGTCATGTTTTCCGTAACCCCACACTTGGTAAGACTTCCCCATCTTCCTTCAGCAGCTGCAGTACGCTGCCACCTACGGACCGTCACAAGCTCCGTAGGTGGTCTCTTCTATATCTCTTTGCTAAAAAACCTCCGCATTCATATTTTTACAGATTTCCTGCAAATAAGGAGAAACTTATATAAAAATTAGCACAAAAAGACTTTTGGACACACTAAACTTAAGCAAAAGGTATTAATAATAAAGTTAAACCACGGTATATCAATAATCACCATGGGTTCTTTTACCTTAAAACCTCCAAGATCCAAACCCTATTCCACACAAAAAATTCTTCCGCCACTGCAAACACCAAATGCCACTGAAACACAGAAAATATAATAAAGCTAAAGGTCACCTCTACTACGGCGAGGTTGTGTAAATACACTTCTCCGCATCCTCCTCGAGCGGAGCATATTTAACCTTTTATGTTGAGATGAAATGGTTAGGTAAACCTAATATTGCAGCTATTAGTGAAAGGAGATGAAACTAAGGGGGCTCACTTGGATTATATATTTGGATTTTCTAAGCAATTTGCATAAGTAAGTAAATGGGGAGGAAGTGGGTAGAGACCATTTTGGGTATACCTGTTCTGCCATTGTCAAGAAGGTGAGCTAAAGGCTAATAAAGTTGTTGTTAATGTCATTGCAAAAGGCAATGTCTCTTCTTCTCCACTCTATTTAGCCCTAATGCATTGAAGTGTATTTGCGTATTGAATTACCTACAATGTCTTATTGTTGAAGTACATGGTGGGAAAAATATATCAATTTTATGAGTCCATCTACTTTTATTTAAATTTTGTTAAGGTTTTTTAGGTTTATTATTTGAATGTCATGAACACCATTATTTTTTATGAGTCCATATTCTTAAGTTGAGGTTCCTTTTTATTTTGTACTAATTTTTTTGTTTTGTGTGTAGAAGAAATACATTACTTTGGGGTTGCTGAAATTTAACAAATCACGAGTTATAGATGAAATTTCAATGTGTATGAAGAAAGTACTAAAAACCGTGATCGTCAAAGTGAGCCCTAGGAATATTCAGCAGCCGAGATACATGGAATTACAACTCGAAACATTTGAATTAGTTATTATCTATACTATATACAGTTTGTTCCCGTGGTATTCGTTAATAGCTTCTTTTAACTTACAGTGAACCTCTTTAAGGTTCATTTTTAACATTAAAATTTGTTCTATGTCTTGCACTTTGAAAATTGCTTTTTGTCAAACAATATGTTATATTGATATTACCAATTTTCTCATCCAGTACTACAAATTTTTTTACATCTTTTCTTTTTTAAAAAAAAGACAAGACCTCCTATGTCCCTTCTTTATTTGTACATAGCATGATATTTGATTGCTAGTTGTAGTTTTCTTTTCCATATTGCATAAATTTCTAGACTAAAATAGTAACATTAATCATTGGTGCATCTAATATGTCTTCAGGATTCTATAAGAACAGTTATTACATTTGTATATTTTGATCTATATGGTCAATTTGGATTGCTACATAATTGAAAAAATAAATGTAATGCATTATGATATATCTAACAGAAAGACGATGTATTGAACTATTGTACTTCTAAGACAGAGCAGATGCATATGAATTTTTATGGACAAGTGTGCAATAAGTTCTTGTGATATTTCTCCAATAATGACTTTAAACTTTTATCTTGTACATAATATTTGAGGATGTCTTTGAGAAACTTATATATATAATCCTATTGTATTTTTCTTTTCATTTCAATATGATTCGAATGTGAAAATGACTCAATCAGCAAATTATCATAATTGAAAGTAGCTTTGGTATAAGGAAAGTATTTTTTCATGGATACATGATTTTGTGTTCCTTTTATGATCTTGGAACTATTTTGAAGATCTTGCAGTAAAGTTTAAAAGATAATTGTATTGCAAATAGTTGCAAAATTCCTTTCAGATATTGTACTACTGTTGTATTTTTGAAACGTTCATCATATTTGATTTTTTTTATCTAAGAACTGGAGTCGTCTTTGATTGTTGAGGTAGATTTGAAATTTATTTTAGAGTCACCCGAAGAAGTTCTCTCTGAAGGAATTTCAAAGATTTTTCTTGTTCTTTGAGTGTCAAAACTACTAAGAGTTGAATTCAATTATTGAAATATGCTGAAGGTTTGTACACTTAGATTACTGAGTGTAGCTGAACTATTTTTTAAAAAAAACAATGTTTCAAGAGCTCCCAGAAATTTCAAAATTACATATCTTGCATTACTTTCATTACTTACTTCTTTAAAATAATTGTGTCTATTATTTTGTAAGATCAAAGTTCCAATTTTTTTAACCTACTATGATTTTTTGGAAAATATTTGAGCATACAAATTTGAGCTTTTCTTAAACATTGTTAGGATTCTACTAGTATCTTTAAACAAAGCACTAATCGATGGCATCTGATCACGTGACATTTCTAAACAAGCTGATGATATCATATAGGTTAATCTTATTTCGTAGACCTACAGTGAAACCATTGAAGATTGAGCATAAGTTCAATGGATGAGTAGTTTCCTCTGCATCAAATGTGCATAATCATATAACAGACAAGCACTTACTGATGTCTTAACGTGAGGAGATATAGCATGATGAAATTTACTACAGCTTTTAGGTAAATTATTTTCTTTTTTAATAGGATTAATGAAGAGTACAATGAGCCAAAATCAAGGGCATCTTAGGTGAGTTGAAAATTAAATAGATATTTGGCACAAAAACTACCAACTCAATATTATTTAGATTTTTAATCTACATATTCCATATGTAAAGATCTACTCTTTATTATTTAGTTTGTGCTTAGCACAAGTTCTCATTGATGAGAACTAAAGTATTATCTTTCATATCACTTTCTTTATTGTTTGCAACATTGTCATATGCCACCTTTCTCAATACACCTTGTTAAAGGGAATCGAATATCTGATAGCTTGTTATTTCATCTTATTCTGTTTGTTTTTGCAGTCTCCTTTTTTGTGGGATCCTCGTAACAGGACGAGAAAAATCGATTCTCTTTAGCATCCTTTCTTGTAGATAGATTTAACAACTAAATCAAAGGCCTAGTATTCATTGCATTGCCCATTTCTTATTTTTCTTTCTTGAATATAACTGTGAAAAAACAATTAATATTTATAGCTACATGCAAAAACTTACCTACTTTATTGTATTGTCAATTCAATTGTTTGTCACTAAAACTTTCTTGAAAAGGTGTACAAACAAAGCTTTATATTAATTATTAGTTATTTTTTCCCAAGAAACTATCATTTCTTATTTTTCCCATCTGACAGACAAGATAAATGTTTGTGCTAGACGTAGTTGTCTTCTTGATTGCTGATACATTCAGAAATTTATGCCTTATTATCGAGTGCTGGTTGAAAGTAGGATATACCCCTGTAAGTATGAAGGTTCATACAAGCTAGCCTCAGTACCGTTTTAAAAAAAAATTGATCAAACTTGATATGTGAAGCATCAATGATCTTAAAAGAAACTCATTAAACCTCATTTTTAAAGATGAGCAAAACAAGGAATACAAACAATATAATTCAATGATATTCTAACTGGATATTAATATACCAGAACAAAGATATATACTAGAACACAGTACAACACCTAAATTAAAAAAAAATTGGGGTTGATTTATATGAAGTAAAAGACTCATTTTCTTTTGTATTTCAGATGAAAATATATATACTACTGTTGGAGCATGTGTATCATCACTATTTCCTGAAACGTTGCCTATTTTGTTTTTCTTATGCACTGCTTTCAAGGATTTGAAAACGAATAAGTGAAGTTGTACATGATTTTCAATTTTCAGGAAAACTTCTTAAAACCTATGTCTATGAAGCCCCAAGAGTTTGAGTAAGGGTTTTACACTTCTCAAAGTGATGTTTATTTGTTTTGTGTGGTGATGACGGAACTCCTAACAGGCAGACAATCATATGATTGGTAAAGTTATTTGCATCTCATTGGATAAATTTCTTTGTGTTGTTTTATCCCTGCTTTATCATTACCTATAGATAATATTGAGTACTTGAAGTTGAGGATAATAATTTTCGGTCAGGCAGGCAATAACTCAGTTACATGATATTGATGCCTTGATAAGAATGGTTGATCCTTCATTCAAAGGAAAGTACCCACTTAAGTCATTATCATATTTTGGTGACATCATTTCTTGATTTTTTTAATTTGTGAGTGAACTAAAATTTCAGGTAACACAATGATATGTTCATGATTTTCTCAAGTAAACAGTGATATTATAGTATTTATTCTCTATGATATGAAGGTAAGGTGACCAGATAATGGTAGCAAAACATTGAGTGAACTTCAATTTCATGTCACACTACTATGTTCATATGACATCACTAAGCTCATACTTTTAATTGACATTTGGCATTGACTTGTTTTTTGCACTCAGATTGCAGATGTTATAATATTTTTTCTTCTTTGAGTTTCGAAATTAATGGGGGTACATTATGAAGGTAGCTTGTTTGTGTCGGGAACATGATAATGTCTTCCCATCCAAAGAAACATTTGGCGGTTACCTTTGAAGGTACTTACTTTTGTTCCTCATTATATATATTTTTCTTACCTTCCTTTCTAGTAATATACAAGATGTTTTTTTAGAAATGGCAGAACTATAAATAGATTTATATATATTGAACTAGCAAACTGAAATGGATCAGTCTGGTCTATCTTGTGGTCGACTAGGGGAAAGGATAAAGATATGTAGTCGCTCAGTGGTGACCAAAAAGAGACAACAGGGTGCAAGAATGTGATATTCCACTTTTACTTGTCCTGTTTTTTAAAAGGCAAAGGTTTATCATGTGTCAAAAAAGAATAATAATTACTTGAATCTATCTTTTTTGAATTATCATATGAAACTTTTCCTTGTAAGGGTTTGCAAAGCTAAAAAGTTACTCATATCTTCACTTGCTCCATATAAAACTGTAAAACTCTCATTTTATAACTTAGCCAAGTCAAAGTGAGAGTTTTTGTGGGATAAAGAAAGTTGTTGTCCAGAACTCTTGTATTACATATATATTTGGAGATTTGTTGTATCATAATGTCCAACTATTTAGTTACACTGACTGGACGTCATTTATTAAATTTTTTTCTTCTTAAAAAGACCCAAATATTTCTTTTTAATGTTTGGCTATACAGTCTCATCTAACATGACATTAGTATGTGGCATGTAGCTTATTTATCTTCCACACAGTGCGACCTGAGTAGTAGTCGGTCTATTTTTTATGAATACAATGCTCAAGTAAATTTGATCTCATTAAAGTGGATGATAAAGTGTTTTTTTAACTTTTTTAGAAGTTTGAATAATTATATTTGATTTTGTTAAATATATTCATTTCTAGAATATATTGAACTATCATAAGAATACTTTTGTACTTTTGTGTACACATATGTAGAATATTGGTTTATAAATGTGTATGTACATAAGGCATACTATCTTTAAAACACTATTGAAAATTGATATATTTGAATTACTTATTAGCCAATTTAATACTTAAGATTATTTATTGCAAATTAATATTGGAGTATTTTAATTAGATATTGTGGCATATAAACATTTTATAACAAAAATAGTATTACCACACCTAAAAGTGTAGCTATAGGGATTTAAATTGTGGTATGAACATGGGCAAGTACTACACTTCAAAGTGTTGTCATACTTTAGATAAAAAAGGAAACACTTTAAAATTGTTTTCATATATTACATAAAAAAGACAACACTTTAAAATCGTTGTCATACATAAGGTAGAAAAGGAAACACTTTGAAATTGTGGGCAGTAACGAAAACAAGGGTCACACTTGAAAGTGTAATTGTATGAGATAAAAATGTTGCTATATGAGATACATTAAATAATTTCCATTTTGCCTTTTAGGCAACTCTTTTAAGTGTACCTAAACTCTAAGGTTACTCTTCTTTGGAGAACCCCTAAAAAAGTTTTTCCTAAAGTCCAAAAGTGTTGCCTTTTATCAAAGGACACACTTTTTTCTAGTTTAGGCTACACTATATTGGGGTGGTCGTAGGCCTAAAATGGTGTAGTGAAAGATCAAGATGTATCAATATTCTTCTAATAAGGGAAAGGTTGAAGCTAAGATTGAAGTTCTTCATTGATATCATGAACAAATTTCGTGGCTTTCTCCAATAAAGGTATTATTTTCATTCTTGAATCTCTTTCTTCAAGGAGATAATCTTTAGAGTAATTTCCAAAGACTTTTATCAGAAGAAATTGTCCTATATTTGATATCTAGACATGGGTTCTTGAAAAAACGTTTTGACTCAATATTATGATTTATTTGATGTTAAGTTGATTATTTATTACAAAAAACTCTACATATAGATGCAAACAATGCAATCCAAGTTTTTGACATTTTATTGATTATTTGATCATGTCTGAATGTTATTGATTTCTTGTGTTGTTTGATTCAGGGTACTTAATTATGAATGAATTGTGTTAGAATTGTAAGAGGGTTGTCATAAATTGATAAATTCATATTGTATTTTCTTGTACGATTTTATATTGTGATTATTGAACTGAATTGGTGATCATGACTATTGATAAGAGCCTTTGGGTATTGAGTTTGTTGAATTGGCTATGGATTGGAGTTGTGATATCGGATTGGTTGTATGCATACCTAATTTTCTATATATATTTAGTATAGTTCTTTAATTATGATAATGTTTTGCATGGTCCACTTATGGTGGCGGCGCTTTTGTGCTATACTTGTGAATAATGTACTCTTCTTAGAAATACATTATGAATTGTGAAGCAATGTGGCCTCGTTGGTATTACTTTATAAATTATGATATTATCATGATATATCATTAAAATCTCAGTATTGTGTAGGTCTTAATGACTTACGTGAGTATGTGAAGTCAAAGTATGAGTTCTTCTAAGTAATATATGTGATGATGATAGGCTATAGTGACTCCTTATTTGTGTATACATGATGTTAAAACATGAATCTTCCTTATTGACTATATGATCATAATGATAAGTTAAGTTAATGATTCTATATAATTGTGTAGGGTGACTTGGAAGTAGTTGACCTTATGTGCTACATGAATGAAATTGTACATGAGAGAACATGATAATGAAGTGTGTCTTGTTTATTTAGACCTATATCCCTTACTTGATACATGAGGAATGTTAATAAAAATCCTTTATTTAGTAGGTTAAAGAACCTTTGTCATGAATGGATGTATTAATTGAATATGATGTTGAATATAGTAAACAGGGTTATTTATGTAGAACCTTTTAGAAAGAGGGTTATGATATCGTTGACGTTTAAAGTCTATGGTATCTTTCTTCCGTGAATGTGGACTTAGAAATGGTTGGCTGGAAAGGCATCAAATCATCCATCCTAAAGTCATTGTGCTATCTCAATAACATTTGTAGGTAGTTGTAGTAAACCATCCTTGGTAAGGTTTAGTATGATTTGGTTATAAACAACATATGGTACCTCTTCGTATGCTCTTTTATTGAATTATTGTATGAGAACAAAAGTTAGAACCAAGAGACAATTATTAGGTAGTAGCTCTAGTTAAGATGGATATTAGGGTAAAAAGAAACCCTTGATATACCTTTACCAGGTGTCTACATTTGTTGTGTCATAGTTTTGCTATTGGCAAGTACAACCCTTTATCAGAGTAGGGTAGAGTATGAAATCCATGCCTAGCTAGTATGGTTTATGTATCCTATTGCCTATTCTGATCATGTGAGATACAATATAGTCTTGGATAAGAACTATGAAGTTTAGGTAGTGGAATGGGATGCTATCTAGACATTGCACGACTAGGCTTTGAAGATGTTAGTATGTGAGTTCCCTTGTTCTTCTCCAAGACATTAAGCTAAATGTCCTTAAGTGTTTAATGTATCCAAAATGATTTAATGAACATAATGTCTAAAGTATGTTATATTCTAATGAAAAGGTACTTATCTGGAGTAGCTTTATGGATTTCTTAGGTAGGCTTGGAGAGGGTGTATGGAATTTCTATTCATATCTTACATAGGTGAGTGTTATAGCAATTCTCGTTAAGGGGTTAAATTTATGAAATGGGAATAATTTTATCATAGGTAATCTAAAGGAACTCTTTTGTGTTTGTGAAAAGGTTTGATGGGCGGTCGCTTCATAACTCACTCAAGTGAGCCTTAAAATCACCTTTGGTTGGAGGGTCTCTTGTTTATGTGATTTGAAGTGATAGTGGTGTCATATTGTGCAATGTGACTTTATGTACTTATGTTGACTTAATGTGATCTCTTATACTTGTGTAATGATTTTATACTCAAAAAGAGCATATTTTATACAAATGTCCTTTTCTCATGATTTTATCGCATTATGAAACACTTAGTACATTCTAATGTACTAGTTCTATGTATGTGTCTATCTCTAATGTTGTAGGTTTCATTTGTTAGGAGTCATGAAGTGAAAGCATGGATTTTTTATTCATTTAAGAAAGTGTTTGTATGTCCTCACTAGATTTTAGGACACCATTATGTTTAGTTTTCTTATTGATTGTATTATAATAGAGTTAGATATTTTTATATATTGAAATATGGGTCGTGTCCCAAGATATTTGTATGTCTAAGATGGAATCTTTGAGAGTTAGCCTTTTCTGATGTTTTTCTATAGAAAAGATCTTTTGATGTATGATTATTTCATGTGAAAAGGTTTACTTCCGCACTACTTTTCATTCATGTATGCAATGAATGATGTCAAAGGTCTTGTACAAGACCTTCGAGATATCAAGTATGCCATGTCACAATCTGTGAGTGCCATATCTCATAGGTTGTATTGTTGGGTTGTGACATGGACTTAATTTTATAAGACAGCGTAAGACATTATTCGTAATCTCAATCTAAGACTAAGTGCAATGTACATGTGAAGTCCTATAACCTTACACATACTTTCAACACCGGGGAGAACCCCCTAGACGTAACCAACGGCTTAGTCCTTGGAGAGGACTAAGACTAGCCTCTTAGAGTTCCTCATTACATTACATAGGTTAAAAAGTGCAAAAAATTTAAACTTTTCATATATAACTATATAGTGAGGTTTATATATACTTCGCACATACTACATGTGGAGTTTAATTAGACCTCGCATATGAAGCATTCATAGGCTTCTCATTTAGAAAACATCATACACATAGGAATTAGTCCAATACATTGTCTCATATTTAGCCATCTAAACAAGTACAAATCTTGGACATATGAAATACAAAGTAAAGAAGCTAATATAGGCTTACATCAATATAAAAATGATAAAGGAAATGAAACATATCTTTATGACAATACAACTTCAAGCTAGAATGTAGAAAAAGGTAACATCCTCGAACATGACGACCTACAAACACTTGGAGAAATAAGTTCAAGTTTTCTTAAATTGTCCTTCTAGAAACTCAATGGCTGGAACGTACATAATAGTAGAATCATAGATATATGGGTTAGTACACCACTTGTACTGAGTATGGAACATAAGCACATAAAACATTGAAATTATTCTTCAAGAGCACATTCAAGAGCACATTTGAACCTATAGACACATATTCATCAAGAAACTAGCATATACAATACAAGACTAACATCGTTAAGTAAAGTCAAGTGAACATCTGTAGTAGCATACTAGATAATATAACCAAAGCATCTCTAACATATTGACATATAACAAGAAAACATGTATAAGAGTTCAGAACATTACTCTAATACCTTTATAATGACTTAGGTGTAGCTAGATCCTAATATTTGTTTATTGATGTTTTAAAGTCCTAAAATTGTTAATAATACTTTTTGTAGGAAGTATATAATGGTCATGATGTTTTGAGGTCAAACATCTAAGAACGTCTATAACATTCGAATGGTTTGCCTTGAAATGACCTTGTGTGTCATAGTGTGTTTTATCAAATTTTACATGTTTTTCTTAATTCAAATTGATGTTAAAGGTTCCTAAAATGTATATAAGTGTAATTGATGTGGAAATTTCCGGGTTAAACTCCTTGAGGATCGACAAAAAAGTCCTAGAGTAGGACCCAAACCTTGGGATTGCAAGGTGCCAAAAGAAGCAGCATTTTTCACTTAGTGGGAGAAAGTCCGCGTTGCCGACAAGGTCAACCAAGAGAAAAATGTCTCTACGCATCACTGACACATGGCATAATCTACTATTTTGGAATTTAATTAAATAAAATTATGTGGGAGCAACTCCATGTTGCAGACTTATTTCCCGATGATAATTTCGGAAATTTAAGTTGAGTTTTACTTGGTTAAAGGGTCCTATAAATTCAGTTGTATTTTGGGTACTAATTAAAGGCGGTAACTAGACCTTTTCAACCACAATTCATCATTCAAATCATAACCCTCAATTCCAAAAGAAAACCTTTCTATTGTTTCTCTCCAAAAACCTCCATTGATGAAGCTTTGAAGCTCCAAGGAAGAAGATTTATTTTTCCAAGTTTTTATCCATCAATATAGTGGAATTTTAATCATAATTAACATATGAATCTTCATTTTTGGATTTTCTTCCATTCAACGAGTGAATTTAAATTATTTCAAAAATGATCAAAAAGATGAATTGTGCAATTTTGTAATATATCCAATCGTTGTTCCATTGTATGTTTTGAATCATTTAATATTGATTAAATTGTTGTTAATTCAATGATTTTAACTCAAAAACACTATGAACTCATGTAATTCATATAACCCTAGATTTGACTACATTATGGGTGATTTGATTCTGTCCTAATGCTATTGAATTCTTATTTAGTTTGATTAGGGCTATTGAATTTTAATTGAATCATGCTAGAATTGCTAGTTCTCTGACCTAATTTTTTAGAAATTCAATTTGTATTATCCTTGATTCATTATGTATTGTGATTATTAGGTCGAATTGATGATCATGGCCATTGGTAAGATTTGTATAATGTGTTTGATTAATTTTCTATTAATTGATGTGCGAGGTTTGATCTATCGTATGTTGACCTAAAATTGTCTATATTGTATATAGTAGGTTTAACATAGTAATTAGTTTTGGTATGGTCCACTTATGGTAGTGGTGCTTATGTGCTATACTTGTAACTAATGTGGCCTTGTTGGCATTACTTTACAAATTGTGAATGATGTGGCCTCGTCGGCATTACTTAAAGAATTATTGCTTTATCATGTTATAACTTTAATATGTGAATAGTATGAAGGTCAATATGAATTATGTGTTTGTGGATTCAAACCATGAGTTCTTTTAGTTGATGATGTGTGTCTCTAGTAAACTCTAGTGTAGTCATTATGTTTATTACTTGATGTTGAAGAATGAAGTTTCTTTATAGATTATATGATACTTGTGATGACTTATATTTAATATATTATCGTAGTGAGTAGGATGACCTATAGATGATATTTGTGATGCCTATGTGATTCTAGAATGTTATTGTAAAGACCTGTTTAGTCATTTTGAGCAACAAATTTTATTTTTGGAAAAACTGGCTGGAACGACGGATGGAACGACGGACCGTCGTGGTCACAACGTCCCGTCGGGGGTGTCTCGTCCCAGGATACTTAGAATTCTGAAATTGGATACTGAAAATCGACTCTCTGTAAATCGTGACGAACCTGCAGGACGTGCCGTCACATCCACGATGAACCGTCGTGAGTTCCCGTAGCAAAACACTTCAACTTTTGAGAATTTGGTATAAGAAACGAGCTTCTGACCGTCAGGACGGAGGTGCAGGATGGACCGTCATAGGGGTGACGGGCCGTCACAGCTCACCTGGATTTTGGGAGGCTGCGACGACCTGCGTGACGGACCGTCGCAGGCACGACGGCCCGTCACAGGTTGCGCAAATCCCAGGCAGTTTAGGATTTCCCCACACGTTTTAAGGGTCGTTTTGGACTATTCTTTCCTTAATTATAAAGATTGAGGGTTAACATTAATAAGTCTAATTACTTGGGGGTTAAAAGAGGTAACCTTAAGTTAATTAGGGGGTTTTATTGTCCTCTTCACACTTAATTATTTGTTAATTAGGGTAAAGGAAAGAGGGTTGGAATAAAACAAAACAAAAGAAAAGAGAGAGGGAGATTGATCGATTGAGAGAGAGAGTGGAACAAGGGAAAAGGATATCAAAGCTTTGGAATTCTTGCTTGATCACTAGTCTTCGGTGGAGGTAGGTTATGGTTTTTACGATATTCGTAGTGAACTCTTAATAGTGAATGATATGTATTGGTAGTATTGTAAACCTGTCTATATGCTTAATTGTATGCTTGCATGAATATGATTTGTGATTTTGATAAAATAAGCATGATGAAAACCATTGAATCCCAAATCTTGAAAGAAACTTTAATCTATGTTATTAATGATGATGCCTTGGTATAAAAGAAGGCTTGATGAATTAAATTAATGGGATTGATGATGCCTTGGTATAGAGAAGGCTTGATGAACGGATAGAATGAATTTAGTGGATCGGAGTGTCACGTTCCGACACATAGTATTAGTGGATCGGAGTGTCACGTTCCGACACATAGTATTAGTGGGACGGGTGTCACGAACCGACACGTAGATATAGGGGATCGGAGTGTCACGTACCGACACATATAGGGGATCGGAGTGTCACGTTCCGACACATATAGGGGATCGGAGTGTCACGTACAGACACATATAGGGGATCGGAGTGTCACGTACCGACACATAGTGGTAGGGGATCGGAGTGTCACGTACCGACACAAGAGGAAGAAAGATAATGAATCTTGAAAGATAATGAATATACTCAATCTAATGAACTTAATTCCCAAATGAGTATGGTATTGAGGCTTGAGCCCTCATGGATGAACTTGACAGTACTTGTCGTTGCTACATGTTGAGTTTATAGTTGATTTACATTATTATTGATATATACTGTTCCCTATTTTGAGTTGGCCGATGATATCTACTCAGTACTTGTGGTTGTACTGACCCCCTACTTTTATGTTTTCGTCTTTGTTATTTGTGTAATGCAGCCAACGTTCCGTCAACTTCAACTCAACAGTAGATCTAGCCAGTCTTCACTTCATCGGAAATTCAGGGTGAGCTAATGCGTCTAGCTTGGACTGGGTCTTCTTCTTCAAGTCTTGATGCCTTGAACTTCCGGCATGGACTAGCTTTTTAGTTATTTTAGCTTCTTAGACAGTTTTAGTTTAGTAATTTGAGATAGATGTTCTTGTGATGATGACTTCCAGATTTTGGGGATAATAATAATAGTTTTGAATTGTTTTTGTTAATGAGTTTAAGTCTTCCGCATTTCTTTTGTTGATATTGTATTAAAATGTTAAAGGTTAGATTGGTTGGTTCGCTCACATAGGAGGGTAAATGTGGGTGCCAGTCGCGGCTCGGATTTGGGTCGTGACAAACTTGGTATCAGAGCATTAGGTACGTTGGTCTCATCACACAAGAACAGGTCTAGTAGAGTCTTAAGGAACGGTAGGGGGACGCCATTACTTTTCTTTGAGAGGCTACAAGACTTTAGGAAAATTTCACTCTTTCATTCTTTCTTTCGTGCTACTACTTGAGTCCAATTGGTATCTAGGCGATACGAATTGGTATCTGACCATCTTCACTCTATTTCGCAGATGGTTAGAACTAGAGCAACGACCGCACCAGCAGCAACAATGGAAAGACAAGAAACGACTGAGCCAGCCACTGAGGCTGTGGCTCGAGGGAGAACAGCGGCAAGAGGTCGTGGGAGGACGTCCTCTAGGGGGAGAGGACGATCCCCTAGCCCATCTAATGCTAGGGCCGTGACTCCTCCACCGACTGAGGAGGTAGTTAGAGAGGGTGAGGAAGGGGAAACTGAACAAGAGCAGAATGAGGAATTGCCACCCCAACCTACCCCAGAGATGATCAATCAGGTTCTTGCTTACCTTAGCGGGTTATCTGATCACGGTCAGGCACCTCCAGTGGTTTCTGCACCAACACCTCCGGTTTCAGAGATACGACATGCGCCTACTATGGCTCCCCGCATGGATGCATCATTGGGAATAGGCACATTTCCACGTCTGACTACTGGGCCTATTATGACAAACTATCAACATGAACTTTTCAGTAAGTTCTTGAAATTGAAACCTCCAGTCTTTAAGGGTGCAGAATCAGAGGATGCCTACGATTTTCTAGTTGATTGTCATGAGCTACTACACAAGATGGGTATAGTAGAGAGGTTTGGTGTCGAGTTCGTGAGCTATCAGTTTCAAGGGAACGCCAAAATGTGGTGGCGTTCACATGTTGAGTGTCAACCAACAGAGGCACCACCTATGACTTAGGAATCATTCTCTAGTTTGTTCATGGAAAAGTATATCCCCCGGACTTTGAGGGATAGGAAGAGGGATGAGTTCTTGAGTCTAGAGCAAGGTAGGATGACGGTTAACGCATATGAGGCCAAATTCCGTGCATTATCCAGGTATGCCACCCAACTTTGTTTCAGTCCACAAGAACGGATCCGCCGTTTTGTGAAGGGGTTGAGGTCAGAATTGCGGATTTCAGCCTTACAGATAGCGGCAACGGCAACATCCTTCCAAGAGGTGGTAGACTTTGTGATAGAGGTGGAAGGAGTGAAACAAGATGACTTCACCACGACATCGACATCAAAGATATTTCGAAGGGGAGGTGAGTTTAATGGTTCTTATTCTAGAGGACAGAACTCCGGAAGTCACTCAGTTCGACCAATTCAGTCTTCACTACAGACTGTAGTTGGGGGTCCACCTCAGAATGGTCAACACTACTCCGAGAGACCTATGCCTGACTCCAGAGAGTGCTATGGATGTGGGGAAATTGGACATATTAGGAGGAATTGTCCAAAACAGAGTTACAGACCCCCAACAGCTAGAGGTAGAGATGGCCATGGTAGAGGCCGCTTTTCTGGAGGACGTGGTGGTCGAGGTAATGGTGGTCACCAAAACGGCAGAGGTGATGGGCAAAACGGAGCCACTACTACACAACATGGTAGGGGCAACGGGCAGAAAAACGATAGGGCCCATTGTTACGCTTTCCCTGGGAGATCTGAAGCGGAGGCGTCTGATGCTGTTATCACAGGTAATCTTTTGGTTTGTGATTGCATGGCATCTGTATTATTTGACCCTGGCTCCACGTTTTCATATGTATCTTCATCATTTGCTAATGATCTAAAATTGCATTGTGAATTACTTGACATGCCTATTCGTGTTTCTACTCCGGTGGGTGAGTCTGTGGTAGTTGAAAAGGTACATAGGTCTTGTTTGGTGAATTTTGTGGGGAGCAACACTTATGTAGATTTGGTTATTTTAGAAATGGGTGACTTTGATGTAATTCTGGGTATGACTTGGCTTTCTCCAAATTTTGCGATCTTGGATTGTAATGCTAAAACTGTGACATTAGCCAAGCCTGGGACAGATCCGTTAGTGTGGGAGGGTGACTACACTTCCAACCCGGTGCGTATCATATCCTTTCTTCGTGCTAAGAAAATGGTTAGTAAAGGGTGTTTAGCTTTCTTGGCACATCTCAAGGATGACACTACTCAAGTACCCTCAATTGAGTCAGTTTCGGTAGTCCGTGAGTTTTTGGACGTGTTTCCTGCAGATCTTCCCGGTATGCCACCAGATAGGGATATTGACTTCTGTATCGATCTTGAACCGGGCACACGCCCCATTTTTATACCCCCTTATAGAATGGCTCCCGCCGAATTAAGAGAGTTAAAGGCTCAACTTCAAGAGTTGTTGAGCAAGGGCTTCATTAGACCAAGTGCATCTCCTTGGGGTGCTCCAGTGTTATTTGTGAAGAAGAAGGATGGGAGTTTTAGGATGTGCATAGACTACAGACAACTGAACAAGGTAACTATTAAGAACAAGTACCCTCTTCCTCGCATTGATGACTTATTCGATCAACTACAAGGTGCTTGTGTCTACTCGAAGATCAACTTGAGATCCGGTTACCATCAATTGAAAATACGTGCAGCGGATGTGCCAAAGACCGCTTTTCGAACTAGGTATGGGCATTATGAATTCGTAGTGATGTCTTTTGGTCTTACAAATGCCCCCGCTGCTTTCATGAGCTTGATGAATGGGATTTTTAAGACATATTTGGACCTCTTTGTGATCGTATTTATAGATGATATACTGGTATATTCTAAAAGTAAGAAGGAACATGAGGAGCATTTGAGGGTTGTGTTGGAAATGTTGAGGGATAAAAAGCTTTATGCCAAGTTCTCTAAGTGTGAGTTTTGGCTAGATGCAGTGTCCTTCTTGGGGCACGTGGTTTCTAAAGATGGGGTGATGGTGGATCCATCCAAGGTTGAGACGGTGAAAAATTGGGTAAGACCTACTAATGTGTCAGAAATAAGGAGTTTTGTTGGGTTAGCTAGCTACTACCGCCGATTCGTCAAGGGATTCTCTTCTATTTCTTCCCAATTGACGAACTTGACTAAGCAGAATGTTCCATTTGTATGGTCGGAGGAGTGTGAGGAAAGTTTTCAGAAGCTTAAGACTTTGTTGACTACCGCACCTATCCTCACCTTGCCGGTAGAGGGTAAGAACTTCATTGTTTATTGTGATGCATCCTATTCGGGTTTTGGTGCAGTGCTAATGCAAGAGAAGAACGTGATTGCTTATGCTTCAAGACAATTAAAAGTGCATGAACGTAACTATCCAACCCACGATTTGGAGTTGGCTGCGGTAGTATTTGCACTAAAGCAATGGAGACATTACTTATATGGGGTTAAGTGTGAGGTCTACACGGATCATCGTAGTCTACAGTATGTCTTTACTCAGAAAGATTTGAACTTGAGACAGAGGAGATGGATGGAACTTCTGAAGGACTACGACATCACTATCTTGTATCATCCGGGGAAGGCTAATGTTGTAGCGGATGCTTTGAGTAGAAAGGCCGGAAGCATGGGAAGTCTAGCTCATTTGCAAGCTTCTAGACGCCCATTGGCTAGAGAAGTGCAGATTTTGGCTAATGACCTTATGAGGATAGAAATAAGTGAGAATGGAGGATTGTTAGCTTGTGTAGAGGGAAGATCTTCTTTCCTCGACCAGATCAAGGGAAAATAGTTTGATGATGAGAAACTAAGGCGAATTCGAGATAAAGTTTTGCAAGGAGAGGCTAAAGAAGCAACAATTGATGAGGAAGGTGTTTTGAGGATCAAGGGAAGGGTATGTTTACCCCGCGTTGATAATTTGGTCACCACTATTCTTACAGAGGCTCATAGTTCAGGATATTCTATACATCCTGGTGAAACCAAGATGTATCGTGACCTAAAGCAACACTTCTGGTGGAGTTGAATGAAGCGAGATATTGTTGAATTTGTTGCCAAATGTCCAAATTGTCAAAAAGTGAAGTATGAACACCAGAGGCCCGGAGGAACACTTCAGAGAATGCCCATTCCTGAATGGAAGTGGGAGAGAATCGCGATGGACTTCGTGGTTTGTCTTCCCAAGACATTGGGTAAGTATGACTCTATCTGGGTGATTGTTGATAGGTTAACTAAGTCTGCTCACTTCATTCCTGTCAAGGTGACCTACAATGCAGAGAGGTTAGCCAAGATCTACATCTCAGAGATCGTTCGGTTGCATGGAGTTCCCCTCTCCATCATATCAGATAGAGGTACGCAGTTTACTTCTAAGTTTTGGAGAACATTGCATGCTGAGTTAGGTACTAGATTGGACCTTAGTACTGCATTTCATCCTCAGACCGATGGTCAGTCTGAGCGAACGATTCAAGTGTTGGAGGATATGCTTCGCGCATGTGTGATAGAGTTTGGTGGCATTGGGATAGCTTCTTACCTTTGGCAGAGTTTTCATACAAAAATAGCTATCACTCTAGTATCGACATGGCTCCATTTGAAGCATTGCATGGGAGGAGGTGTAGATCTCCCATCGGTTGGTTCGATGCCTTCGAAGTTAGACCTTGGGGGACTGATCTGTTGAGAGATTCTATGGAGAAGGTGAAAGCTATTCAAGAAAAGCTTCTAGCGGCGCAATTTATACAAAAGGAGTATGCAGATCGAAAGGTTAGAGACTTGGAGTTCATGGAAGGTGAACAAGTCTTGTTGAAGGTTTCACCCATGAAAGGGGTGATGCGGTTTGGTAAAAGAGGTAAGTTAAGTCCAAGGTATATTGGACCATTTGAAGTACTTAAGCGAATAGGGGAGGTGGCTTATGAATTAGCCTTACCTCCAGGACTGTCCGGAGTACATCCGGTGTTTCATGTGTCCATGTTGAAGAGATACCACGAAGATGGAAACTACATTATCCGTTGGGATTCAGTTTTGTTGGATGAGAATTTGACTTATGAGGAGGAACCAGTTGCTATTTTAGATAGAGAGGTTCGCAAGTTGAGGTCGAGAGAAATTGCATCCATCAAGGTTCAATGGAAGAATCGACCGGTTGAAGAAGCTACTTGGGAGAAGGAGGCAGATATGCAAGAAAAATACCCACATCTGTTTACAGATTTAGGTACTCCTTTTCGCCATTGTCTTTCTTCTTTTGATCGTTCGGGGATGAACGATGGGTAAATTGGTATCTATTGTAACGACCTGTTTAGTCGTTTTGAGCAACAGATTTTATTTTTGGAAAAACTGGCTGGGACGACGGATGGAACGACGGACCGTCGTGGTCACGACGTCCCGTCGAGGGTGTCTCGTCCCAGGATACTTAGAATTCTGAAATTGGATACTGAAAATCGACTCTCTGTAAATCGTGACGAACCTGCAGGACGTGCCGTCACATCCACGACGAACCGTCGTGAGTTCCCGTAGCAACGCACTTCAACTTTTGAGAATTTGGTATATGAAACGAGCTTCTGACCGTCAGGACGGAGGTGCAGGACGGACCGTCACAGGGGTAATGGGCCGTCACAGCTCACCTGGATTTTGGGAGGCTGCGACGACCTGCGTGACGAACCGTCGCAGGCACGATGGCCCGTCACAGGTTGCGCAAATCCCAGGCAGGAGATTTGTACGATTGCTATATTCCTCTACTTTTCCATAGTATTGCTAGTAGAATTGGCCTTGTATGGCCTTGTGTGGGATCGTCCACATATGGTGGCAATGTTTAATTCTTGTCAATATATTTATATGTTGGTGATGGTCTTGAGGGCAAATTGGTGTAACATGTATGTGTGGTTATGATGATCATAATGTGGAGTACCATGCGTAGTCTTCTATTGTGGTATCATGATGGAGGTGTTGTTGATGTCTATTGCAATTGAATGAAGTTTTTAAGGTACAGTTTGAATAAGGTACATCCATTGAATATGTATAAACTATGACTAAGCCCCTGCCTGTATACTCCTCTATGAATGTGTTATAAGATAATATTAGGAGTCTTGAATGTAATGTAAAGTTATCATGTGTCCTATGCTAAATTCTAATGTATGGTCTATGCTTGAATGTGCATTGTTGTCTAAATAGGGTGGATTCCTCATTGTGTTTTGGATAGAATTATGTGATCATATTGACCAAAGTACACACACTTAGACGTCATGCATGCTTACATAAGTATAGGCTCATGGTGTCTAATGAAAGGGTATTCTCTTAAATACTAATGTCTACCACTATGCATGTAAAGTATATGTCCATGAAACATGATATGTATACCTTAACTAGTATTACCTGATAGGTATACTAGTATGGGAAAGGGTATTGGGCCTTTTCTATGCATTGCACATGTGTGCCTTGATATGATAGTTCCTAGGTTGATTTTTATATGAACATGAATAGAAATGAATGATTAATCTATGAAAATGTATTATGCATGAATGAAATGAAGTATGAACATGTGTGGTGTAAGAGTGTTTATGTTAACGGTTTTCACACATATATGTATACACACACATGAAAACATATCCATTTTGCATGTATGATGTCAATAGAGAGTCTCTTTGAAAGGTGTTCCCAAGGGTATACATTCATATCCATTTATGTGTTGTGTTTTGTGTTATCAATGAGGATTTGAGTTCCTTGTAAATGGAAAAATGATGTGTCTCTTGAAAAGTGAAGTATGTTTAGCCAATGTCCTTCAGTGTGCCTAGAAATTGTACGATTTTCCTAAATTTTATGCTTGTTTTAGAAAGCTAGTATTATGCTAGAAATTGAAGTTTTTGATACGATTTCCTATTGTGGTAATGTGTGTTGTATGACTTATCGTTTTGATTTCATTATGAAGAATGTATGATAATGTTTTGGTTATAAAATCGAGACATATTTATTTAAGATGAATTGACCTTGGTGCATTGCTTCTGTGTGAACTCATTAGACATGTAAGTTTGTTGAGTAGAAGGACATTCCTTCTTAAGCATAACTAAGATGTGTAAGGTTGAGTTTGAATGTCATGGCATTATGTCAAAATGATAAGGATCCTTATTGATTTAGTTGACACAAGTTTATGTGTATTGAAGTATGAGTGGCTATTTGCTTCTTGAGTTATGTTTAATTTGCATTTGTGTGACTTATAGGTTGCTGCATAACGAACTCCTAATTAAATTAAATGAAAATGAATGTATTATTATTAGGAGAAGGATGTTCCTCCTATGAACATGAAAGGTACCTATGTGTTTGATGCATTTTGAAAATGAGTGAATACAAGTTTTTCTTGCCTGTGTTGCATTAAGGGTTAACTTGTTGGACGTTTGGGTTAGTTGTAGGTTGTTGCATTGACTTCTATGGCATGATGTCAGGAATATCGTGAGATGCTCTAAGGGTCGTTGATGTCCTTGTTGTGTTTAAAGTGTCCCAAGTGTCGTTCGAAGACGAATGCTCCCAAAAAGGAAATATTATAAGGACCTTCAAATTGAATTAAGGTTCTTTGAGCCTGAAACGTGTGTAACAAATATTAAAATAAATTCATTAGTTTTTTTACAATTTCACTATTTAATTCAAAGTCATTTGGAGGTCAAACATCCTATGACGTTTGAAAGTTAGCCTTGAGACATGCATGTGTGTCTTGACATGTTTTACTTGTTAATTTTTGGTGAAATTGATATGGAAGGTCTTTAAGTTTTACATGAGTGTATTTATGTTGGACACTTCGAAGAAACTCTCCCAAAGGGCCCCACAAAAGGACATCAAGGAGGACCCAAACACTGCCTAGACACTTCCTTAGAAAGGAACGACAATCAGTAGGCTTTGTGACGCCACATCGATTGGGGAGGCGTCATTCAACACTTACCGAGGGAGATAAAGACCCCACATAAGTACACCAATCTAAACTTAAGGCACACTAAATTTGGAAAGCACCTGTAAAGTGTTGCCTAATACATATTTGGGTACATTTTTGAAGTGCAGCCTTAGTTGTTAGCTTTTGACTACAATAATATTGGCGACACTTCTAATGTGTGCTCTTTAATTGTATAGACAACACTTTTTAAGCGTTGTGATATCTTGATAAAATTGGCAACACCTATTTACACATGTGACGACACTATTAATGTATTCTATTTTTATAAATTTAGAAACAACACTTAACAAGTGTGGCCTTGTAGTTTTTCAAAAATTATCATTAAAATATTATTTTCCCTCAAACATATATAACTCTCCCTCCAATTTCAAATTTTGCAAAAATAAAAAAGAAATTCTTCAAAAATAAAAACACAATTTAACACTAAAAATTAAAAACCCATTGTCTCTTCGGCCAAATAGCTACTCTTGGATATGAAACCCTAACTCTTACAACCTTTGTTCTCATTTCCCCAAAACAATTAACCATTGTCTCGTCTCCGTCTAAATGAGATGGAAACTATAAATCCTAAGGGCATAAATAGGGTTTCAATATACATCTTGTAGTTCCCTAACTATGTTTCGATATAGGACATAGCTAGTGGATCCACCCAAAATTCTAGAATAATATTCATCCTTGGCAAGTAAGATTCCGTCTCTTGGTGCAAAGGAATGACACCAAAATCCATGTTTAGCACCATGGTATTAGTGTTAGTTAATACTTTAGTTTTCCTAAAGTAAAATGGGCAATAGAAGTAAAGTAAATTACCCGAACTAGGATAACCTAAGGGAAATTACTTAGTGTAGGTGAGGGTATGAGACCTTACCTTTGTATTGCACCAGTGGCTCTTGAAGGAATCTTTAGGAACATGTTAGAATGTATATTATCATATTTATTTTTCTTATGCATGACATTGTAGTTCCCTCTACTTGTTATGATAGTATGCATGGTATGAATCCTAATGAGTCTATAGGATGACGTCAAACTTTATATGAATAATGTGGGTATTATTAACTATATGGTGAAGATCTATATTTGTCTTATTGAATTTTGAATAGCATGTTAAGGCTTTTAGTCCATTTATCAGTTTACTAAAAATGTGTGAGGTTATGGAATTTCACATTTACATTGTAAAAGTTGGCTTAGAATGAGATTATGAGTAACGTTTTAAAAAGTCTATGTAAAGTAAAATGTAAAAATTCTATTGATTGACTAATGCCTCTTATGATAATATGGGTAAGTCTTTACTTGAACGTGGTTCTGTAATGAGTTCTTTTGTGTTGTTCATAAAGTATGTTGGGTCAAATTTGAGTTACAGGTCTTGTTATATGAAATGATTCTATAAATGTATGTCTTAGGCTAATGAAGGTTGTATGTATCATTTCTTTGTATCCGTAAGTTGATGGTTGAGTATGTATAGTTTAATGGGACATTATCTATACATGGACCAAGTATCACTAGAAGGTTACTTGTGAAGTCAAAGAGTTAAAGTAAACAGAGCTCACTGGAAAGTGAAAAAGATGTTTGTGTCAATAAAGTCAAGTTATTTTAAAGTGATTCTAATTAAGCATTAAATGAAATGTATGGTCTTATGTGATGTTGTGACTATTGTAAATTGATAAATGAAGTATGTGAATTGCATGACTCTTAGTGTATCATGTTTTATGAAGTTTTCACAAAAAGTCATCATGCATAATTTGAAGGTAAAATGTCCCCTTTTAAAATTGATATTTTTTCATTGGTTCCATAGTTAGTGCATTCTTGTACTTAAAACATTCTTCTTCAACTTTTTACACAAAGTGCAGGTTATGGATACTGAAAGGATATATCTATGGTGAAGGGATAGATATGTGTTTCCCAAGTCCAAGGAAAGGGATCGTTAAGTTCATGGATTATGTACATTATGTTTTATTCAAAGTTATGTAATATCTTAGTTATGATTTGAGTTTAAAGGGTCGTGTACATATTATACTCTAATGATGTTAAGTCTAATATGTAAAAGTGACTTAGAGTCCTTAACAATGTAAGGATATTTTTTATATATAGTGGAAGTGATGTTCTAGCATATGATTTTCTATGAAAGTTTTAAATTTTCTGCTAAATTTACGTATTAAAATGCGATAAATGATTATTATGGGCTAGTATAAGGCCTCTAACAGGTCAAGTATGTCATGTTACTTATAGGGGGTGCTTCTCGGACGTACCAGACGTTCTATTAGAGCATAAGGTTTTACAATATGTATTACGATCTAAAAGTCTCATATTTCCACGTCTAGTTGAGTCTCTTTCATTAGTGGTGACCCACGACACATCTACGGGCAAGAGGCTATAGGATGATAGTATTTCCCTTCTTTATTATTCTGTAACGACCTGTTTAGTCATTTTGAGCAGCAGATTTTATTTCTGGAAAAACTGGCTGGGACGACGGATGTCACGACGGACCGTCGTGGTCACGACGAACCGTCGAGGAGGTTTCGTTCCATGACACTTAGAATTCTTAAATTTGGATATTAAAATTGACTCTCTGTAATCTGTGACGGACCTATAGGACGTGCCGTCACAGCTACGACGAACCGTCGTGAGGCACCGTTTCAATATACTTAGGAATTCTGAAATTGGGTACTGAAAATCGACTCTCTGAACTTCGTAACGAACTTGCAGGACGGACCGTCACAGGTGTGACGGACCGTCACAGTCCACTTGAGTTATAAGAGGCTGCGACGACCTGCGTGACGGACCGTCGCAGGCACGACGGGCCGTCACAGGTTGCGCAAATCCCAGGCAAAATCGGATTTCTTCACACGTTTTAAGGGACGTTTTGGACTATTCTTACCTTAATTATAGATTTCGTGGGTTTACATTAATAACTCAAATTCTTGAGGGATAAAAGAGGTAACTTTGGGTTAATTAGTGGGGTATTATTGTCACCTTTTACACTTAATTATATGTTAATTAGGGTAAAAGAAAGAGGGTTTGAATAAGAAAAAGAGAAAAGAAAAGAGAGAGAGATAGATTGATCGATTGAGAGAGTCGAACGTGGAAGAAGAATATCAAAGCTTGGGAAATTGCTTGTTGATTCCAATTCTTTGGTGGAGGTAGGTTATGGTTATTTTACGATATTCGTAGTGAACTCTTTATAGTGAATGATATGTATTGGTGGTATTGTAAACCTGTCTATATGCTTAATTGTATGCTTGCATGAATATGATTATGTGATTTTTATAAAACAAGCATGATGAAAACCATTGAATCCCAAATCTTGAAAGAAACTTTAATCTACGTTATTAATGATGAAGCCTTGGTATAAGAGAAGGCTCAATGAATTAAAGTAATGGGATTGATGATGCCTTGGTATAGAGAAGGCTTGATGAACGGATAGAATGAGGTTAATGGATCGGAGTGTCACGTTCCGACACATAGTATTAGTGGATCGGAGTGTCACGTTCCGACACATAGTATTAGTGGATCGGAGTGTCACGTTCCGACACATAGTATTAGTGGGACGGGTGTCACGAACCAACACGTAGAATTAGGGGATCAGAGTGTCACGTACCGACACATATAGGGGATCGGAGTGTCACGTTCCGACACATATAGGGGATCGGAGTGTCACGTACCGACACATATAGGGGATCGGGTGTCACGAACCGACACGTAGAATTAGGGGATCGGAGTGTCATGTACCGACACATAGTGGTAGGGGATCGGAGTGTCACGTACCGACACAAGAGGAAGAAAGATAATGAATCTTGAAAGATGATAAATATACTCAATCTAATAAACTTAATTCCCAAATGAGTATGGTATTGAGGCTTGAGCCCTCATGGATGAACTTGATGGTACTTGTTGATGCTACATATTGAGTTTATAGTTGATTTATAATATTAACTTATATATACTGTTTTCTATTTTGAGTTGGCCGATGATATCTACTCAGTACTTGTGGTTGTACTGACCCCCTACTTTTATGTTTTCTTCTTTGTTATTTGTGGAATGCAGCAAACGTGCCGTCAACTTCAACTCAACAGTAGATCTAGCCAGTCTTCACTACTTTCAGAAATTCAGGTTGAGCTAATGCGTCTAGCTTTGACTGGATCTTCTTCTTCAAGTCTTGATGCCTTGACTTTCGGCATGGACTAGCTTTCTACTATTTTGTTTTCTTAGATATTCTTAGTTTAGTAATTTGAGGATAGATGTTCTTGTGATGATGACTTCTAGATTTTGGGGATAGTAATAATAGTTTTGAATTGTTTTTATTAATGAGTTTAAGTCTTCCACATTGCTTTTTGTCGATATTATATTGAAATGTTAAGGGTTAGATTGGTTGGTTCGCTCACATAGGAGGGTAAATGTGGGTGCCAGTCGCGACTCGGTTTTGGGTCGTGACAAACTTGGTATCTGAGCATTAGGTTCATTGGTCTCATTACACAAGAACGAGTCTAGTAGAGTCTTAAGGAACGGTAGGGGGACGCCTTTACTTTTCTTTGAGAGGCTATAGGACTTTAGGAAAATTCCATTCTTTCTTTCTTTGTTTCGTGCTACTACTTGAATCCAATTGGTATCTAGGTGATACAAATTGGTATCTGACCATCTTCACTCTATTTCGCAGATGGTTAGAACTAGAGCAACGACCGCACCAGCAGCAACAACGGCAAGACAAGAAACATCTGAGCCAGCCACTGGGGCTGTGGCTCGAGGAAGAACAGCGGCAAGAGGCCGTGGGAGAGGTCGTGGGAGGACGTCCTCTAAAGGAAGAGGACGAGCCCCTAGCCCTTCTGATGCTAGGGCGGTGACTCCTCCACCGACTGACGAGGTAGTAAGAGAGGATGAGGAAGGGGAAACTTAACAAGAGCAGAATGAGGAATTGCCACTCCAACCTACCCCAGAGATGATCAATCAGGTTCTTGCTTATCTTAGCGGGTTATCTGATCACGGTCTGGCACCTCCAGTGGTTTCTGCACCAACACCTCCGGTTTCAGAGGTACGACATGCGGCTGCTATGGCTCCCCACATGGATGCCTCATTGGAGATAGGCACATTTCCACGTCTGACTACTGGACCGATAATGACAAACGATCAGAACTAACTTTTCAGTAAGTTCTTGAAATTGAAACCTCCAGTCTTCAAGGGTGCAGAATCTGAAGATGCTTATGATTTTCTGGTTGATTTTCATGAGCTACTACACAAGATGGGGATAGTAGAACAGTTTGGCGTTGAGTTCGTAAGCTATCAGTTTCAAGGGAACGCTAAAATGTGGTGGCGATCACATGTCGAGTGTCAACCGACAGAGGCCACACCTATGACTTGGGCATCCTTCTCTACCCTGTTTATGGAGAAGTATATCCCAAGGACTTTGAGAGATAGAAAAAGGGATGAGTTCTTGAGTCTCGAGCAAGGTAGGATGACGGTTAACGCATATGAGGCTAAATTTCGTGCTTTATCAAGGTATGCCACCCAACTTTGTTTCAGTCCACAAGAGCGGATTCGCCGTTTTGTTAAGGGGTTGAGGTCAGAATTGCGGATTTCAGCGTTACAGGTAGCGGCTACGGCATCCTTCCAAGAGGTGGTAGACTTTGTGATAGAAGTGGAAGGAGTGAAGCCAGATGACTTCACCACGACATCTACGTCAAAAAGGTTTCGAAGGGGAGGTGAGTTTAATGGTTCTTACTCTAGAGGACAGAGCTCCGGAGGTTACTCAAGTCGACCAATTCAGTCTTCACTACAAACTGTAGTTGGGGGTCCACCTCAGAATGGTCAACACTACTCCGAGAGACCTATGCCTGACTCCAGAGAGTGTTATGGATGTTGGGAGATTGGACATGTTAGGAGGAATTGTCCAAAACAGAGTTACAGACCCCCAATAGCTAGAGGTAGAGGTGGTCATGGTAGAGGCCGCTTTTCTAGAAGACGTGGTGGTCGAGGTAATGGTGGTCACCACAACGGCAGAGGAGATGGGCAAATTGGAGCCACTACGACACAACATGGTAGGGGCAACGGACAGACTGGTGATAGGGCCCATGGTTACGCTTTCCCTGGGAGATCTGAAGCGGAGGCGTCGGATGCTGTTATCACAGGTAATCTTTTGGTTTGTGATTGCATGGCATCTGTATTATTTGACCCTGGATCCACGTTTTCATATGTATCTTCATCATTTGCTAATGGTCTAAATTTACATTGTGAATTACTTGACACGCCTATTCGTGTTTCTACTCCGGTGGGTGAGTCTGTGATAGTTGAAAAAGTATATAGGTCCTGTTTGGTAAATTTTGTGGGGAGCAATACTTATGTAGATTTGGTTATCTTAGAAATAGTTGATTTTGATGTAATTCTGGGTATGACTTGGCTTTCTCCGCAATTTGCGATCTTGGATTGTAATGCTAAAATGGTGACATTAGCCAAGCCTGGGACAGATCCGTTAGTGTGGGAGGGTGACTACACCTCCAATCTGGTGCGTATTATATCCTTTCTTCGTGCTAAGAAAATGGTTAGTAAAGGGTGTTTAGCTTTCTTGGCACATCTCAAGGATGACACTACCCAAGTACCTTCGATTGAGTCGGTTTCGGTAGTCCGTGAGTTTTTGGATGTGTTCCCTGCAGATCTTCCTGGTATGCCACCAGATAGGGATACTGACTTCAGTATCGATCTTGAACCGGGTACTCGCCCCATTTGTATACCCCCGTATAGAATGGCTCCCGCTGAATTAATAGAGTTAAAGGCTCAACTTCAAGAGTTGTTGAGCAAAGGCTTCATTAGACCAAGTGCATCTCCTTGGGGTGCTCCGGTTTTGTTTGTGAAGAAGAAGGATGGGAGTTTTCGGATGTGCATAGACTATAGATAACTAAACAAGGTAACTATTAAGAACAAGTATCCTCTTCCTCGCATTGATGACTTGTTCGATCAGTTACAAGGTGCTTGTGTCTTCTCAAAAATTGACTTGAGATCCGGTTATCATCAATTGAAAATACGGGCAACGGATGTGCCAAAGACTACTTTTTGGACTAGGTATGGGCATTATGAATTTGTAGTGATGTCATTTGGTCTTACAAATGCCCCCGCTGCTTTCATGAGCTTGATGAATGGGATATTTAAGCCGTATTTGGATCTCTTTGTGATCGTATTTATAGATGATATACTGGTATATTCTAAAAGTAAGGAGGAACATGAGGAGCATTTGAGGATTGTTTTGGAAATGTTGAGGGACAAAAAGCTTTATGCCAAGTTCTCTAAGTGTGAGTTTTGGCTAGATGCAGTGTCCTTCTTGGGACACGTGGTTTCTAAGGATGGAGTGATGGTGGATCATTCTGAGATTGAGACAGTGAAGAATTGGGTGAGACCCACTAACGTGTCAGAAATAAGAAGCTTTGTTGGGTTAGCTAGCTACTACCGCCGATTTGTCAAGGGATTCTCTTCTATTGCTTCCCAATTGACGAACTTGACTAAGCAGAATGTTCCATTTGTATGGTCGGATGAGTGCGAAGAAAGCTTTTAGAAACTCAAGACTTTGCTGACTACCGCACCTATCCTCACCTTGCCGGTAGAGGGTAAGAACTTCATTGTTTATTGTGGTGCATCCTATTTGGGTTTGGGTGCAGTGCTAATGCAAGAGAAGAACGTGATTGCTTATGCTTCAAGACAATTAAAAGTGCATGAACGTAACTATCCAACTCATGACTTGGAATTGGCCGCGGTAGTATTTGCATTGAAGCAATGGAGGCACTATTTATATGGGGTTAAGTGTGAAGTCTATACGGATCATCATAGCCTACAGTATGTCTTTACTCAGAAAGATTTGAACTTGAGACAAAGGAGATGGATGGAACTACTGAAGGACTACGACATCACTATTTTGTATCATCCGGGGAAGGCGAATGTTGTGGCAGATGCCTTGAGTAGAAAGGCGTGAAGCATGGGAAGTCTAGCTCATTTGCAAGCTTCTAGACGCCCATTGGCTAGAGAAGTGCAGATTTTGGCTAATGACCTCATGAGGTTAGAAGTAAATGAGAAGGGAGGATTGTTAGCTTGTGTGGAGGCAAGATCCTCCTTCCTTGACAAGATTAAGGGGAAGCAGTTTGATGATGAGAAATTGATCCGGATTCAAGAAAAAGTGTTGCAAGGAGAGTCTAAAGAAGCAACAATTGATGAGGAAGGTGTGTTGAGGATTAGGGGAAGGGTATGTGTACCCCGCATTGATGATTTGATCAGCACTATTCTGACAAAGGCTCATAGTACAAGGTATTCTATATATCAGAGTGCAACCAAGATGTATCGCGACCTAAAGCAACACTTTTGGTGGAGTAGAATGAAGCGCGATATTGTTGACTTTATTGCCAAATGTCCAAACTGTCAACAAGTAAAGTATGAGCACCAGAGGCCCGGAGGAACGCTTCAGAGAATGCCCATTCCTGAATGGAAGTGGGAGAGAATCGCAATGGACTTTGTGGTTGGCCTTCCAAAGACAATGGGTAAGTATGACTCCATTTGGGTGATTGTCGATAGGTTAACTAAGTCTGCTCATTTCATCCCGGTCAAGGTGACTTACAATGCAGAGAAGTTAGCAAAAATCTACATCTCAGAAATCGTTCGACTGCATGGAGTTCCACTCTCCATTATATCAGATAGAGGTACGCAGTTTACTTCTAAGTTTTGGAAAACATTGCATGCAGAATTGGGTACTAGGTTGGACCTTAGTACCGCGTTCCATCCTCAGACCGATGGTCAGTCCGAGCGAACGATTCAAGTGTTGGAGGATATGCTTCGCGCATGCGTGATAGAGTTTGGTGGCCATTAGGATAGCTTCTTACCTTTGGCAGAGTTTTCATACAATAATAGCTATCACTCCAGTATTGATATGGCTCCATTTGAAGCCTTGTATGGGAGGAGGTGTAGATCTCCCATTGGTTGGTTTGATGCATTTGAGGTTAGACCTTGGGGTACTGACCTCTTGAGGGATTCGTTAGATAAGGTGAAGGCCAGTCAAGAAAAGCTTCTAGCGGCGCAAAGTAGACAAAAGGAGTATGCAGACCGAAAGGTTAGAGACTTGGAGTTCATGGAGGGTGAACAAGTCTTGCTGAAGGTTTCACCCATGAAAGGGGTGATGCGGTTTGGCAAAAGAGGTAAGCTAAGTCCAAGGTATATTGGACCATTTGAGGTACTAAAGCGAGTAGGGGAGGTGGCTTATGAATTAGCCTTACCTCCAGGGCTGTACGGAGTGCATCCGGTGTTTCATGTGTCCATGTTGAAAAGATACCATGGAGATGGAAACTACATTATCCGTTGGGATTCAGTTTTTCTTGATGAGAATTTGACTTATGAAGAGGAACCAGTTGCTATATTAGGTAGAGAAGTTCCCAAGTTAAGGTCGAGAGAGATTGCATCCATCAAAGTTCAATGGAAGAATCGACCGGTTGAAGAGGTTACTTGGGAGAAGGAGGCAGATATGCAAGAAAAATACCCACATCTGTTTACAGATTCAGGTACTCCTTTTCGCCATTGTTTTTCTTCTTTTGATCGTTCGGGGACAAACAATGGGTAAATTGGTATCTATTGTAACGACTTGTTTAGTCGTTTTGAGTAGCATATTTTTTTTTCTGGAAAAACTGGCTGGGACGACGGATGTCACGACGGACCGTCGTGGTCACGACAACCCATCGAGGAGGTTTCGTTCCATGACACTTAGAATTCTTAAATTTGGATATTAAAATCGACTCTCTGTTATCTGTGACGGACCTGTGGGACGTGCCGTCACAGCTACGACGAACCGTCGTGAGGCACCGTTTCAATATACTTAGGAATTCTGAAATTGGGTACTGAAAATCGACTCTCTGAACTTCCTAACGAACTTGCAGGACGGACCGTCACAGGTGTGGCGGACCGTCACAGTCCACTTGAGTTATAAGAGGCTGCGATGACCTGCGTGACGGACCGTCGCAGGCACGACGGGCCGTCACAGGTTGCGCAAATCCCAGGCAGAATCGGATTTCTTCACACGTTTTAAGGGACGTTTTGGACTATTCTTTCCTTAATTATAGATTTCGTGGGTTTACATTAATAACTCAAATTCTTGAGGGATAAAAGAGGTAACTTTGGGTTAATTAGTGGGGTATTATTGTCACCTTTTACACTTAGTTATATGTTAATTAGGGTAAAAGAAAGAGGGTTTGAATAAGAAAAAGAAAAAAGAAAAGAGAGAGAGATAGATTGATCGATTGAGAGAGTCGAACGAGGAAGAAGAATATCAAAGCTTCGGAAATTGCTTGTTGATTCCAATTCTTCGGTGGAGGTAGGTTATGGTTATTTTACGATATTCGTAGTGAACTCTTAATAGTGACTGATATGTATTGGTGGTATTGTAAACCTGTCTATATGCTTAATTGTATGCTTGCATGAATATGATTATGTGATTTTGATAAAACAAGCATGATGAAAACCATTAAATCCCAAATCTTGAAAGAAACTTTAATCTACGTTATTAATGATGAAGCCTTGGTATAAGAGAAGGCTCAATGAATTAAAGTAATTGGATTGATGATGCCTTGGTATAGAGAAGGCTTGATGAACGGATAGAATGAGGTTAGTGGATCGGAGTGTCACGTTCCGACACATAGTATTAGTGGATCGGAGTGTCACTGTCACGACCCAAATCGGGGACGCGACTGGCACCCACATCTACCCTCCTATGTGAGCGAACCAACCAAACTAACCGTTAACATTTCAAGATATATCAACAGAAAATAATGCGGAAGACTTAAACTTATTAATAAAACAATTCAAAACTATTATTAATATCCCCAAAATCTGGAAGTCATCATCACAAGGCATCAAGACTTGAAGAAGAAGACCCAGTCCAAGCTAGAAGCATTAGCTCACCCTGAAGATCTGGTATGACGAAAACTGGCTCGAGTTACTGTTGTGTTGAAGTTGACGGAACGTTTGCTGCATTTCATAAATAACAAAGAAGAAAACATAAAAGTAGGGGGGTCAGTACAACCACAAGTACTGAGTAGATATCATCGGTCAACTCAAAATAGAAGATAATATATATGAAGTAATATTATAAATCAACTATAAACTCAAGATGAAGCAACAACAAGTATTATAATCGTCAATAAATACCATCAAGTTCATCCATGAGGGCTCAAGCCTCAATACCATACTCATTTGGGAATTAAGTTCATTATGTTGAGTACATTATCATCTTTCAAGATTCATTATCTTTCTTCCTCTTGTGTCGGTACGTGACACTCCGATCCCCTACCACTATGTGTCGGTACGTGACACTCCGATCCCCTATATGTGTCGGTACGTGACACTCCGATCCCCTATATGTGTCGGAACGTGACACTCCGATCCCCTATATGTGTCGGAACGTGACACTCCGATCCCCTATATGTGTCGGTACGTGACACTCTGATCCCCTATATCTACGTGTCGGTTCATGACACCCGTCCCACTAATACTATGTGTCGGAACGTGACACTCCGATCCACTAATACTATGTGTCGGAATGTGACACTCCGATCCACTAATACTATGTGTCGGAACGTGACACTCCGATCCACTAATACTATGTGTCGGAACGTGACACTCCGATCCACTAATATCATTCTATCCGTTCATCAAGCCTTTTCTATACCAAGGCATCATCAATCCCATTACTTTAATTCATCAAGCCTTCTTTATACCAAGGCATCATCATTAACATCGTAGATTAAAGTTTCGTTCAAGATTTGCGATTCAATAGTTTTCATCATGCTTGTTTTATCAAATCACATAATCATATTCATGCAAGCATACAATTAAGCTTATAGACAGGTTTACAATACCACCAATACATATCATTCACTATTAAGAGTTCACTACGAATATCGTAAAATAACCATAACCTACCTCCACCGAAGACTAGTGATCAAGCAAGAATTTCCCAAAGCTTTGTTTTCTCCTCAGCCTCTCGATCGATTCCTCTCTTTCTCTTGGTTCTTTCTGTTTTGTTTTATTCAAACCCTCTTTCCTTTACCCTAATTATCATATAATTAAGACCAAAAGAGGACAATAAAACCCACTAATTAACTTAAGGTTACCTCTTTTAACCCCCAAGTAATTAGACTTATTAATATTAACCCTCAATCTTTATAATTAAGGAAAGAATAGTCCAAAACGACCCTTAAAACATGTAGAGGAATCCTATTCTGCCTGGGATTTGCACAACCTGTGACGGGCCGTCGTGCCTGCGACGGTTCGTCACGAAGGTCGTCGCAACTGCCCAAAATCACATCGTCACCACGGACACTATGACTGTCCGTCACACATGTGACGGTCCGTCCTGCACGTCCATCATGACGGTCAGAAACTCGTTTCCCGTACCAAATTCTCAAAAGTTGAAGTGTTTTGCAACGGGAGCTCACGACGGTTCGTCGTGGCTATGACGGCACGTCCTGCAGGTCCGTCACAATTTACAGAGAGTCGATTTTCAGTACCCAATTTCAGAATTCTAAGTGTCCTGGGACGAGACACCCTCGTCGGTCCGTCGTGCCCATGACGGTCCGTCGTGGTGACCGTCGTCTCAGCCAGTTTTTCCAGAAATAAAATCTGCTGCTCAAAACGACTAAACAGGTCGTTACAATAGATACCAATTTACCCATCGTTCGTCCCCGAACGATCAAAAGAAGAAAACAATGGCGAAAAGGAGTACCTGAATCTGTAAACAGATGTGGGTATTTTCCTTGCATATCTGCCTCCTTCTCCCAAGTAGCTTCTTCAACTGGTCGATTCTTCCATTGGACCTTGATGGATGCAATTTCTCTCGACCTCAACTGGCGAACCTCTCTATCTAAAATAGCAACTGGTTCCTCCTCATAAGTCAAATTCTCATCAAGCAAAACTGAATCCCAACGGATGATGTAGTTTCCATCTCCGTGGTATCTTTTCAACATGGATACGTGAAATACCGGATGCACTCCGGACAGCCCTGGGGGCAAGGCTAATTCATACGCCACCTCCCCTATTCGCTTTAGTACTTCAAATGGTCCAATATACCTTAGACTTAACTTACCTCTTTTACCAAACCGCATCACCCCTTTCATGGGTGAAACCTTCAACAAGACTTGTTCACCCTCCATGAACTCCAAGTCTCTAACCTTTCGGTCTGCATACTCCTTTTGTCTACTTTGCGCCGCTAGAAGCTTTTCTTGAATGCGCTTCACCTTATCTAACGAATCCCTCAAGAGATCAGTACCCCAAGGTCTAACCTCAAATGCATCAAATCACCCAATGGGAGATCTACACCTCCTCCCATATCAATACTAGAGTGATAGCTATTATTGTATGAAAACTCCGCCAAAGGTAAGAAACTATCCCAATGGCCACCAAACTCTATCACACATGCGCGAAGCATATCCTCCAACAGTTGAATCGTTCGCTCAGACTGACCATCGGTCTGAGGATGAAATGCAGTACTAAGGTCCAATCTAGTACCTAATTCAGCATGCAATGTTTTCCAAAACATAGAAGTAAACTGCGTACCCCTATCTGATATAATGGATAGTGGAACCCCATGCAATCGAACGATTTCTGAGATGTAGATTTTTGCTAACTTTTCTGCATTGTAAGTCACCTTGACCGGAATGAAATGAGCAGACTTAGTTAACCTATCAACAATCACTCAAATGGAGTCATACTTACCATTGTCTTTGGAAGACCAACCACAAAGTCCATTGCGATTCTCTCCCACTTCCATTCAGGAATGGGCATTCTCTGAAGTGTTCCTCCGGGCCTCTGGTGTTCATACTTCACTTGTTGACAGTTTGGACATTTGGCAACAAACTCAACAATATCTCGCTTCATTCTACCCCACCAGAAGTGTTGCTTTAGGTCACGATACATCTTGGTTGCACCAGGATGTATAGAATATCCGGAACTATGAGCCTCTGTCAGAATAGTGTTGATCAAATCACCGATGCGGTGTACACATACGCTTCCCTTAATCCTCAAAACACCTTCCTCATCGATTGTTGCTTCTTTAGCCTCTCCTTGTAACACCTTATCTCGGATTCGACTTAGTTTCTCATCATCAAACTGTTTCCCCTTAATCTGGTCAAGAAAAGAAGATCTCGCCTCCACACAAGCTAACAATCCTCCCTTCTCATTTATTTCTAACCTCATAAGGTCATTAGCCAGAATCTGCACCTCTCTAGCCAATGGGCGTCTAGAAACTTGCAAATGAGCTAGACTTCCCATGCTTCCGGCCTTTCTACTCAAAGCATCCGCTACAACATTAGCCTTCCCCGGATGATACAAAATAGTGATTTCGTAGTCCTTCAGTAGTTCCATCCATCTCCTCTATCTCAAGTTCAAATCTTTCTGAGTAAAGACATACTGAAGGCTACGATGATCCGTATAGACTTCACACATAACCCCATATAAATAATGTCTCCATTGCTTTAGTGCAAATACTACCGCGGCCAACTCCAAATCGTGGGTTGGATAGTTACGTTCATGCACTTTTAATTGTCTTGAAGCATAAGCAATCACATTCTTCTCTTGCATTAGCACTGCACCCAACCCGGAATAGGATGCATCACAATAAACAATGAAGTTCTTACCCTCTACCGGCAAGGTAAGGATAGGCGCGGTAGTCAACAAAGTCTTGAGTTTCTGAAAGCTTTCTTCGCACTCATCCGACCATACAAATGGAACATTCTGCTTAGTCAAGTTCGTTAGTTGGGAAACAATAGAAGAGAATCCCTTGACGAATCGGCGGTAGTAGCTAGCTAACCCAACAAAACTCCTTATTTCTGACACGTTTATAGGTCTGACCCAATTCTTCACTGTCTCAATCTTAGATGGATCCACCATCACCCCATCTTTGGAAACCACGTGCCCCAAGAAGGACACTGAATCTAGCCAAAACTCACACTTGGAGAATTTTGCGTAAAGCTTTTTCTTTCTCAACAACTCTAACACCATCCTCAAATGCTCCTCATGTTCCTTCTTACTCTTGGAGTATATCAGTATATCATCAATAAACACAATCACAAAGAGGTCCAAGTATGGCTTGAAAATCCCGTTCATCAAGCTCATGAAGGCAGCAGGGGCATTCGTAAGGCCAAAGGACATTACCACAAATTCATAATGCCCATACCTAGTTCGAAAGGCAGTCTTTGGCACATCCGTTGCTCGTATTTTCAATTGGTGATAACCGGACCTCAAGTCAATTTTAGAGAAGACACAAGCACCTTGTAACTGATCGAACAAGTCATCAATGCGGGGAATGTGGTACTTGTTCTTAATAGTTACTTTGTTCAGTTGTCTGTAGTCTATGCACATCCGACAACTCCCATCCTTCTTCTTTACAAACAAAACCGGAGCACCCCAAGGAGATGCACTTGGTCTAATGAAGCCTTTGCTCAACAACTCTTGAAGTTGTGCTTTTAACTCTCTTAACTCCGCGGGAGCCATTCTATAAGGGGGTATAGAAATGGGGCGAGTGCCCGTTTCCAAATCAATGCAAAAGTCGATATCCCTATCCGGTGGCATACCAGGAAGATCTGCAGGGAACACGTCCAAAAACTCACAGACTATCGAAACCGACTCAATTGAGGGTACTTGAGTAGTGTCATCCTTGAGATGTGCCAAGAAAGATAAACACCCCTTACTAACCATTTTCTTAGCACGAAGAAAGGAGATAATGCGCACCGGATTGGAAGTGTAGTCACCCTCCCACACTAACGGATCTGTCCCAGGCTTGGCTAACGTCACCGTTTTGGCATTACAATCCAAGATCGCAAAATTCGGAGAAAGCCATGTCATACCCAGAATTACATCAAAGTCAACCATTTCTAAGATAACCAAATCTACGTAAGTGTTGCTCCCCACGAAATTCACCAAACAAGACCTATGTACCTTTTCAACTACCACAGACTCACCCACCGGAGAAGAAACATGAATAGGCATGTCAAGTAATTCACAACACAATTTTAGACCATTAGCAAATGATGAAGATACATATGAAAACGTGGAGCCAGGGTCAAATAATACAGATGCTATGCAATCACAAACCAAAAGATTACCTGTGATAACAGCATCAGACGCCTCCGCTTCGGATCTCCCAGGGAAAGCGTAACAATGGGCCCTATCGTTTGTCTGTCCATTGCCCCTACCATGTTGTGTAGTAGTGACTCCGTTTTGCCCATCACCTCTGCCGTTTTGGTGACCACCATTACCTCGACCACCACGTCCACGTCCTCCAGAAAGCGGCCTCTACCATGACCACCTCTACCTCTAGTTATTGGGGGTCTGTAACTCTGTTTTGGACAATTCCTCCTAATATGTCCAATCTCCCCACATCCATAGCACTCTCTGGAGTCAGTCATAGGTCTCTCGGAGTAGTGTTGACCGTTCTGAGGCGGACCCCCAACTGCAGTCTGTAGTGAAGACTGAATTGGTCGAACTGAGTGACCTCCGGAGTTCTGTCCTCTAGAATAAGAACCATTAAACTCACCTCCCCTTCGAAACATTTTTGATGTCGATGTCGTGGTGAAGTCATCTGGTTTCACTCCTTCCACCTCTATTACAAAGTCTACCACCTCTTGGAAGGATGTTGCCGTTGCCGCTATCTGTAAGGCTGAAATCCGCAATTCTGACCTCAACCCCTTCATAAAACGGCGGATCCGTTCTTGTGGACTGAAACAAAGTTGGGTGGCATACCTGGATAATGCACGGAATTTGGCCTCATATGTGTTAACCGTCATCCTACCTTGCTCTAGACTCAAGAACTCATCCCTCTTCCTATCCCTCAAAGTCCGGGGAATATACTTTTCCATGAACAAACTAGAGAATTATTCCCAAGTCATAGGTGGTGCCTCTGTTGGTTGACACTCAACATGTGAACGCCACCACATTTTGGCGTTCCCTTGAAACTGATAGCTCACGAACTCGACATCAAACCTCTCTACTATACCCATCTTGTGTAGTAGCTCATGACAATCAACCAGAAAATCGTATGCATCCTCTGATTCTGCACCCTTAAAGACTGGAGGTTTCAATTTCAAGAACTTATTGAAAAGTTCATGTTGATCGTTTGTCATTATAGGCCCAGTAGTCAGACGTGGAAATGTGCCTATCTCCAATGTTGCATCCATGCGGGGAGCCATAGTAGCCGCATGTCGTACCTCTGAAACCGGAGGTGTTGGTGCAGAAACCACTGGAGGTGCCTGACCCTGATCGGATAACCCGCTAAGATAAGCAAGTACCTGGTTGATCATCTCTGGGGTAGGTTGGGGTGGCATTTCCTCATTTTGCCCTTGTTCAGTTTCCCCTTCCTCACCCTCTCTTATCACTTCCTCAGTCGGTGGAGGAGTCACCGCCCTAGTACCAGATGGGCTTGTTTCTCGTCCTCTTCCTCTAGAGGACGTCCTCCCACGACCTCTCCCACGGCCTCTTGCCGTTGTTCTTCCTCGAGACACAGCCGCAGTGGCTAGCTCAGATGTTTCTTGTCTTTCCGTTGTTGCTGCTGGTGCGGTCGTTGCTCTAGTTCTAACCATCTGCGAAATAGAGTGAAGATGGTCAGATACCAATTTGTATCACCTAGATACCAATTGGACTCAAGTAGTAGCACGAAAGAAAGAATGAAAGAATGGAATTTTCCTAAAGTCCTATAGCCTCTCAAAGAAAAGTAAAGGCGTCCCCCTACCGTTCCTTAAGACTCTACTAGACTCGTTCTTGTGTGATAAGACCAATGAACCTAATGCTCTGATACCAAGTTTGTCACGACCCAAATCGGGGACGCGACTGGCACCCACATCTACCCTCCTATGTGGGCGAACCAACCAAACTAACCCTTAACATTTCAAGATATATCAACAGAAAATAATGTGGAAGACTTAAACTTATTAATAAAACAATTCAAAACTATTATTAATATCCCCTAAATCTAGAAGTCATCATCACAAGAACATCTATCTCAAATTACTAAGCTAGGAATGTCTAAGAACAAAAAAACTAAAAATCTAGTCCATGCCGGAAGTTCAAGGCATCAAGACTTGAAGAAGAAGACCCAGTCCAAGCTAGAAGCATTTGCTCACCCTGAAGATCCGGTATGACGAAAACTGGCTCGAGTTACTGTTGTGTTGAAGTTGACGGAACGTTTGCTGCATTTCATAAATAACAAAGAAGAAAACATAAAAGTAGGGGGTCAGTACAACCACAAGTACTGAGTAGATATCATCGGTCAACTCAAAATAGAAGATAATATATATCAAGTAATATTATAAATCAACTATAAACTCAACATGTAGCAACAACAAGTATTATAATCGTCAATAAATACCATCAAGTTCATCCATGAGGGCTCAAGCCTCAATACCATACTCATTTGGGAATTAAGTTCATTATGTTGAGTACATTATCATCTTTCAAGATTCATTATCTTTCTTCCTCTTGTGTCAGTACGTCACACTCCGATCCCCTACCACTATGTGTCGGTAAGTGACACTCTGATCCCCTATATGTGTCGGTACGTGACACTCCGATCCCCTATATGTGTCGGAACATGACACTCCGATCCCCTATATGTGTTGGAACGTGACACTCCGATCCCCTATATGTGTCGGTACGTGACACTCCGATCCCCTATATCTACATGTCGGTTCGTGACACCCGTCCCACTAATACTATGTGTCAGAACGTGACACTCCGATCCACTAATACTATGTGTCGGAACGTGACACTCCGATCCACTAATACTATGTGTCGGAACGTGACACTCCGATCCACTAATACTATGTGTCGGAACGTGACACTCCGATCCACTAATATCATTCTATCCGTTCATCAAGCCTTCTCTATACCAAGGCATCATCAATCCCATTAATTTAATTCATCAAGCCTTCTTTATACCAAGGCATCATATTAACATCGTAGATTAAAGTTTCGTTCAAGATTTGGGATTCAATGGTTTTCATCATGCTTGTTTTATCAAATCACATAATCATATTCATGCAAGCATACAATTAAGCTTATAGACAGGTTTACAATACCACCAATACATATCATTCACTATTAAGAGTTCACTACGAATATCGTAAAATAACCATAAACTACCTCCACCGAAGACTAGTGATCAAGCAAGAATTTCCCAAAGCTTTGTTTTCTCCTCAGCCTCTCGATCGATTCCTCTCTTTCTCTTGGTTCTTTCTGTTTTGTTTTATTCAAACCCTCTTTCCTTTACCCTAATTATCATATAATTAAGACCAAAAGAGGACAATAAAACCCACTAATTAACTTAAGGTTACCTCTTTTAACCCCCACGTAATTAGACTTATTAATATTAACCCTCAATCTTTATAATTAAGGAAAGAATAGTCCAAAACGACCCTTAAAACGTGTAGAGGAATCCTATTCTGCCTAGGATTTGCACAACCTGTGACGGGCCGTCGTGCCTGCGACGGTGACGGTCCGTCCTGCACGTGCGTCATGACAGTCAGAAACTCGTTTCCCGTACCAAATTCTCAAAAGTTGAAGTTTTTTGCAACGGGAGCTCACGACGGTTCGTCGTGGCTATGACGGCACGTCCTGCAGGTCCGTCACAATTTACAGAGAGTCGATTTTCAGTACCCAATTTCAGAATTCTAAGTGTCCTGGGACGAGACACCCTCGATGGTCCGTCGTGCCCATGACGGTCCGTCGTGGTGACCGTCGTCTCAGCCAGTTTTTCCAGAAATAAAATCTGCTTCTCAAAACGACTAAACAGGTCGTTACAGTCACGTTCCGACACATAGTATTAGTGGATCGGAGTGTCACGTTCCGACACATAGTATTAGTAAGACGGGTGTCACGAACCGACACGTAGAATTAGGGGATCAGAGTGTCACGTACCGACACATATAGGGGATCGGAGTGTCACGTTCCGACACATATAGGGGATAGGAGTGTCACGTACCGACACATATAGGGGATCGGGTGTCACGAACCGACACGCAGAATTAGGGGATCGGAGTGTCACGTACCGACACATAGTGGTAGGGGATTGGAGTGTCCTGTACCGACACAAGAGGAAGAAAGATATTGAATCTTGAAATATGATAAATATACTCAATCTAATAAACTTAATTCCCAAATGAGTATGGTATTGAGGCTTGAGCCCTCATGGATGAACTTGATGGTACTTGTTGATGCTACATGTTGAGTTTATAGTTGATTTATAATATTAACTGATATATACTGTTTTCTATTTTGAGTTGGCCGATGATATCTACTCAGTACTTGTGGTTGTACTGACCCCCTACTTTCATGTTTTCTTCTTTGTTATTTGTGGAATGCAGCAAACGTGCCGTCAACTTCAACTCAACAGTAGATCTAGCCAGTCTTCACTACTTTCGGAAATTCAGGGTGAGCTAATGCGTCTAGCTTGGACTGGATATTCTTCTTCAAGTCTTGATGCCTTGACTTTCGGCATGGACTAGCTTTCTACTATTTTGTTTTCTTAGATATTCTTAGTTTAGTAATTTGAGGATAGATTTTCTTGTGATGATGACTTCCAGATTTTGGGGATAATAATAATAGTTTTGAATTGTTATTATTAATGAGTTTAAGTCTTCCGCATTACTTTTTGTCGATATTATATTGAAATGTTAAGGGTTAGATTGGTTGGTTCGCTCAGATAGGAGGGTAAATGTGGGTGCCAGTCGCGACTCGGTTTTGGGTCGTGACATATTCTCATGTCGTGAAATAGATCTTTATCGTATAAGATCTCTCTCTTATATTTTCTTGTTCTGTCGTCCTTTAGATGTGATCACTTCGATGAGAAGGTACAACTATGCTAGAGTAAGAAAAGGTGAGTTTTTATGTTTATCTTTGTTGTATGGTTTAATGAGTATGTGTGAAGGTGAACTTTGATATGATGATGTAACGCCATTAATGTCTATAGATGTAATTTAGGTGAAATGACATGTTGTGTGAAAATTTATGATATTGTATCGTTAAATGTTGTTAAGGAAGTTGTTATAGTTGAATTGAGCATCCTTTGTTGAAAGTTATGTTGTTATATGGTTTTTTATGATAATAGTCTCATGATATGATTAGGATTGAAATTCATTGAAGAAATGTTATAAGTAAAAAACAATGCATGTTTCCCTTATATAAGTACAATGTTTAAAAATGTTACCTTTTTATATGTGCTAATATTTCATTATTGCCATTGTATTTGAGAAGTGCTTTACAGTTGCCTTGTGTAGATTGGAATCTTTTGTATAGTCTTGTTCCTAGAAGTAAAGGTAGTATTCATACCTTGTATAGTGATTATGGAGAGGTGCTTGATATGTACCTAGGTGATATGGGTGGAAATGACCTAGAAGTTACCATGCCATAGTGATGAAAGAAAAGAGAGAGTCCTTCATGTCCAAGTTCCCTACATGTCTCCCTTAAGGTTTATATGACCCTTGGTACTAATTGTATAGTTCATACCGTAGGTGGCTGAGTAGTATGAGCTAACTTGATTGCTATGGATTTCTTTTGGGTGTTAGGCCTAGACAAATCTTGATGGTTTAGTTAGTAGTCTCCTTAGTATGAAATTTATTGTCAAAACCCTTAATGATCTTAAACATTCTTGAGGAAGAATATATAGGTTATTTTTGACTTGCCAAAGCCTTCGTTTATAAGTGCATCAAGTGAGTACGCTTACCGCAAGTTGGGCATAATTTTCCAAGGTGGTAACATTTTATGTACCCTTGATGTTCCTATAGTGAGTGATTTGAACTTATTAATGTTAGGAATTACTTTTAGCTTATATTGATGAAGGTTTTGCTTAATCTTAGATCCCAAGAGTGTGTTGATGTGAATATTTTCAAAGGTTGGTAAGCTAAACTTCCCTAAGGTGGAGCTATGTTGCTCTTAAATGGGTTTACCCTAAGTGGGAGATGAGGATGTGAGTAGTAAACTTATTGATAGCCCTATATTTTCCTCTATTCTTAGTTGAGCTTGAAATTAACGAGTTCCTAGAAGATTGTTCATGATAGCAGTCTCGCATAAAAGTATGACTTTCTTGTTCTCCATTTATTATATATGTCTTAGTTGGCACTATGTTATGCATTTTATGAAGACTCTAAATTGCATGATAAAAGATTTTTGATCAATTTCATGTTTTCTGATGTTGATTGTGCATCTTGATATGTTACTTGAGCACTTAAATTCATGTGATAAAGTAAGAAACATGCTTGATGTGTCTTATTATGTGTTGTGTCTTATGTTATCAATGAGGATTTGAGTTCCTTGTAAATGGAAAAATGATGTGTCTCTTGTAAAGTGAAGGTATTTTTAGCCTATGTCCTTCTGCTTGCCTATAAATTTGTACGATTTTCCTAAATTTTATGCTTATTTTAGAAAGCTAGTGTTATGCTAGAAATTGAAATTTCTGATATGACTTCCTATAGTTGTAAGTTTGTTGAGGAGAAGGACATTCCTTCTTAAGCATAACTAAGAAGTGTACGGTTGAGTTTGATCCTCATGTCATTATGTCCAAATGATAAGGATCCTTCTTGATTTACATGACACAAATTTATGTGTAATGAAGTATGAGTGCCTATTTGCTTCTTGAGTTATGTTTAATTTTCCTTTGTGTGACTTAAAGGTTGTTGCATAAAGAACTCCTAATTAAATTAAATGAAAATGTATGTTTTATTATTAGGATAAGGATGTTCCTCCTATCAACATGAAAAGTACGTATGTGTTTGATGCATTTTAAAAATGAGTGAATACAAGTTTTTCTTGCCTGTGTTGCATTAAGTGTTAACTTTTTGGAAGTTTGTGTTCGTTGTAGTTTAGTGCATTGACTTCTACGGGATGATGTCAGGAATGTTGTGAGATGCTCTAAGGGTCGCTTAAGTCCTTGTTGTGTTTAAAGTGTCCCAAGTGTCACTCGAAGACGAATGCTCCCAAATAGGAAATATTATAAGGACCTTAAAAACTAATTAAGGTTCTTAGAGCCTGAAATGTGTGTAAATTTTTTTAAAATATATTCATTAGTTGTTTTACAGTTTGACTATTTTATTCAAAGTCATTTGGAGGTCAAACATCCTATGACGTTTGAAAGTTAGCCTTGAGACATGAATGTGTGTCTTGACATGTTTTACCTGTTAATTTTTGGTGAAATTGATATGGAAGGTCTTTAAGTTTTACATTAGTGTATTTACGTTTGAAACTTCCAAGAAACTCTCCCAAAGGGTCCCAAAAAAGGCCATCAAGGAAGACCCAAACTCTGCCTAGATACTTCCTTAGAAAGGAACGACAATCAGTAGGCTTTGTGACGCCACATCAATTGGGGAGGCGTCATTAAATTCTTACCGTGGGAGCTAAAGACCCCACATAAGTATACAAATTTAAGCCTAAGGCACACTAAATCTGGAAAACACTTGTAAAGTGTTGCCTAATACGTATTTGGGTACACTTTTCAAGTGTAGCCTTAGTTGTTAGCTTTTGACTACAATAATATTGGCGACACTTCTAAAGTGTGCTCTTTGATGGTATCGACAACACTTTTTAAGCGTTGTGATATCTTGATAAAATTGGCAACACCTATTTACACATGTGACTACACTATTAAAGTATTCTATTTTTATAAATTTAGAAACAACACTTAACAAGTGTGGCCTTGTAGTTTTTCAAAAAATTTCACTAAAATATTATTTTCCCTCCAGCATATATAACTCTCCCTCCAATTTCAAAATTTCAAAAATAAAAAAGAACTTCTTCAAAAATAAAAACACAATTTAACACTTAAAATTGAACAGCCATTGTAATTTTGTCCAAATAGCTATTCTTGGATATGAAACCCTAACTCCTACAACCTTTGTTCTCATTTCCCCCAAACAAATAACCATTGTCTCTTCTCCGCCTAAATGGTGCTCGAGGTTGTGGATCCACCATTACAATTTTTCAACATAACATTAAGTATTCACGAAATTTCTTATCATTTGAATGATAATTTTCATTGAGGTGTCAAATGTCTTGCCTGTGCTTTAAATTTCCACAATTGAAGAACATAATCGTTTTGGTCAAGGTCATGTACGGTATCGAAGGGATCCTTTGCCAACTCAAGAGATTGTTGCGATATGCAAGAAATACAAGGTAATGTTGTGTTTGATATCTCTTCATGGAACTTCTTATTCAACATGTCAATAATCTTTTGACTTTCTGCAGAGAAGTACAATGTACTGAAACAATTGAGTTTGTTCTACTATGGGAGTTAACTTTCAGGAAGAAAAACACATTTTGATTAAAGAAATCAATACAAAAAGTGATATCTATGTAATGTTGGACTCTTTTAGGTTAGGTATAAATATGTTTCTTTACTTTTTCATGTAATGTTGTTTATTATGCTACATTGGATTTTGTGAGTATGTTGAGGTTTGCCCTCATTATTTGACAAGAAAACCAAAAATAATTTCCCTCATATGAATTTATTTTGGTCATCTGGTAACTCCAATACATGAAAAGTAAAGAAACTGATAATTATCTTACCACTGTAAGCATTAGGTCTCCTCGTAGTTCTATGCTTAATCATGTACATAAGGAAAAAGTGTTGCCTTTATACTTCATCAGCCACACTTTTAAGCGTAGCTACTTTCTCAACACTTGAAAAGTGTATCCTAATGTCAATGGTAACGGATCTTTAGGCCATCCCCCGAAAAGTGTTGCCTAAAATCAAAAAGTGTAGACTTTTGTCAAAGGCCACACTTTATGCTAGTTAAGGACACACTTTACAAGGGTGGCTAAAAGCGTAAAACTTTGTAGTGCATGAAAACACTCAGAGCCAAATGTCGGTTTGTAGTAAATCCTGTCGATGGATCTACAGGGTGTTAATTGGAGGCGTCGATGCAGCCTACACTAAGCTTGTAGGCGCACTATCCTCAGGTGGTTATTTCATGTATCTTTGGGTATATCAAGTTGTTTATAAGATATAAACACCATTACTAAATTTCTTTTCAAATTATACTTTTCCCTCTGATAGAAGCTCAAGAACAACTTGTAGATTGTATTGTGATTGTTTCTTCATCAAGTTTTCGTGGTTATATCCTAATATAAGGTATGATCATCCTTCATATTTAGATAAAATTAAATCTAAAGAGCTATTTCAAATGATTTGAAGGAACATTTCATGATCAAAACTCCTATCTTTCAATCTAGCCATGTGTTCTTTCTCAAAACAGTTTCAAAAGTATTCTTATGATGATTTGATATTTATATACATAATTTAAAGTTAATTTCAATCAGATTTCATGATGAACCCATGTTCCTTCTAACTCTAAAATTATCCTATATTATGTTTAATGTGATTGACGCATTTGGGTTTACCCTCAAGACATAAGCGTCGTCATCCTTTTAACGTACTAAGACTAGCCTCTTAGTCTCATGTAATTACATTCATAGGTTGAAAAATGTGGAAAATTTTAAAACTTTCATTATTACTACTTGGAGGTTTACATAGACCAGTACACACACATAATATATATTTATATCGAGTATACATAGACCATACATATAGGAAGGTTACATGGCCTTCTACTCTTATTTCTCATACATATATGCAAATATAAGAATAGTCTAAACGATTGCCTTTCTCATACCATATAAACAATTATGATAATATTGATATAACCCTTACATCAATTTTAACAAGAAAATATATAAGTCATACAAAAGTTTAGTACTCAATTGAAAAGGAAAGAAATGAAAGATTTATCAAGCTAATAAATAGTCCGTAAGCTAGATGGTTGCATTGCCCTTGGAAGTTGAGGACCTACCCCACATTGACTAAAGGAACAATCTTAGCCATCAACATTGTTGTCTTCCAAACTTTTCAACAACCGGAACTTAAAATGTTTGGGAAAAGGGACGAAAATGGGTTAGTACTCAACATTTACTTAGTATGAGACCTTTTGAACATACACAAGCAAAACTTTCAAAAAAGTGACTTTTGTAAAATCATGCCATTTTACCCCATTAGGGACGTAGGGCAAAGCCAAGCAAGCCATATCAATCAAGCAAGCATTCTTACTAAATAAACAACTAATACCAATCCCAACTTGCTTGAAAACCATGATTTACTACAACCTTAACATGAAGGAATAACATCACAAGAATGAATAAGAGTCAACAATATCATGATAAGCAAGATAACTGTTCACAAGTCCTTATCAAGTCAATGAGTGTATTGACCATGCAAAGCCCCTTAACCTTACTCAATCAAGTATGCTCAATAAGAAACAATGGCCAATGTCAAACTTTACATATCATGACATTTGGGTTAACATTTCGTCACACATTAACATTATAACCTAAGGCATATTCATAAATAAACTAATGAACATATAGTATCAACAATGGTCATGGTTATCATATATACATCATATCTTACCATATCGTAAACATATATAAGAGTGTCCTCCAAAGACTCCCCTCAAGAATAACTAGTGCAAGGTTTAGGTAGAGTCTCATACCCCAACATACAATAATCTAGACCTCTTAGGTTATCTAATTAAGAGTTCAAGTCCTTTAATTCGTTTTACCTTTTGGGAACATCTTTCCCTAACCGACATAAACCACATGATCTAGTGTGGAATTCGGTTTCATAAGACCCTACTGCAATAGAAGGCGGGTTACTTGCCAAGGTTGTACAAAAACATGAAACATAGCAACTACGTTGATCCACTAGCTAGTATTCCTATGGGGGAAACATATTTCAAGAACTAAAAGATTTAGTTAGGACCCTTTTTATGCGCTATGCATTATAGTCTCCAATCTCAAGAGTAATATAGTGTCATGCCTTCCCCATGAAGGGAGGTACACTCATGAATCTAGTTCACTCGGTGCTAAGGTAGAGTCCCTTTTTGAAATGTCTTTGATCATTTAATTATCAAACATAACTTAGTTTAGGTCAAAGAGTCTACCTCTTGTATAATAATCACCATAATTAGCTCAATAAGAATTGTATGAGTATGAATCCTTTCATCACAATTGATATAAGTGAGGCTAAAACATTAGAATTTCATAGCATATCAAAGGACATTGATAGTTTTCACCATCCTCATATCCCTTACACCTTAATTAACCTCACAACATAGTAAAGATATTTCAATTCAATATCATACAATCCTATAGTCCTAGTATAAGGCATAATCTAATATAATATCATGACTAAACAACAATTATTCACAATTGGAAATAAAGATAAAGATTCTAAGATTTACCACGTATTTTTCATAGTCTATCAAGGTATTACCATCAACCAATGACTCAACCAATTTTGGGGAGTAACATCATCACTCAATGATAACCAATAAGATGAATAGGCAAATTGCATCTCTATAACGCAATTAAACACTAGATAAAAATTTATGACAAAATACATAGGCTTATTTCACATTATAATTCATAACCAATTATAGGAATATAATTCATACAAATTAAATCATAATAACACCATAGGATACTAATATAATCAATAACCAATATAATGATCACAATACAATATAGGTCAAGATTATATAGTAGAATTAGGGATGGTGGATCATATTCTTCAATTTAGACCAAAAAACAAACAACTAACATAATCATGTTAAAATTCATACTAATCTATCCAATATAGCCTAATGAATTCATCAACAAATCAATTCATCACTTCAATTTCGTATTTGGATGAAACCCATAAGAGAACTAAACTTTTGAAATCTATTTTGAAGGAACCCTTTCAGGACTGAGTCTTAAATGTGAATTAGATCCCATACCTTAACATTTGAAAACAATTTGATGGTGTCCCTTTTAAGCCCACCAAACACTAATCCTTGTTGGTATTCAACGGTGCGTTCAAGTAGAAAGAGAAAAAAGAGAAAAGGAAGAGTTTATTGTGAGTTGTCTTTAGATAATGAGGGTTGAGGGTATTTATATTAGGTCTTAATAAACATAATTAAACTCCATTAAAACCCTAATGAATGACCTGACCCCCTAGCTAATTAGATGAAACAATTTTAAATAAATTAGGAAACTTGACCCTCACAAATGATATTCCAATCAAGGGGCTGTCTGTAAGTCAATGTTCCCACACCCCTAAGTCTTGCACTCCATTGATGACTTATGAGACTCTGCAAGAGAGGGGATTTCATTTATTGTCTATGTGTAGGACCACGGTGGCATCGACGCCACGTCGATACACACAGACCGTAGCTTAAACCTCTGCACTCCGTGGAAGAGTTAAGAGGTTTTGCGGGTGAAGAAAACTTCTCAAAAAGCCTAAGTGTGTGACGACAGTAGCATCGACACCCTGTTGGTCCACCCTCGGGTTGTCTGTTGTCCCATCAATGCACACTATTAGGCAGTTTTCCTTCAATCACTAGGGTCCTCCTCAAGGGCCCTTGATTGGTCCTTGGGGAGTCTTACCCGGATGTTTGAACTATGAAATAAATCAAACACCTATTAGATACTCTTCCACCATTTTTTCGTACATTTCTGACTCCTAAAAGTTAGTCAAATAGTCTAAGGCACACTAACACCCCTTTGAACCAACTTCTCGGATGTCATGGACATTCTTGGACTTTTTTTTAAACCTCCCAAATGACCTATATTCATTAAATATGGATTTAGAAACAGTACTTAGACCTTATGACACTTATTTTTGGCTTTACGACACGTCTTGGTTTTTCAAGGTGTTCCATTATCCCCCCCTTTAGGAACTAACGTCCCCGAATGACGCGAAAATTCTTTTAAAGGAAAGAATAAACTCAAGATTAACAGCCCAACCAATGAACAATATCAAATCAAAATAGACCTTGTAATTTCAACAATGCAAATATCAAAACTCATAGAACCACAAATAAGGCTCAAAACACTTCATCATGAGATTCTCCCTTCTAAAAACACTTATGATCTCTACACACATTACATGAGTCAATTTGCACAATGTTCACTTAGCAAAAATCTCCATATCATTGAATAAAGACTAACCAAAACAAAATGCACAACGTAACTCAAAACACGCAAAAAGTAAAATTTCAACTTTTCAAAAGAATTACTACAGTAACTTAACTATAATGTTTTTAAAAAATGCATAATGTGCAAAACATCACCAAAAAATCAAGAAACCTCAACTTCTAGTCGTATTTATATCATTAAAATGAATAACTAACCTTAATTCTCTAACTTCTACTCTTATTTATATTATTAAAAGGAATGACCAACCTTTATTCTCAAAAAGATGATTGTAACGGGATATCAACTAGATGATTCTCCCATAATACCTTTACGGAAACCACCTCTTTATTGCTCAACTTCTTGACTTGGCTATCAAGAAATTGAACTGGAACTTCCTCATTACAGAGGTTATACTTGAGTCCACGACCCTTAAGAGGAACAATGGTCTCAGGATCACCGATATAGTATTTCAACATAGAAACATGGAAACCAGATGAACCGAAGCCAATTTACTAGGAAGTTTCAATTAATACAAAACCTCACAAACCCTTTGCAAGATATCATAGGGACCCACATAACAAGGACTAAATTCCCCTTTCATGCAAAATCTAACACCCCTTTCATTGAAAAAAAATTGAAATAAACTTTTCACCTTCTTCAAACTCCAAATCCCTTCTCCTGTGATCGGCATAAGACATTTGACGACTTTAGGCAGTTTGCAATCGGTTCCTTATGATATGAACTTCTTCAAAAGTCTTACAAATTAACTCAGGACCAAGAAGCGATGTCTAACTCACATCAAACTATAGGATAGGAGGCTTGCACCTCCTGTCATATAGGCTTCTTAGGGAACCATGGAAATGGATGAAATAAAACTATTATTATGGGCAAACTCCACCAAAGATAAATATTTATACCAATTCCCTTTAAAATAAATAATGCCCTCCCAAAGCATATCGTCAAGGGATTGTATTGTACGTTCCGCTTGACCATATTTTTGGGGATGAAAATTTGTGCTCAACTTCACGGTAGTACCCAACCCTTTTTGGAACGAACTCCAAAATCGAGATGTGAATTTTGCGTCCCAATCCAATATGATGGATAACGGAATTCTATGGTGGAAAACAACCTCATCTAGGATGATTCTTGCATAATCCTCCATTAAATATGAAGACTTAATGGGAATAAAGTGATCGGACTTAGTCAATCGATCCAAAAGCACCCATATACAATCATATCACTTTTTAGTCGAAGGTAACCTTACTACAAAGTCCATGTTTATTTCTTCCCACTTCCGAGTAGGAATTTGGATCTCTTGTAGTAAGCCACCCAGCTTTTGTGGTTCAGTCTTTACTTATTGGCAACTAAGACACTTAGTAACAAACTCCACTATGTCCTTTTTTAGACCTTCCCACCAATATATCTCCCTTAGGTCATAGTACATTTTTATCGAACAAGGGTGAATTTAGTAGCGGGACCTATGTGCTTCTTTAACGATCCGATGATTCAACCGATATACACTGGAAACACACAATCTCCCTTGGTACCTAATGACACCATCCCATCCCCCCTAAGGAGAATGATTCTTTCAACTTGTCGAGAACAGATTGTTTCAACTTCATTAAGGCTAGATCAAGGTTTTGTTTTGACTTCACCTCATCCATTAAAGATGACTACGAGTTATGATTAACTGTAGCACCCCCATCCAAAAAACTCTTTAAACTCACCCCCAACCTAGACAACCTATGTACTTCCCTTGCTAGGTCCTTCTTGGCTTCATCAAGATTGGATATACTACACATAGACATATGACTTAGAGCATCCACAACTACATTAGTCTTTTCGGGGTGATAAAGGACACTAATATAATAATCTTTCAACAACTCTAGCCACAATCTTTGTCAGGGATTCAATACTTTTTGGGTAAACACATAATGTGGAGTCTTATGGTCGGCAAAGACATCAACATGAACCTCATACAAGTAGTGCCTCAAAATTTAAAAGCTAACACCACGGCAGCTAACTCAAGGTCATGAGTGGGATAGTTTCTGTCATATATCTTAAGTTTGCTAAAGTCATAGGCTATAATTTTCCCATGTTTCATAAGCAGACACCCCAAGCCCACTCGAGATGAGTAACAATGTTCTACAAAACTTTTGTGCTCTCCGGTGAAGTCAACATCGTAGTAGAAGTAAGCATATCTTTTAACAATTGGATGCTTTTCTCACACGCCTAAGACCACTCAAACATCTCACTCTTTTGGATCAAAGTAGGCAAAGGAGATGCAATAGAGGCAAAACTATCTACGAATATCCGATAATAACCTTCTAGACCCAAGAAACTCCTAATGTCGGTTGAAGTCAATTATCTATTCCAATTTTTCACTGCCTCCATTTTCCATGGGTTTACCTCAACTCCCTCACCAAACTTGATGTGCCCAAGAAATGTCACCGACCTCAACAAAAAATAACACTTACTATATTTGGCATTCAATTAATATTCTTTAAGGGTTTGCAATACAACCCTCAAATGACCCCTATGATCCCCTCATTCTTCGTATATACCAAGATATTGCCAATGAATACTATGAAAAATGAATCTATGTATGAAAAACACTATTCATTACGTCCATAAATGCCGCCAAAGTATTAGTTAGACCAAGAACACATAGTGGTCATTCCTAGTCCAAAAGTCCGTCATTGGTATATCTTTACCTCTAACCCTAAGTTGGTGATACCCCTACCTCAAGTCTATCTTTGAAAAGTAGTTCATCCCTTGTAGTTGATCAAAGAGGTCATCAATCCAAGGTAGAGGGTACTTATTCTTAATAGTAACCTTGTTGAGTTCGAGGAAATCAATACACATTCTCAAGGACCCATCTTTCTTCTTCACAAAGAAAACTGGAGCATCCAATGGAGAAACACTAGGCCTTATAAGACCCCTATCTAGTAAATCTTTGAGTTGATCCTTCAACTCTGTCAACTGGGGTGGAGCCATCCGATAAGGAGGAATTGTTATGGGATTTGTATCCGGTATCAAATCAATGCCAAAGTTAATTTCCCATTCACGGCGAATACTGGGAAGGTCATTAGGGAAGATCTCTAGAAACTCACTCACTAAGGGTACCGACTCGATGGGATGAACTTCGGAGTCTAGATCTTGGACTCTTACTATATGATAATGACAACCTTTTGGGATCATTTTCCATGCTTTTAGAAATAATTAATACGACCTCTACGAATATAATTTCCGCACTTCCACTCAATAACAGGTTCATTTGGGAAGTTAAACCTCACCACTGTTGTCCTAAAATCAATGGAGGCAAAACATGCATGCAACTAATCAATACACAATATTACATCAAACTCAAGCATATCGAGTGGTACTATATAAACAAACGGAACTCTATTGGGCAATATTATTGGAAAATTTCTATTTACCTTTTTTGCAACAATCGACTCTCCAAGTGGTGTAGACACTACTAAAGGTTATGAAAAATATGGGGCAAAATGTAATACTTTTTAGCTACTAGAGGTTTAGAAAATTATAAAGTAGATCAGGGATCAAATAAGATATATTCATCAATAGAGAAAACTTCAAACATACAGTTCACCACCTCGGGAGAAGTCTCTTGCTCGCCTCTAGAGCAGGGACAATAGAAGCGTTTCTTCTTTGGAGAATCAGTAGAACCACTTGCTTGAGCTATACCACTACTTTTGTCTTCACACTTCAAATTTGGACAATCTCTCATCTTGTGACCAATATTGCCGCAACTAAAACAATTATCCATTCCCTTAAGTCAGTCACCATAGTGCTTTTTCCATACTTTCCTCTAATTGGCTTTCAATTTGGTGAATTAGTACCTTTTTTCTTCATAAATTAGGGTTTGACACCCTATCACCACTAGATTTATGTAATTTGGAAGGGGCTTTATTAGAAACCCACTTCTTAAATCAAGTCTTGTCTTGTATTTCAGGCCTATTATTTGAAGAATTTCCCTCAAATGACCATTCTCTCTTAGCATCTTTACTCTTCCGCTTAAGCCTTGCCTCCTCAACCCTTATTTCATTCACCATAAGAAAGGAATGTTCATTTATTCATGTAGCATGGCCGAATGGCACTCCTCTAGTAAGTCCTCCGACCCCCTCGTAAAAAAATGACTCATCTAGTCTCTGGAATTGGAGACCAAAGAAGGATCATATTCGGATAAAATAATGAATTCCAAAGAGTAGTAATGGAAACTCCACCACTTTTTATTCCCTCATCTCCGTAGGAAAAATAGATCTACAAAAGTCGCCTTAAAGATCTCCCAAGTTACCGGACCAACTCCTTTAGGCCTATTATCCCTCCATTGCACATATAATGCTTTCACCACGTCATTGAATTGATAAGTGGCCAACTCGGCCTTCTCACTTGTGGACAAGCCTATAGGCAAAAGTAATTTAGAGAACTCAATGATTAATTGTTAGGGGTGTTCATCAACCTTAGACCCATAGAAAATTGGAGGGTTCATTCGCACGAAGTTTCTTAGACGCGAAGCCATAGTAGTGACTTGTTTGAGGACGGTGCACAACCTCCCGATTTGCTTTTTGGTTATAGCTTGGGCTTGAGTCATGGCAGCTTGTGATTAATGGTAATAGCTTTGCCCATTTGAAGAAGTGCGGCCTTTATATTTTCATCTATCAAAGGGAGATAATTGACCAGTGCTTACACCACATTAGCATCTTCTTCAAGTGGAGAAACTTGCTCACCATGCGAAGGATCTCCCCAATTTGCAATTTCAACTTCAAATCCTCAAGCCACATTCCATCGATCGTTACTACTTCTTATAAGCACACCCATATGATTAAATGCAAAAGCACACCATAAGTATACTTTATTGGCATGATATAAGATTTGCAATAAATAGTGTGATTCCTCAGCATCATATATGTTCCTACTCATAGGTGTGGCGTGCTTCACATTTATGAATACAAACCTACATAGACTTGGTAGAGAGAGATATAACTCAACGATATTCAACCTCATGCTCTGATACAAAATTTGTCACATTCGGGTTTACCCTATAGACGTAACCCGCGTTGTCGTCCTTTTCAAGGACTAAGACTAGCCTCTTAGTCTCATGTCTTTACATTCATAGGTTGAAAAATACGGAAAAATTCAAAACTGTCATTATTACTACTTAGAGGTTTACATAGACCTTTATATACACATAATATTTATTCATATTGAGTATACACACACCCTTCATACATATATGTAAAATGCAAGAATAGTATCAAAGATCGTCTCATATCATACCATCTAAACGATTATAACAATATGGGCATAACCCTTACATAAATCAAACACGACCATAAAAAAGTCATACAAAACTATAATACTCAATTGAAAAGGAAAGAAATGAAAGAGTCATTAACCTAATAACTAGTCCGTCAGCTATGTGATGGCATTGCCATCAGAAGTTGAGGACCTACCATCTTCGATAAAAGGATAAATCCAACCCTTCAACTATATTGCCTTCTAAACTCTTCAACAACCAAAACCTAAAATGATTGGGAAAAGGGAATAAAATAGGGTTAGTACTCCACATATACTATGTATGAGACCTTATGCACATACATAAGCAAAACATGCTAAAAAGGTACTTTTGTCAAAGCATGCCATTTTACCCCTTTAGGGACCTAGTGCAAATCCAAGCAAGTCATATCAATCAAACAAACATGCTTACTAACTCAACAAGTAATACATATCACAACATGCTTGAAAACTATGATTTACTACAACCCTAACTTCAAGGAATATCATCAGAAGAATGAATAAGAGTCAATCATATCATGATAAGCAAGTCAACTACTTAAAAGCCCTTATTACGTCAACATGTGCAATGACCAAGAAAAGCCCCATAACTATACTCAATCGAGTATCCTGAATAAGAAAACATGACCGATATGTAACATTAGATATGATGGAATTTAGGTTTACATTTCATCATACATGTCACGACCCAATTTCTCGAGCCATGAAGGCACCTACTATAACCCATCAGTAGGTAAGCCAAACCACAACCCAGAACCACACATAATGGGTGTGAGGGTAGAAACTAAACAAGACTAAGAAAAATTACTATAACAACATAAGCAAACCAAAACATAAATACAATAAAGGATCCCTCCCAGAACCTGGAAGTCACTAATACAGAGCTACCAACAAAACGAGTACAAGTCCCACCAGTGGACCACCGAAACTAGACTGTCTCGAAAAGTAAAAGACAAGTCTTTATATAAACAGATGGAGACTGAAATAGTACAAAACGCTGTGTGCTCACCCCTGTCTCCAGACTAGAAATTCTCCAAACTCAATCAACGCTGACTACTGGTGCTCGGACCTGCATCACGAAAATAGATGCAGAGCGTAGCATGAGTACCAAATAACAGGTACCCAGTAGGCATCATCGGCCGACTGAACTAGAAAAGTAAAGCACTATGAAAAGACGGAATCACAAAACTAGAGGTCAAGAACAGAAGGCTAGGTAACACAATAATGCACACGAGTGTATAAAGATCTAACTAAATTAATATAAATAAGCTAACTACACCTAACTGGACCCACCATAAGCCCAAAAGGTACACCCATGCACAAGTTTAAATAAAAACCCGAACGGACCCCCATAAGCCCGACGAGTACACAAAATAACTATAACTTAAGGAGAATAAAACTCGAGGCCAAAGAACACCGAACCAAAAAGTAGAATCTACGGTACGGAGGTCGGGCCTTGAACCGGACGCTCACAAGAATTACGCAAGTAGCCAATTGCAAAACATAAGTAACTGAGGCCGGACCTCTAACCGGATGCTCTACATGCTTGAGGCCGGACCTCTAACCGGATGCTCTACATACTTGAGGCCGGACCTCTAACCGGATGCTCTACATACTTGAGGCCGGACCTCTAACCGGATGCTCTACATAAGTATGTGGATGGTCGAGGCCGGACCTTAAATCCGGATACCCGACAAAGATGTCGATATAGCTGCTGAAAGAGTCTTTATCTATCCATAATCATATAAACCCATGGAACACCATCCAGACTTAGCTAATCAATGTAAGACCTTAAAGTCGAATAGAAACTCAACTTTGAATCACGGAGCGGAATTCATTGTCATTGACGTAACTCAAGAAGCCGTAACATCGAAGAAATAAGAGTAACTATCACTAGAGCAAGCTCATCGTCTAGCTAAATACCAACTATCAGACTCAAGTCTACTACATCAGTCTACAAGGATTTAAGCCGGCCGAGCGACGTCAGGGCTAAACTAAGTCCTACCGACTTTGAATCATGCATTTCTAAGGAAAACCCTAGTCAAACCTAAACTAAGGCCCAACATACTTCTGATAACCAGTATTCAAACATATAAGTAATTCATATAGCAAAGAAGGTCAATTAATAACAATAAACATGCTCACAGTTACCCGATAACTATCAGAAAAAGGCCAAAATATGATTTTTAACACCTATGCACGATCCAATAACTACCCAACCCAAATTCCAACTAATCAACATGCATTCACATGTTCGAGTTCAATCTAAGAAGAGAAACCATAGCCTACCTGAACGCAGCTCACGCGCGCTCCAAAATTCACTCCCCGGATCTTTTACATTCTTAAAGGCCTCGAAACGTTGATACACTATCAGAAATAGAGTCACAACGTTATTACAATCATTTAAACACTAAAATCGCAAGAAACGGAGACGGGTCAATTTCACGGTCAAAATGGAAAAAGTGGGATCCGCGTTGAGAAATCCCGAATTAACCCCAAATAAAAGTCCTAAATAACTCTCGGAACTTGTATACCCGAATGGAACACAATTCAGGCTTCAAGACAGTCCCAACATGAACATGCAACAAAAAAAACCCAAATTCTAAGCTAAAAATCAGCAATAATGGCAGCAGCTACTTACAAGATTTTACCAAAAATGAAGCTCCAACAGCCAAAACCAATCACACCACGATGATCCTCACGAAAAACCCCACAATTTAGGCTCTTGAATCACTTTATTCGGACCTAAGATGGCCAAGAAATCACCTTCTAAAATTTCCCAAAACTTGTGCTCGAAAATGAGCTATGACAGCATTTAAAACCAAAAATTTACCTCAAATCGTGTCCCCAAATCAGATTCCAAGCTCACCAATGCGTTGCCCTCGAAAAATCTCACAACTTAGCCTTTTGAATCGCCCAATTTGGAGTTGTATAGCTCAAGATATCAAGATTTCCAAGTAAGACACAATGCTGAAAGTTGGGCTTTTATAAGGGCTGCACCAGATTCATCTTTGCCTACTTTCTTTAAAGTCTCCGACGGGTGCTCGGAATCCGTTCGGAACCTGATAAAAATAAAATAGATATGCTACCCTACCAAAGTCGACATTCCGGACTCAAAGGCGCAGTCGAAATTTTCATCAGAGGTCATCTCGATAAAATGTGGGTCCCACTTCCATTGGCCATTTTAAGTCAAAAACCACAAAAGGGCTCGGAAAAATATCAAAAAACCTCAAAACCCGAAAGAAGGGTCAAACTAGACCAAACTCGACATTCCAGAGCTAACCGCGCTGACGGAATTCTCATCCGAGCGCGTTTACTCAGAATGTTGACTAAAGTCAAACTTAGCCTTTAAACTTAAAGTTAAAACGCCTAATCCCACCAACTCACACTGAAAACTTTGGGAGTAATGTCGACAATGCTACTAGACTAAAATGACCCTTCTGGAACTGATGGAATCGTCAGAATTAGATTCTGATGTCATCTTCTTGAACTTTTGATCGAAAATGATCGTTCAAGGTTCATAAGCTTCAAAAATACTAAAACTCACAAAATAACAAAACGAATGACCAGGTGACCGACCTGTCAGTCCCAGCAAGTCATAAATGACTTGGAATCGCTATAGGAACGCTCTAAATGATGCACAGAAGATAAAACACTAAAAATGACAAGAAGGGTCATTACAATATCCACTACTAAAAAGAACTTTCGTCCGCGAAAGTAAGGGTCAAGAAGTACCTGAAGGCTCAAACATGCCGGGAAACTGCTCTCGCATCTCCTGCTCGGTCTCCCGGTAGCCTCCTCGACTGAACGATGCCTCCAACGGACCTTAACAATAAGAATGGCTCTCGAGCGCAAATTCCTCACATCTCTAGCTAGGATGGCAACTGGCTCTTCTACAAATGTCAAATGATCATCCAACTCAATTGCATCATACTGGAGCACATGGGACTCATCAGGAATATATCGGCGTAGCATCGAGACATGGAAAACTGGATGGATGGCTGAAAATGCTGGAGGTAGGGCCAACTCATAAGCAACCTCCCCAATTGTCCGAAGTATCTCAAAAGGCCCAATATACCTGGGGATAAGCTTACCCCGTCTCCCAAATCTCATCACACCCTTCATGGGCGACACGCGGAGAAATACCCGATCACCAACAGAGAATCTCAAAGGTCGACGCCTCCGATTCGCATAACTCTGGTGCCTACTCTGAGCTGTCCTGAGTCTATCCTGAATCACTCTCACCTGCTCCAAAGCCTCCTGAATCAAATCTGTACCTCGCGGCCTAGGCTCTGTAGACTCGAACCAGCCCACTGGAGTGCGACAACGCCTACCATACAAGGCCTCAAACGGGGCCATCTGAATGCTAGAATGGTAGCTGTTGTTATATGCAAATTCCGCCAAAGGCAAGAACTGGTCCCATTGACCACCAAACTCCAAAGCACAAGCCCGTAGCATGTCCTCAAGGACCTGAATAGTACGCTCTTACTAACCCATCAGTCTGCGGGTGGAAGGCTGTGCTCAGGTCAACCCGGGTGCCCAACTCATCCTGAAAGGTCCTCCAAAAGCTAGACGTGTACTGAGAACCCCGATCTGATATGATAGAAACTGGCACCCCATGAAGTCGAACCACCTCCCGAATATAGATACGAGCAAACCTCTTGGCACTAAATGAAGATTGAACGGGAAGGAAATGTGCTGACTTGGTCAATCGATCAACGATGACCCAAATACTATCAAACAAATCATCTATACGAGGCATAGGGTAACCGTTCTTCATCGTCACCTTTTTCAGCTGTCTGTAGTCAATGCACATCCTCAAAGTCCCATCCTTCTTTTTCACAAACAGAACAGGAGCACCCCAAGGCGACACACTCGGACGAATGAACCCCTTTTCTAAGAGGTCCTTTAACTGAACACTGAGCTCTCTGAGCTCTGCAGGAGCCATCCGATAAGGCGGAATAGAAATAGGACGAGTGTCAGTCTCCAAATCTATAGCAAAATCAATGTCACGCTCTGGGGGTAGGCCAGGTAGATCTGTAGGGAACACATCTGCATACTCTCTAACCACAGGAACTGAGTCAACTGAAGGGCCCTCCCTACTCACATCTCTGAGGTGGGCCAAATACGCTAAACACCCAGAAGCAACCAACCGCCTAGCTCGAATAAAAGAGATTATCCCCGTCGGTGTGTGACTATAAGCAGCCTGCCACAATACCGGGGAAACACCAGGCATGGATAAGGTAACAGTCTTGGCATAGCAATCAAAGACCACATGATATGGGGATAACCAGTCCATGCCCAAAATCACATCAAAATCAATCATATCTAGCATAATAAGATCAGCTCTAGTATCATAACCCTGGATAGTCACTAAGCAAGATCGCAATACTTGATCCACTACTAAGAACTCACCTATCAGGGTCGAAACATGAACCGGCTCTGCCAAAGACTCGGACCTCATACCCAATCGGGGAGCAAAATAAATAGATACATACGAGAATGTGGACCCTGGATCAAATAATATTGTAGCAGGATGATGGCACAAGAAGAGCGTACCTGAGATGACATCGTCAGATGCCTCAGCCGCCGCCCTTGTCGGGGCAGCGTAGAAATGGCCCTGAGCACCTCTACGTGGTGTACCCGGTCTATCACCTGACCTGCCTCCCCGAGCTCCACCCCTGGTACCCTGTCGACTCTCTCGACGGTCCTCAATCTGACCACCTCCTCTAACCGAAGAAGACACGGTTGAAACTGGTTTAGAAGTAGGTGGAGCTAGTACAATCGCCCCCTGACCTCGCCGGGGGCATTCTCTAGACCAATGGTCAAGAGCACCACAATCATAACACCCCGAAGTTGAACGCCCTGAAGTAACCCGACTACGGCATGAAGGAAAAGAATCTGATCCCCTCGAATTCTGGCCTGTACTAAAACCACTCTGCTGATATTGGCCTCCCTCAGAAACAGGTAATGCCGCCTGAACAGGCCGACTGGTCTGACCCTGCTGGAACCTCTGGCGTGGCCTATCATATGAGTCCCTCCCCCTAGTCTGCGACTCGCTATATCTGCCCTGGTAGCGTGCCCTCTTATCGCTGCCCCCTTGGGCCTCACGATGAATATGCTCCATGGATCGGGCATGATCGACCACATCAAGAAAAGAACGGCCAGCTGAAACCATATGCTCTGTGTCAACCCTCAAACGGTATCGCAACCCACGTACAAAACAACAAACTCTCTCTCCCTCTGTGGGCAGGATCATAGTAGCATGGCGAGACAACTCATGGAACCTCGCCTCATACTCTGAAACGGTCATAGATCCCTGCTCCAATCTAGAGAACTGATCACGAAGCCTGTCTCTGACGCTCCGTGGCATGAACCGGGCCAAGAAAGCCTCTGAGAACTCACTCCAAGATATAGGAGGAGATCCAACTGGCCTAGACTCTCGATACGCGCGCCACCACTGCCTGGCTGGCCCACGGAACTGATGAGTGGTAAAGTCAGCTCCTCTCGACTCCAATAGTCCTAATGACTGTAACTGCTCCTGGCAAGTGAGCTGGAACTCGTGAGCGTCCTCTCCAATCGCCCCTGAGAATATAGGCGGTGCCAACCTCTGAAATACCGCAAGCATCTTCTGATCCCGCAGTGGCATCTCTCTAACCTCTAAGTCTGGTGGGGCGGCCACATGAACTGGTGGCGGCTGATCTTGCAGCGCTGGTGCTGGTGCTGGTGCCTGTCGCATATCCCCAATAGCTGCTAATATCTGAGTCAAGAGGGAATGAAGATCAGGTGCCGCAACTGGTGCGGGTGGTGGCTGGGCTGGTCTCGGCCCCACTGGCTGTGGCGGTACATGCGCTGCATGAGGCTCCTCCTCCATATGTTGGGCACGTGCTGCAGCCCTACCTCGACCTCGTGGTCGACGTCTACCCCAAGCTGAGGCTCCGGGTGCATCTCCCCCGAATGCACCGCCTCGCGTGCGAGCCATCCCCCGTAATAGAGTGAAACAACTGAGATTTTAAGAAACAAACAAGACACGCAGCACGAATTCGAAACAAAATGGATATTTTCCTAAATACATCCTGTAGCCTCCTGAAGATAAGTTACGGACGTCTCCGCACCGATCCGCAGGACTCTACTAGACGTTAGCTCTGTAAAAGTGAGACCGTTGAACCTAGGGCTCTGATACCAACTTGTCACGACCCAATTTCTCTAGCCATGAAGGCACCTACTATAACCCATCAGTAGGTAAGCCAAACCACAACCCAGAACCGCACATAATGGGTGTGAGGGTAGAAACTAAACAAGACTAAGAAAAATTACTATAACAACATAAGCAAACCAAAACATAAATACAATAAAGGATCCCTCCCAGAACCTGGAAGTCACTAATACAGAGCTACCAACAAAACGAGTACAAGTCCCACCAGTGGACCACCGAAACTAGACTGTCTCGAAAAGTAAAAGACAAGTCTTTATATAAACAGATGGAGACTGAAATAGTACAAAACGCTGTGTGCTCACCCCTGTCTCCAGACTAGAAATTCTCCAAACTCAATCAACGCTGACTACTGGTGCTCGGACCTGCATCACGAAAATCGATGCATAGCGTAGCATGAGTACCAAATAACAGGTACCCAGTAGGCATCATAGGCCGACTGAACTAGAAAAGTAAAGCACTATGAAAAGACGGAATCACAAAACTAGAGGTCAAGAACAGAAGGCTAGGTAACACAATAATGCACACGAGTGTATAAAGATCTAACTAAATTAATATAAATAAGCTAACTACACCTAACTGGACCCACCATAAGCCCAAAAGGTACACCCGTGCACAAGTTTAAATAAAAACCCGAACGGACCCCCATAAGCCCGATGAGTACACAAAATAACTATAACTTAAGGAGAATAAAACTCGAGGCCAAAGAACACCGAACCAAAAAGTAGAATCTACGGTACGGAGGTCGGGCCTTGAACCGGACGCTCACCAGAATTACGCAAGTAGCCAATTGCAAAACATAAGTAACTGAGGCCGGACCTCTAACCGGATGCTCTACATGCTTGAGGCCGGACCTCTAACCGGATGCTCTACATACTTGAGGCCGGACCTCTAACCGGATGCTCTACATACTTGAGGCCGGACCTCTAACCGGATGCTCTACATAAGTATGTGGATGGTCGAGGCCGGACCTTAAATCCGGATACCCGACAAAGATGTCGATATAGCTGCTGAAAGAGTCTTTATCTATCCATAATCATATAAACCCATGGAACACCATCCAGACTTAGCTAATCAATGTAAGACCTTAAAGTCGAATAGAAACTCAACTTTGAATCACGGAGCGGAATTCATTGTCATTGACGTAACTCAAGAAGCCGTAACATCGAAGAAATAAGAGTAACTATCACTAGAGCAAGCTCATCGTCTAGCTAAATACCAACTATCAGACTCAAGTCTGCTACATCAGTCTACAAGGATTTAAGCCGGCCGAGCGACGTCGGGGCTAAACTAAGTCCTACCGACTTTGAATCATGCATTTCTAAGGAAAACCCTAGTCAAACCTAAACTAAGGCTCAACATACTTCTGATAACCAGTATTCAAACATATAAGTAATTCATATAGCAAAGAAGGTCAATTAATAACAATAAACATGCTCACAGTTACCCGATAACTATCAGAAAAAGGCCGAAATATGATTTTTAACACCTATGCACGATCCAATAACTACCCAACCCAAATTCCAACTAATCAACATGCATTCACATGTTCGAGTTCAATCTAAGAAGAGAAACCATAGCCTACCTGAACGCAGATCATGCGCGCTCCAAAATTCACTCCCCGGATCTTTTACATTCTAAAAGGCCTCGAAACGTTGATACACTATCAGAAATAGAGTCACAATGTTATTACAATCATTTAAACACTAAAATCGCAAGAAACGGAGATGGGTCAATTTCACGGTCAAAATGGAAAAAGTGGGATCCGCGTTGAGAAATCCCGAATTAACCCCAAATAAAAGTCCTAAATAACTCTCGGAACTTGTATACCCGAATGGAACACAATTCAGGACTCAAGACAGTCCCAACATGAACATGCAACAAAAAAAACCCAAATTCTAAGCTAAAAATCAGCAATAATGGCAGCAGCTACTTACAAGATTTTACCAAAAATGACGCTCCAACAGCCAAAACCAATCACACCACGATGATCCTTACGAAAAACCCCACAATTTAGGCTCTTGAATCACTTGATTCGGACCTAAGATGGCCAAGAAATCACCTTCTAAAATTTCCCAAAACTTGTGCTCGAAAATGAGCTATGACAGCATTTAAAACCCAAAATTTACCTCAAATCGTGTCCCCAAATCAGATTCCAAGCTCTCCAATGCGTTGCTCTTGAAAAATCTCACAACTTAGCCTTTTGAATCGCCCAATTTGGAGTTGTATAGCTCAAGATATCAAGATTTCCAAGTAAGACACAATGCTGAAAGTTGGGCTTTTATAAGGGCTGCACCAGATTCATCTTTGCCTACTTTCTTTAAAGTCTCCGACGGGTGCTCGGAATCCGTTCGGAACCTGATAAAAATAAAATAGATATGCTACCCTACCAAAGTCGACATTCCGGACTCAAAGGCGCAGTCGAAATTTTCATCAGAGGTCATCTCGATAAAATGTGGGTCCCACTTCCATTGGCCATTTTAAGTCAAAAACCACAAAAGGGCTCGGAAAAATATCAAAAACCTCAAAACCCGAAAGAAGGGTCAAACTAGACCAAACTCGACATTCCGGAGCTAACCGCGCTGACGGAATTCTCGTCCGAGCGCGTTTACTCAGAATGTTGACTAAAGTCAAACTTAGCCTTTAAACTTAAAGTTAAAACGCCTAATCCCACCAACTCACACTGAAAACTTTGGGAGTAATGTCGACAATGCTACTAGACTAAAATGACCCTTTCGGAACTGATGGAATCATCAGAATTGGATTCTGATGTCATCTTCTTGAACTTTTGATCGAAAATGATCGTTCAAGGTTCATAAGCTTCAAAAATACTAAAACTCACAAAATAACAAAACGAATGACCAGGTGACCGACCTGTCAGTCCCAGCAAGTCATAAATGACTTGGAATCGCTATAGGAACGCTCTAAATGATGCACAGAAGATAAAACACTAAAAATGACAAGAAGGGTCATTACAATACATTAACATTATAACCCAATTCGTAAATGAAATAATCAACATATAGTATAAAAAATATGCCATGGTCATCATATATACATCAGATATTATCATAACATAAACATATATAAGAACCTCATCCTATTACACCCCTCAAGGCTAACTAGTTCAAGGTTTAGGTAGAGTCCCATACCCCAACATACACTAAACTAGACCTCTTAGGTTATCTAAGTTAGATTTAAAGTCCTTTAATTCATTTTACCTTTTGGGAACATCTTTCCCTAACTGACAATTCAGGGATGTTAAAAAATGACGTGAAACCAATAAGCCGAACCGATAAAAAAGTTATTTGTTTATAGTATTGGGTTATTGGTTTAGTGGTTTTGATAACGGTTTTGTTTTTTTTTGTTTTTGGGTTATTGGTTCTTAATGGTTTAAAGTTTTTGCTTAATAGGTTAAACTATAACCCAATAGTAAATTAAATAATTATATTTATACCATTTTTTTATATAAAGTACGCGATTAGGTGTTTAATTTCCTACCCTTATTTTTGGCTGTCTTAAATACATGATTATTTTACAATGTAAAAGTGTTTGCTTTTGAGCAAGATGTAACTTGTGAACTCAAGTGCATGGTTTATTTGGTTTGTCACGTTGATTATAAGTGATTTTCAATGTATTTTCTTATCTGTCAAATCTTAACCGTTAAACCTATAACCGAACCGATAACGATCAAAAACCGATAAACTAATAACTGATAGGCCAATATCTTAATGGTTCAATAACGGTTGAGCATCTCTACAAACTGATAGACAATAAGCCAACCCGATAAACTTCAAAACTGAACAAAACTTGCCAATACACAGCCCTAATTGGCATAAACCACATGATCTAGTGTGTAACGTGGTGTCATTAGACCCTAAACCAAAAGAAGGTGGACTACTTTCCAATGTAGTACCAAAACAACAAACATAGAAACTATGTTGATCCAATGTCTAGTATACCTATGGGGGAAACATAGTTCAAGAACTAGGAGATTTAGTTAGGACCCTCTTTATTATCCATCCATTATAGTCTTGAATATCATGATTAATGTAGTATTCCTACCATCCTTACGTGGGAAGGGACACTCCTCAATCTAGTTCACTCGGTGCTAAGCTAGAGTATTTTTTTGAAATGTATTTAATCCTTCAATTATCCATCATATCATACATTAGATCATAGGTTCTACCCCTTGTATAATCATCATCATTAATAGATCAATAAGTATTGCATTAGTATAAATACTTTCATTACAATTTATATAAGTGAGGTTAACACATTAACATTTCATAGCATATCAAGGCACATTGATAGATTTTACCATCCTTATATCACATACACATTAATCAACCTCAAAACATAGCCAAGACATTTCAATTAAACATCATACCACCCTATAATCCTAGTATAAGTCATAGTCTCACGTAATATCATGACTTAATAACAATTAATCGCAATTGGATATAAAGATAGAGATTCTAAGACATACAAAATCTTCCTCATAATCTATCATCAAGCTCTTACCATCAACCCATAACTCTACCCATTTTGGGGAGTAACATCATCACACAATGATAACCAATAAGATAACATTTTTGGTCGAGTTTTACGTTTTCATTTTATATGAAATTAATGCGAGATATTCTAAACTAGTACACGATCATATTTGGGTTGGAAATTTCCAGTCAAACATAACCAAATACAAACGAAGGGTCTTTGAGAAAGAACCATTCACTAGAGCCTATATCTGTCAGACCAGCCAACCTATTGTTGGCAGTCAACGATGAGTAGGTCAGTCGACGCCCCGTAGGTTGACACTTAGTTGTATGAAGATGTTCACCCTTTTTGACTAGTTTTTTTTATCCAAACTACGAACCAACATGATGATGTGTTTATTGAGTGACGGTCCGTAGGTGACCAGTCGTAGATGTAACGCCTCAAAATGAACTAAGGTGAACTAGAGTCTATTGACTGTTTCTTGTGTTAATTTTTTTAAAAAATTATTTAAGTTACTGTTCTTAGGATTTGTGTGAAATTTGGTTAACTTTTTAGGTCAAATGTCAGAGAGCGTCGATGACGTTCGGCAGTTGTGCCTTAAATTGCGCTTGTGTGTCTTAAGGTGATTGAGTGAGTTTTATGTGTTCTTTTTTCATGAAACTTGCGTGGGATGATACTAAGCCCTAGATTACTCGTTTAGGGGTTTAACGTTTGAGTACGAACCCTCCTAGGACCCACAAGGGGCTTTAGAGAAAGGGCTCAAGCCAATGACATAAATTTCCTTGGAAGTGTCCACCAGTGAAGAAACAGACGGCCAGTGGTCCAACCAATGGCCCGTCATATTTCTCCGTCGGTTGTACCTGCAAGGTTGCTAATAAGGATCCATGCGGAGCTAAATGTCAACCTACGAGACCCCACCAACGGTCCATTAGTTAGGTCGTGTGTTTGAGGTCTTATATGAACCTAGGACGTTAGTTTTAGTGTTTATTAAGTATATTAAACTGTTCTAAACCCTAAGACATAATTTTATATCGCTATACCTAAAACCCAAATCCCCCTCTCTTAGAATTATCTATCGAATCTCCATGGAATATAGAAGTAAAGTAATGCTAGAAGGAATTTGGATGGTTGTTTATTAATCAAAAATGATTTTTATTTCTTCAATATGAGGTATACTATCCATCCTTGAACTTTCTTCCATTCATGAAGTTACATCAAACTAATTTAAAAAAGGGGTTTTGAAAACCAGTTTCTATTATCTTCAACTCTAAATATGTGTCTCGCATAAAAACGTTTCTAATGAATTAATAATGGTATTCATAATTCTTGTTGATGATTTTAAGGTTAAAAATTCAATGGAATGATTTTAAATCATTTCATCTAATGTTGGAACAAGAAATGGGTTAATTGAGCATGAAATGGTAGTCTTTGAGCTTTGGTTTCTTATTGTTGTTATTGTTGTTTAGATACTGACCAATGGGATTTATTATAGTTAAATTAGAAAAAGGTTATAGGTGATTAAATCTTTGATAAAAGGGTAAGTTGTTTATGTTGTTTAGTTTCAATTTTGAAATACGCTTGAGTTATGTGGTCCACCTTCTTGGTGGTGGTGTTTATTTAAATTTTATGAATGTGAAATTACTTCTTCACTGTGAATGAATCCATGAAGGCTTGTTATGTGAAGTAAGATGAAAATGATGCTTATCCTGTTTAATGTGCCTTAAGAAGCTATTCTTTGAAATAGGGTAGAGAGTATGCTTAAATGAAGTTATTCTTGTTAAGTGTTTTATGAAGCTTGTTATGAGAAGTATGTTCACGAATATGTCTAAGATGACTTATATGATTATGTAAAGCATGTTAAAGTGTATGATATGTTTAAAGGTTGTCTAAACATGTATAGAATGAAATGTAAATGAAATATTTATTATGTGCAAAGTGTGCTCACATTTACATACACACTCACACTTAGAAGATTGAATGAATCTAAGTTGAGTAAAAAAGGTTCTCCCGGGGTGGACACTCTTCGTGAATTTAGATGAACTGTCTACTAGCAAACTCACTAGTTCTAATGAGATTTCTAAGATAGGTTTGAGGATGAATGCCCTTCATGAGTTGAGATGTGGTATTCACTAGCTATCCTAATCCTATAGAATATAATGTTGAGAATATGTGTGGAGTTATGCCTAGCACCAAGAGGATATTAAGGAGAGGTAGATTACACTTCGTGAGTTTAGATGTTGTATTCCAATATACCTCTTAATATGAGTACTCCTCGTGAGTAGAAAATTATTTGCTTAGTTCCAATCTCCTTATTCCTTAACTATGCACCTTACTCTAGGAAAGTGAGGATCGCTAATCCGATAGAAATTAATGTTGGGATTCCATATCTACCTCTCATGTTCTATATTTGTTAAGCTAATCCCCCACAAAAGAATTGATTGAACTTAGTCTTCTAAAAGACATTCTTCTTAATGTACGTGGTGGTATGGGACGTTGTCTACTCATTGCACTAGGTAGGACCTTCCCAAAGGATGACTTGGTGCCAAACCTTCTAAAATAATGTACTACTTAAGGTAGGTGGTGGTATGGGCCTATATCTACTCATTGCACTAAGTAGGCATTCAAAAACAGAAAACTTTGGTGGTTTGTTGGCCGTCTTTTAATGCCTTTCCATTGAGTGAGGGACTAGTTTCTCGCAAGTTGAGTAATCCGAAAGTGGTAGTATTGAGGATTTTTAAGGTGTTTATTTAAGTAGGGATATGCATACATCCTTTATGTCATACCTTATGAGTCTTAGGATAATCCCGAGGTAGGGAAACTCTTACGGAAAATGAGTTAATTTTCTCTTTCGCTTGTCATTGGAAGTTCACTCACTTAGAATAGGATAATTCATTGTGAATTGTTTAAGTGATTAATTGTTTAAGTTCAAATCAGTTGACTGAAATGTTAATTTTGAGCACACTATTATATTTTTGGAAGTTACTGTAAATGCCTCTTTTTGGTTAAAGTTATGTGAGTTCTTCTTTAATTGTCAAATGATTGTTCTCACGTTGATTTGGTTCTAAATTCATTAATGTTATACTTAATTGGCATGAAATTTTATATTACTAAAATGTCCCTTTTTGGATGTTTTTGCATATGTCATACTTAATATATTATTTGTACTAACCCCATATTTTTCTATACTCTATAAGTATAGATTATGGAAGCAAGGTTTAAGTGTAGAACTAAAAGCATGGGAAAGTTCCTTTCAAGACCAAGTGTGTCCTCATATATCCGAGGGTATAATTCCTATCTTCTTAGTTTCCTTATGTTAAGACTTATTATGTAGCTCTTTCCAATGTAGAGGTCCATGTATGTAAGTTCATTATGTCGTGTCTTAATTTGTCTTGTGACGAGACTATTTGTTAATAATTTATGAAAGACTTCCTTTTTTATATAATTTTTTCGTGAAAAGATTCAATTCCATACTACATTTCAAGTATTAGGTAATGAAAGATAGTTAAGGGCTTGTACAAGACCCCCAAGGGTCAAGTGCGCCGGTCACGAAATGAGGGTTCTCCCTAACTTCTAATGGGTTCTTTCCGGTTGTGACAAACTTGGTATCAGAACAGAAGGTTTTGGGAAATATTTTATGGTCTAAAAGTCTCAGAAGCCACATCTAGTAGTATGTTGGTCATTGGTCCTAGTCATCACACATGCAAGGACAAGAGGCTATAGGACAATACAACTTCAGTTTCTTCATTACCATTGGATCGTGCCATAGAACTTAACTCCATAAGGCCTCTCTCTCTTATGTTCGCTTGTCCGGTAGTGTTCTAGGTTCAATTGCTTCAAAGCGGAGACTTTCTATGTTCGAAGGAGAGAAACGTGAGTTTTGATGTTATGATGGTTTTGTGGCTAGATTAGTAGAAGTGAAGGTTAGTTTTGAAATTTTTTTTGATGTGATTCCATTTATGGATAAATGTGAATTATGAGATTGGGATTGTTGTGATGAGAAACATTGTGGTGATGTAGTTCTACGAATGTTAAGAGTGATATTGATTGAATAAAGTGCTTTTGAGAGCAAATGAATTATCTTGTGATTTTGTTAAATGATGGTAGAAATACTTTCAGGTGTAAACTTGAGGAATTTTGTAAGAATGTGGAGATTTTTTAGGAGTAGAGGGCAACCCTCTTGTTTGGTTAATGTTTGAATAGTAATTCTTATGATTTGGTGGATGTTGTTGTATAAACGTTCATTGAAGGAGGAAATCTAGTATGAATATCTAGTGAGAAAGTTTTGTTCCATGAAATTGAGTTAATTGGTGCCTAGAGTTGAATGAAGTAATGTTCAAGATAGTTCATTTAGGTTTGAATCCAAAAAGGGAAGTGGTATGATTAACTTGTAATATTGATGCTTAATCTTGATGTGAATGAATTGAGTGTAGTGTGACTTCCTTCTTTTTGAGAGGCATAAGGGTGAAGTATTAGAACTTGAAGATTGATTTAAAGTATGTGGCGGAAAATGAATGTTGATAAAAAATGCTTTTAAGGTACTTAGTCCAAGAGAATCCTCAAGGGTCACTGAGTGGCAGTGGTATTATGGGATGTCACTCTCACATTGCACTTAGTGAAACTTACCAAGTCTCTTTGGAGTAAGTTAGTGTGGTATTGTCCCTAATAGTGTCATGAAATCTTGTTAAAGTTGTTTGAAAGGTGCATTACCAAAATTTTAAGCATGTAGCATAGTGAAGTTTTGAAGTCATTGTAAAGGAGTCCAAATTTTTGAGAAAATTGCATTTTTCATGAATTACGGTTTCAATATTTTATAAGATGAGTTTATATTGTATTATACTTCATATGATCATGTAATCTTGATGAATTTCTCAAAGAATAAAAATTTTGAAACTTTAAAGCATTTTGGCTATAAATAAGTGAATACTCACTGTGAGATTTCTCATTTTTGAAGAAAATTGTTTTTTATTTGGTTAAAGTTTCATTTTGTGCAAAAGTTTTGTATATGAGTTTTGATCAATGTTTTAGAAGGTAGTTCCTCTATAAAAGAAGGTTAAGGGTGAGTTCTGAAGTTTGTGAAGTTTTTTTAAAAGTGCTTATTATGCTAAGTTTTTGAAAATGATAAATGGTGCTCATTGGTTGTTGGTTCTTTGATTTTGTGTGTTTTTATCAATATTGTAATGTGTTATGTGATACTAAGTGATTCCTTGTTGATCTTGAAGTTTTAGTGTTATTCGAGAACGAATGTTATTCTAAGTAAGGGAGAATGTAACACCCCAAAATGAACTAAAGTGAACTAGATACTCGTAAGTGTTTCGTGAGTTAATTCTTTTTTTAAAAATGGATTACATTAGTGTCATTAATCAGTGTGTGAAGTTTGGTGTTGTTTCGAGGTAAAACGTCCAAGAACGTCCATGACATTCAGAGGGTGTGCTTTAGATGTGGCTTGTGTGTCTTGAGGTGTTTGAGTAAATTTTATGTGTTCATTTTTCTTGAAACATTCATGGGATGTTCGTAAGTCCAATATTAATTAGTTTTAGGGGTTTAATTCTTGGGTACGACCCCACCTCGGACCCACAAGGGTACCTAGAGAAAGAGCCCATGTTTTGGATCAAAACAGCCTTGGCAATGTCCACCAACGAATGCAACGACGACCAGTGGTCAAATCAACGGCCTGTCGTCTTGCTCCGTCTGTTTGAAATGCAAGGTTTTTTAGTCAGGCTCCACTTGGATCTAAGTGTCAACCCACGAGACCCCACCAACGGTCCTTCGATGCACAGACAGTCTGTTGGTTAGGTATCGTCTGTGATTGGTTTAAAAGCTGTAAATTTTCTGCCAAGTCTCGGGGTGTTTGGTAAATTTCCACATGTCTTTATGACCCTAGGACATTAGTTTTATTGTTTATTAGGTATATTAAAGTGTTCTAAACCCTTAGACCTAATTTTTGACCCCTCTTCCTAAAACCCAAAACCCCCCTCTCTCTTAGAATTCTCTCTTAAAATTCTCCATGGAAGCTAGAAGGCAAGAAATACTAGGAGGACCGTTTATGGTTATATCTTCATCAAAATAATTTCTATTTCTTCAATGTTATGTATGGTATCCATAATTTAACTCTCTTCATTCAAGAAGTCCCTTCAATTTAATTTTCCAAAGAGGTTTTCAACCGTAGATGTTATTTAACGATTTTAAGGTTAAAACTTCAATTAGATTATTTTAGAGCTTTTCATCTAATGTTGGTTTAAGATACGGGTTAAATGGGCATGAAATGGTAGTCTTAGAGCTTTTGTTTCTTATTGTTGTTATTCTTGATTAGATACTTCCCAAAGCCTTTATTATGGTGAAATATTGATAAATATTTTATATGTGATGAAAGCTTTGACTAAGGGGTAAGTTGTGTTATGTTGTTTAGTATCAATTTCGAAATTCTCTTGAGTGGTATGGTCCACTTTCTTTGTGGAGGTGTTTATTTAAATTGTATGAATGTGAAGTAACTTGTTTATTGTGAATGAGGCCATGAAGCCTTCTTATGTGAAGTAAGATGAAAATGATGCTATTCTTGTTAAATGTGCCTTATGTGTCTATTATGTGAAAAAGGCTAAAAAGTACGCATAAATGAAGTTATTCTTGTTAAGTATTTTATGAAGCTTTTTATTAGAAGTATGTGAAGGATTATGTCTAACATGAGTTATATGAATACGTAAAGAATGATAAAGTGTGTTATGTGATGAAAAGAGCTCTAACCATGTATAGAATGAAATTTAAATAAAATGATGCTTATGTGCAAGGTGTGATCACATGTGCAGACACACTCACACTTAAACGAGTGTATGAATCTATGTTGAGTAAAAAGGGGTGTTTTGGGGTGGACACTGTTCGTGAGTTTAGATGAAGTGTCTAGTAGCAACATCACTATACCCAATCAGATTTCTAAGATAGGTTGGAGAATGAATGCGCTTCGTGAGTTGACATGTGGTCTTGACTAGCTATTCTTAACCTATAGATAATAGTGTTTAGAATCCGTTGGGAGTTATAGCTAGCACCTAGAGGATATGAAGGAGAAGTGGAATACACTTCGTGAGTTGAGATGTCATATTCCAATGTAACTCTTGAGATGAGTAATCCTTGTGATTCGAGAAAGAGTTACTTAGTAGAAATATCCTTATCACTTAACTATGCTCCCACATAGGTGTAGCTATTAGGAAATCTCTGTAAAACCTAAAAAGAATGACCTTACTCTAGGAAAGTGAGGCTCCCTCATCTGATAGGGGTTAATGTCGGGATTCCATGTTGGTAGGTTGTGGTACTAGACGCTATCTAGTCATTGCAAAAGGTAGGACCTTCTTAAAGGGAATATTTAGTGTCAAACCTTCTACAATAATGTACTACTTAGGTTATGTGGTGATATGGGACACTATCTACTCATGGAAGTAAGTAGTCTTTCCGAAAGAGAAGTGTGTGGTGGTTTGTTGGGCGTCTTTTAATGTCCTTCCATTAAGTGAGCGTCTTTTTTCTCTCGAGTTGAGTAAGCTGAAAGGGGTAGTCTTAAGGATTTCTTTGGTGTGTATTGAAGGACGAATATGCATACTTCATTTATGTCATAATTAAGTGAGTCTTAGGATAATCCCGAGGTAGGGATACTCTTATGGAAAATGAGTTTACTTTCTCTTTCACTTGTCCTTGGAAGTTCACTCATTTAGAATAGGATAATTCTTTGTGAATGCATTAAATGATTGTTGTTAAAGATCAAATTATTTCATTGAAATTTTAGTTTTGAGTCCAGTGTAATATTTTTGGAAGTTATTGTAAATGCCTTTTTTGGTTAAAATTACGTTATTTCTTCTTTCAATATAAAATAATTGTTCTCACTTGGATTTGCTTCTAAATTCATGAATGTTATACTTAATTGGAATCAAATGTTATTTTACTAAAATGTCCTTTTTAACATATTTTTACACATGCCATACTTAGTACATTATTTGTACTAACCCCATACTTTTCTATACTATCTATGTATAAGTTTTGGAAGCAAGGTTTGAATGTTAGAAGGAAAAGGTTGCAAAAGTTCCTCTCAAGACCAAGTGTGTCCTAATATGTACGAGGGCATAATTTCTATGTTATTAGTTTTCTTATGTTAAACATGTTTATGTATCTCTTTCCAAAGTAAAGGGTCGTGTCCCTAAGTTAATTATGTCGTGTCTTAAATTGGATTGTGACAATAAGGTTTCTTAAGTATTTATAAAGGACTTCCTTTGTTATTTTATTTATTCCTAATAAGTTTTATTTCTGCACTAGTTTCATGTCTTTTGCAATCAACGATTTTTAAGTGCTTGTACAAGATCCCACTGGGTCAAGGATGCTCGGTCACGAAACGAGGGTTCTCCCTAACATGTAGAGGGTGCTTTCGGGTTAGCCTACAATTTACCTACTTCATTGTTACGTGAAGGGGTTAATTGATTCACCCAACGTCCAAATGAATATTTGGGTGGTTTCCTAAGGGTATTGTAGGTATTATAAGTGGTTTTATAAGTCTGAACTACTTATTTGAATTCATTATTCTAAAATCACAACCCAAAACCTCTAAAGAGCTCTCTAGAACTCCATTGAAGGTTAAAGGGAGATTAAAGATTGAAGGTTTATTTATCCATTAATTTATCTCAAATTTCCGTTGATTACCATCAATTAAAGTATGGTTTTATTCCTTCAAACTTCTATCATCAAGGAGCCAATCTTAAATGTTTCTTGCAACGACTTTCTTGAAAGATAGATTTCTAACTTGTGATCTAGCCATGGTTCTTGCATTTAATGTTTTTAATCATTGAATAATGAATAATTGATGTTAATTTGATGATTTTAATATAAAATCTTCATGAGCCCATGAAAATCATTAACTCTTCAAATTGGCTATAAGATGGGTCTTATGATTATGTCTTAATGGTTATAAATTCTAGTATAGTTTTCATTGAGGTATTGAAGGATGTAACAATTATTAGATTGATGTATAGGTTTTATTAAATTGATAAATCTATATTTAATTTATTTAGATTCTTTTAGTATTATTTTTTTTGTATTAAATTGATGATCATGGCCATAAATAAGGGTCTTTTTGCATTATATTAGATGATTCAGCTATTTATTGAAGTGGTCAAAATGGATTGGTGGTCCAATGCCCTAATTATCATTATATTATGTAAATATGGTCTTGAATTATGTTGTTATTTCTATGGTATTCTTACGGTGGCGCTGATTTTTTACTTGTGAATGATGTAGCCTCGTCGGCGTTACTTTATATGTTATAATAGTCATGGCCTTGTCGGTATTACTTTATATATAATATGAGGATTTTTTCAATTGATATATGTGAAGTATGATCGTGGATATATTTTTCTGATGTAGCTTAATGTATTTGTTCTTCTATTGATGTTGTTAGATGATCATGTTAGACAATGACTATGTCCTTATGTGTGTAGTCTTAGGATTGATATATGATTCTTTCTACTTTGCTATGTTAGTATTGTTATGATTATAATTATGATAGTTTAGAAGTTTTTAGTATGACTAGTAAGTATGCTTACCTATGTGCTTCTAGAATAAACAGTTATGTGTCAAGTATGTGTGTGTCTTGTTTTTGTAGACTTGTGGCATTTACTTGATACATGTACGATGTGAATATGAGTGCATGAGATAGTATGCTAATGCTTATTAGTCTTGTATATATGATTGACATGTCACCTTCAACATTGCTAAGAAATCTATATTGTGGAACCTTCATCATAGATGCAAGGTTAAGATATACTTGAAGTCAAAAGTCGTAACGGTATCCTTCTTGAGTGAGTGGTGGACTTAAGGATTTATTGGATAAAACGGACTGAAATCATCCAAAGGAAATTCATTTATCTATCCTCTTTGACATTGTAGGTAGCCTTATTAGACCTCTTTGATAAGGTGTAATGTGATTGAGTTTTGAACTAGATACGGAACCTCTTCATATACTCCCTTATGTAAATTACTAAATGAGAACAAAGACTACCACTCAGAGAGTATTCATTAAAGGAGTTGATCTAAGATAAAATAATATTAGACAACAAAGAAACATTTCATATTTTTTAACAATGGGCTTATATGGGATGTGTCCAAGTTCTTCCATTGGCAAGTAGAACATCCGCCATTAGAGGAGGTTAAAAATCTGGTTTCAATGCTTACCTGCCATAGTATACGTTAATTACCCACTAGTGTTGGAAAAGTTTTATGAAGTTTAGGTGGTGGTATGAGACGCTATCTAGACATTGCACGATCAGACTTAAAATATTTTTGTGAGTATGCCACTAGGTCTTCTCTAAGACCATTACATGAATTTCCTTATGTGATTAATGTCTGTTGAATTAAACTAATGAGGAAGTGACATAAGTTGGAAAGTATGTTAATTAATATATACATACATAGAGTAGCTTAAGGGATGCATAGTAAAGGAATGAAGGGGTATAGGAATAGTCAAATAATGTCTTACCTAGGGAAGTCTTAAGAATGACTCTAGATAGGGAAAATAACATAAATAAGTCAACATGATATAAATTTTGGTAGTCGTAATGATTATATGGGTAAACTTGGAAAGAATGTATGGGCAATGTATTCTTGATTTACTTTAGTAAATGTTTCGATAACCTTTAGAAGGAGATTTTTATATTAACGAACTTATCCTACGTAATCTAAAGGATATCTTAGGTGTGTGTAAATTGATTTCATGGGTGGTCGCTTCACAACTCACTCAAGTGAACCTTAGAATCCCTTCGGTAAGATGATTTGATATTTATGCCTTTTGGGTATTCTTTGATGCTAGAATGTGAAGTGTGAATTTCATTTGAAATTACAGTGAACTTACAGTGAGGTCACTGTAAGCTTCACTGTAATGTTAATGTAAATTTGAAGACTTAATGTAATGTTCCTTAAAAATTAATAAAATGCTTATATGATATCTTATGTGATTGTCAAGTGTTAAATGTTTTTCTTATGATTTTTAGGTCAAAAAGAGCATACTTCCATTAAATGTCTGTTTTCATTATTTTTCTTATGCTTATACTATGATGCATTTAGCCAAACTTAGTACAAGTGTTTGTAGTAATTTCATACATTTTGTTATATCTAAATGTGTGGGTGGAAGGTGAGAAGGTGTCTAGAAGGAAATCTTGGATTCAAGTTATCGTTCAAGAAAAAGTTAACCTAATTTTTTGGGTAACATAAGTCCATACACGGGGTACTTGACCTAAAAAGAAGTGTTGAATTAAATCATTTCACATGAATATTACCTTAAAATATTTTCCATATAGTACCATAGATAATACTAACTATCAACATATGTCAATCATAGACTAAAAAAAACTTCCGACACTACCGAAACAATACGAAGTATAGAAACTTAGTCTATTAAAATACTTGAATAAAATAAATATACGGATAGTTATGCCCCCGAGTATAGTGAGTACATACTTCAACATTGCTTGAAAAAGTGTAGATTCCAAGCCTTGCTTCAACACACCTTTCACCGGCTAATCACACCTTTAGAAATAGACAAAAAGTATGGAATTTGTACAATGCATGTACTATGTATGACATAATGCATAAAAAAAGATAAATGGACATTTGAGTCAAACCATTCTTATTTGGGTTAATACTTCATACATAAGTATAAGAACCACATTTAAACACCAAATATCACATTATATGACACATTCCAAGTCATACTCATTTATAGCTATTTATGTAGCATTATAATGAACTCACAGTAAAACTACAGGGAACTCACAGTAACTCATATGACATTAGATGGCATAACATCAAAATACACAACGACGAGACTGTCCTACCAAAGGTGATTCTAAAGAAGTTCATTTCAGTGAGTTCTGAAAGGACTGCGCATACAATCCTTACGAATACACCCAAGAGATCCTATAGTCTACCTAAGATAAGATTATTTTATGCCATGAATTAACCTTTCTACATAGAGTTACTCTAAGACTCCCCTAAATAAGAAAATAAGAAAACGCCCATACCCCCTCTTCAATCCTACTTAATAAATTCTCAAAACTATTCTTGATATTTGTCTTTTTTTTAACATATGTTCACTAAAGTCATTATGTTGATTAACTCATTTAATAGACATTAAACATATAAAGACATTCACATAAAGGTCTTTATTAAAACCTAGTAACTGAAACACAAACATCTTCAATCCCTAGTCGTTCAATGTCTAGATAGAGTCTAATTCCAATACATAAATTTAATAGTAAATCTCCAACATTATCATGTGTACCATGTAATGAGAATGGGCAATAAGAGATATAGACCATGTTAGATAATCATTGAATCCATATTCATGAACCTACTCCGGTGGAGGTTGTTCTAATAACAAATAGTAGAACATAAGACACATCCCATGTAGGCAAATGTTTAAGGAATATGAAGGGTTTCTTTGTACTCTAGCCACCCTTAGCTCGAGCTACTCCCCTAACCATACTCACTCTGTTCTAGCCTTTGTTTTCATAGATTATTTTGATAAAGGATTACATGATAAGGTTTCACATATAGTTCACAACAAAATCATACTACACCATGCAAATGTGGTCCCCTAAGAATGCCATAGAATTGTTAAGATGATAGCTCAACGACTTTCGTAAGAATAATTTCATGTCGTTCAAGCAAACAAACCTTAAGTCCACCATTCACACAAGAAGGATACTATTAAAACTTTTAATTTCAAGGATATCATAACCTTATGTCTTAAACGTTCCACATAAATGACCTTCTATGATATATTAAAGATCATATTCATTTCTTACATATAAAGACCACCAAATCATAGGTTTACCTCATTCGGAATTCAAATCCATGCCCTTGGCTTGCATTTGCCACACGCTCACGGAAAATATAGGTCAAACTAAGTGCAATGTCATAGTAGCATCCCATACTACAACTCGCACTTAGTGATCCTAATGGATTTCAATTAACTGAAGCACTTCACAATAATCATCCATAATATCACACCATAAAACTCATTTGCAAAGATTTCATGAAAATGGTTTTCTCCCATAGAAGGTATAGGTCACACTAAGTGCAATGTGAGAATAGAATCCCATACTACTACTCCCATTTAGTGGTGCTAATGGTTTCTAGTGGATTGAACACTTCATGATAGTCATTCACAACGTCACATAGTAAACACTATAACCTAGTTCAATCAATTTTTTTGTGGGAGTTATCTTAATTGACAAATACCATGAGAGATAGACATGGAATCTCGATATGAACCCTTATCGTATGAGGAATCCTCAGTTGCATAGAGTAAGGTCGTGCTTCTTATCTTTTACATTGCTTTTCCAATAGCTACACCTATGCGGACACATAGTTAAGGGATAAGGAGATTGCTACTAAGTAACTCATTTTCTAGTAACAACGAGTACTCATCTCCAGAGGTACATTGGAACTAGTGAATACCACATATAAACTCACGAAGGGCATTCATCCTCCAACCTATGTTAAATAGCTCATTAGGAATAATGGGGTTGCTACTAAGCACTTCATCTCAACTCACAAAGAGTGTTCACCCCAAGACTTCCCTCATTACTCAACTTGACTTAATACATTCAATTAAGTGTGTCTATGTACATGTGAGCACACCTATGATATAAGCACCATTTCATTATATCAACTTCTATACATGCTTTTAACCATCATTCATAAAAACACACACTCTACATACATCACATAATCATATACTTTACTTAGGCATAATATAATCCAAACATGTTATTCAACTTAATAAAACACAAGACAAGACTCATCTTAAATATAACTTCATTTCACCAATTAGGCCTTAAAATCCACATTCACAAAACATACTAAGTTATATCATATTCATATAATAAACACCTCCACCAAGAAGGTAGGCCATACCACTCAAGAACAATTTACAATAAGAAGTATGTAACATAAGAATCTTACCATTTAACCTAGGCATCATCAAATATAATAAATTTCTCAATATTTCATAATAATAAGGCCCTTAGAGAAGTAGCTAAACTAAAACAACAACATAAAAGAAAGGTCATACCTTAACCAAACATGCATATTTAACCCATTTTTAAGCTGAATGTTTCAAATATCCATATACATGAGTTAATTAGGTTTTTAAAATGAAAATAATCAAAAACATAGAATAATAAAATCATTTAAACTATTTAGAACACTTTTATACGAAGACCCACACCAAAAATCAAAGATGGAAGGAATTTGAGTTTAGAAAACATTTTTGGAATCTTTTGGAAATGACTCCTTGAATGGAATAGGAATGAAGGAACGATACAATACCTCAAGGAGAAGGAAACTCAATAATATTTTATGAAGGCACACTTCCAAACCATTCCTTCTTGCCCTCCTTGTGTCTTAGCTCCAATGGTGACTTTGAGGGAGTTTTCTTGAGAGAGGGAGTTTGAATATTTAAAGTGAGTTGTCTTGTATAGGTTTAGGGATTAAAACTAGCTTAATATAACTTAAAAACCCTAAATAGATCAGCCTAGGGTACTAAAATACTTTGTTTGATCTTACACAAAACAACCCAAGTACGCAGCAAACGTGTAACAGCTTTAGCAGGTGCCAATCGACGACCCAAGCTACTGGGCATCATTTGATAGACAGCCCATGTTGTTGGGCATCCATGTCATAATTGAATTGTTTCATGGGGGTCTAGACTCACCACTATGTATGGGACGATTCCCCCAGTCAACAGGGCTTCGATGGACCTACACCCTGTAGACTGCCTCGTCGATTGAGAAGTGGTCTTGGCAGTTTTGTCCAAGTCTTGGGCCCTTCATCTAGGGACCCTTGTGGGTACTGCTTGAGGTCGTGTTTGGAATTTAAAACCCTAACATAAGTCTTATATGTATCACAAACACCTCACATATGTTTCATGCAAAATCAATACGTAAAAACATTCTCAAACACAACATGACGCAAAAACCCTTACTAAGGCACAACTTCCGAACGCCATGGACTTCTTCGGACGTTTGACCACCAAACTTAACCAAACTTCACACCCGTCATAATAACATTAAATTAACTCATTTTAAATAAATTAACTTAGGAAACACTCATGAAGATCTAGTTCACCTTAGTTCATTTTGGTGCTTTACATTCTCCCCCACTTAGAATAACATATGTCCTTGAATGACACTAAAACTTCAAGAACAACAAGGAGTAACTTAGAATGACATAAAATCAAGGATAAAAATCCAAAATCAAAGAATCAACTAGCAAGGAGCATCATATCACATTTTCAAACCCTTAGAAAAATAGGAAACTCTTGAAAACTTCAAAAAAAATTAAAACTTAGTCTTAACCTTTTCCGAAGGAGTAGGTAACTTCTCCAATATTGAACATGATCATATACAATACATATTAACACATTGAAACATCAATTCAAGACAAGAAAATATGTTTTTAAAAATAAAAAATTTAACACTCAGGTTCACTATAACACTGCCCAACATACTCAAAAATTTAAAATTCAATTTTTCGAGCCTTTATAAATATGACATGATCATATGAACTATAAAAAACCATAAACTCATTCCATAAAATCAAAAAAACAATCATAAAGAGTTATGACTTACTAATCGTTAACTCCGGAATAGTCATCCTTCTTAGCTCCAATCCCATAGGAAGGGTTCTTCTTTGGAGCAGTAGTATCTAGGGAAGTTTGATTGACCTCTTTCCCGATTGATTTGTTGTTGGGGTAATCCCTCATCTTGTGACCTTTATTACCCTATGCAAAAAAACCATCCATTTTGGCATGGAATCTACCCAAATGTTGTTTTCCGGCATGTAGGGACCCTAGTCATCTCAAATGAATGGCGACCACCTTGAGAATTATTTTTCGATCCCTCTCCTTGTTTCCATGGAAGAATCTCAGTGATATAACCTATTCATAGGCTTTTGGTGAATAGAATCATTCGACCTAGGTCTCTTACCCTCTTGCCTTATTTCCCGAATTTTTGACTCCTTAATTTGTTTTACATAGACCATGAGCCTAGAGATATCCATGTAATTAATAAGCATTAACGTACGACACTCTTTTTCCACCAAGCTAGACACACCCATCACAAACTTGTTCATACTAGACATAGGGTTGCTACCATGTTTCGAACATACTAAGAGAGTTGGGTGAATATGAGAGAGTACTCTTGCACACTCTTTTACCCATGACGAAGGTTCATGAATTCAACCATCTTGGTCTACCTCAACTCTAGGGGAAAGAACCTATCTAAAAAGCCTCTTTGAATTCCTCCCAATTAATCGGATGACACTTGAGCTACATCTTTGAGTTGGTGAGAGGCTAACTCCGCTTTGAGTTGGTAGGGGTCACACCCATAGCATTTACTACCTTGAAAACCACATCTAATAAACCTTGTGGATCTTTATTCACCTTAGTGCAATGGAAAGTGGGAGGGTTCATCCTCATGAAATCCCAAATTATAAAAGCACGAGTACTAGCATTTGGTTGGAGCCTATCTCCCTGGTTAGCTTGGGAAACGAAGTGATTGTCGACAACATGAGCTTTGACCGTAATGATATGGTTCAAGTTCATTAGGGAATCCCTCAACTCCGCATTAGTCATATATCCTTCAACAAAAGGAGCTTGAGGCATGGTGGCATTTGAGGCATTTGAGGCTCCTGAGTTTTCGGAGGCACTTGAGGTTATTGAAGGGAACCTCCTCGTTCTCATCCTCTAAACCAACAATATGAACATGGTCAAGAAGGGGGGGGATCCTCTCATTAGCTACACCTACCTCCTCCTACTTAGAGTTTGATCTACTCATATTCATGTCCTAAAAACACAAAGAGAAGAGGTTAACTGAAGACACCTTTTATGACTTAACTTTAAGGCATGACATTAGAATAGAGAAGAAAGTGAAACTTTTATCATCCTATAGCCTCTTGTTAACGGATGTGTCGTGACTCACAGCGATGATAAAAATTCTACTAGATGTGGATTGTGAGACTTTTAGAACCTAAACTATTTCCCATAACCTTGTTCCCTAATACAAAGTCTGTCAAGAGCCGAAAGTACCCCCTAGAAGTTAGGGAGAACCCTCATTTCGTGGAAAGGCGTTATTGACCCTTTGGAGTCATGTAAAATCCCTTTAACTAGCATTAATTAAATAACACATGAAAAGTAATGCGTAATTAAAAAATTTCATGAATAATTTAATAAAATAGAAATCTTTCATATATACTTAAGAAATCTTATCGTCACAAGGCAAACATAAGGCACTACATATAATATCTGAGGGACACAACCCTTTACATTAAAATAATGTACATAATAAGTCCTAATGATAATGATAGGAAACAAAAGACTATATCTTCAAATATATGAGGACATATCAATTCTTGAGAGAGTGAATCTCCCAAGCTTCGCCTTCGAAACTTCCTAAAAGTCTTGAACCTATAATTATAAGGCATAGAAAAGTATGGGTTTAGTACAATTAATGTACTAAGTAGGCATTTGTAAAAACATGCAAAAAGGGATATTTTAGTTAAATTACATTGCATACAATTTAAGTGTAACATTGACGAATTTTGAAACAAATTAACATGAGAACAATCATTTAACACTTAAAGAAGGACTCACATAATTTTAAAAAAAATGACACTTTACAATGAACTTACCAAACTTAACAGTAAACTCAAATGAATATTACAGTGAACGTTTGAACAATTATAGTGAAGGCTTTTCAATAAATGGCGCAGTCCAAGTCATGTGAACCCGTTTTCCTTTAAAGCTTCCCTAACCCAAGGGCATCCTAAGATTACCTAAGGTGAGACAACAAAGGTATTATCAATACATCCCTTCAAGGCACACCAAAGAAAACATTAAGACAACCAAATCATAGGCTTACCTCCTATGCAATTCAAATCACGCCCTTGCTACCATGTTCTACACACTCATAGAAAATATATGTCGCACTAAATGCAATTTGAGAGTAACATCCCATACTACCACTCCCACTTAGTGATCCTAATGGATTTCCACTAACTCAAGCACTTCCTAATAATCATCCACAACATGGCACCATAACACTCATTTGCACGGATTTTATTAAAATGCTCTTTTCCCATAGAAGGTATAGGTAACACTAAGTGCAATGTGAGAATATCATCCCATACTACTACTCTTACTAGATGCTTCTAATGATTTCAAGTGGATTTAGAACTTTATGATAATCATTCAAAACACCACTAGTAAACATGTTAACCTAGTTCAAAGAATTCTTGTGTGGGAGTTAGCTTAATCGACAAAGAAAATTAGAGTTATACATGGAATCCCGATATTACCCCCTACTGGACTAGGGATCCTCACTTGCCTAGTGTAAGGTCATGCTTATTAGATTTTACATGGCTTTTCCAATAGATACACCTTTGCGGGCACATAGTGATAAGGAGATTTCTACTTATTACCTCTTTCTCTACTAACGAGGAGTACTCATCTACAGAGGTACATTCGAACTACTTAATACCACATATAAACTCACGAAGTGTAATCCACCTTCCTTTCATATCCTATGGATGCTAGGCATAACTCCCCACAGAAATGTTAACATTCAAGACTATAGGTCTCAGATAAATAGTGAATACTACATCTCAAATCACGAAGTTCATTCATAGGCCAACCTCTCTGAAATATCTCATTAGGAATAAAAATTTTTCTGTTGAACACATCCTCTAAACTCACGAACAGTGTTCACCCCAAGACTCCCCTCTTTACTCAACTTAACTTTATACATTCAATTAAGTGTGTGTGTACATGTGAGCACACCTTTAATATAAGCACCATTAAATTATATCAACTTCTTTACATTGTTTTAACCTTTATTCAGAAAAACACACACTCTACATACTTCACATAATCATATACTTTACATAGGCATAATATAAGCAAAACATGTTATTCAACTTCACACAACACAAGACAAGACTCATTTTCAATATAACTTCATTTTACCTATATATCCTTCAAAATCCACACTCACAAAACATACTAAGTAATATCAATTTCATCAAATAAACACCGCCACCAAGAAGTTGGACCATACCACTCAAGAGCAATTTACAATAAGAAATATGCTACACAAGCAACTCACCATTTAACAAAGCCAGAATCAACTATTATAAATTTCTCAATATTTCATAATAATAAGGCCCTTAAGGCAGTAGCTAAATAAAAACATCATAAGAAAACTGAAGTTCATACCTTACCCAAACATGTTCATTTAACCCATTTCTTAAGCTAAAAGTTTGAATATGCATATACATTAGCTCATTAGGTTTTTAACATGAAAAACATCAAAACATAAGAGAATAAACACATTTAAACTATTAGAACTCTTTTACAAGAAGACCCATACTAAAAATCCAAGATAGAAGGAATTTGAGTTTAAAAACACTTTTTGAAATCTTTCGAGAATGACTTCTTGAATGGAGGAAGGTTCAAGGAACGATACCATACCTCAAGGAGAAGGAAATCCACTAATTTGTTATGATGACACACGTCCTAACAATCCATTCTTTCCCTCATTGAGTCTTAGCTGTAATGATGACTTTGAGAGAGTTTTCTTTAGAGATGGAGATTTAATATTTGAAGTGAGGGGTCTTTTCTAGGTCTAGTTCTTAAAACTTACTTAATGTAACTTAAAACTCTAAAAATATAATACTATGGTACCAAAATACTTGGGGTAAATTAACAAAAAACACCCCAAGAAGGCAACAAAAATGAAGCAACTTTAGCAGGTGCCAATCAACGACCCAAGCTACTGGGGGTCATTTAATCGATGACCCATGCTGCTGGGTGTCGATATCTTTAGAGACTAGTTTCATCCCACTATGTGTTGGAGGACGCACCCCCTGTCGATGGGGTGTCGATGGGCCTACACCTAGTAGACTGCCTTGTCGAATGAGCAATGGTCTTGGGAGTTTTATCCATGTCTTGGGCCATTTATCTACGGCCCGTTATGGGTCCTAGTGTCACGACCCAAAACCGAGCCGCGACTGGCACCCACATTTACCCTCCTATGTGAGCAAACCAACCAATCTAACCCTTAACATTTTAATACAATATCAACAAAAGAAATGCGGAAGACTTAAACTCATTAATAAAACAATTCAAAACTATTATTATTATCCCCAAAATCTGGAAGTCATCCTCACAAGAACATCTATCTCAAATTGCTAAAGTAAAACTGTCTAAGAAGCTAAAACAACTAAAAAGCTAGTCCATGCCGGAAGTTCAAGGCATCAAGACTTGAAGAAGAAGACCCAGTCCAAGCTAGACGCATTAGCTCACCCTGAATTTCCGAAGGTAGTGAAGACTGGCTAGATCTACGGTTGAGTTGAAGTTGACGGAACGTTTACTGCATTACACAAATAACAAAGAAGAAAACATTAAAGTAGGGGGTCAGTACAACCACAAGTACTGAGTAGATATCATCGGCCAACTCAAAATAGGGAACAGTATATATCAATAATAATGTAAATCAACTACAATACTCAACATGTAGCAATAACAACATGAATTCATCAATAACTACAACCGAGTTCACACATAAGGACTCTAGCCTCAATACCATAGTCATTTGGGAATTAAGTTCATTAGATTGAGTATATTCATTATCTTTCAAGATTCACTATCTTTCTTCCTCTTGTGTCGGTACGTGACACTCCGCTCCTCTATTTCTATCCTGGTACCGGAACGTGGCACCCGATCCTCATATTCATTCTATCCTGGTACCGGAACGTGGCACCCGATCCATTTACTATCCTGGTGTCGGAACGTGACACTCCGATCCTCATATTCATTCTATCCTGGTACCGGAACGTGGCACCCGATCCATATTCTATCCTGGTGTCGGAACGTGACACTCCGATCCTCATATTCATTCTATCCTGGTGCCGGAACGTGGCACTCCAATCCTCATATACTATCCTGGTACCGGAACGTGGCACCCGATCCCCTAATTCATCAAGCCTTCTTTCATACTAAGGCATCATCAATCTCATTATATAATATATCAAGCCTTCTTTCATACTAAGGCATCATCAATCTCATTATATAATATATCAAGCCTTCTTTTATACTAAGGCATCATCATTAACAAGTGAATTAGGGTTCTTTCAAGATTTGGGATTCAAAACTTCATCATGCTCATATAATCACATATATATATATCATATTCATACAAGCTTACAATTAAGCACATAGTAGGGTTTACAATACTATCAACACATAGCATTCTCTATTAAGAGTTTACTACAAGTAGCATGAAATAACCATAACCTACCTCCACCGAAGTATATAATTCAAACAAGCAAATTCCTCAAGCTTTGATATTCCTCTTCGTTTCTCCTCTCACGTTCAATCTCTCTTTCCCTTGTTCTTTCTGTTTGTTTTATTCAAACCCTCCTTCTCTTACACTAATTAACAAATAATTAAGTGTAAAAGAGGACAATAAAACCCACTAATTAACTTAAAGTTACCTCTTTTAACCCCCAAGTAATTAGACTTATTAATATTAACCCTCTATCTTTATAATTAAGGAAAGAATAGTCCAAAACGACCCTTAAAACGTGTAGAGGAATCCTATTCTGCCTGGGATTTGCGCAACCTGTGACGGGCCGTCGTGCCTGCGATGGTCCGTCACGATGGTCGTCGCAGCCTCCCAAAAATCCAGGAGAACTGTGACGGCCCGTCACACCAGTGACGGTCCATCCTGCACCTCCGTCCTGACGGTCAGAAACTCGTTTCTTGTACCAAATTCTCAAAAGTTGAAGTGTTTTGCAACGGAAACTCACGACGGTTCGTCGTGGATGTGACGGCACGTCCTGCAGGTCCGTCACAATTAACAGAAAGTCGATTTTCAGTATCCAATTTCAGAATTCTAAGTATGCTGAAACGATGCACCCTCGATGGGCCGTCGTGCCTGTGACAGTCCGTCGCAGTGCCCGTGGTCTTGGCCAGTTTTTCCAGAATTAAAATCTGCTGCTCAAAACGACTAAACAGGTCATTACAATAGATACCAATTTACCCATCGTTCTTCCCCGAACGATCAAAAGGAGAAAAACAATGGCGAAAAGGAGTACCTGAATCTGTAAACAGATGTGGGTATTTTTCTTGCATATCTGCCTCCTTCTCCCAAGTATCTTCTTCAACCGGTCCATTCTTCCATTGGACCTTGATGGATGCAATTTCTCTCGATCTCAACTTGCGAACCTCTCTATCTAAAATAGCAACTGGTTCCTCCTCATAAGTCAAATTCTCGTCAAGCAAAACTGAATCCCAACGAATGATGTAGTTTCCATCTCCATGGTATCTTTTCAACATAGACACATGAAACACCGAATGCACTCCAAACAGCCCTGGAGGTAAGGCTAATTCATAAGCCACCTCCCCTACTCGCTTTAGTACCTCAAATGGTCCAATATACCTTGCACTTAGCTTACCTCTTTTGCCAAACCGCATCACCCCTTTCATGGGTGAAACCTTCAACAAGACTTGTTCACCCTCCTTAAACTCCTAGTCTCTCACCTTTCGGTCTGCATACTCCTTTTGTCTACTTTGCGCCGCTAGAAGCTTTTCTTGAATGCGCTTCACCTTATCTAACGAATCCCTCAAGAGGTCAGTACCCCAAGGTCTAACCTCAAATGCATCGAACTAACCAATGGGAGATCTACACCTCCTCCCATACAATGCTTCAAATGGAGCCATATCAATACTAGAGTTATAGCTATTATTGTATGAAAACTCTGCCAAAGGTAAGAAGCTATCCCAATGGCCACCAAACTCTATCACGCATGCACGAAGCATATCCTCCAACACTTGAATCGTTCGCTCAGACTGACCATCGGTCTGAGGGTGAAATGCCGTGCTAAGGTCCAACCTAGTACCCAATTCAGCATGCAATGTTTTCCAAAACTTAGAAGTAAATTGCGTACCTCTATCTGATATGATGGATAGTGGAACCCCATGCAATCGAACGATTTCTGAGATGTAGATTTTTGCTAACTTCTCTGCATTGTAAGTCACCTTGACCGGAATGAAATGAGCAGACTTAGTTAACCTATCAACAATCACCCAAATGGAGTCATACTTACCCATTTTCTTCGGAAGACCAACCACAAAGTCTATTGCGATTCTCTCCCACTTCCATTCAGGAATGGGCTTTCTCTGAAGTGTTCCTCCGGGCCTTTGGTGTTCATACTTTACTTGTTGATAGTTTGGACATTTGGCAATAAAGTCAACAATATCGCGCTTCATTCTACTCCACCAAAAGTGTTGCTTTAGGTCGCGATACATCTTGGTTGCACCCGGATGTATAGAATACCTTGAACTATGAGCCTCTGTCAGAATAGTGGTGATCAAATCATCAACTCGGGGTACACATACCCTTCCCTTAATCCTCAACACACCTTCCTAATCGATTGCTGCTTCTTTAGCCTCTCATTGCAAAATTTATCTCGAATCCGGATCAATTTTTCATCATTAAACTGCTTCCCCTTAATCTTGTCAAGGAAGGAGGATCTTGCCTCCACACAAGCTAACAATCCTCCCTTCTCATTTACTTCTAACCTCATAAGGTCATTAGCCAAAATCTGCACTTCTTTAGCCAATGGGCGTCTAGAAGCTTGCAAGTGAGCTAGATTTCCCATGCTTCCCGCCTTTCTACTCAAGGCATCTGCCACAACATTCGCCTTCCCCGGATGATACAAGATAGTGAGGTCGTAGTCCTTCAGTAGTTCCATCCATCTCCTTTGTCTCAAGTTCAAATCTTTCTGAGTAAAGACATACTGTAGACTACGATGATCCGTGTAGACCTCACACTTAACCCCATATAAATAGTGCCTCCATTGCTTTAATGCAAACACTACCGCGGCCAATTCCAAGTCATGAGTTGGATAGTTACGTTCATGCACCTTTAATTGTCTTGAAGCATAAGCAATCACATTCTTCTCTTGCATTAGCACTGCACCCAAACCCGAATAGGATGCATCACAATAAACAATGAAGTTCTTACCCTCTACCGGTAAGGTGAGGATAGGTGCGGTAGTCAACAAAGTCTTGAGTTTCTGAAAACTTTCTTCGCACTCATCCGACCATACAAATGGGACATTCTGCTTAGTCAAGTTCGTTATTGGGAAGCAATAGAAGAGAATCCCTTGACAAAGCGGCGGTAGTAGCTAGCTAACCCAACAAAGCTCCTTATTTCTGACACATTGGTGGGTCTTACTCAATTCTTCACTGTCTCAATCTTAGAAGGATCTACCATCACTCCATCCTTATAAACTACATGCCCCAAGAAGGACATTGCATCTAGCCAAAACTCACACTTAGAGAACTTGGCATAAAGCTTTTTCTCCCTCAACATTTCCAACACAATCCTCAAATGCTCCTTATGTTCCTTCTTACTTTTAGAATATACCAGTATATCATCTATAAATACGATCACAAAGAGGTCCAAATATGGCTTAAATATCCCATTCATCAAGCTCATGAAAGCAGCGGGGGCATTTGTAAGACCAAAGGACATCACTACAAATTCATAATGCCCATACCTAGTTCGGAAAGCGGTCTTTGGCACATCCGCTGCCCGTATTTTCAATTGATGATAACCGGATCTCAAGTCGATCTTCGAGAAGACACAAGCACCTTGTAGTTGATCGAATAAGTCATCAATGCGAGGAAGAGGATATTTGTTCTTAATAGTTACCTTGTTCAACTGCCGGTAATCTATGCACATCCGGAAACTCCCATCATTCTTCTTCACAAACAAAACTGGAGCACCCCAAGGGGATGCACTTGGTCTAATGAAGCCTTTGCTCAACAACTCTTGAAGTTGTGCCTTTAACTCTCTTGATTCCGCGGGAGCCGTTCTATAAGGGGGTATAGCAATGGGGCGAGTGCCCGGTTCAAGATCGATACAGAAGTCAATATCCCTATCTGGTGGCATACCAGGAAGATCTGCAGGGAACACATCCAAAAACTCACGGACTACCGAAACCGACTCAATTGAGGGTACTTGAGTAGTGTCATCCTTGAGATATGCCAAGAAAGTTAAACACCCTTTACTAACCATTTTCTTAGCACGAAGAAAGGATATGATACGCACCGGATTGGAAGTGTAGTCACCCTCCCACACTAACGGATCTGTCCCAGGCTTGGCTAATGTCACAGTTTTAGCATTACAATCCAAGATCGCAAAATTTGGAGAAAGCCAAGTCATACCCAGAATTACATCAAAGTCACCCATTTCTAAAATAATCAAATCTACATAAGTGTTGCTCCCCACAAAGTTCACCAAACAAGACCTATATACCTTTTCAACTACCACAGACTCACCCACCGGAGTAGAAACACGAATAGGCATATCAAGAAATTCACAATGTAAATTTAGACCATTAGCAAATGATGAAGATACATATGAAAACGTGGAGCCAGGGTCAAATAATACAGATGCCATGCAATCACAGACCAAAAGATTACCTGTGATAACAGCATCAGACGCCTCCGCTTCAGATCTCCCAGGGAAAGCGTAACAATGGGCCCTATCACCAGTCTATCCGTTGCCCCTACAATGTTGTGTCGTATTGGCTCCGTTTTGCCCATCACCTCGGCCGTTTTGGTGACCACCATTACCTGGACCACCGCGTCCTCCTGAATGACGGCCTCTTCCATAACCACCCCTACCTCTAGCTAGTAGAGTTCTGTAACTCTTGTTTGGACAATACCTCTTAATGTGTCCAACCTCCCCACATCCATAACACTCTCGGGGTTCATGCATAGGTCTCTCGGAGTAGTGTTGACCGTTCTGAGGTGGACCCCCAACTACAGTCTGTAGTGAAGACTGAATTGGTCGACTTGAGTAACCTCCGAAGCTCTGTCCTCTAGAGTAAGAACCATTAACCTCACCTCCCCTTCGAAACCTTTTTGATGTCGATGTCGTGGTAAAGTCATCTGGTTTCACTCCTTCAACCTCTGTCACAAATTCTACCACCTCTTGGAAGGATGTTGCCGTTGCCGCTATCTGTAAGGCTGAAATTCGCAATTCTGACCTCAACCCCTTCACAAAACGGCGGATCCGTTCTTGTGGACTGAAACATAGTTGGGTGGCATACCTTGATAAAGCACGAAACTTAGCCTCATATGCGTTAACCGTCATCCTACCTTGCTCGAGACTCAAGAACTCATCCCTTTTTCTATCTCTCAAAGTCCTTGGGATATACTTCTCCATAAACAGGGTAGAGAATGATTCCCAAGTCATAGGTGGTGCCTCTGTTGGTTGACACTCAACATGTGACCGCCACCACATTTTGGCGTTCCCTTGAAACTGATAGCTCACGAACTCAACGCCAAACCGTTCTACTATACCCATCTTGTGTAGTAGCTCATGACAATCAACAAGAAAATTGTAGGCATCCTCTGATTCTGCACCCTTAAAGACTGGAGGTTTCAATTTCAAGAACTTACTGAAAAGTTCATGCTGATCATTTGTCATAATAGGCCCAGTAGTCAGACGTGGAAATGTGCCTATTCCCAATGGTGCATCCATGCGGGGAGCCATGGTGGCCGCATGTCGTACCTCTGAAACCGGAGGTGTTGGTGCAGAAACCACTGGAGGTGCCAGACCGTGATCAGATAACCCGCTAAGGTAAGCAAGAACCTGATTGATCATCTCTGGGGTAGGTTGGGGTGGCAATTCCTCATTCTGCCCTTGTTCAGTTTCCCCTTCCTCACCCTCTATTACTACCTCCTCAGTCGGTGGAGGAGTCACCGCCCTAGCATCACATGGGCTAGGGGATCGTCCTCTTCCACTAGAGGACGTCCTCCCACGACCTCTTCCACGGCCTCTTGCCGCTGTTCTTCCTCGAGCCACAGCCCTAGTGGCTGGCTCAGATGTTTCTTGTCTTTCCGTTGTTGCTGCTGGTGCGGTCGTTGCTCTAGTTCTAACCATCTGCGAAATAGAGTGAAGATGGTCAGATACCAATTTGTATCACCTAGATACCAATTGGACTCAAGTAGTAGCACGAAAGAAAGAATGAAAGAATGGAATTTTCCTAAAGTCTTATAGCCTCTCAAGGAAAAGTAAAGGCGCCCCCTACCGTTCCTTAAGACTCTACTAGACTCGTTCTTGTGTGATGAGACCAATGAACCTAATGCTCTGATACCAAGTTTGTCACGACCCAAAACCGAGCCGCGACTGGCACCCACATTTACCCTCCTATGTGAGCGAACCAACCAATCTAACCCTTAACATTTTAATACAATATCAACAAAAGAAATGCGGAAGACTTAAACTCATTAATAAAACAATTCAAAACTATTATTATTATCCCCAAAATCTGGAAGTCATCCTCACAAGAACATCTATCTCAAATTGCTAAACTAAAACTGTCTAAGAAGCTAAAACAACTAAAAAGCTAGTCCATGCCGGAAGTTCAAGGCATCAAGACTTGAAGAAGAAGACCCAGTCCAAGCTAGACGCATTAGCTCACCCTGAATTTCCGAAGGTAGTGAAGACTGGCTAGATCTACTGTTGAGTTGAAGTTGACGGAACGTTTGCTGCATTACACAAATAACAAAGAAGAAAACATGAAAGTAGGGGGTCAGTACAACCACAAGTACTGAGTAGATATCATCGGCCAACTCAAAATAGGGAACAGTATATATCAATAATAATGTAAATCAACTACAATACTCAACATGTAGCAATAACAACATGAATTCATCAATAACTACAACCGAGTTCACACATGAGTACTCAAGCCTCAATACCATACTCATTTGGGAATTAAGTTCATTAGATTTAGTATATTCATTATCTTTCAAGATTCATTATCTTTCTTCCTCTTGTGTCGGTACGTGACACTCCGCTCCTCTATTTCTATCCTGGTTCCGGAACGTGGCACCCGATCCTCATATTCATTCTATCCTGGTACCGGAACGTGGCACCCGATCCATTTACTATCCTGGTGTCGGAACGTGACACTCCGATCCTCATATTCATTTTCTCCTGGTACCGGAACGTGGCACCCGATCCATATTCTATCCTGGTGTCGGAACGTGACACTCCGATCCTCATATTCATTCTATCCTGGTACCGGAATGTGGCACCCGATCCATATTCTATCCTGGTGTCGGAACGTGACACTCTGATCCTCATATTCATTCTATCCTGGTGCCGGAACGTGGCACTCCGATCCTCATATACTATCCTGGTACCGGAACGTGGCACCCGATCCCCTAATTCATCAAGCCTTCTTTCATACTAAGGCATCATCAATCTCATTATATAATATATCAAGCCTTCTTTCATACTAAGGCATCATCAATCTCATTATATAATATATCAAGCCTTCTTTTATACTAAGGCATCATCATTAACAAGTGAATTAGGGTTCTTTCAAGATTTGGGATTCAAAACTTCATCATGCTCATATAATCACATATATATATATCATATTAATACAAGCTTACAATTAAGCACACAGTAGGGTTTACAATACTATCAACACATATCATTCACTATTAAGAGTTTACTACAAGTAGCATGAAATAACCATAACCTACCTCCACCGAAGTATTGAATTCAAACAAGCAAATTCCTCAAGCTTTGATATTCCTCTTCGTTTCTCCTCTCACGTTCAATCTCTCTTTCCCTTGTTCTTTCTGTTTGTTTTATTCAAACCCTCCTTCTCTTACCCTAATTAACATATAATTAAGTGTAAAAGAGGACAATAAAACCCACTAATTAACTTAAAGTTACCTCTTTTAACCCCCAAGTAATTAGACTTATTAATATTAACCCTCTATCTTTATAATTAAGGAAAGAATAGTCCAAAACGACCCTTAAAACGTGTAGAGGAATCCTATTCTGCCTAGGATTTGCGCAACCTGTGACGGGCCGTCGTGCCTGCGACGGTCCGTCACGATGGTCGTCGCAGCCTCCCAAAAATCCAGGTGAACTGTGACGGCCCGTCACACCAGTGACGGTCCGTCCTGCACCTCCGTCCTGACGGTAAGAAACTCGTTTCTTGTACCAAATTCTCAAAAGTTGAAGTGTTTTGCAACGGAAACTCACGACGGTTCGTCGTGGATGTGACGGCACGTCCTGCAGGTCCGTCACAATTTACAGAGAGTCGATTTTCAGTATCCAATTTCAGAATTCTAAGTATGCTGAAACGATGCACCCTCGACGGGCCGTCGTGCCTGTGACGGTCCGTCGCAGTGCCCGTGGTCTTGGCCAGTTTTTCCAGAATTAAAATCTGCTGCTCAAAACAACTAAACAGGTCGTTACACCTAGGTGGCATTGTGCCCGGACATTAAGCCCCTAGACTAAGTTATCTAGGTCCTATGAAAACCTCATATCTGTTTCAAGAATAACAAACACGTAAAACTCACTCAAACAAAATAAGACGCAAGAACATTTTCTAAGGCACACCTTCCGAACATCATGGATGTCTTTAGACGTTTGCCTCATAAAAATTTAACAAACTTCACACACTTCCTAATAACACTAAATTAGCTAATTTTATAATAAAATAAACTTATGAAACACTAAGGAGACTGTAGTTCTCCATAGTTGATTTTTGGGGCGTTACATTAGGGTTTTTTCTTTGGAAAGAGGGTAAATAGGTCTTAAAACAAGTTATAACAGCCTCCTAAATTATGCAAAATACCCCTTTACTTATTTGGACTTTAATACATGTCAAACGTAACTTTCATTTTTGGAATCTTACTCGGGGACAAGTCCACGTCGTGGAGCTTTTCCCACATAATTTTTGGATTTAATTATTGGGTCAGTCTGTCCACATTGTGTCCGCTTGCAGAGAATCTTTTGGCCACGGGAGATCATAGTCCATGACGAGGACCTACTTTATCTATGAACAAAAACATTGCTTCCTTGGGAGTCATGACCGCACTTTTGGACTCTAAATATGTTCATATATATTTTAGTGTTATCCTCACTGACATAATACTCCAAGAAACACATAAAACATACAAACACACAGTGAACTCATAGTATGTCAAAAGGCTAACTTTCGAACGTCTTGGAAGATCTTCGACAGATGACCTCCAAATCACTTTAAATCAATCATACAAGTTCTAAAACACTTTATTAAAATTCATTAACCTTCTTAGGCACAATTGAGGCTATAGACATGTTAGTTCAATTTCAGGTTCTTAATAATTGTTACACTCGTATAGTGGAAACCAAATTCAACCGTCGTCATTAACCTCTCAGAGGTCGCATACAAGACTATTCTTTGCTTAAATAACAATCATATAGGTAAATTTGTGGAAAATTTAAAACTTTTAAGACATAGAATAGTATACATTGACTTCATATGATTACCATATAGAATAATATTCTAATGAGGTCAAACTAAACAACCATCTAAAATCGATTAAGAAATTCAATGAAGAAATCAATATATCGTAATAGTTTGCCAAACGATCTTAGTACAGAGATTTCAATAAAAGTCTGAAATCAAACGCTAGGGACAACATCCACTAGATATGTCTAAAGTACTATGGTATAACGATAGTTGTAGCATCCTCTAACTCAAGAGGACCTACCAAATTCGTGAGATCGCTAATCCAAACTACTTCAATGAGTCTTCAATTTGCTCTCTGATCTACGCCTATAAGTATGGGTGTTTGCACATATACACGTAAGGACTATGCATGATCAAGGAAAGCTCTTCCTATAACAACTTGCCATTTTTGTAAAGTGAAGTCACTACACTTTCTAAAATTGTTATTTGTGAATTATCGTATGTATATGAAATTTATTTAATGAATTCAAAATACACAACTCATTTTCTATATGAACATAATACCTTGGAATCATGAAGATTATTTTAGATTAACTCGAATGAAAATTTTTAATTTTGCTCCTCCCTAACGCGAGAGATCTTCCTCCAACACTAAGTTTATTTTTCATCATTTTTTTCTTATTTTTGTGTAGTTCAGTGATATCCCTAATCATATGTCTTCCTTAAAAGTGCAATGATTCATTATATTCACATACCTACGATAAATCGAGAAAGTAATCCAAAGGACTAGGGAAATGATTTGGCTATCCGTACTACAAGTTTTTCTTTCTATTCTTGTTAAGTTGGGCATGAAATCTTTATAAGCCAATATTTATTTGACAGACCACTCATTAAATCATTTTAATATTATGGAGATTATGGGGCATTTATTAGCCATTATGTTTTACTCCCCTTTATTTGGATGATAAAAGAAGTAAATATAAGCCAATTTTTGTTTTAGTTATGCCCATTATTTTGTCATTTGTATACTGCGAAGATATTGGAGCATATATCTTGATTTAGCCCAAGCCAATAATTTGTTAAAACTTTATTCTTATCAATCACAGATGATTTGACATACTTAGGCTCTTGCTTTCTTAGGTCACTTTGAACTTTCATTTCATATTCTTTATTTCGTACTTTCTCAAAGAAATGTTTAGCATTAAGAGCATTCTAGATAACATGAAATCAGTGTCTGCCAACACCAAAAAGGGGTGGTTCACGGATCAAAGTGAACCTAGATCATGTGATCTAAACATGAAATCAATTGTCTTCCCCACACCGAAAAGGGGTTGTTAACCGGCTAAAGTTAAACCAAGTCCTGTGTTTTCCCCACAATGAAAAGTGGTGGTTTACGTAGAAAGAGAACCATATACTTTCTTGAGAATTTAACCGTCATAGATTATGTGAGCTAAACTTGAAATCTAATGTCTTCCTTACACTAAAAAGGGGTTGTTCCATCGGCTAAAGTAAAACCGTATTTTACCTAGATATATTAGGTGGAATCCACTGGTTGGTTCCTATGATGGCAACATATTTCGAAGACTAGGAGATTTTCTGAGACTCTTATCCACCTCGGTGGATCCTTAACTCATGACGCTTACATGTGCTGGCACAAGCTCATTGCTAGTCTATCGGTGCTTTGCTCAACTACTTTTTCTTTTTAACTTTTACAATTGACACAAATATTATGGAAGTTTGCGTCTATTTATAAGGTTTGCTTAGCTCTTTGGATCACGGGTCATCCCTTTGATTAATTGATGAAATGTGAATTTGACCTTACATTATCATCTTGGTGCTAATTAGACTTGTCTCACGATTATTAACACCCTCTTATTTGAATATCCATAACATAATTGTGTAGGTGTGAGTGAGACTTATCTCACTTCTTTTAACACCTCATTCTGATCACTTTCATAATTCTTAATCTTTTAATTGTTATTACTCACCTTATATTGTTCAATGACATTTGTTAGCTTTTTACCGCTCTTTATGAACTCTATAATCTTTTTAAATATAATTACTTATATTTATAGCTTATTTCGAAAGAGTATGTTGGGACTAGTGCAAATGATTGGCATACCCTTCGTTATAAATTCAAAGTCATATTGGTCATTCTAAATTTTGTATAACTGAGTCATTAGCCAATTTTGTATTATATTTTGCAAATACATTGTAAGCCAATTTATTGGCATAGACTAAACTTTAGCATATTACGGTAATCTAGAATATTGTTAAGCAATTAATTGGAATAAGCCAAACTTTCACTAGACGATGGTCATGAGAATATCATTATCCAATTCAATAAATTTCATGAATATGCTATGATAATTTGATCATTCTAAATAATTAGACATTTAACAGTGAACTAAACGTCATGAATGATCCATAACAACTTCATCTTCTAGAACAAAATTAGGAATTACAACATTATTTAACTCATGTAACTAATACTATACGAATAAAATCTATAGGCCTCATTAGACATTAGCAAATCAAAAACTCTACACAGAATTATCAGTTACCACTACATAACAACATCATATTAGAGATTTCATCTACATAGAATTAGAATAAAAATCACGGATAAGTAGGGAGATAAACATTCAACAATGTCATTGGGAGAAACCCTAGTTTTGATATTCATGAATTCATTAAAGGATTGAAAAGCCTATTGGGGAAATGTATCCAAGCGATAAAAAATATATCTTACGTAAAAATTTAATCTACGAAGATCACCTTGCACAAAAACCATGAAAAATACCTTGAAATTCCCTAAGAGAATCGAGAGAAACTTTCTGTTTCTTTTTACGTTTTCTCACTGTTTTGAGTCGTGAGTTTTCTAGTGTTAGAACGTGAGGCTACGCCTTAGGATATGATATTGACTAATTAAACTTAGGATAATTAATTTAATAAAATAAATTAATTACTCAATTACTAAAACGGCCATCATATATTAACTAAACATAGGAGAGCTATTGACTAAGTCAAATCTACAACTTTCCTAATAGTTTTGGCCTTGAGCTTAATTTTGAATTAATTAATTAAGTTTCTAATTTAATGAATTAAGTGGACTAGGTTAATTAATAATGTACCCCTAATTCATTATGACCATAATCAACTCATTTAGTCCTTCCTAGCTTAGGTAGTATGATGTTTCTTTAAATAGATACTAGGTTAGTGTCACCCAACTAAGTGTTAGGTTAACGGGTGGACTAGATAGTTTATTTTTTTTGCCCTAGGTTAGTTAGATAGTTAGGTCAGTTTGTTAGAATCTAGAATTCATTCTAGAGTTAGGCCCCACATGGATGGGCATGTGCGCACGCCTTCCCCTTACTACCCTAATTAAATTAAGTTAGAGTGGTCGCGTGGTCCCCCTTTGGCCGGTTTCACATGTACTTGCACATGTGTTTCTTGTACACTCCTGACTAACTATTATTTATGTTTCATTTGGAATGTTTACTTATCGTCCCAAGGATCCTAACTATATCCTTGGGCAATACTAAATTAACAAGATTATTTTAAATGATCATGTTCCATGGTACATAGGTTTGACACTTCTATACCTAGTACCTCATATGTTTGGTTGTGAATTATTATGTGTATTTATATCTTAGTGATTTCATTGCAAGTACATTTCTTAGACAAGCTTTGATTTTAATATACACCCTTATGTACATAAAGAAATTGACTAACACCCTTAAGCCAATATTTTCTAATACTCCCAATATTACTAAATATTGGGCATTTTTATGCCTATTTACCCCTTAAACCTATTCTTAAAACTTAATATGCTCTTCACTGGACGAGTAAATTTTAAGAAATGTTACATTATTCCCCCCTTAGGAACATTTCTCACTGAATGACACAAACCTTATGTTGAATTAGAGAGGGTACTTTTGAAAACAATCACCATACTTGAAACTTCTTCTTTGTGAATATTTTATTCACAACTTACTCTTGATGATGCACAACACTCAAAGCTTATCTGAAGCTTCATATCTGAGATTGAGGAACTCCCTTCCCAATCTAAATTTAAATCAATTTACATCACAACTCACGCAACACAAAAATCATGTAAACTCTGTACAAAAACAGCAAGATAAATGTAAACATGAACTCATAATAACTAATATAGTGCAAGCATAAAACACAAAGATATGGACTTTAAACACCAAACTGACTAACGCACTAAAATTTAAGGTTTCATAGACAAAATGAGACTTAAGAAGCGTATATCCAACCTCAAGAATTGGAAAAGTTTGGGTAACAGGATCTCAATCGCCTCGACCTCCCATGTTGCTCCCTCAACAAGGTGGTTCTTCCATAACACCTTTACGGTGTCAACCTCCTTGTTCCTCAGCCGCTTCACTTGGCGATCTATAATTTCAACTGAAACCTCTTAATAAGGAAGGTTCTCATTGACTCCTAAATCCTCAACTGGCAGGATTGATGCTGGATCGCCTAGAAACTATTTAAATATCAAAATATTAAACATTGGATGAACACAAACCAAGTCATTTAGTAATTTCAGTTCATAGGCAACATTCCCTACTCTCTGTAAAATCTCATAAGGGCCTCTATACCTTGGACTCAACTTCCGTTTCTTACCAAACCTTATCACCCCTTTCATGGGTGATATCTTAAGGTAGACTTGATAACCTACCTTGAATTAAGTTTTTTCCTATTATCACCGTATGATTTTTTGTGACTGTAATCAATAGTCAATCTATCCCTGATCATTCTCACCTTTTCCAAGTGTCATTTATAATGTGAGAGCGAAGGATGAAAGAGTCTTCTACTTCAGACCAAAAGACTAGGGACCTACATCTCCTTCTATACACTACTTCAAAAGTTGCCATCCCAAATCGTAAATAGAAGTTACTATTATAAGAGAATTTAAGAACTGGTAAATGATCATCCCAACTCCTCTTGATGTAAATAACACATCTTCAATATGAGACACACTACCCATGCTCAATCGGCTCAATGCAATAGCAACTACATTGGCTTTACCAAGGTGATAGTGAACACTTATTTTATAATCCTTGAGGAGATATAGCCATCTTCTCTGACGAAGATTCAACTCTCTCTATGTGAAAACATAATGAAGATTTTCATAGTCAGTAAATACATCAAACTGTACACCATATAAATATTGTTTCAAAAGTTTTAACGCAAATACCACAACAGCTAACTCAAGATCATGGGTAGGATAATTTTTTCTAATGGATTTTTAACTGACTTGATGCGTATGCAATCACCTTGTCATCCTGCAAAAGAACACATCCCAAACCTAGTCGGGAAGCATCATAGTATACAACATACCCTACACCACTCCTCAAAAATTGAAGAACTGGTGCTGAAGTAAGTCAATCTTTGATCTCTTGAAAGATCTTTACATATGTTCCACACCACTCAAAATTCTCCTTCTTCTTTGTTAAAGTTTTCAATGGAGAAATTATAGAGAAAAAGCCCTCATCAAACCTGCCATAGTAATTTGCCAAACCCAAGAAATTCTGGAAGTCTATAGGAAAGAGGGGTCTCGACCAATTATTTACTGCGTCAATCTTTTTGGATCAACCTCTACACACTTGTCGGAACAAAATAACCAAGAAAGGTCATTGATCTCAGTCAAAACTCGTATATGCTAAATTTTGCATACAACTGATGTTCCTTATGTACATGCAATGTAATTCTCAAATGATGTTCATGATCTTCTCTAGTCTGAGCGCATATAAGGATGTCATCTAAGAATATTATGACAAAAGAATCAAGGTTCTCATGGAAAACCCTATTCATAAGGTCCATAAGCGCGGCTAAAGAGGTAGTGAAACCAAATGACATGACACATAACTCTTAATAATCATACCTAGTACGGAAGGTAGTTTGAGGAATATCCTCTTGTCTCAATGAAAGCTTGTGATACCCTGACCGGAGATGTATTTTAGAAAAGAAAGTTGAACCTTGGAGAAGATCAAATAGATCATCAATTCTTAAACTTGGGCCGGTCCTAAACTCTGAACAAACCCCTACCACACCTAGAACAAACCTAATCTGAGGACCTGATCTTGTTTCCTTCTCCGCCTCTCTTTCTCTAACGAATCTCCTCCAACTGATATGCATGAACAATCAACCTACCATGTTCCATGTTATTATGATACATGGCATCCCTCCTTTCTTCCTTAAGATCCTCCAATACACAAGTCACAAACCTGCTGATCTCATTCCTGCTATTGGATACAACAGAAGAAGCATATATCGAGAGCTTAAAAAATTTCAAGAAATATTTCTCGACTTACATACCTCCTTGTCGTATGTTCATGAACAACTCAACCTTATCCTCTATCTGCTCTATGCAAAAAAACCTCTCCAGAAATACTGTCTTGAGAATGTCCCAAGTGATGTGGACTACTTCTAGTGCTAGTCCATCTGCCCACACTTTGTACCACACTTGAGCCATAACTTTGAGTTGAGATGCAGCAAACTCAGCCTTCTCCTTTTCATTAACCCCCATGGAAAAAAGAATCTTTTGATCTACATCCACAAAATCTTGGGGATCCTCATAAGTCTTGGACCACTAGTAAACTGGAGGTTTCATTCTAGTGAAGTCCCTCAGTGTGCTAGCCATGGTGCTAGCAGGTGGGTTGACCCTGGTAGCTACCTCTATAGTGGCCTGGGCTGTGATAGCCTCTGCGTGAGTAGTGATGGATTGGACAATCTAATCTACTGCTTCTCTTACTTATCTATCTATTTATGCAATTTGGATTACAGGCACTTGCAATCCAACAGCTAGGGCTGTATGAGGAGCTTGGTTGCCTCCAGCAGCTGCTTCTTCGACTCATCTGCTTTCGTTTCTCCTTGTGTTCATTTTATACACGTATGCATAGGAAAGAAGTTAGACACTAGAACGACACAAAATTTCAAAGCTCTTGATAGCACGATAGAGAATGGAAGAATGGAGTTTTCTTATCATCACTTCGTCTCTAACTCATGATTGTGGCGTGCTTCTCAAACATAAGTTAGACACTACGGAAAGTGATTGTTTTGAGCATTAATTCATAGGTAATTTATCCTTATTCTCTGATGTCAAGTTTGCCACCCCAAATTCTTGAATCAAAATCAAACTAGCATTGTTAACCTCTCACAGGTCGTACACAATCCTCTTCTTAGTTTTCATCACAATCATATAGTTAAATTTGCAGAAAATTTAAAACTTTTAAACATAGTGACGTATATATAGACTTCATATCATTATTATATTGAATAATATTATAATAACCTCAAATTAGAGAACCATCTACAATAAATTAAGCAATTCAATGAAGAATTCAATATTTTATAATAGTTTGTCAAACGGCCATAATACAAAGCTTTGAATAAAAGACTAAAACAAAATGCTAGGGACAATATCTACTAGATATGTCTAATGTACTAAGCTATAATGATAGGTGTAGAATCGTCGAACTCAAGAGTACATACAAAAGTCTGGAGATTCCTAATCCAAACCGTTTCAATGAGTCTTCAATCTTCTCTCTAACCCGTGGCTATAAAAGAGTAATATTATATGGTTAGTACACAATTGAACTATGTATGGGTGTATGCACATATACACGTCAGGATTATGCTTGATCAAGTGAAATACATCCTATAACAAAATGCCATTTCAGGAAGGTGAAGTCACTAGACTTTTTAAATAATTATTTGTGAATTATGGTACGACTATGACATATTTTAATGCATTCAAACCACACAAGTCATTTTGTATATGCACATAAGACCATAGAATCATGAACATAATATTAAAAAAACTCGAACAAAAATTTTGAAATTTGCTCCTCCCTAACCCGAGAGCTCTTCCCCCAACACTTAGTTTATTTTTCAGTCTTTTTCTTTTTGTTATTGTGTAGTTCAATGATATCCTTAATCCTCTGTCTTACTTACAGGTTCAATGATTCTTTATATTCCCCATACCTAGATTAAATCAACCAAGTAATCCAAAAAGACTTGGGAAATTATTTGGCTACCCTTACTACAAGTTGTTCTTTACATTTTTGTTAAGTTGGGCATGAAATATCTATAAGTACATCTTTATTGGCAAGGCCACTTATTTCATCATTTTCTTATTATACAGAGTATGGGGCATTGATTATCCATAGTATTTTACTCCTTATTATTGGCATAATATAAAAAAGTCATTTTAAGCCAATTTTAATTTAGTTATGCCCATTATTTTGTTATTTGCATAACGTTAAAATATTGGAGCATATATGTTTATTTTGCACAAGACAATAACTTGTTAAAACTTCATTCTTATAATTCACAGATGATTTGTCATACTTAGACTCTTGCTTTTTTAGGTCACTTTGAATATACATTTCTTCTTCATTCTTTATTGTTTTCATAAAGAAATCTTTAGCATTAAGATCATGCAATCTAATATGAAATCAGTGTCTGCCCCACACCACAAAGGGGCGGTGCACCGATCAAAGTGAATCTAGATCATGTGAGAAAAACATGAAATCTAGTGTGTTCCCCACACCAAAAAGGGTCGTTCATTGGCTAAAGTGAAACGAAGTCAAGTTTTTACCTTACACAACATAGAGGTAGTTTACAGCTAAAGTAAATCGAATACTTTTTTGAGCATTTAACCAACATAGTTCATGTGATCTAAACATCAAATAAAGTGTCCGCCTCACACTTAAAAGGGGGGTTCCACCGGCCAAAGTGATACCGTATCATTCCTAGCTCTCTTGGGTGGAATCTACTGGCTAGTTCCTATGATCGCAATGTAGTTCGAAGACTAGGATATTTTCAGAGACTCTTATCCAACTCCGTGGAGCCTCATATCATGTGGCTTACATGTGCTGGCACAAACTCATTGCTAGTCTATCAGTATATTGATCAACTTCTTTTTCTTTATAACTTTTAGAGTTGACTAAAACATTATTGAAGCTTTCTTCAAGTTATGAGGTTTACTTAACTCTTTGTAAAACCGGTTATCCCTTTCTTTACTTGATTAAATGTTCATTTAACCTTACATTATTATGTTGGTGTTAATGAGACTTATCTGAAGACTATTAACACCACCTTTTGTGAATATCTTTAACATAATTGTCTAGGTGTGAGTGAGACTTGTCTCAGTTATTTTAACACATCATGATGGTCACTTTCTTATTTCTTAAACTTTTAATTATGCCATTACTCACCTTATCTAGTTTAATGAGATTTGGTAGCTTTATAACACTCTTTATGAACGTTATCAACCATGTTCAATATTCTTACTTATATTCATAGGTCATTTGGAAAGGTTATGTTGGGACTTGTCCCAATGATTGACATACCCTTGGTTATGAATTCAAAGTTACATTTTTCATTCTTAATTTGGTATAACTTAGTCAATATCCAATTTTGTGTTATGTTTTGGAAATACATTGTAACCCAGTTTATTGTCATATATTAATCATTCGCATATTATGCTAATCTAAAATATTGTTAGCCCATTCATTGGCATAAACAAAACTTTCACTAGACGATGGTCATTAGAATATCATTAGCCTATTCAATAAACTTAATGAATATTATATAGCAATTTATTCATTCTAATCAAGTTGTCATTTAATAGTGAACTAAACTTCATGAATGATTCATAGTAACTTCATCTTCTCGAACAGAATTTTGCATTAAAACATTCATTAACTCATGCAACTAATACTCTAATCATAACAATAAAATCTACAGGCCTCATTAAACATTAAACGATCAAGAGACGTACACATAATGATTAATTAGCACCACACACCAAAAATATGTTCGATATTACATATACATACTATTAGAATCGAAAACAAGGATAACAAGGGAGATAGACGTTAAACAATGTCATTGGGAGCAACCCTAATTTTGATATTGTTGAATTCATAAAATGTTTGAAAAATATCTTTGTAAAAGGAATCCAAGAGATAAAACCCATACCATATGTAGAATTGAATCTACGAAGATCACCTTGCACAAAAACCTTGAAGAACACCTTGAAGTCGCCTAAGAGAGTCGAGAGAAACTTTCTATTTTCATTACGTTTGTTCACTGTTTTGATTCATGGTTTGAACGTGAGTATAAGTCTTAGGATCTAATCTTTACTAATTCAACATGGTTATTAAAGTTAATTTAATAAATTGATTACCTAATTAATAAAATGCCCATTCTAGATCGACTAAAAATAGGAAAGCTTTTGACTTAATCAAATTTAAAATTTTCCTATGAGTTTTGGCCTTGACTTTAATTTTTAATTAATGAATTAAGTTGCTAATTTTATTAATTAAGTGACTTAGGGTAATTAATCAAGTATCCCCATGTCATTAAGACCATAATTAACCCTATTGGACCATACTTGTTTAGGTACTTTGATGTTTCTTGAGTTAGTTATCATTTTAGTGTCACCAGTTTAGGTCTTAGGTTGTCGGGTGTAGCAGTTAGTTTATTTTGATTAGTACTAGGTTTAGTTATTTAGGTAATTTAGTTAGAGACTAGAGTTTTTTAGGAATCGCAGCCCCACATGGCTTGACCCCTAATTGTGTGCCTGCCCCTAACCGCACTAACCACCCTAACCGAATTCAAGAACATATGCATGCACATGTGCTTGAACATGGGTTGCACATGTGCTTGGACTTGTGTTGCTGCTCATTTCTAATTGTCCCAAGGATCCTCACTATATCCTTGGGTACTTCTTACTCTACATGATCATTGCAAATGGTCATGTGCTATGCTGCCTATGCTTGACACACGGATGCCTCGTACCTAATGCGCAAATGCTAGAAAATATATTTTTAGCTTAGGGTCTTTATTGCAGGTACATTTCTTGGACAAGCATTTTAATACATAAAAAAATTTCTAAATTGGGATTACTATGTACCCCAAATACCTATTTTTAAATTTTACAAGGCTTTTCACTAGACATGTTACATTATCCGCCATTAAGAACATTCGTCCCCGAATGATTATACACACCATTTGAATCAAAGAGGGTATTTTCGACAAAAAAACACAATTATATACTTTAAACTTTACTCTGTGTGAATATCTAATTCACAACTTACTCTTGTTGAGGAACATTACTCTAAGCTTATCTTAAGTTCCATATTTGAGATTGCGTAACTTCCTTCTCAATCTTACATTAACTTAATGTATATCACACTAATTCAACATGTAAATCACGCAAAGGCTATAAAAAACAGCAACATGAATGCAAGCATGAACATATATTAACTCATATAGTGCAAGTATAACACACACAGTTATGGACTTAGTAAACCAAATCCGCGTAAGATTTAAAGTCGTATTAGCTAAATATAACTAAGGAAGAGTACATCTACTGTTAAGAACTGAATAAGTGACGGTAACGGGACCTTATATATGCCTCGGCCTCCCATGTTGCTCTCTGAACAAGGTGGTTCGTCCATAGCACCTTAACGCTGGAAAACTCCTTGTTCCTCAACCGTTTCACTTTTCGATCTAATATTTAAATGGAAATCTCTTTCTAGAATGGTTCACATCGGCTCCTAACCCCTTAGATAAAATCTTGTTGGCTTCAAGATTGGAAACTACTTGGCTTGTATGATTTGAACTACACCCTTCCCATTTCAATTCTCACTCATTTCACAACTTAAACGTTACTACCTTGTTTTGATAGTTCATGGTAGCATAGAATTTTTTACGCCAATCCATACCCTGTTGTGGAGGATCTTGTTTTCCCCCAGCAACTGCTTCTCCATCTCTCCTGCCTACATTTCTTCTTGTGTTCATTTTCTGTAACGACCTGTTTAGTCGTTTTGAGCAGTAGATTTTATTTCTGGGAAAATTGGCTGAAACCACGGACCCCACGACGGACCGTCACAGGCACGACGGGCCGTCGCAGGGTCTCGTTTCAATATACTTAGGAATTCTGAAATTGGGTACTGAAAATCGACTCTCTGAACTTCGTAACGGACTTGCAGGATGGACCGTCACAGGTGTGACGGACCGTCACAGTGTCCTTGGTGAAAAATAGAACTCTGATTTTTACGACGACCTGCGTGACGGACCATCGCAGGCACGACAGCTCGTCACAGGTTGCGTAATCCCAGTTGGAGTCGGATTTCTGGTTAAGTTTTAAGGGACGTTTTGGACTATTCTTTCCTTAATTATAGATTTCGTGGGTTTATATTAATAACTTAAATTCTTGGGGGTTAGAAGAGGTAACCCTAAGTTAATTAGTGGGCTATTATTGCCATCTTTATTCTTAATTATATGTGAATTAGGGTAAAAGAAAGAGGGTTTGAATAAAGAAAATAGAAAGAACAAGACCAAGGGAAAGAAAGTCGCACGAGAGAGAAGAGAAAGAGGAGAACAAGGCTTGGGAATTTCTTGCTTGATCACTAGTCTTCGGTGGAGGTAGGTTATGGTTTATGCTATCTTGTAGTAAACTCTTAATAGCGAATGATATGTGTTGGTAGTATTGTAAACCCTTCTATATGCTTAATTGTATGCTTGCATGATTGTGATTATGAAATTGTGATAAAATAAGCATGATGAAGCTATTGAATCCTAAATCTTGAAAGAAACCCTAATTCACTTCTTAATGATGATGCCTTGGTGTAAAAGAAGGCTAGATGAATTAGGGGATCGGGTGCCACGTTTCGGTACCAGGATAGAGATAGAGGATCGGGTGCCACGTTCTGGTACCAGGATAGAATGAGGATCGGAGTGTCACGTTCCGACACCAGGATAGTATATGGATCGGGTGCCACGTTCCGGTACCAGGATAAAATGAGGATCGGAGTGTCACGTTCAGACACCAGGATAGTATATGGATCGGGTGCCACGTTCCGGTACCAGGATAGTATATGAGGATCGGAGTGTCATGTTCCGACACCAGGATAGTAGATGGAGCGGAGTGTCACGTACCGACACGAGGGGAATAAAGATAATGAATCTTGAAATATGTTAATGAATTCAATCTAATGAATCTAATTCCCAAATGAGTATGATATTGAGGCTTGAGTCCTCATGGATGAACTTGTTAGTAATTATTGATGATTTTAGTACTTGTTGTTGCTACATGTTGAGTATTATAGTTAGTTTAATGATATTACTTGATATATATTATCTTCTATTTTGAGTTGGCGGATGATATCTACTCAGTACTTGTGGTTGTACTGACCCCCTACTTTTATGTTTTCTTCTTTGTTAATTGTGGAATGCAGCAAACGTTCCGTCAAATTCAACTCAACAGTAGATCTAGCCAGTCTTCACGACCTTCAGAAATTCAGGGTGAGCTAATGCGTCTAGCTTGGACTGGATCTACTTCTTAAAGTCTTGATGCCTTGAACTTCCGGCATGGACTAGCTTTTATTTGTTTTAGCTTCTTAGACATTTTTAGTTTAGTAATTTTAGGATAGATGTTCTTCTGATGATGACTTCCAGATTTTGGGGATAATAATAATAGTTTTGAATTGTTTTATTAATGAGTTTAAGTCTTCCGCATTATTTTCTGTTGATATATCTTAAAATGTTAAGGTTTAGATGGGTTGGTTCGCTCACATAGGAGGGTAAATGTGGGTGCCAGTCGCGTCCCCGATTTTGGTCGTGACATACTTGGTATCAGAGCATTAGGTTCATTGGTCTCATCACACAAGAACAAGTCTAGTAGAGTCTTAAGGAACGGTAGGGGGACGCCTTTAGTTTTCTTTGAGAGGCTATAGGACTTTAGGAAAATTCCATTCTTTCATTCTTTCTTTCGTGCTACTACTTGAGTCCAATTGGTATCTAGGTGATACGAATTTGTATCTGACCATCTTCACTCTATTTCGCAGATGGTTAGAACTAGAGCAACAACCGCACCAGCAGCAACAACGGCACGACAAGAAACGTCTGAGCTAGCCACTGGGGCTGTGGCTCGAGGAAGACCAGCGGCAAGAGGCCGTGGGAGAGGTCGTGGGAGGACGTCCTCTAGAGGAAGAGGACGAGCCCCTAGCCCATCTGATACTAGGGCGGTGACTCCTCCACCGACTGAGGAGGTGATAAGAGAGGGTGAGGAAGGGGAAACTGAACAAGAGTAGAATGAGGAATTGCCACCCCAACCTACCCCAGAGATGATCAATCAGGTTCTTGCTTACCTTAGCGGGTTATCTTATCACGGTCAGGCACCTCCAGTGGTTTCTGCACCAAAACCTCCGGTTTGAGAGATACGACATGCGGCCGCTATGGCTCCCCGTATGGATGCATCATTGGAGATAGGCACATTTCCACGTCTGACTACTGGGCCTATAATGACTAATGATCAGCATGAACTTTTCAGTAAGTTCTTCAAATTGAAACCTCCAGTCTTCAAAGGTGCTGAATCAGAAGATGCCTACGATTTTCTTGTTGATTGTCATGAGCTCCTACACAAGATGGGTATAGTAGAGCGGTTTGGTGTCGAGTTCGTGAGTTATCAGTTTCAAGGGAACGCTGAAATATGGTGGCGGTCACATGTTGAGTGTCAACCAACAGAGGACCCACCTATGACTTGGGAATCATTCTCTAGCTTGTTTATGGAGAAGTATATCCCAAGGACTTTGAGAGATAGAAAAAGGGATGAGTTCTTGAGTCTTGAGCAAGGAAGGATGACGGTTAATGCATATGAGGCTAAATTCCGTGCATTATCCAGGTATGCCACCAAACTTTGTTTCAGTCCACAAGAACGGATTCGCCATTTTGTGAAGGGGTTGAGGTCAGAATTGCGGATTTCAGCCTTACAGGTAGCGGCTATGGCAAAATCCTTCCAAGAGGTGGTAGACTTTGTGATAGAGGTGGAAGGAGTGAAGCCAGATGACTTCACCACGACATCGACATCAAAAACGTTTTGAAAGGGAGGTGAGTTCAACGGTTCGTATACTAGAGGACAGAGTTCCGGAGGTTACTCAGTTCGACCAATTCAGTCTTCACTACAGACTGTAGTTAGGGGTCCACCTCAGACCGGTCAACATTTCTCTGAGGGGCCGATGCGTGAACCCAGAGAATGTTATGGATGTGGGGAGATTGGACACATTAAGAGGTATTGTCCGAACCAGAGTTACAGAACCCCACTAGCTAGAGGTAGGGGTGGTCATGGTAGAGGCCATTTTTCTGGAGGACGTGGTGGTCGAGGTAATGGTGGTCACCACAACGGCAGAGGTGATGGGCAAACTGGAGCCACTACGATACAATATGGTAGGGGCAATGGACAGACAAATGATAGGGCCCATTGTTACGCTTTCCCTGGGCGGTCTGAAGCAGAGACATCAGATGTTGTCATCACAGGTAATCTTCTGGTTTGTGATTGCATGGCTTCTGTATTGTTTGATCCCGGATCCACATTTTCTTATGTATCTTCATCATTTGCTAATGGCTTAAATTTGCATTGTGAATTACTTGACACGCCTATTCGTGTTTCTACTCCGGTGGGTGAGTCTGTGGTAGTTAAAAAGGTATATAGGTCTTGTTTGGTGAACTTTGTGGGGAGCAACACTTATGTAGATTTGGTTATCTTAGAAATGGTTGATTTTGATGTAATCCTGGGTATGACTTGGCTTTCTCCGCAATTTGTGATCTTGGATTGTAATGCTAAAACGGTGACATTAGCCAAGCCTGGGACAGATCCGTTAGTGTGGGAGGGTGACTACCGTTCCAATCCGGTGCGTATTATCTCCTTTCTTCGTGCTAAGAAAATGGTTAGTAAAGGGTGTTTAGCTTTCTTGGCACATCTCAAGGATGACACTACTCAAGTACCCTCGATTGAGTCGATTTCGGTAGTCCGCGAGTTTTTGGATGTGTTCCTTGCAGATCTTCCTGGTATGCCACCAGATAGGGATATTGACTTCTGTATTGATCTTGAACCGGGCACACGCCCCATTTCTATACCCCCTTATAGAATGGCTCCCGCGGAGTTAAGAGAGTTAAAAGCACAACTTCAAGAGTTGTTGAGCAAAGGCTTCATTAGACCAAGTGCATCTCCTTGGGGTGCTCCGGTCTTGATTGTGAAGAAGAAGGATGGGAGTTTTCGGATGTGCATAGACTATAGACAACTGAACAAGGTAACTATCAAGAACAAGTATCCTCTTCTTCGCATTGATGACTTATTCGATCAACTACAAGGTGCTTGTGTCTTCTCTAAGATTGACTTGAGATCCGGTTATCATCAATTGAAAATACGGGCAACGGATGTACCAAAGACTGCTTTTCGAACTAGGTATGGACATTATGAATTTGTGGTGATGTCCTTTGGTCTTACGAATGCCCCTGCTGCGTTCATGAGCTTGATTAATGGGATTTTTAAGCCATATCTGGATCTCTTTCTGATCGTGTTTATTGATGATATACTGATTTACTCTAAAAGCAAGAAGGAACATGAGGAGCATTTGAGAATGGTATTGGAAATGTTGAGGGAGAAAAAAGCTTTATGCCAAGTTCTCTAAGTTTGAGTTTTGGCTAGATGCAGTGTCCTTCTTGGGGCATGTAGTTTCTAAGGAGGGAGTAATGGTGGATCCATCTAAGATTGAGACAATGAAGAATTGGGTAAGACCCACTAATGTGTCAGAAATAAGAAGTTTTGTTGGGTTAGCTAGCTACTACCGCTGATTTGTCAAGGGATTCTCTTCTATTGCTTCCCAACTGACGAACTTGACTAAGCCAAATGTTCCATTTGTATGGTCGGATGAGTGTGAGGAAAGCTTTCAGAAACTCAAGACCATGTTGACTACCGCACCAATTCTTACTTTGCAAGTAGAGGGTAAGAACTTCATCGTTTATTGTGATGCATCCTACTCGGGTTTGGGTGCAGTGCTAATGCAAGAGAAGAATGTGATTGCTTATGCTTCGAGGCAATTAAAGGTGCATGAACGTAACTATCCGACCCATGATTTGGAGTTGGCTGTGGTAGTGTTTGCATTAAACCAATGGAGACACTATTTATATGGGGTTAAGTGTGAGGTCTATACGGATCAGCGTAGCCTACAGTATGTCTTTACTCAGAAAGATTTGAACTTGAGACAGAGGAGATGGATGGAACTACTGAAGAACTACGACATCACTATCTTGTATCATCCGGGGAAGGCGAATGTTGTGGCAGATGCTTTGAGTAGAAAGGCGGGAAGCATGGGAAGTCTAGCTCATTTGCAAGCTTCTAGACGCCCATTGGCTAGAGAGGTTCAGATTCTGCTAACGACTTGATGAGGTTAGAAATAAATGAGAAGGGAGGATTGTTGGCTAGTGTGGAGTCAAGATCTTCTTTTCTTGACAAGATTAAGGGAAAACAGTTTGATGATGAGAAACTAAGGCGAATCCGAGATAAAGTGTTGCAAGGAGAGTCTAAAGAAGCAACAATCGACGAGGAAGGTGTTTTGAGGATTAAGGGAAGGGTATGTGTACCCCGCATCGATGATTTGATTAACACTATTCTGACAGAGGCTCATAATTCAAGGTATTCTATACATCCGGGTGCAACCAAGATGTATCGCGACCTAAAGCAACACTTTTGGTGGAGTAGAATGAAGCGCGATATTGTTGACTTTATTGCCAAATGTCCAAACTGTCAACAAGTAATGTATGAACACCAGAGGCCCGGAGGAACGCTTCAGAGAATGCCCATTCCTGAATGGAAGTGGGAGAGAATCGCAATGGACTTTGTGGTTGGTCTTCCAAAGACAATGGGTAAGTATGACTCCATTTGGGTGATTGTTGATAGGTTAACTAAGTCTGCTCATTTCATTCCGGTCAAGGTGACTTACAATGCCGAGAAGTTAGCCAAGATCTATATCTCAGAAATCGTTCGGTTGCATGGAGTCCCACTCTCCATTATACCAGATAGAGGTACGCAGTTGACTTCTATGTTTTGGAAAACATTGCATGCAGAATTGGGTACTAGGTTGGACCTTAGTACTGCATTTCACCCTCAGACCGATGGTCAGTCTGAGAGAACGATTCAGGTGTTGGAGGATATGCTTCGTGCATGTGTGATAGAATTTGGTGGTCATTGGGATAACTTCTTACCCTTAGCCGAATTTTCATACAATAATAGCTATCACTCAAGCATTGATATGGCCCCATTTGAAGCATTGTATGGGAGGAGATGTAGATCTCCCATTGGTTGGTTTGATGCATTTGAGGTTAGACCTTGGGGTACTGATCTTTTGAGGGATTCATTAGAGAAAGTGAAGTCTATTCAAGAAAAGCTTCTAGCGGCGCAAAGTAGGCAAAAGGAGTATGCAGACCGAAAGGTTAGAGACTTGGAGTTCATGGAGGGTGAACAAGTCTTGTTGAAGGTTTCACCCATGAAAGGGGTGATGCGGTTTGGCAAAAGAGGTAAGCTTAGTCCAAGGTATATTGGACCATTTGAAGTACTAAAGCGAGTAGGGGAGGTGGCTTATGAAATAGCCTTACCTCCGGGGCTGTCCGGAGTGCATCCGGTATTTCATGTGTCCATGTTGAAAAGATACCTTGGGGATGGAAACTATATCATCCGTTGGGATTCAGTTTTGCTTGATAAGAATTTGACTTATGAGGAGGAACCGGTTACTATATTAGATAGAGAAGTTCGCAAATAGAGGTCGAGAGAGATTGCATCCATCAAAGTTCAATGGAAGAATCGACCGGTTGAAGAGGCTACTTGGGAGAAGGAGGCAGATATGCAAGAAAAATACCCACATCTGCTTACAGATTCAGGTACTCCTTTTCGCCATTGTTTTTCTTCTTTTGATCATTCGGGGACGAACGATGGGTAAATTGGTATCTATTGTAACGACCTGTTTATTCGTTTTGAGCAGCAGATTTTATTTCTGGGAAAAATGGCTAAAACCACGGACCCCACGACGGACCATCACAGGCACGACGGGCCGTCGCAGGGTCTCGTTTTAATATACTTAGGAATTCTGAAATTGGGTATTGAAAATCGACTCTCTGAACTTCGTAACGGACTTGCAGGACGGACCGTCACAGGTGTGACGGACCGTCACAGTGTCCTTGGTGAAAAATAGAACTCTGATAGTTACGACGACCTGCGTGATGGACCGTCGCAGGCACGATGGCCCGTCACTAGTTGCGTAATCCCAGTTGGAGTCAGATTTCTGGTTAAGTTTTAAGGGACGTTTTGGACTATTCTTTCCTTAATTATAGATTTCGTGGGTTTATATTAATAACTCAAATTCTTGGGGGTTAGAAGAGGTAACCCTAAGTTAATTAGTGGGCTATTATTGCCATCTTTATTCTTAATTATATGTGAATTAGGGTAAAAGAAAGAGGGTTTGAATAAAGAAAATAGAAAGAATAAGACCAAGGGAAAGAAAGTCGCACGAGAGAGAAGAGAAAGAGGAGAACAAGGCTTGGGAATTTCTTGCTTGATCACTAGTCTTCGGTGGAGGTAGGTTATGGTTTATGCTATCATGTAGTAAACTCTTAATAGCGAATGATATGTGTTGGTAGTATTAAAAACCCTTCTATATGCTTAATTGTATGCTTGCATGATTGTGATTATGAAATTGTGATAAAATAAGCATGATGAAGCTATTGAATCCTAAATCTTGAAAGAAACCCTAATTCACTTGTTAATGATGATGCCTTGGTGTAAAAGAAGGCTTGATGAATTAGGGGATCGGGTGCCACGTTCCGGTACCATGATAGAGATAGAGGATCGGGTGCCACGTTCCGGTACCAGGATAGAATGAGGATCGGAGTGTCACGTTCCGACACCAGGATAGTATATGGATCGGGTGCCACATTCCGGTACCAGGATAGAATGAGGATCGGAGTGTCACGTTCCGACACCAGGATAGTATATGGATCGGGTGCCACGTTCCGGTACCAGGATAGTATATGAGGATCGGAGTGTCACGTTCCAACACCAGGATAGTAGATGGAGCGGAGTGTTACGTACCGACACGAGGGGAATAAATATAATGAATCTTGAAATATGTTAATGAATTCAATCTAATGAATCTAATTCCCAAATGAGTATGATATTGAGGCTTGAGTCCTCATGGATGAACTTGTTAGTACTTATTGATGATTTTAGTACTTGTTGTTGCTACATGTTGAGTATTATAGTTGATTTAATGATATTACTTGATATATATTATCTTCTATTTTGAGTTGGCCGATGATATCTACTCTGTACTTGTAGTTGTACTGACCCCCTACTTTTATGTTTTCTTCTTTGTTAATTGTGGAATGCAGCAAACGTTCCGTCAACTTCAACTAAACAGTAGATCTAGCCAGTCTTCACGACCTTCGGAAATTCACGGTGAGCTAATGCGTCTAGCTTGGACTGGATCTTCTTCTTCAAGTCTTGATGCCTTGAACTTCCGGCATGGACTAGCTTTTATTTGTTTTAGCTTCTTAGACGTTTTTAGTTTAGTAATTTGAGGATAGATGTTCTTGTGATGATGACTTCCTGATTTTGGGGATAATAATAATAGTTTTGAATTGTTTTATTAATGAGTTTAAGTCTTCCGCATTATTTTCTGTTGATATATCTTGAAATGTTAAGGTTTAGATGGGTTGGTTCGCTCACATAGGAGGGTAAATGTGGGTGCCAGTCGCGTCCCCGATTTGGGTCGTGACATTTTCTATACGTATACACATAAAGGATGTGTGATGCCAGAATGACGCAAAATTCCAATGCTCTACACGTCACGATAAAAAGTAGAAGAATGGAAATTCCTAATATCACTTAGTCTCTAAGTCATGATTGTGGCGTGCTTCACAAACATAACTTAGAAACAATGTAACATTGTTTTTTAGTTGAAGCTCCTAGATAATTTAACCTAATGCTCTGATACCAAGTTTGTCACAGAGTCAGATTCTAGAATCCAATGCAACCGGCGTTGTTAACCTCTCAGAGGTCCTAGACAAGTCTCTTCTTAACTTTCATCACAATAATATAGTTAAATTTAAGGAAAATTTAAAGCTTTCAAACCATAGTGAAGTATATATAGACTTCATATGATTACTATATAGAATATTATTCTTATAATCTCAATCTAAACAACAATCTACAATCAATTAAGCAATTCAATGAAGAAATCAATGTATCATGATAAATTGCTAAACGACCTTAATACAAAATTTGAATAAAAGTCAGAAATGAAACGCTAGGGACAATATCCACTAGCTATGTCTAAAGTACTAAGCTAAAGTTATAGGTGTATCATCCTCGAACTCTAAAGGACCTACCAAAGTCTAGAGATCACTAGTCCAAGCTGCTTCAATGAGTCTCCAATCTTCTCTCTTACCTGCGCCTATAAAATAGTAATAGTATACGGTTATTACACACTTGTAGTAAGTAGAGGTGTATGCACATATACATGTAAGGACTATGCATTATCAAGGAAAGCTTTTCCTATAAAAACATGCCAATTCTAGAAAGTGAAGTTAGTAGACTTTCTAATGTCATAATTCGTTAATTATGGTATGAATGTGACATATTTTAATTCATTCAAAGCACAGAAATCATTTTCTATATGAATATAAAAACTGAGAATCATGAACCTAATATTAGAACAACTCGAGCGAAAATTTTGGAATTTGCTCCTCCAAACCAGAGAGCTCTTTTTTAAAACATAGCTTATTTTTAAGTCTTTTTCTTCTTTTTTTTTTGTAGTTTTTATGTATCTTTAATATTATGTTTTACTAACAAGTTCAATGATTCATTGTAGTCTCATACCTATAATGAATAAACTAAGTAATCCAAAAGACAAATTGGCTACCGTTACTACAAGTTACTCTTTCCATTCTTGTTATATTGGGAATGAAATCTTTATATGCCACTTTTTATTTAATAGGCCACATATTTCATCATTTTCATATTACGGAGATTGTGGTACAATGATTTGACAATATGTTTTACTCCCCTTTATTGTCATAATATAAGAAGTTATTATAAGACAATTTTAATTTGGCTATGCCCATTATTTGATAATTTTCATAAAGTGAAGATATTTGAGCATATATATGATTTGGTACAAGCGAATGACCTGTTAATACTTCATTATTATCAACCACAAATTATTTGACTTACTAATGCTCTTAATTTCATAGCTCACTTTGAAGTTACATTTCCAATTCTTCCTTTCTTTACATTCTTAAAGACATCTTTACCATTAAGATCATACGATCTACCATGAAATCCAATGTGTGCTCCACATCGAAAAGAGTTGGTTCACTTGTTAAACTAAACCATGATTATGAGAGCTAGACATTAAATTCAGTGTCTTCCCATCATGAAAGGGGTGGTTCACCAGCTAAAGTGAAATCAAGTTCAGTGTCTTCCCCACACCGAAAAGAGGTGGTTTGCGACTGAGTGAATTGAATACATACTTTGAGCATTTAACCGACATAGATTATGTTATCTAAGCATGAACTCAAGTGCCTGCCCCACACCGAAGAGGGGTGGTTTCACCAGCCAAAGAGAAATCGCATCATATTTAGATATCTTAAGTGAAATCCACTGGCTAGCTTCTTTGCTTGCAACATTGATAGATGACTAGGAGTCATACAGAGACAAATTATACACATTAGTGGTATCCTCATCTCATGAGGCTTATATGTGCTAGCACAAGCACATTTCTAGTATATCGGTTCTTTGCTCAACTCTTTTTCTTTACATCTTTTAGAGTTGACTATAACATTATGGAAGCTTGCTTCCAGTTATGAGGTTTAGTTAACTCTTTTGATAACCGTTCATCCCTTTCGTTGCTTGATGAAATGAAAATTTAACCTTATATTATCATCTTGGTGTTAATAAGAATTGTCTCATGATTATTAATACCCTGTTATGTGAATATCTTTAAAATTATTGTGTCGGTGTGAGTGAGACTTGTCTTACATTTTTTAACACGTCATTCTAGTCATTTTCATAATTGTTAAGCTTTTAATTTTTTCATTACTCACCTTATTTTGTTTAATGACAGTTGGTAGCTTTATACCACTTTTAATGAACGTTATAAGCTTGTTAAATATACTTACTTATATTCATAGTTCATTTGGAAAGGGAATGTTGGGACTTGTCCCCATGATTGTCATACCCTCTATTATGAATTTGAAGTTACATTTTTCATGCTTAATTTTTATATAACTTAATCATTATTCAATTTTGTATTATGTTTTGGAAATACGTTGTAAGCAAATTTATTGGCATAGACTAATTTTTCACATATTATGGTAATCTAGAATATTATTAGGAAATTTATTGACCTAAGCTAACATTCACTAGATAATGGTCATGAGAATGTCATTAGCCAAATTATAATGAAATAACATAGAAAGCCAACTCTATTAAGCTTTTTGGACGATATATTGCTAGCCAATTTGTTGGCATAAGCCAAACATTCACATATTGTGGTAATCTAAACATTCACTTTAAGCAAGACAAACTCTTAACATTTAAGTAGATTATAAGAACAATTCAATGAAGTACTTATAAAAGTAAAATTAACTTCACAATTGACTTATAGCTAACTTAACATTCGCTAACACAATAAGGGGTTACAATATTTTCTATCTCGTGTAGCTAATAGCCTAGTCATATGAATCAAAACTATAGGTCTTATTAGAGATTAACAAATCAAGAAACCTACACATAATGATAATTTAGAACAACATACCAACAACATGTTCCAGATTACATCTACATACTATAAGAATTGAAAACAAGGATAACTAGGGAGATAGACGTTAAACAATATCATTGGGAACAACCCTAGTTTCGACAATCATGAATTCAAAATATTTGAAAAGCCTAATTGTAGAAAGAATTCTAGGATATAAAACCCATACCTATCTAGAATTTAATCTACGCAAATTACCTTGCACGAAAACCTTGAAGAATACCTTGAAATCGCCTAAGAAATTTTCTGTTTCCTTGCGTTTTGCAAACTCTTTTTCTCACGCTTGTTTTCTGTTTTAGTCGTCAGTTTCTAGGTAGTAGAAAATTATATTTATTAATTTAACTTAGACTACTTAACTTAATTAATAAATCAATTGGCTATTTACTAAAACACCCCTCCTAGATTGACTAGAACTAGAAGAACAGTTGACTTAACACAATCTGAAAATTGCTTACCAATTTTGGTGTTTACATATTAAATTAATTTATTAACTTTATTATTTAATTAATTAAGTAATGTATTGTAATTACTAAAGTACCCCTAATTTTTTGGGACAATAACCAACCCTTTGGACTATCTTAGGTTAGTTACTAGGATGTTTCTTGGTTAGTTACTTGTCTAGTATAATGATTTTGGCTTTACCATTTAAATTAAATATTTAAGTTGTTAATTTAATAAATTAAGTTACCTAGGGTAAATACTAAAGTACAACTAAGACACTGCAACCATAACAAACCGTTTTGGACTATCCTAGGTTAGGCACTAGGATGTTTCTTTAGTTAGTTAGTTGTCTAGTGTAAGGATTTCAGTTTGCCCATTTAAATTAGATAATTAAGTTTTTAATTAAATTATTTTGTAGGGTAATTACAAAATTAACCCTATGTTTTTACGGCCATTACTAACCCTCTTTGACAATGCTAGGTTAGGTACTAGGATATTTCTTGAGTTAGTTAATTGGTTAGTGTCACCTGGTTAAGCCATAAATTGTCGGGTTCACTAGTTAGTTTTTTTTGTTTAATACTAGGTTGGTTATCTAGTTAAGTAGGTTATTTAGAGCCAAGAGTTTTTTACGAAGCTAAGTCCCACATGGCGTGAACCCCACATGTACGCCTTCCCTTACTACCCTAACCATCCTAACCGAATTCTCGCTCATGTGCTTGAAAATGGGTTGCACATGTTTTGGTGTGCATTTCTTATTGTCCCAAGTATCCTCAAATATCCTTGGGCACTTCTTACACTGCATGATTAATTTAATTGATCATGTGTTATGGTGCCTAGACTTAACACACGGATGCCTTATATGTAATGTGCAAATGCTAAAAAATATATGTTTTTAGCTAAGGGTCTTCATTGTAGGTACGCTAGACCATTTAAGACCTCGACAACATTTATTCTGTACTACACTTGTAAAGTGTTGCCTAAAGTAGTTTCGGGAACGCTTTTAAAGCGTAGCCAAAATTTTTAACTTTTAGCTACAATAATTTTGGCCACACTTCAAAAGTATACTCTTTAATAATATAAGATACACTTTATAAGTGTTGTTAAAATATGATATAATTGGCAACACCTATTTACATATATGATCACACTTCTAAAATGTTCTATTTTTATAATTGAAAAAACAACACTTTATAAGTGTTGCCTTAAAATTTTTCACTAAAATATTCTATTCCCTCCAATATTTTTAAAAATCCCTCCCATTTTTATTGGCCAAAAAACAAAATATTAATTAATAATTAAACAAAGAGACTTTCTATTTCCGTCTCCCTTTCCCTTTCCTAATCTGAAGAACTCACGCTTTCCCTTTCCTTTCTCTGATATTGTGCTGAAGATGGAGCTATTTCCTTCAAGTCACGCTTTCCCTTTCCTTCCTCGAGCTTAATAACTCACAATTTCTTTTATCCGAGCTGAAGATCGATCTAAAGATTGAGCTGCAAAACTCATCGAGCTGACCGAACTTTCTCTTCTCCGAGCTGAAGATTTTGTCAAGGTAAGATTTTGTTTATAAGGAATTGATTGGGGTTGTTAGCAAGATGAACTGAAGTAATGTCTCTCCGTCACACTTTTCTCTGAGATTTCTTGTTGCATCACTTGATTTTAGACAGATTTAGGGTTTACCTGGTAAGAATTCTATCTTTGAAAGTCTAAATTCTAGCTTTAGGTTTTTGATGTTCTTGTGTTTTTGTACAATTTTTGGGAGTCTAGCTCGTAATTTTGCTTTACTTGTTGATTTCTGGGGCCCTGAGCCTTAATACCTTGTATCGTGATGTTGAACTAATGAAAAGCAAAAAACTGAATGAACTGAGAAAACTGAATGAACAGGGTCAACGGACCTCGTGACGGGACGTCATGGTCATGACGAGCCGTCGTGGACCTCGCGACGGGCCGCCGTGGACCTCGCGATGGGTCGTCGTAGTCATGAGAGGCCTTCGTGGTCATGACGGGCTGTCGTGGTCATGACGGGCCGTCGTGGTCATGACGGGCCGTCGTGGTCATCACGGGTCGTCTTATTCATCCGTCGTGGTCATGACGGTCCGTTGTGGACTCCGTCATCCCATACTTGCAAGTTTCTTCGGATACATCTCTGATCTTAATGAAGAACATGTAGGACGGACCGTCATGGCTACGACGGTCCGTCACGCTTTCCGTTACAGCTGAAATTTCAAATTGATTAATAGGTAAATTTCTTAATTTTGTGTTATTTCTTAATGGAACATATTTGTTTAATAGAGGAATTGATATTCAAGCAGTTAACGTTGTTATCAATTCTGATTTTCCTAAGAACTTAGAAACGTATTTGCACAGGGTATGTATAAAAGATCTTTGATCTTGCTTATTGACTTATATATTTTTTTTGCTATTTCATCATTGGTAATTTATTGTTAGTGGCTTTGGTTTGAATTGAGCTAAGGTTTTGTTTCTCTTGACCACTATTCATCTTGCTTGTTTTGTATGGTTGAAGTGTAGTTTTGTTATGTCAGATTTAGTTTCCTTGTTTGATCGTGTGGAACATATTAACTACACAAGAAACTAATCTAATTTTCTTTAATTTTTGCTGCTGTTGTAATCTACAATCTAGACTTGTTTCTCTTTAGTTGTTGTTAATGTATTTGGTTTAAATTGAGCTAAGGTCTTGCTTCTTTTGTTTCACGGTTTTTTTTGGCATTTGTATAGAACATTGGCATTGTATGGAATCTGCAATCTGTAGATTTGTTGTTAATGTTTTGTGTAACTGCTGCTTCTATATATAAATATTTTTGTCAGTAAAGTCTATTTTCTTTCTTATTATATAGAATATCTATGTTATAACCATAACTTTCGACATCCTAGTAGAAGGCATGCTTCCATAACTACAAACAAATAAACAAATAATTATTAGGAGAATCTAATTGTTTGTGTCTCCTCATTTATTCCTTTATTCTTTATTGTTCGTGTTAATTTTCTGTAACTGCTGGATTTATTGCCTCTCTATATTGTTGCAATCTGAACTTTTTACCTCTTCTATATAACTGCCAATATCTTATTTAAGTAGGGAAATGGAGGTGATCAAATATGAAGTGGATGATTAAGAGTTTTTGAACTATTGTAAAAGTTTAAATACATATTTGATTTATTGTGTACACATTTAGAATATCGATGTATACGTATGGGTATGTACACATCACATACTATCTTTTGGTTGTAAATGAAATATTTCTCGAAGTTTTTTGAAATATATAGCTTCAATTTAATGATTAATTAGTTCATTTTGTGTTTTAGGTCACTTGTATGTATGTAAATATATTATATATATTTGTGCTACATGTAGGCTTATAAATGTTGAAGTTTTACTTTGTAAGTGTTGCTCTAGGTAGATAAAAAGTTACACTTTGAAAGTGTTGCAGTAGATGACCAATAAAATGCAACTGTCTTTAAGTGTTACCAATAAATCTTAAAAGGAAACGCTTTTAAGTGTAGTCTAACAAAAAATAGGTGTTGCTAATGCATGTCTTCAAAGCGTGCCCTTATACCTATTTGCTACGCTTTATAAGTGTAGCCAAAGATGGCTACATTTAAAAAGTGTTGCCTAATGTCAAAGGTTACGCTTCTTTTGGGCAGCCCCTAAAAAGTGTGGCTGAATGTCCAAAAGTGTGGCATTTTATAAAAGGCCACAATTTTTGCTAGTTTAGGCTACACTTACGTGGTGTTGCTGTAGGCCGAAAATGGTATAGTGGTACATTTTGTGGACAAGCTTGTTAATACATAGAAAATTGGATAACATACTTTAAGCCAAAATTTGCTAATATTCCAATATTTGTAAATATTGGGTATCGGGATGTCTATGTACCCCCAATCCTATTCTTAATTCTTACGATGCTCTTCATTAGACATGTAAATTTTTTAGAATGTTAAAGCTTGTACATGTGTTGCTTGTACATTCCTAACTAAGTATTCTTGATGGTTCACTTGGAATGTTTAGTTATTTTCCCAAGGATCCTTATTATGTCCTTCGGCACTGCTTAATCTACATGATCATTTTAAATTATCATGTGGCATGGTATCTAGGCTTTTCACTTGGATGCCTACTACCTAATGTGTTGGGTTAAGAATTAATATGTGTATTTATAGCATAGGTTTTTCATTGTAGGTACATTTCTTAGACAAGCTTGGATTTTAATTTATACTCTTGTGTATATATAGAAATTGGCTAACACATTTTAGCCAATATATATTAATATAGCCAATATTACTCAATATTGGGTATTCGGATGCCTATGTACCCCGAAAACCTATTCTTAAAATTTTATAGCCTCTTCACTAGACGAGTACATTTTCTGGAATGTTACAGCAATATTCCTAACTTGGGAACATTCGTCCTCGAATGAGAGTTAGAACCTTTTAAAACACACTTAAGGACTCAATGAACAATAGAGAAGCTAACAGCATATAAAATGTTTACACATAACAGTCAGTGCACCAAACTTAAAAGGAACACCGACTTCATACTAACATGCAACTCAAGCAACAACAACAAACATAGATTAATTATATAATTTCTTCTATGCTTACATAATTCTTCATACTCATTGCCATTTTGAGTAGCTACCTTTTTCAACTTTTAGGCACGCTCATCATCTCATCATAAAGTTAAACATTTGGGGGTTCTTTTGCTCCCAAGTGTTCTTCTGGTCCACACAAATCAAGGGAATGTTTGACATTATTTATTATCCTGAGGAATAGGTTGAAATATGCGTTGACGTACCATGAGGTCATTTTTATTTTGATGCAACACCATGTTATGGTTGATGGGAATGTTAGGACATATAAGACTTACCTTGCTGGTTTCATGGATGTTGTTACTATTCCAAAGACGAATGAGAGCTTCCGACTTCTTTGTGACACTAAGGGTCGGTTTCGTCTCCACTCATTCAGAATGAGGAACCCAAGTTCAAACATTGTAAGGTTCGATAAGTCCATTTTGGACTGCAGGTTATCTCATAACTTAACACATATGAGAATAGAACAATTCGCTACCCTGATCCCCTCATCAAGGCTAATGACACCATCAAGCTGGACTTTGATTCCAATAAGATTGTGGACTTCATCAAGTTTGATGTTGGTAATGTGCTCATGGTTACTGGTGGTAGAAAAAGGGGACGTGTTGGGATTCTCAAGAACAGGGACAAGTACAAGGGTAGCTTTGAGACAGCTCACAGTCAGGACTACCTGGGGCACGAGTTTGCTACTCGTCTGGGAAATGTGTTCACTCTTTGCAAGGGTAGTAAGCCATGGGTGTCTCTACCTAAGGGTAAAGGTATAAAGTTATCTATCATTGAAGAGGCTCGCAAGAGGATGGCTGCTCAGTCAACTACAACTGTTTAAAATGTCTAGGTTGAACTTATGATGAATTTGACAAGTTGAGCCATGCTTCTCACTGTTTAGAGATGCCAATCTCATTTTGTATGTCGAATTTTTTACAATTTTGTATTCGGTACCGTTTAACTTTGTTTTGTTGGGAAAATAGGTTTGACTGAGTTTAAGATCATTCATTTGCTTTTACAAAAATGCACACATAGGCAGAAAATCCACACATCAACTCATGAGAAATTAAGCAATTCACATAGTGGAACAAAATCATGAATCATGTAGGTTAACTACAATCTTGTATTCTAGAAATGATACCATCAAATTCATATATTACATTGCCATGTTCAACTTTTATTAAAGGAGGAACTACCTTCTCCAAATAACAACATACACACATGCCATTATAGAGTCTACATAAAAGCAATGCACAAACGTCATTCAATTTATGGATGATTTCTTTACTCTAAAAAAAGCGTGCTCAAACTCTCTTCCTAATGAAGTCAAAAATGACACTTAATATCACAGACATCACAATAAATTGGAAGTCATTTCATACACATTCAATTTCTAGCATGACATTAGCTTTCATAAACATGCATTATTTCGAAAAGTTGCTACAATTCTTAGGCACACATTAATTACATTGGCTAGGCATACAATCACTTTTCCAGAGTGCACTTACAACAACACTTCCTATTTTCTAAAAGTTAGACATTTTTAAAAGGACTCATACTTTTCATTTAAAGGAACTAAACCCTTCATAAGAGTTAAGAAATCAACTAGTTCATACACGCATTTCATACACTTAATAAGAGTTTAGAAATCAACTTGCCTCAAATAGTAGAACAATAACTCCGGGACTTGATCGATCCTTCCCTTTTCTTTGAACTTTCAACTCAAAGCAATCTATTCAAATAAGTAATCATACTAAAGATTTTGAAATTAAAAACACTCATATAACTATGTGTCTAGTTTAGAACAAAAAATTCAATCCAAATTTATAATCAAACTTCTAACCTTAATATCAATTATATACCCATTTCTCATAGTCTCCAAATTTCAAGTCTAGGGTTAAGTTCTAATTACACAAATATTATAAATATAATAATATCATATAATACAACACCCTTAATATTTAATTACCTACATTAATATATCAAAATTTGATTGATAATTCGAAAATAAATAATAATCTTAGGAATAATAAGCCACTGGCGCAGCAGTGTCATATAACCCTAAACCTCATTTCAATTCCACTTTTATGTAACCTTAATCGTTATAATAATATGTTATAATAATATGAATCTATATAAATTTAGCATTCTGCATTATGAAACAAGCATTAGCTATTCCTTTTGTGAATCATTGGCCACCAACGTTTTCTTTTATATAATAAGAAAAATCGATACAGTGAAGCAATACAATTGCAAAAACTTAATTTTACACTTCCATGCTCTAAACTATATATTAATATTAATATCACTCAATCAATATACACTATTAAAAAAGACTTGTTCCTAGTTAATTTACCTCATTATGGTATTGCTCTTTCTCTTTTGTTTCTCATCGTGCCTTTCGTCTGGTCAGGTAAGTTTTCGTCCCTTCTCTCTTTTTCTTTATTTTATCTTATTAAAATAATTATGTATTATATGTGACAAACCCTGGTATTTTATTTTTGATAAATATGGATCAAATATTATAAGGTGTTAAATAAATGATCACTTTAGCCCATTAATTATCAATTAAGTCAATTATCTACAGTTACTCATTAATTAATTAACTCAAGTTAAAAGAATAATAAAAATTTAATAAGAATGACCTTTCGGGTCATTACATTATCCACCACTAAAAATCATGTTCGTCCTCGAACATAAGGTGAAAGAAGAACGAATAACCGATGTTACCAAGCTTGAGATATAATTTCCATTAATGTTTATCTCTTCAAGTGAGCTCATCCTTAAGACCATATCATCAGAGGCAGCTACTAGAAATTGAACTTTCGAATGAAACTTTTGCATATAATATTACAAAGTAACAAACTAACCCAATAATCCAATCGAACCAAAATTCTCTAGAGCACAACACACTCATTAGGATGAATCTTTTCTCATATTACCAAGATAACATTCTGAATCTATACCGGCTACAATTAGAAGTGAACCTGAACTAACCATCACATACTCATATTGCACAACTATCATAGATCTTATGAAGATTGTCTCCCCCCAACATAATTATTCCACAAGCTTTAACTATAAAAAATATGTTTTTTTTGACCTAGTTACTCATCATGGGAGAAAATGATTAAGTAAGCATCCAACAAGCGATACATTTCAAAATGTAGAACCTCTAATAATATTCTTAGACAATTGTAACTTATCATAACTCTTAAGTAAGTTCTCATAAACAACAATGTGTGTAGAACTATTGGTATACTTTAACTATTCGTAACGAAACCAATCCATCATAACTGAAATTACCAAGACCCAAGGATCCTAACCTAACAAAAAGACATAATAGGATCAGTACATCCGATCCACCACAAAGAATTCACTCATAGATGTGAAAACACACGTAATATAAGTAGGGAATCATACTCGAAATAGTGTCCAATACGTAGAAAGTGATTACACAAAAATATACAGATTCAAGGTCGAATAACACAAGGAACTCCTTTCATAGGACCCATATAAAAGTAATTGCATTTCTTTAACTCCACCTCTCGATTTTTAGCCACCCAGTCTAATCCCCATTGCAACATTACAAATACTCGATTCATCAAATCATACGTACTTATCATAGTACTCCATTGAAGCCAACACTCTAATAACAAACACAAATCATAACTACACCAACCATTAACCTTACTCTCAAACAGTCTCTAGTATCAAAATCTCCATATAAAACACAGTGTAGCCTCTACAAATTTCAAATCTGGCTCTCTCTCTCTTTCCATTTGAGAATTATATGACATAGATGAGTCACACCTAATACTGATAGCACTATTTTCAAAATACTTTTCCATCGAGGTAAGCTAATTGAATCACATCCAATGTCAACTTCACACAAAATTTTACATACATTCCCACTACCATTCATACCATCATGTACCTCATGCCAAACCTCAACGAAATCCGTGGTCACTCCAATAATATTGTATACTATAAGCTCTAACCTCTACTCACCATCAAATGCCTATGTAACATTGCATGACAGTCTATGTTGTCTCATAAAAATAGTAATCTCAATCCCCTCAAAATCTTTAATAACCCTGTTTAACTATAGGTCCATATTGTTACGTATTCTTAAGTTACCTATCGTAATTGGGACAATCTACCTCGATATAACCGCATAAATTTTTCACACCTAATTGCTTGTCACCCAACCAAAAATTCAATCTTTAGAAAAGTCGATGATAACTTTCTTGTAAGTCTATAACGAACAAGTTCACATCCCACATTCATATCTATACTCATAGATAAAAATCAATAAATACTTCAAGTACAAACCAAGGCCTTATACGAGAGTTCTTATTCCTTCATTTTTCTTAAACTCTTAAATTCTTTGCACGACAGAAATAAAAAAAATATCTTGAACTCTTCAATACATCAAAATTTTGTTTTATTTATTATTTTCTAACTCACTTAAATGTCTTATTCTATGTCCAATAACACATGGCATTTTTACCTTATCCTTTAAATAAAAACTTTAACTAAAACCATTCCTTAGGTATAACAATCAAATGTAAGCAATTTACTACTCAAATTATTTATAAGTCTTTCCCTGTAACGACCTGTTTAGTCGTTTTAAGCAGCATATTTTATTTCTTGAAAAACTGGGTGAGACTACGGATACCACGACGGGCCGTCATGGGCACGACGGACCGTCGAGGGTGTCTCGTTCCAGAACACTTAGAGTTCTGAAAATTGAGCATTAAAATCGACTATCTCTAATCTGTGACGGACCTGCAGGACGAGCCGTCACAGCCACGACGAGACGTCGTAAGCTCCCGTTGCAAAACACTTCAACTCTTGAGAATTTGGTACGGGAAACGAGTCCCTGACCGTCATGACGGAGGTGCAGGACGGACCGTCACAGGTGTAACGGACCGTCACAGTCTACTTAGTGAAAAATGGAGTTCTAAGATGCTGCGACGACCTTCGTGACGAACCGTCGCAGGCACGACGGGCCGTCACAGGTTGCGCATATCCCAGGCAGAATCGGATTTCTTTACACGTTTTAAGGGACGTTTTGGACTATTCTTTCCTTAATTACAGATTTCGTGGGTTTATATTAATAACTCAAATTCTTGAGGGATAAAAGAGGTAACCTTAAGTTAATTAGTGCGTGTTATTGTCCTCTTTTACAGTTAATTATATGTTAATTAGGGTAAAAGAAAGAGGGTTGGAATAAAAGAAAACAGAAAGAACAAGAGAGAAAGAGAGGAGTCGATCAAATTGGGAGAGGAGAAACGAGAAGCAGAACAAGGCTTTGGGAAAATTCTTTCTTGATCACTAGTCTTCGGTGGAGGTAGGTTATGGTTTTTACGATAGTCGTAGTGAACTCCTAATAGTGAATGATATGTATTGGTGGTATTGTAAACCTGTCTATATGCTTAATTGTATGCTTGCATGAATATGATAATGTGATTTTAATAAAACAAGCATGATGAAAACCATTGAATCCCAAATCTTGAAAGAAACTTTAATCTACGTTATTAATGATGATGCCTTAGTATAAAAGAAGGCTCGATGAATTAAAGTAATGGGATTGATGAGGCCTTGGTATAGAGAAGGCTTGATGAACGGATAGAATGAGGTTAGTGGATCGGAGTGTCACGTTCCGACACATAGTATTAGTGGATCGGAGTGTCACGTTCCGACACATAGTATTAGTGGATCGGAGTGTCACGTTCCGACACATAGTATTAGTGGGACGGGTGTCACGAACCGACACGTAGAATTAGGGGATCGGAGTGTCACGTACCGACACATATAGGGGATCGGAGTGTCACGTTCCGACACATATAGTGGATAAGAGTGTCACGTACCGACACATATAGGTGATCGGGTGTCACGAACCGACACGTAGAATTAGGGGATCGGAGTGTCACGTACCGACACATAGTGGTAGGTGATCGGAGTGTCACGTACCGACACAAGAGGAAGAAAGATAATGAATCTTGAAAGATGATAAATATACTCGATCTAATAAACTTAATTCCCCAAATGAGTATGGTATTGAGGCTTGAGCCCTCATGGATGAACTTGATGGTACGTGTCCATGATTATAGTACTTGTTGTTGCTACATGTTGAGTTTATAATTGATTTATAATGTTTCTTGATATATATTATTTTCTATTTTGAGTTGGCCGATGATATCTACTCAGTACTTGTGGTTGTACTGACCCCCTACTTTTATGTTTTCTTCTTTGTTATTTGTGGAATGCAGCAAACGTTCCGTCAACTTCAACTCAACAGTAGATCTAGCCAGTCGTCACTACCTTCGGAAATTCAGGATGAGCTAATGCGTCTAGCTTGGACGGGATCTTCTTCTTCATGTCTTGATGCCTTGAACTTCCGGCATGGACTAGCTTTTATTTGTTTTAGCTTCTTAGACGTTTTTAGTTTAGTAATTTGAGGATAGATGTTCTTGTGATGATGACTTCCAGATTTTGGGATAATAATAATAGTTTTGAATTGTTTTATTAATGAGTTTAAGTCTTCCGCATTATTTTCTGTTGATATATCTTGAAATTTTAAGGTTTAGATGGGTTGGTTCGCTCACATAGGAGGGTAAATGTTGGTGCGAGTCGCGTCCCCGATTTGGGTCGTGACAAACTTGGTATCAGAGCCTTAAATTCGTTGGTCTCATCACACAAGAACGAGTCTAGTAGAGTCTTAAGGAACGGTAGGGGGATGCCTTTACTTTTCTTTGAGAGGCTATAAGACTTTAGGAAAATTCCATTCTTTCATTCTTTCTTTCGTGCTACTACTTGAGTCCAATTGGTATGTAGGTGATACAAATTGGTATCTGACCATCTTCACTCTATTTCGCAGATTGTTAGAAATAGAGCAACGATCGCACCAGCAGCGACAACGGCAAGACAAGAAACGACTGAGCCAGCCACTAGGGCTGTAGTTCGAGGAGGATCAGTGGTAAGAGGCCGTGGAAGAGGTCGTGGGAGGACGTCCTCTAGAGGAAGAGGACGAGCACCTAGCCCATCTGATACTAGGGCGGTGACTCCTCCACCGACCGAGGAGGTGATAATAGAGGGTGAGGAAGGGGAGAATGAACAAGTGAAAAATGAGGAATTGCCACCCCAACCTACCCCAGAGATGATCAATCAGGTTCTTGCTTATCTTAGCGGGTTATCTGATCAGGGTCAGGCACCTCCACTAGTTTCTGCACCAACACCTCCGCTTTCAGAGATACGACATGCGGCTACTATGGCTCCCCGCATGGATGCCTCATTGGAAATAGGCACATTTCCTCGTCTGACTACTGGGCCAATAATGACAAATGATCAGCATGAACTTTTCAGTAAGTTCTTGAAATTGAAACCTCCAGTCTTTAAGGGTGCAGAGTCAGAGGATGCCTACGATTTTCTGGTTGATTGTCATGAGCTACTACACAAGATGGGTATAGTGGAGCGGTTTGGTGTTGAGTTCGTGAGCTATCAGTTTCAAGGGAACGCCAAAATGTGGTGGCGGTCACATGTTGAGTGTCAACCAAAAGAGGCACCGCCTATGACTTGGGCATCATTCTCTAGCTTGTTTATGGAGAAGTATATCCCCCGGACTTTGAGGGATAGGAAAAGGGATGAATTCTTTAGCCTAGAGCAAGGTAGGATGTCGGTTAATGTATATGAGGCTAAGTTTCGTGCTTTATCAAGGTATGCCACTCAACTCTGTTTCAGTCCACAAGAGCGGATTCGCCGGTTTGTGAAGGGGTTGAGGTTAGAATTGCGGATTTCGGCCTTACAGATAGCGGCAACGGCAAAATCCTTCCAAGAGGTGGTACACTTTGTGATAGAGGTGGAAGGAGTTAAGCCAGACGACTTCACCACGACATCGACATCAAAAAGGTTTCGAAAGGGAGGTGAGTTCAACGGTTTGTATTCTAGAGGACAGAGTTCTGGAGGCTACTCAGTTCGACCAATTCAGTCTTCACTACAGACTGTAGTTGGGGGTCCACCTCAGAACGGTCAACACTACTCCGAGAGACCTATGCCTTACTCCAGAGAGTGTTATGGATGTGGGGAGATTGGACATATTAGGAGGAATTGTCCAAAACAGAGTTATAGATCCCCAATAGCTAGAGGTAGAGGTGGTCATGGTAGAGGCTGCTTTTCTGGAGGACGTGGTGGTCGAGGTAATGGTGGTCACCACAACGGCATAGGTGATGGTCAAACTGGAGCCACTACGACACAACATGGTAAGGGCAACGGACAGACTGGTGATAGGGCCCATTGTTACGCTTTCCCTGGGAGATCTGAAGCGGAGGCGTCTGATGGTGTTATCACAGGTAATCTTTTGGTTTGTGATTGTATGGCATCTTTATTATTTGACCCTAGCTCCACGTTTTCATATGTATCTTCATCATTTGCTAATGGTCTAAATTTACATTGTGAATTATTCGACACGCCTATTCGTGTTTCTACTCTGGTGGGTGAGTCTGTGATAGTTGAAAAGGTATATAGGTCTTGTTTGGTGAATTTTGTGGGGAGCAACACTTATGTAGATTTGGTTATTTTAGAAATGGGTGACTTTGATGTAATTCTGGGTATGACTTGGCTTTCTCCGAATTTTGCAATTTTGGATTGTAATGCTAAAACTGTGACGTTAGCCAAGCCTGGGGCAGATCCGTTAGTGTGGGAGGGCGACTAAACTTCCAATCCGGTTCGTATCGTGTCCTTTCTTCGTGCTTAGAAGATGGTAAGTAAGGGTTGTTTAGCTTTCTTGGCACACCTTAGGGATGACACTACCCAAGTACCTTCGATTGAGTCGGTTTCGGTAGTCCGCGAGTTTTTGGATGTGTTCCCTGCAGATCTTCCTGGTATGACACCAGATAGGGACATTGACTTCTGTATCGATCTTGAACCGGGCACTCGCCCCATTTTTATACCCCCTTATAGAATGGCTCCCGCGGAGTTAAGAGATTTAAAGGCACAACTTCAAGAGTTGTTGAGCAAAGGGTTCATTAGACCAAGTGCATCTCCTTGGGGTGCTCCGGCTTTGTTTGTAAAGAACAAGGATGGGAGTTTTCGGATGTGCATAGACTATAGACAAGTGAACAAGGTAACTATTTAGAACAAGTACCCTCTTCCTCGCATTGATGACTTGTTCGATCAGTTACAAGATGCTTGTGTCTTCTCTAAGATTGACTTGAGATCCGGTTATCATCAATTGAAAATACGGGCAACGGATGTGCCAAAGACTTCCTTTCGAACCAGGTATGGGCATTATTAATTTGTAGTGATGTCTTTTGGTCTTACGAATGCCCCTGCTGAGTTCATGAGCTTGATGAATGGGATTTTTAAGCCATATCTGGATCTCTTCGTGATCGTATTTATTGATGATATACAGATATACTCTAAAAGTAAGAAGGAACATGAGGAGCATTTGAGAATGGTGTTAGAGTTATTGAGGAAGAAGAAGCTCTATGCCAAATTCTCCAAGTGTGAGTTTTGGATAGATTCAGTGTCCTTCTTGGGACACGTGGTATCAAAGGATGGAGTGATGGTGGATCCATCTAAGATCGAGACAGTGAAGAATTGGGTAAGACCTACAAACGTGTCAGAAATAAGGAGTTTTGTGGGTTTAGCTAGCTACTACCGCCGATTTGTCAAGGGATTCTCTTCTATTGCTTCCCAACTAACGAACTTGACTAAGCAAAATGTTCCATTTGTGTGGTCGGATGAGTGTGAGGAAAGCTTTTAGAAGCTCAAAACTTTGTTAACTACTGCACCAATTCTCACCTTGCCAGTGGAAGGTAAGAATTTCATTGTCTATTGTGATGCATCCTATTCGGGTTTGGGTGCAGTGCTAATGCAAGAGAAAAATGTGATTGCTTATGCTTCAAGACAATTAAAAGTGCATGAACGTAACTATCCAACTCATGACTTGGAATTGGCCGCGGTAGTGTTTGCATTAAAGCAATGGAGGCACTATTTATATGGGGTTAAGTGTGAGGTCTATACGGATCATCGTAGCCTACAGTACGTCTTTACTCAGAAAGATTTGAACTTGAGACAGAGGAGATGGATGGAACTACTGAAGGACTACGACATCACTATTTTGTATCATCCGGGGAAGGCTTATGTTGTAGCGGATGCTTTAAGTAGAAAGGCGGGAAGCATGGGAAGTCTAGCTCATTTGCAAGCTTCTAGACGCCCATTGGCTAGAGAAGTGTAGATTTTGGCTAATGACCTCATGAGGTTAGAAGTAAATGAGGAGGGAGGATTGTTAGCTTGTGTGGAGGCAAGATCCTCCTTCCTTGACAAAATTAAGGGGAAGCAGTTTGATGATGAGAAATTGATCCGGATTCGAGATAAAGTGTTGCAAGGAGAGGCTAAAGAAGCAACAATCGACGAGGAAGGTGTTTTGAGGATTAAGGGAAGGGTATGTGTACCCTGCGTCGATGAGTTGATCAACACTATTCTGACAGAGGCTCATAGTTCAAGGTATTCTATACATCTGGGTGCAACCAAGATGTATCGTGACCTAAAGCAACACTTTTGGTGGAGTAGAATGAAGCGCGATATTGTTGACTTTATTGCCAAATGTCCAAATTGTCAACAAGTGAAGTATGAACACCAGAGGCCCGGAGGAACACTTCAGAGAATGCCCATTCCTGAATGGAAGTGGGAGAGAGTTGCAATGGACTTCGTGGTTGGTCTTCCAAAGACATTGGGTAAGTTTGATTCCATTTGGGTGATTGTTGATAGGTTAACTAAGTCTGCGCACTTCATTCCGGTCAAGGTGACTTACAGAGAAGTTAGCCAAGATCTATATCTTAGAAATCGTTCGGTTGCATGGAGTCCCACTTTCCATTATATCAGATAGAGGTACGCAGTTTACTTCTAAATTTTGGAGAACGTTGCATGCTGAATTAGGTACTAGGTTAGACCTTAGTACTGCGTTTCACCCTCAGACTGATGGTCAGTCTGAGCGAACGATTCAAGTATTGGAGGATATGCTTCGTGCATGCGTGATAGAGTTTGGTGGCCATTGGGATAGCTTTTTACCTTTGGCAGAGTTTTCATACAATAATAGCTATCACTCCAGTATTGATATGGCTCCATTTGAAGCATTGTATGGGAGGAGGTGTAGATCTCCCATTGGTTGGTTCGATGCATTTGAGGTTAGACCTTGGGGTACTGACCTCTTGAGGGATTCGTTAGACAAGGTGAAGTGCATTCAAGAAAAGCTTCTAGCGGCGCAAAGTAGACAAAAGGAGTATGCAGACCGAAAGGTTAGAGACTTGGAGTTCATGGAAGGTGAACAAGTCTTGTTGAAGGTTTCACCCATGAAAGGGGTGATGCGGTTTGGCGAAAGAGGTAAGCTAAGTCCAAGGTATATTGGACCATTTGAGGTACTAAAGCGAATAGGGGAGGTGTCTTATGAATTAGCCTTGCCCCCAGGGCTGTCCGGAGTGCATCCGGTATTTCATGTGTCCATGTTGAAAAGATACCATGGAGATGGAAACTACATTATCCGTTGGGATTCAGTTTTGCTTGATGAGAATCTGTCTTATGAGGAGGAGCCTGTTGCTATCTTAGATAGGGAAGTCCGCAAGTTGAGGTCGAGGGAGATTGCATCCATCAAGGTGCAATGGGAGAATCGACCCGTTGAAGAAGCCACTTGGGAGAAGGAGATAGATATACAAGAAAGATATCCACATCTGTTTACGAAATCAGGTACTTCTTTCCACCCTTGTTTCTCTTCTTTTAATCATTCGAGGACGAACGATGGGTAAATTAGTATCTATTGTAACGACCTGTTTAGTCGTTTTAAGCAGCAGATTTTATTTCTGGAAAAACTGGGTGAGACTACGGATACCACGACGGGCCGTCAGGGGCACGACGGACCGTCGAGGGTGTCTCGTTCCAGAACACTTACAATTCTAAAAATTGAGCATTAAAATTGACTCTCTGTAATCTGTGACGGACCTGCAGGACGAGCCGTCACAGCCACGACGAGACGTTGTAAGCTCCTGTTGCAAAACACTTCAACTCTTGAGAATTTGGTACGGGAAACGAGTCTCTGACCGTCATGACGGAGGTGCAGGACGGACCGTCACAGTCTACTTAGTGAAAAATGGAGTTCTAAGATGCTGCAACGACCTTCGTGACGAACCGTCGCAGGCACGACGGGCCATCACATGTTGCGCAAATCCCAGGCAGAATCGGATTTCTTTACACGTTTTAAGGGGTTTTGGACTATTCTTTCCTTATTTACAGATTTCGTGGGTTTATATTACTAACTCTAATACTTGAGGGATAAAAGAGGTAACCTTAAGTTAATTAGTGGGTTTTATTGTCCTCTTTTACACTTAATTATATGTTAATTAGGGTAAAAGAAAGAGGGTTGGAATAAAAGAAAACAGAAAGAACAAGAGAGAAAGAGAGGAGTCGATCGAATTGGGAGAGGAGAAACGAGAAGCAGAACAAGGCTTTGGGAAAATTCTTGCTTGATCACTAGTCTTCGGTGGAGGTAGGTTATGGTTTCTACGATAGTCGTAGTGAACTCCTAATAGTGAATGATATGTATTGGTGGTATTGTAAACCTGTCTATATGCTTAATTGTATGCTTGCATGTATAGGATTATGTGATTTTGATAAAACAAGCATGATGAAAACCATTAAATCCCAAATCTTGAAAGAAACTTTAATCTATGTTATTAATGATGATGCCTTAGTATAAAAGAATGCTCGATGAATTAAAGTAATGGGATTGATGATGCCTTGGTATAGAGAAGGCTTGATGAACGGATAGAATGAGGTTAGTGGATCGGAGTGTCACGTTCCGACACATAGTATTAGTGGATCGGAGTGTCACGTTCCGACACATAGTATTAGTGGATCGGAGTGTCACATTCCGACATATAGTATTAGTGGGACGGGTGTCACGAACCGACACGTAGAATTAGGGGATCAGAGTTTCACGTACCGACACATATAGGGGATCGGAGTGTCACGTTCCAACACATATAGGGGATCGGAGTGTCACGTACCGACACATATAGGGGATCGGGTGTCACGAACCGACACGTAGAATTAGGGGATCGGAGTGTCACGTACCGACAAATAGTGGTAGGGGATCGGAGTGTCACGTACCGACACAAGAGGAAGAAAGATAATGAATCTTGAAAGATGAGAAATATACTCGATCTAATAAACTTAATTCCCCAAATGAGTATGGTATTGAGGCTTAAGCCCTCATGGATGAACTTGATGGTACGTGTTGATGATTATAGTACTTGTTGCTACATGTTGAGTTTATAGTTGATTTATAATGTTACTTGATATATATTATTTTCTATTTTGAGTTGGCCGATGATATCTACTCAGTACTTGTGGTTGTACTGACCCCCTACTTTTATGTTTTCTTCTTTGTTGTTTGTGGAATGCACCAAACGTTCCGTCAACTTCAACTCAACAGTAGATCTAGCCAGTCTTCACTACCTTCGGAAATTCAGGGTGAGCTAATGCGTCTAGCTTGGACTTGATCTTCTTCTTCAAGTCTTGATGCCTTGAACTTCCGGCATGGACTAGCTTTTATTTTTTTTAGCTTCTTAGACGTTTTTAGTTTAGTAATTTGAGGATAGATGTTCTTGTGATTATGACTTCCAGATTTTGGGGATAATAATAATAGTTTTGAATTATTTTATTAATGAGTTTAAGTCTTCCGCATTATTTTCTGTTGATACATCTTGAAATGTTAAGGTTTAGATTGGTTGGTTCGCTCACATAGGAGGGTAAATGTGGGTGCCAGTTGCGTCCCCGATTTGGGTCGTGACATTCCCAATTCTTCATACGCAATGTAATCAATCACTTCTTACCTTACCAATTCATACCTTGACAAAACACACTACCACAATTCTAAACTCACAATGAAAACCTTTGATTTTTTTTTATCCCAACCATGTAACACAATCCCATTATCTATTAACATTATCTCATACCTTAAAGATATTTTTTTTAATATAAATTCATTTATATTAGCTTATTATTGATCACCTTTCCGTCGAATTTATAATATCTATCGCTAAAAATCCTACCATACTCATTATCAAACTCAAAATCACAAAATAACGAATCATCATACTCGAGATGAACGTTCGTACACTAATTTCTCAAGCTATATCCAACAGTATTTATCCCATCTGATGCTATTGTGACACTATATATTACCATAATCAGAGCAAAATGGATGATATCACATATCTTTAAACCCGATTCTCAAATCCTCTAACGAAACCTCCTTAGCACTTGTAGTCAGAGAAAATTTCTCACTCTCACCTCTTTCCGAAAGCTACACTATATTTCACTACTTCATTTTTTTTTTAATTCTGACACTAGTTCCTTTAAATCTATCCGAATGGTGTTTCAACACCTCCTACAACTTTTCTTGCAACCACACTACTCACCAAACAATAGCAAATCATAACATTAGATACTTGCAAGTTGTCATTACCATACAAAATACATTTAGCCAACAATCTTTATCATATAGTTGCATACTCATTACAATCCGTCACGAACTCTTATTATCACTATGCCTAGTTAGCCCTTGACTTCACCACAAAGTCAACCTCATCATCGACCTGAAATCTCAATACAACTAGACCAATCAAATTCAAAAGACTAACTCAATTTTATATGTACTTTTGTACTAAAATTCTCAATTACCTTTACACAAGGAGACTCGTTAAGACTTACTTTACCTATAAGCTGCCATCCTAATATCGATTCACTTTCATGGAGCTTACTATCATATCACCACTCATTTAAAATTCTCGAGATACACTTTACAACCTAAATACATCAATATCGTACCAATGATCTACCACTAAAAGCATTGTTATAAATGATGCTTAACTCAAATATCCATAGTAGCAAACCAGTTGATTTCTCAAATGTTAATGCAACATCAAACTCATTGTGCAATCATGTGATACAACTTATAATTCCTTTTGTAGTTAGTATTCACACTTAACAATCAACATATCTATTTTCATATACCACTAATACCATATCGTGAATGTCCATTACATCCACCACTAGAACACATCATACCTATCAAGAAGATTGTACCCAAATAGCCCACACATTTTTGTCCGTTAAGTAACTATAATAAACTACTAAATTCAACTAGTCACTCATCCAAAGTGATAGACATTCCTTTGCAGATCAGGTCCATAGCAAGAGTACCACAATCCATAACACTATTCAAGTAGGAATTGGAATTATTTTAATAGTCATATCATAACCCTCTTTTGTATACACTGAATCTATGAAACTACAATAGAGATTTTGACCTCATCAATCACTAAGTAGCTCATATATGTTATGAACTTTTTACTAAATATAGCTTCGAAAGTTATATTCCCATTATCTAACCATCCCTTTAATTGTTATACCTCCCCTTGTTAAACCTCTTTAAATATTGCATAAACCACACAAGTAATATGCACTAGGGTAACTAACCTTACACAACCCGTTTAAAGTTTTTTTTAAACATTCTAAATCTAACCACACATATGTTTCATAAATATATCACCATACCTAAGTACCAGACCTAACATCCCAATCATACACGATATCAACTACTAACATGAGAAACTATGCATGAGTCACCACATAATGAGAGGGAATGGAACGAAGCCAAAAGAATATAATCAGACCAAGTACGCACGATAGAGTTTCAAAAAAGTAAACTTGTTTTTCTAAAAGTCATCATAGCCTCTTGAAGATAAGTATAGACATCTCCATACCTATCCACAAGACTCTATTTAGACTCGACTTGTATACACGTAAGACCTATGAACCTGGGGCTCTGATACCATTTTGTCACGACCCAAAAATGGGTGTTATGGCACTCGTCTTATCCCACCAAGACAAGTCAGCGTAAAACTCAACTATTACATTAATGTGCGGAAATAAAATATAAGTAACTTAATAAAAACCCCAAAACCTGGTAGTCACGTGTACAAACCTCTAAAGTATTACAATTGATTCAAAAGAAAAACTCAAGTCTCAAATGAACTTGTTTCTAGAATAGAACAAGATTATAATTAAGGAGAAGAAAGTATGTTGCGATGGAAACAACTACCTGACAAATCTCCAAGAAAACCTTAGACAAGGAGAAGGGAAATATCACAAAGTCCAGGCTAGTAACCTACAAAAAATTTGTAGTAGCAAGGGTTGAGTACCAAACCACACGGTACCCAGCAAGTAAAACGTCTAAACACAAGCTAAGGGGATAAAATACGGGTACTCCTACCACCCCAAACCAAACCTCCACAACTAAAACCGGCATTAAAATCAACCCAACCTAACAGCTCACAGTTTACATAACACGTAGCTCAACAACAACACTTGGACAAATTATATATCCTCAACAACAACACTTCATCAAATTACATATCCTCAACAAGAATACTTCAACAAATTACATATCCGCAATAACAAGCTCAATATTAATCAATCACAAGTTCCGCAGAAAGGCAATCAGAAGATTAGCAAAATATGATATCGAGTTCACTAATGATAAGTATGTGCAATGCAATGGAATGCAATGTCAAGTATAATGATGCATGTTTGACCTAGTGATACACACTCGCTGTCTCTCAGTCCGGGATCCACGGGGGACATATTTGTCCATGCATCTGTCGCGGCGCACGACACGACCCTCGATAATAGTAACCATCGCGGCGTGCGATACGTCCATCGAAATATAGTATCCATCGCGGCGCGCGATACGTCCCTCGAAATGGTACATCCTCTTAAGTACCCATTATTTCTCAATGCACATTACACTTGCCACAACCAATGCCTCAGAATAATGCATATGACAAGTTCACACATATAATGAGGAGATGTAACGACCTAATTAGTCGTTTTGAGCAGCAGATTTTATTTCTGGAAAAACTGGCCAAGACTACGGACACTACGACGGACCGTCATAGGCACGACGGCCCGTCGAGGGTGTATCATTTCAGAATACTTAGAAATTCTGAAATTGGTACTGAAAATTGACTCTCTGTAATTTGTGAAGGACCTGCAGGACGTGCCGTCACATCCACGACGAACCGTCATGAGCTCCCGTTGCAAAACACTTCAACTTTTGAGAATTTGGTACAAGAAACGAGTTTCTGACCGTCATGACGGAGGTGCAGGACGGACCGTCACAGGGGTGACGGGCCTTCATAGTTCACGTAAGTCTTGTGGGGCTGCGACGACCACCGTGACGGACCGTCGCAGGCACGACGGCCCGTCACAGGTTGTGCAAATCCCAGGCAGAATAGGATTCCTCTACACGTTTTAAGGGTCGTTTTGGACTATTCTTTCCTTAATTATAAAGATTGAGGGTTAATATTAATAAGTGTAATTACTTGGGGGTTAAAAGAGGTAACCTTAAGTCTATTAGTGGGTTTTATTGTCCTCTTTTACACTTAATTACATGTTAATTAGGGTAAGAGAAGGAGGGTTTGAATAAAACAAACAGAAAGAACAAGGGAAAGAGAGATAGAACGTGAGAGGAGAAACGAAGAGGAATATCAAAGCTTGAGGAATTTGCTTGTTTGAACTCAATTCTTCGGTGGAGGTAGGTTATGGTTATTTCATGCTATTCGTAGTAGACTCTTAATAGTGCATGATATGTATTGGTAGTATTGTAAACCTGTCTATATGCTTAATTGTATGCTTGCATGAATATGATTATGTGATTTTGATAAAACAAGCATGATGAGAACCATTGAATCCCAAATCTTGAAAGAAACTTTAATCTATGTTATTAATGATGATGCCTTGGTATAAAAGAAGGCTTGATGAATTGAAGTAATGGGATTGGTGATGCCTTGGTATAGAGAAGGCTTGATGAACGAATTGAATGAGGTTAGTGGATCTGAGTGTCACGTTCCGACACATAGTATTAGTGGATCGGAGTGTCACGTTCCGACACATAGTATTAGTGCGACGGGTGTCACGAACCGACACGTAGAATTAGGGGATCGGATTGTCACGTACCGACACATATAGGGGATCAGAGTGTCACGTTCCGACACATATAGGGGATCGGAGTGTCACGTTCCGACACATATAGGGGATCGGAGTGTCACGTTCCGACACATATAGGGGATCGGAGTGTCACGTTCCGACATATATAGGGGATCAGAGTGTCACGTTCCGACACAAAGTATTAGTGGATCGGAGTGTCACGTTCCGACACATAGTATTAGTGGGACGGGTGTCACAAACCGACACGTAGAATTAGGGGATCGGAGTGTCACGTACCGACACATATAGGGGATCGGAGTGTCACGTACCGACACATAGTGGTAGGGGATCGGAGCGTCACGTACCGACACAAGAGGAAGAAAGATAATGAATCTTGAAAGATGATAATATACTCAACATAATGAACTTAATTCCCAAATGAGTATGGTATTGAGGCTTGAGCCCTCATGGATGAACTTGATGGTACTTGTTGATGATTATAGTACTTGTTGTTGCTACATGTTGAGTTTATAGTTGATTTATAATATTACTTGATATATATTATCTTCTATTTTGAGTTGGCCGATGATATCTACTCAGTACTTGTGGTTGTACTGACCCCCCTACTTTTATGTTTTTCTTCTTTGTTATTTGTGTAATGCAACAAATGTTCCGTCAAGTTCGACTCAACGGTAATTCGAGCCAGTCTTCGTCATACCGGATCTCAGGGTGAGCTAACGACTCTAGCTTGGACTGGATCTTCCTTTTCAAGTCTTGATGCCTTGACTTCCGGCATGCACTAGCTTCTTATGTATTTTTTTAGCTTCTTAGACATTCTTAGATAGTAATTTGATCATAGATGTTCTTGTGATGATGACTTCCAGATTTTGGGGAATATTAATAATAGTTTTGAATTGTTTTATTAATGAGTTTAAGTCTTCCGCATTATTTTCTGTTGATATATCTTGAAATGTTAAGGGTTAGTTTGGTTGGTTCGCTCACATAGGAGGGTAGATGTGGGTGCCAGTCGCGTCCCCGATTTGGGTCGTGACAAACTTGGTATCAGAGCATTAGGTTCATTGGTCTCATCGCACAAGAACGAGTATAGTAGAGTCTAAAGGAACGGTAGGGGGACGCCTTTACTTTTGTTTGAGAGGCTATAAGACTTTAGGAAAATTCCATTCTTTCATTCTTCTTTCGTGCTACTACTTGAGTCCAATTGGTATCTCGGTGATACAAATTGGTATATGACCATCTTCACTCTATTTCGCAGATGGTTAGAACTAGAGCAACGACCGCACCAGCAGCAACAACGGAAAGACAAGAAACGACTGAGCCAACCACTGGGGCTGTGTCTCGAGGAAGAGCAGCGGTAAGAGGCCGTGGGAGAGGTCGTGGGAGGACGTCCTCTAGAGGAAGAGGACGAGCCCCTAGCCCATCTGATAGTAGGGCGGTGACTCCTCCACCGACCGAGGATGTGATAAGAGAGGGTGAGGAAGGGGAAACTGAACAAGAGCAGAATGAGGAATTGCCACCCCAACCTACCCCAGAGATGATCAACCAGGTACTTGCTTATCTTAGCGGGTTATCGAATCAGGGTCAGGCACCTCCAGTGGTTTCTGCACCAACACCTCCGGTTTCAGAGATACAACATGCGGCTACTATGGCTCCCCGCATGGATGCAACATTGGAGATAGGCACATTTCCACGTCTGACTACTGGGCCTATAATGACAAACATCAACATGAACTTTTCAGTAAGTTCTTGAAATTGAAACCTCCAGTCTTTAAGGGTGCAGAATCAGAGGATGCCTACGATTTTCTAGTTGATTGTCATGAGCTACTACACAAGATGGGTATAGTAGAGAGCTTTGGTGTCGAGTTCGTGAGCTATCAGTTTCAAGGGAACGCCAAAATGTGGTGGCGGTCACATGTTGAGTGTCAACCAACAGAGGCACCACCTATGACTTAAGAATCATTCTCTAGTTTGTTCATGGAAAAGTATATTCCCCGGACTTTGAGGGATAGGAAGAAGGATGAGTTCTTGAGTCTAGAGCAAGGTAGGATGACGGTTAACGCATATGAGGCCAAGTTCAGTGCATTATCCAGGTATGCCACCCAACTTTGTTTCAGTCCACAAGAACGGATCCGCCGTTTTGTGAAGGGGTTGAGGTCAGAATTGCGGATTTCAGCCTTACAGATAGCGGCAACGGCAACATCCTTCCAAGAGGTGGTAGACTTTGTAATAGAGGTGGAAGGAGTGAAACCAGATGACTTAACAACGACATCGACATCAAAAAGGTTTCGAAGGGGAGGTGAGTTTAATGGTTCTTATTCTAGAGGACAGAACTCTGGAGGTCACTCAGTTCGATCAATTCAGTCTTCACTACAGACTGCAGTTGGGGGTCCGCCTCAAAACGGTCAACACTACTGCGAGAGACCTATGCTTGACTCCAGAGAGTGCTATGGATGTGGGGAGATTGGACATATTAGGAGGAATTGACCAAAATAGAGTTACAGACCCCCAATAGCTAGAGGTAGAGGTGGTCATGGTAGAGGCCACTTTTCTGGTGGACGTGGTGGTCGAGGTAATGGTGGTCACCAAAACGGCAGAGGTGATGGGCAAAACGGAGCCACTACTACACAACATGGTAGGGGCAACAGACAGACAAACGATAGGGCCCATTGTTACGCTTTCCCTGGGAGATCTGAAGCGGAGGCGTCTGATGCTGTTATCGCAGGTAACCTTTTGATTTGTGATTGCATGGCTTCCGTATTGTTTGATCCTGGATCCACATTTTCTTATGTATCTTCCTCATTTGCTAATGGTCTTAAATTACATTGTGAACTACTTGACATGCCTATTCGTGTTTCTACTCCGGTGGGCGAGTCTGTGATAGTCGAAAAGGTATATAGGTCTTGTTTGGTGAGTTTTGTGGGGAGCAACACTTATGTAGACTTGGTTATTTTAGAAATGGGAGACTTTGATGTAATTCTGGGTATGACTTGGCTTTCTCCGAATTTTGCGATTTTGGATTGTAATGCCAAAACTGTGACGTTAGCCAAGCCTGGGACAGATCCGTTAGTGTGGGAGGGTGACTACACTTCCAATCCGGTGCGTATTATCTCCTTTCTTCATGCTAAGAAAATGGTTAGTAAGGGGTGTTTAGCTTTCTTGGCACATCTCAAGGATGACACTACTCAAGTTCCTTCAATTGAGTCAGTTTAGGTAGTCCGTGAGTTTTTGGATGTGTTCCCTGCAGATCTTCCTGCTATGCCACCGGATAGGGATATCGACTTTTGCATTGATTTGGAACCGGGCACTCGCCCCATTTCTATACCCCCTTATAGAATGGCTCCCGCGGAGTTAAGAGAGTTAAAAGCACAACTTCAAGAGTTGTTTAGCAAAGGCTTCATTAGACCAAGTGCATCTCCTTGGGGTGCTCCGGTTTTGTTTGTGAAGAAGAATGATGGGAGTTTTCGGATGTGCATAGACTACCGGCAGTTGAACAAGGTAACTATTAAGAACAAGTATCCTCTTCCTCGCATTGATGACTTATTCGATCAACTACAAGGTGCTTGTGTCTTCTCGAAGATCGACTTGAGATCCGGTTATCATCAATTGAAGATACGGGCAGCGGATGTGCCAAAAGCTGCTTTCCGAAATAGGTATGGGCATTATGAATTTGTAGTGATGTCTTTTGGTCTTACAAATGCCCCCGCTGCTTTCATGAGCTTGATGAATGGGATAATTAAGCCGTATTTGGATCTCTTTGTGATCGTATTTATAGATGATATACTGGTATATTCCAAAAGTAAGGAGGAACATGAAGAGCATTTGAGAATAGTATTGGAAATGTTGAGGGAGAAAAAGCTTTACGCCAAGTTTTCTATGTGTGAGTTTTGGCTAGATGCAGTGTCCTTCTTGGGGCATGTAGTTTCTAAGGAAGGAGTGATGGTAGATCCTTCTAAGATTGAGACAGTGAAGAATTGGGTGAGACCCACTAATGTGTCAGAAATACAGAGTTTTGTGGGATTAGCTAGCTACTACCGCCGATTTGTCAAGGGATTCTCTTCTATTGCTTCCCAATTGACGAACTTGACTAAGCAAAATGTTCCATTTGTATGGTCAGAGGAATGTGAGGAAAGCTTTCAGAAGCTTAAGACCTTGTTGACTACCGCACCAATTCTTACTTTGCCAGTAGAGGGTAAAAACTTCGTCGTTTATTGTGATGCATCCTATTCTGGTTTAGGTGCAGTGCTAATGCAAGAGAAGAACGTGATTGCTTATGCTTCAAGACAATTAAAAGTGCATGAACGTAACTATCCAACCCACGATTTGGAGTTGGCCGCGGTAGTATTTGCACTAATGCAATGGAGACATTATTTATATGGGGTTAAGTGTGAAATCTATACGGATCATCGTAGCCTTCAGTATGTCTTTACTCAAAAAGATTTGAACTTGAGACAGAGGAGATGGATGGAACTACTAAAGGACTACGACATCACTATCTTATATCATATGGGGAAGGCTAATGTTGTAGCGGATGCTTTGAGTAGAAAGGCCGAAAGCATGGGAAGTCTAGCTCATTTGCAAGTTTCTAGACGCCCATTGGCTAGAGAGGTTCAGACTCTGGCTAACGACCTTATGAGGTTAGAAATAAATGAGAAGGGAGGATTGTTGGCTAGTGTGGAGTCGAGATCTTCTTTTCTTGACAAGATTAAGGGAAAACAGTTTGATGATGAGAAACTAAGGCTAATTCGAGATAAGGTGTTGCAAGGAGAGGCTAAAGAAGCAACAACTGATGAGGAAGGTGTTTTGAGGATCAAGGGAAGGGATATGTGTACCCCGCGTTGATAATTTGGTCACCACTATTCTTACAGAGGCTCATAGTTCAGGATATTCTATACATCCTGGTGCAACCAAGATGTATCGTGACCTAAAGCTACACTTCTGGTGGAGTAGAATGAAGCGAGATATTGTTGAGTTTGTTGCCAAATGTCCAAATTGTCAACAAGTGAAGTATGAACACCAGAGGCCCGGAGGAACACTTCAGAGAATGCCCATTCCTGAATGGAAGTGGGAGAGAATCGCGATGGACTTCGTGGTTGGTCGTACCAAGACATTGGGTAAGTATGACTCTATTTGGGTGATTGTTGATAGGTTAACTAAGTCTGCTCACTTCATTCCTGTCAAGGTGACTTACAATGCAGAGAAGTTAGCAAAAATCTACATCTCAGAAATCGTTCGATTGCATGGGGTTCCACTATCCATTATATCAGATAGGGGTACGCAGTTTACTTCTAAGTTTTGGAAAACATTGCATGATGAATTAGGTACTAGATTGGACCTTAGTACTGCATTTCATCCTCAGACGGATGGTCAGTCTGAGCGAACGATTCAAGTGTTGGAGGATATGCTTCGCGCATGTGTGATAGAGTTTGGTGGCCATTGTGATAGTTTCTTACCTTTGGCAGAGTTTTCATACAATAATAGCTATCACTCCAGTATTGACATAGCTCCATTTGAAGCATTGTATGGGAGGAGGTGTAGATCTCCCATTGGGTGGTTTTATGCATTTGAGGTTAGACCTTGGGGTACTGACCTCTTGAAGGATTCGTTAGATAAGGTGAAGCGCATTCAAGAAAAGCTTCTAGCGGCGCAAAGTAGACAAAAGGAGTATGCAGACCGAAAGGTTAGAGACTTGGAGTTCATGGAGGGTGAACAAGTCTTGTTGAAGGTTTCACCCATGAAAGGGGTGATGCGGTTTGGTAAAAGAGGTAAGTTAAGTACAAGGTATATTGGACCATTTGAAGTGCTTAAGCGAATAGGGGAGGTGGCTTATGAATTAGCCTTGCCTCCAGGGCTGTCCGGAGTGCATCCGGTGTTTCATGTGTCCATGTTGAAAAGATACCATGGAGATGGAAACTACATCATCCGTTGGGATTCAGTTTTGCTTGATGAGAATTTGACTTGTGAGGAGGAACCAGTTGCTATTCTAGATAAAGAGGTTCGCAAGTTGAGGTCGAGAGAAATTGCATCCATCAAGGTCCAATGGAAGAATCGACAGGTTGAAGAAACTACTTGGGAGAAGGAGGCAGATATGCAAAAAAAATACCCACATCTGTTTACAGATTCAGGTACTCCTTTTCGCCATTGTTTTTCTTCTTTTGATCGTTCGGGGATGAACGATGGGTAAATTGGTATCTATTGTAACGACCTGTTTAGTCGTTTTGAGCAGCAGATTTTATTTCTTGAAAAACTGGCCAAGACTACGGACACTACGACGGACCGTCATAGGAACGACGGCCCGTCGAGGGTGTATCGTTTCAGCATACTTAGAAATTCTGAAATTGGTACTGAAAATCGACTCTCTGTAATTTGTGACGGACCTGCAGGACGTGCCGTCACATCCACGACGAACCGTCGTGAGCTCCCGTTGCAAAACACTTCAACTTTTGAGAATTTGGTACAAGAAACGAGTTTCTGACCGTCATGACGGAGGTGCAGGATGGACCGTCACAGGGGTGACGGGCCGTCATAGTTCACGTAAGTCCTGTGGGGCTGCGACGACCACCGTGACGGACCGTCGCAGGCACGACGGCCCGTCACAGGTTGTGCAAATCCCAGGCAGAATAGGATTCCTCTACACGTTTTAAGGGTCGTTTTGGACTATTCTTTCCTTAATTATAAAGATTGAGGGTTAATATTAATAAGTCTAATTACTTGGGGGTTAAAAGAGGTAACCTTAAGTCAATTAGTGGGTTTTATTGTCCTCTTTTACACTTAATTATATGTTAATTAGGGTAAGAGAAGGAGGGTTTGAATAAAATAAACAGAAAGAACAAGGGAAAGAGAGATTGAACGTGAGAGGAGAAACGAAGAGGAATATCAAAGCTTGAGGAATTTGCTTGTTTGAACTCAATTCTTCGGTGGAGGTAGGTTATGGTTATTTCCTGCTATTTGTAGTAGACTCTTAATAGTGCATGATATGTATTGGTAGTATTGTAAACCTGTCTATATGCTTAATTGTATGCTTGCATGAATATGATTATGTGATTTTGATAAAACAAGCATGATGAGAACCATTGAATCCCAAATCTTGAAAGAAACTTTAATCTATGTTATTAATGATGATGCCTTGGTATAAAAGAAGGCTTGATGAATTGAAGTAATGGGATTGGTGATGCCTTGGTATAGAGAAGGCTTGATGAACGAATTGAATGAGGTTAGTGGATCGGAGTGTCATGTTCCGACACATAGTATTAGTGGATCGGAGTGTCACATTCCGACACATAGTATTAGTGGGACGGGTGTCACGAACTGACATGTAGAATTAGGGGATCGGAGTGTCACGTACCGACACATATAGGGGATCGGAGTGTCACGTTCCGACACATATAGGGGATCGGAGTGTCATGTTCCGACACATATAGGGGATCAGAGTGTCACGTTCCGACACATATAGGGGATCGGAGTGTCACGTTCCGACACATATAGGGGATCGGAGTGTCACGTTCCGACACATAGTATTAGTGGATCGGAGTGTCACGTTCCGACACATTGTATTAGTGGGACGGGTGTCACGAACCGACACGTAGAATTAGGGGATCGGAGTGTCACGTACCGACACATATAGGGGATCGGAGTGTCACGTACCGACACATAGTGGTAGGGGATCGGAGCGTCACGTACCGACACAAGAGGAAGAAAGATAATGAATCTTGAAAGATGATAATATACGCAACATAATGAACTTAATTCCCAAATGAGTATGGTATTGAGGCTTGAGCCCTCATGGATGAACTTGATGGTACTTGTTGATGATTATAGTACTTGTTGTTGCTACATGTTGAGTTTATAGTTGATTTATAATATTACTTGATATATATTATCTTCTATTTTGAGTTGGCCGATGATATCTACTTAGTACTTGTGGTTGTACTGACCCCCCTACTTTTATGTTTTTCTTCTTTGTTATTTGTGTAATGCAGCAAACGTTCCGTCAACTTTGACTCAACAGTAATTCGAGCCAGTCTTCGTCATACCGGATCTCAGGGTGAGCTAACGACTCTAGCTTGGACTGGATCTTCCTTTTCAAGTCTTGATGCCTTGACTTCCGGTATGGACTAGCTTCTTATGTATTTTTTTAGCTTCTTAGACATTCTTAGATAGTAATTTGATCATAGATGTTCTTGTGATGATGACTTCCAAATTTTGGGGATATTAATAATAGTTTTGAATTGTTTTATTAATGAGTTTAAGTCTTCCGCATTATTTTCTGTTGATATATCTTGAAATATTAAGGGTTAGTTTGGTTGGTTCACTCACATAGGAGGGTAGATGTGGGTGCCAGTCACGTCCCCGATTTGGGTCGTGACAGGAGATGACTATTTTCATAACATCGCAAAGTTCACAACCACACAAATATGAAGTTACATCAACAATGATTCAACAAGCCTTCAACCCTTTCTCAACACAACACACATAAACAATTAATCACATTACCTTTTGTTATCCCCATTCTTATCATCATTAGAATTAATCAATGTGGACAAGTCAACCCATCACCAATCCCGTTACTCCCAACATATACCACAAGGACATACACACATTTCATACACTTAACAAGAGTTTAGAAATCCACTTGCCTCAAATAGTAGAACAATAACTCCGGGACTTGATCGATCCTTCTCTTTTCTTTGAACTTTCAAGTCAAAGCAATCTATCCAAATAAGTAATCATACTAAAGATTTTGAAATTAAAAACACTCATATAACTATGTGTCTAGTTTAGAACCAAAAACTCATTCCAAATTTATAATCAAACTTCTAACCTTAATACCAATTGCATACCCATTTCTCATAGTCTCCAAATTTCAAGTCTAGGGTTAAGTTCTAATTACACAAATATTATAAATTTAACAATAACATATAATACAACACCCTTAATATTTAATTACCTACATTAATATATCAAAATTTGATTGATAATTGGAAAATAAATAATAATCTTATGAATTATAAGCCACTGGCGTACCAGTGGCATATTACCCTAAACCTCATTTCAATTCAACTTTTATGTAACCTTAATCGTTATTATAATATATTATAATAATATGAATCTATATAAATTTAGCATTCTGCATTATGAAACAAGCATTAGCTATTCCTTTTGTGAATCATTGGCCACCAACGTTTTGTTTTATATAATAACAAAAATCGATACAGTTAATGTAACGACCTGTTTAGTCGTTTTGAGCAGCAGATTTTATTTCAGGAAAACTGGCTGAAACGACGGACCCCAGATGGACCGTCATGGTCACGACGGACCATCGCAGGGTCTTGTTTCAAAACACTTAGAAATTCTGAAATTGGGTACTGAAAATCGACTCTCTGAACATCGTGACAAACTTGCAGGACGGACAGTCACAGGCGTGACGGACCGTCACAGACCCTTGGTGGAAATTTGGGTCTCTGAACCTTGCGACGACCTGCAAGACGGACCGTCGCAGGCACGATGGCCCGTCAGAGGTTGCGTAATCCCGGTCTGGGTCGGATTTCTTTACACGTTTTAAGGGACGTTTTGGACTATTCCTACTTTAATTATAAAGTTAGAGGGTTAAGGATTATAAGTCTAATTACTTGGGGGTTAAAAGAGGTGACCTTAAGTTAATTAGTGGGTTATTATTGCCATCTTTCATTCTTAATTATATGCTAATTAGGGTAAAAGAAAGAGGGTCTGAATAAGAAAACTAGAAAGAACAAGAGAGAGGGAGAGAGGATCGATCAACGAGAAGAAGAAGAAAGCTTTGGGGAAAATTCTTGCTTGATCACTAGTCTTTGGTGGAGGTAGGTTATGGTTTCTCTTACGATATTCGTAGTAAAACTCTTAATAGCGAATGATATGTATGGATGATATTGTAAACCCTGCTATGTGCTTGATCGTATGCATGCATGAATGTGATTATATAATTGTGATTATGTTAAGTATGATAAAGCTATTGAATCCCAGATCTTGATAAAAACCTAATCTCTTGTTAATGATGAGGCCTTGGTATAAAGGAAGGCGTGATGAACTAAAATAATGAGACTGATGATGCCTTAGTGAGAAACAAGGCTTGATAAATTGATAGAAGGAGATTAGGGGATCGGAGTGTCACGTTCTGACACATAGAATTAAGGGATTGGGTGTCACGAATCGACACGTAGTATTAGGGGGGCCGGGTGTCACGAACCGACACGTAGTATTAGGGGATCGGGTGTCACGAACCGACACGTAGATTTAGGGGATCGGGTGTCACGAACCGACACATAGATTTAGGGGATCAGGTGTCACGAACCGACACGTAGATTTAGGGGATCGGAGTGTCACGTTCCAACACATAGTAGTAGGGGATCGGAGTGTCACGTACCGACACAAGAGGATTAAAGATGTATGAGGGAGCGGAGTGTCACGTACCGACACAAGAGAAATAAAGATAATGAATCTTGAAAGATGTTAATATACTCAATCTAATGAATCTAATTCCCAAATGAGTATGGTATAGAGGCTTGAGTCCTCATGTGTGAACTTGACGGTAATTCTTAATGATATAGTACTTGTTGTTGCTGCATGTTGAGTATCATAGTTGGTTTTATAATATTACTTGATGTATATTGTTTTCTATTTCGAGTGGGCCGATGATATCTACTCAGTACCCGTGTTTTGTACTGACCCCTACTTTTATGTTTTCTTCTTTGTTATTTGTGGAGTGCAGCAAACGTGCCGTCGTCTTCGACTCAACAGTAATTCAAGCCAGTCTTTACTACATCGGAAATTCAGGGTGAGCTAATGCTTCTAGCTTGGACTGGATCTTCTTCTTCAAGTCTTGATGCCTTGAGCTTTCAGCATGGACTAGCTTTTACTTGTTTTAGCTTTTAGAATACTCTTAGTTTAGTCATTTGATTATAGATGTTCTTGTGGTGATGACTTCAAGATTTTGGGGATAATAATAGTTATTGATTTGATTTTATTAATGAGTTAAGTCTTCCGCATTACGTTCTGTTGATATATGTTGAAATGTTAAGGTTTAGATTGGTTGGTTCGCTCATATAAGAGGGTAAATGTGGGTGCCAGTCGCGGCTCGGTTTTGGGTCGTGACAAACTTGGTATCAGAGCCTTAGGTTCGTTGGTCTCATCACACAAGAACGAGTCTAGTAGAGTCTTAAGGAACGGTTAGGGGACGCCTTTACTTTTCTTTGAGAGGCTATAAGACTTTAGGAAAATTCCATTCTTTCTTTCTTTCTTTCGTGCTATTACATGGGTCCAATTGGAATCTAGGTGATACAAATTGGTATCTGACCATCTTCACTCTATTTCGCAGATGGTTAGAACTAGAGCAACAACCGCGCCAGCATCAACAGCAGCGAGACAAGATGCATCTAAGCCAGCCACTGGGGCTGTGGCTCGAGGAAGAACAGCGGCAAGAGGTCGTGGAAGAGGTCGTGGGAGGACGTCCTCTAGAGGAAGAGGAAAAGCACCTAGTCTATCTGATGCTAGGGCGGTGACTCCTCCACCGACTGAGGAAGTACTGAGAGAGGGGGAGGATGGGGAGAATGAACGAGTGCAGAATGAGGAAATGCCACCCCAACCTACCCGAGAGATGATTAATCAGGTTCTGGCTTATCTTAGCGGGTTGTCTGATCAGGGTCAGGCACCCCCAGTATTTTCTGCACCAACACCTCCGGTTTCAGAGGTACAACATGCAGCCACTATGGCTCCTCGTATAGATGCCTCATTGGACATAGGCACGTTTCCACGTCTGACTACTGGGCCTATAATGACAAATGATCAGCATGAACTTTTCAGTAAGTTCTTTAAATTGAAACCTCCAGTCTTCAAGGGTGCGGAATCTGAGGATGCTTACGATTTTCTGGTTGACTGTCATGAGCTACTACACAAGATGGGCATAGTAGAACGGTTTGGTGTTGAGTTCGTGACTTATTAGTTTCAAGGGCACGCCAAAATGTGGTGGCGGTCACATGTTGAGTGTCAACCAACAGAGGCACCACCCATGACTTGGGTAACATTCTCTAACTTGTTTATGGAAAAGTACATCCCACGGACTTTGAGGGATAGGAAAAGAGATGAATTCTTGAGCCTAGAGCAAGGTAGGATGTCGGTTAATGCATATGAGGCTAAGTTTCGTGCTTTATCAAGGTATGCCACTCAACTCTGTTTCAGTCGACAAGAGCGGATTCGCCGGTTTGTGAAGGGGTTGAGATCAGAGTTGCGAATTTCGGCCTTACAAGTAGCGGCTACGGGAAAATCCTTCCAAGAAGTTGTAGACTTCGTGATAGAGGTGGAAGGAGTGAAGCCCGATGACTTCACCTCGACATCGACATCAGAAAGGTTTCGAAAGGGAGGTGAGTTTAATGGTTCCTACACTAGAGGACAGGGTTCCGGAGGTTACTCAGTTCAACCAATTCAGTCTTCACTACAGACTGTAGTTGGGGGTCCACCTCAGACAGGTCAACACTTCTCTGAGAGACCTCTACTTGACTCTAGAGAGTGTTATGGATGTGGGGAGACAGGACATATTAGAAGAAATTGTCCCAGACAGAGTTATAGACCCCCAATAGCTAGAGGTAGAGGTGGTCATGGTAGAGGCCGTTATTCTGGAGGACGTGGTGGTCGAGGTTATGGTGGTCACCAAAACGGCAGAGGTGATGGGCAAACTGGAGCCACTACATCACAACATGGTAGGGGCAACGGACAAACAAACGAAAAGGCCCATTGTTATGCTTTCCCTGGGAGATCGGAGGCGGAGACATCTGATGCTGTCATCACAGGTAATCTTCTGGTTTCTGATTGCATGGCTTCTGTATTGTTTGATCCCGAATCCACATTTTCTTATGTATCTTCCTCATTTGCTAATGGTCTAAATTTACATTGTGAATTACTTGATATGCCTATTCGTGTTTCTACTCCGGTGGGTGAGTCTGTGGTAGTTGAAAAGGTATATAGGTCTTGTTTGGTGAACTTTGTGCGGAGCAACACTTATGTAGATTTGGTTATCTTAGAAATGGTCGATTTAGATGTAATTCTGGGTATGACTTGGCTTTCTCCGCAATTTGCGATCTTGGATTGTAATGCTAAAACGGTGTCGTTAGCCAAGCCTGGGACAGATCCGTTAGTGTGGGAGGGCAACTACACTTCCAATCCGGGGCGTATCATCTCCTTTCTTCATGCTAAGAAAATGGTTAGTAAAGGGTGTTTAGCTTTCTTGGCACATCTCAAGGATGACACTACTCAAGTACCCTCGATTGAGTCGGTTTCGATAGTCCGTGAGTTTTTGGATGTGTTCCCTGCAGATCTTCCTGGTATGCCACCAGATAGGGATATTGACTTCTGCATCGACCTTGAACCGGGCACTCGCCGCATTTCTATACCCCCTTATAGAATGGCTCCCGCGGAGTTAAGAGAGTTAAAGGCACAACTTCAAGAGTTGTTGAGCAAAGGCTTCATTAGACCAAGTGCATCTCCTTGGGGTGCTCCGGTTTTGTTTGTGAAGAAGAAGGATGGTAGTTTTCGGATGTGCATAGACTATAGACAACTGAACAAGGTAACTATTAAGAACAAGTATCCCCTTCCTCGCATTGATGACTTGTTCGATCAGTTACAAGGTGCTTGTGTCTTCTCTAAGATTGACTTGAGATCCGGTTATCATCAATTGAAAACACGGACAACGGATGTGCCAAAGACTGCATTTCGAACCAGGTATGGGCATTATGAATTTGTAGTGATGTCTTTTGGTATTACGAATGCCCCTGCTGCGTTCATGAGTTTGATGAACGGGATTTTTAAGCCATATTTGGATCTCTTTGTGATCGTATTTATTGATGATATACTGATATACTCTAAAAGTTAGGAGGAACATGAGGAGCATTTGAGAATGGTATTGGAAATGTTGAGGGAGAAAAAGCTTTATGCCAAGTTCTCTAAGTGTGAGTTCTGGCTAGATGCAGTGTCCTTCTTGGGGCACGTTTTTACTAAGGATGGAGTGATGGTAGATCCATCTAAGATTGAGACGGTGAAGAATTGGGTAAGACCTACAAATGTGTCAGAGATAAGAAGTTTTGTTGGGTTAGCTAGCTACTACCGCCGATTTGTCAAGGGATTCACTTCTATTGCTTCCCAATTGACGAACTTGACTAAGCAGAATGTTCCATTTGTATGGTCGGATGAGTGTGAGGAAAGCTTTCAGAAGCTCAAGACTTTGTTGACTACCGCACCTATCATTACCTTGCCAGTAGAGGGTAAGAACTTCATTGTTTATTGCGATGCGTCCTATTCGGGTTTGGGTGCAGTGCTAATGCAAGAAAAGAGTGTAATTGCTAATGCTTCAAGGCAATTAAAGATGCATGAAAGTAACTATCCGACCCATGATTTGGAATTGGCCGCGGTAGTATTTGCATTGAAGCAATGGAGGCACTATTTATATGGGGTTAAGTGTGAAGTCTATACAGATCATCGTAGCCTACAGTATGTCTTTACTCAGAAAGATTTGAACTTGAAACAGAGGAGATGGATGGAACTACTGAAGGACTACGACATCACTATTTTGTATCATCCGGGGAAGGCGAATGTTGTGGCGGATGCTTTAAGTAGAAAGGCGGGAAGCATGGGAAGTCTAGCCCACTTGCAAGCTTCTAGACGCCCATTGGCTAGAGAAGTTCAGATTTTGGCTAATGACCTTACGTGGTTAGAAGTAAATGAGAAGGGAGGATTGTTAGCTTGTGTGGAGGCAAGATCTTCCTTCCTTGACAAGATCAAGGGAAAGCAGTTTAATGATGAAAAATTATTCCGGATCCGAGATAAAGTGTTGCAAGGAGAGGCTAAAGAAGCAACAATCGATGAGGAAGGTTTTTTGAGGATTAAGGGAAGGGTATGTGTACCCCGCATCGATGATTTTATCACCACTATTCTGACAGAGGCTCATAGTTCCGGATACTCTATACATCCTGGTGCAACCAAGATGTACCGTGACCTAAAACAACACTTTTGGTGGAGTAGAATGAAGCGCGACATTGTTGATTTTGTTGCCAAATGTCTAAATTGTCAACAAGTAAAGTATGAACACCAGAGGCCCCGAGGAACACTTCAGAGAATGCCCATTCCTGAATGGAAGTGGGAGAGAATTGCAATGGACTTCGTGGTTGCTCTCCCAAAGACATTGGGTAAGTACGACTCTATTTGGGTGATTGTTGATAGGTTAACTAAGTCTGCTCATTTTATTCCGGTTAAGGTGACTTACAATGCCGAGAAGTTAGCCAATATCTATATCTCAGAAATTGTTCGGTTGCATGGGGTTCCACTCTCCATCATATCAGATATAGGTATGCAGTTTACTTCTACGTTTTGGAAAACATTGCATGCAGAATTGGGTACTAGGTTGGACCTTAGTACCGCGTTCCATCCTCAGACCGATGGTTAGTCTGAGCGGAGGATTCAAGTGTTGGAGGATATGCTTCGTGCATGTGTGATAGAATTTGGTGGTCATTGGGATAACTTCCTACCCTTAGTGGAGTTTTCATACAATAATTGCTATCACTAAAGCATTGATATGGCTCCATTTGAGGCATTGTATGGTAGGAGATGTAGGTCTCCCATTGGGTGGTTTGATGCATTTGAGGTTAGACCTTGGGGTACCGACCTTTTGAGGGATTCGATAGAGAAAGTGAAATCTATTCAAGAAAAGCTTCTAGCGGCGCAATGTAGGCAAAAAGAATATGCAGATCGAAAGGTTAGAGACTTAGGGTTCATGGAGGGTGAACAAGTCTTGTTGAAAGTTTCGCCAATGAAAGGCGTGATGCGGTTTGGTAAAAGAGGTAAGCTAAGTCCGAGGTACATTGGGCCATTTGAAGTACTTAAGCGAGTAGGGGAGGTGGCTTATGAGCTAGCCTTGCCCCCAGGGCTGTCCGGAGTACATCCGGTATTCCATGTGTCTATGTTGAAAAGATACCATGGGGATGGAAACTACATTATCTGTTGGGATTCAGTTTTGCTTGATGAAAATTTGTCTTATGAGGAGGAGCCTGTTGCTATTTTAGATAGAGAAGTTCGCAAGTTGAGGTCAAGGGAGATTGCATCCATCAAGGTGCAATGGAAGAATCGACCGGTTGAAGAAGCCACTTGGGAGAAGGAGGCAGATATGCAAGAAAAATACCCACATCTGTTTAAGAATTCAGGTATTCCTTCTCACCCTTGTTTTTCTTCTTGTGATCGTTCGAGGACGAACGATGGGTAAATTGGTATCTATTGTAACGACCTGTTTAGTCGTTTTGAGCAGCAGATTTTATTTTTGGAAAACTGGCTGAAACGACGGACCCCACGACGGACCGTCATGGTCACGACGAACCTTGGCAGGGTCTCGTTTCAAAACACTTAGAAATTCTGAAATTGGGTACTGAAAATCGACTCTCTGAACTTCATGACGGACTTGCAAGACGGACCGTCACAGGCGTGACGGACCGTCACAGACCCTTGGTGGAAATTTGGGTCTCTGAACCTTGCGACGACCTGCAGGACGGACCGTCGCAGGCACGACGGCCCGTAAAAGGTTGCGTAATCCCGGTCTGGGTCGGATTTCTTTACACGTTTTAAGGGACGTTTTGGACTATTCCTACTTTAATTATAAAGTTAGAGGGTTAAGGATTATAAGTCTAATTACTTGGGGGTTAAAAGAGGTGACCTTAAGTTAATTAGTGGGTTATTATTGCCATCGTTCATTCTTAATTACAAGCTAATTAGGGTAAAAGAAAGAGGGTTTGAATAAGAAAACTATAAAGAACAAGAGAGAGGGAGAGAGGATCGATCGAACGAGAAGAAGAAGAAAGCTTTGGGTAAAATTCTTTCTTGATCACTAGTCTTCGGTGGAGGTAGGTTATGGTTTCTCTTACGATATTCGTAGTAAAACTCTTAATAGCGAATGATATGTATGGATGATATTGTAAACCCTGCTATGTGCTTGATCGTATGCATGCATGAATGTGATTATATAATTGTGATTATATTAAGTATGATGAAGCTATTGAATCCCAGATCTTGATAAAAACCTAATCTCTTGTTAATGATGAGGCCTTGGTATAAAGGAAGGCGTGATGAACTAAAATAATGAGATTGATGATGCCTTAGTGAGAAAGAAGGCTTGATAAATTGATAGAAGAAGATTAGGGGATCGGAGTGTCACGTTCCGACACATAGAATTAAGGGATCGGGTGTCACGAACCGACACGTAGTATTAGGGGGACCGGGTGTCACAAACCGACACGTAGTATTAGGGGATCGGGTGTCACGAACGGACACGTAGATTTAGGGGATCAGGTGTCACGAACCGACACGTAGATTTAGGGGATTGGGTGTCACGAACCGACACGTAGATTTAGGGGATCGGAGTGACACATTCCGACACATAGTAGTAGGGGATCGGAGTTTCACGTACCGACACAAGAGGATTAAAGATGTATGAGGGGGCGGAGTGTCACGTACCGACACAAGAGAAATAAAGATAATGAATCTTGAAAGATGTTAATATACTCAATCGAATGAATCTAATTCCCAAATGAGTATGGTATAGAGGCTTGAGTCCTCATGTGTGAACTTGACGGTAATTGTTAATGATATAGTAATTGTTGTTGCTGCATGTTGAGTATCATAGTTGGTTTTATAATATTACTTGATGTATATTGTTTTCTATTTCGAATTGGCCGATAATATCTACTCAGTACCCGTGTTTTGTACTGACCCCTACTTTTATGTTTTCTTCTTTGTTATTTGTGGAGTGCAGCAAACGTGCCGTCGTCTTCGACTCAACAGTAATTCAAGCCAGTCTTTACTACATCGGAAATTCAGGGTGAGCTAATGCTTCTAGCTTGGACTGGATCTTCTTCTTCAAGTCTTGATGCCTTGAGCTTTCGGCATGGACTAGCTTTTACTTGTTTTAGCTTTTAGAATACTCTTAGTTTAGTCATTTGATTATAGATTTTCTTGTGGTGATGACTTCAAGATTTTGGGGATAATAATAGTTATTGATTTGATTTTATTAATGAGTTAAGTCTTCCGCATTACGTTCTGTTGATATATGTTGAAATGTTAAGGTTTAGATTGGTTGGTTCGCTCACATAGGAGGGTAAATGTGGGTGCCAGTCGCGGCTCGGTTTTGGGTCGTGACAGTGAAGCAATACAATTGCAAAAACTTAATTTTGCACTTCCATTCTTTAAACTATATATTAATATTAACATCACTCAATCAATATACACCATTATAAAAGACTTGTTCCTAGTTAATTTACCTCATTATGGTATTGCTCTTTCTCTTTTGTTTCTCCTCGTGCCTTTCGTCTGGTCAGGTAAGTTTTCGTCCCTTCTCTCTTTTTCTTTATTTTATCTGATTAAAATAATTATGTATTATATGTGACAAACCCAAGTATTTTATTTTTGATAAATATGGATCAAATATTATAAGGTGTTAAATAAAATATCACTTTAGCCCATTAATTATCAATTAAGTCAATTATCTACTGTTACTCATTAATTAATTAACTCAAGTTAAAAGAATAATCAAAATTTAATAAGAATGACCTTTCGGGTCATTACATCTAAGAAATTGGTTTAAAAGACAAAAGGAAGAATACTATGTAGTTAGACAGAAAGAACATATCATCGATTGCAAATATACAAGAGGAAAAGCACATATACCTATACTAAGTAAACGAATAATAAATATAGAAATACAATATATAAAAGCTAAAACACCAATAAAATATGTACATTTAGGAGGAACAAAAATATTAATATAAGCTTGTTTTAGAGAAGGAATAGATACACCTATTGAAATATATATAGCAGATGATAGAATTATACACCCTATAGAAAAAAGCGTAATAAGTGCAGTAAAAGGAAATTTAATATACCAGAAATTTAAATTTATAATAAGTGCTAATTATACAGTAGCATTAACAGATATAAATATAGATAAATCATTAGTTCTATATTGGAAAATGTCTGGAATAGAACTAGCACCAGGCAGCAAAATATTTATAGCAAGATGTAAAAACCTATATATATTAAAAACAAAACATAAAAGTAACAGCAAGAATTAAAATTGATAAAATAAAGTTAGAAAATCCTTTTGAAAAATTAATTACTGTAATAGACAATAATGACTATAGATATAAAGAAATTGACATAGAAGAAGATTTAGAAATTGTAAAAGAAAGATTAAGCACTTCAAGCGTACCAAATACATTACAAGAGATACCTCATAAAGAATGAGTACATTTAAAAGGAACTATGAAATCCCACAAAACTTCTTAGATAAGGAAGAAATAACACCACATCATTATTTCATAACACGAATAATAAACCCAAGAAGATATAAAATTTTGATAAATACAGGACAAGAAGAAAATTATATAACAAGAGAATTAGTATTAGAAGAAGAAATTATAAAAACAGGACACATATGCCCTGCATTACCTAGTGAAATAGCAAATACAAATGAAGAAATGACAGAAAAAGAAATAATTATAGGAGGAATACCCCTAGTAATACAATTTTAAATATACCAAGGAAATCATAATATTACATTAGGTATAAAATGGTTAAAAAAAGTGTCACGACCCAAAACCGAGCCGCGACTGGCACCCACACTTACACTCCTATATGAGCGAACCAACCAATCTAAACCCTAACATTTCAATATAATATCAACCGAAAGTAATGCGGAAGACTTAACTCATCTAATAAATATCCAATTCAATAACTTCTAAAATTCAACATCTATTATCCCCCAAAATCTGGAAGTCATCACCACAAGAACATCTATGATCAAATTACTAAACTAAGAGTATTCTAAAAAGCTAAAACAAGTGAAAAGTAGTCCATGCCGGAACTTCAAGGCATCGAGACATGAAGAAGAAGATCCAGTCCAAGCTAGAAGCATTAGCTCACCCTTAAATATGGTGTAGTGAAGACTGGCTAGAGTTGCGGTTGAGTTGAAGATGACGGTACGTTTGCTGCACTCCACAAATAACAAGAAGAAAACATAAAAGTAGGGGGTCAGTACAAACACAAGTACTGAGTAGGTATCATCGGCCAACTCAAAATAGAAAACAGTATATATCAAGTAATATCATAAATCAACTACAATACTCAACATGTAGCAACAACAAGTACCATAATCGTAAATAAGTACCGCCAAGTTCACACATGAGGACTCAAGCCTCAATACCATACTCATTTGGGAATTAGGCTCATTAGATTGAGTATATTAACATATTTCAATATTTATTATCTTTATTCCCCTCGTGTCGGTACGTGACACTCCACTCCATATACTATCCTGGTGTCGGAACGTGACACTCCGATCGTCATATACTATCCTGGTACCGGAACGTGGCACCCGATCCATATACTATCCTTGTGTCGGAACGTGACACTCCGATCCTCATTCTATCCTTGTACCGGAATGTGGCACCCGATCCATTTACTATCCTGGTGTCGGAACGTGACACTCCGATACTCATTCTATCCTGGTACCGGAACGTGGCACCCGATCCTCTATTTCTATCCTGGTACCGGAACGTTGCACCCGATCCTCTATTTCTATCCTGGTACCGGAACGTGGCACCCTATACCCTAATCTCACTTCTTTCGTTTATCAAGCGTTCTTTTATACCAAGACATCATCATTAACAAAGTAGATTAGGGTTATCTTACAAGATTTGGGATTCATAGCTTCATCATGCTTATTTATTCACAGTTACATAATCATATTCATGCAAGCATACAATTAAGCATATAGAAGAATTTACAATACCACTAATACATATCATTCGCTATTAAGTGTTTACTACGAATAGCATAAAAACCATAACCTAGCTCAACCGAAGACTAGTGATCAAGCAAGCACTTTCCCAAAGCATTGTGTTTCTCATCTTCTTTTCACCTTCTCGTTCGATTCTCCCTCTCTCTCTCTCTCTCTTTGTTCTTTCTAGTTTTCTTATTCAAACCCTCTTTTTTTTACCGTAATTAGCATATAGTTAAGTATAAAAGATGAAAATAATACCCCACTAATTAACTCAAGATTACCTCTTTTAACCCCCAAGTAATTAGATTTATTAACATTAACCCACTAACTTTATAATTAAAGCAGGAATAGTAAAAAACGTCCCTTAAAACATTTAAAGAGATCCGACCGAGCCTGGGATTACGCAGTCTGTGACGGCCCGTCGTGCATGCGACGGTCCGTCCTGCTGCTCCGTCACAGAGTTCAGAGACTCAATTCTATTAAAGGGTCTGTGACGGTCCGTCGTGCCCACGACGGTCCGTCCTGCCATGTCGTCACGAAGTTCAGAAGAGTCGATTTCAGTACCCAATTTCAGAATTTCTAAGTGTTTTGAAACGAGACCCTGCGACGGTCCGTCGTGGGATCCGTCGTCTCACCCAGTTTTCTAGAAATAAAATTTGCTGCTCAAAACGACTAAACAGGTCGTTACAAAAAGTTAAACCATACAATATAGAAACATGAACAATTAACGATAACATGTCAAAATAAGAAAATAATTAAAAAAAGAACAAAATGAACAATGAAAATATTTATACTTGCAAAAATTATTGTAGAAGGATATCACAACCGATATTATACACCTATGATAGATACAGGAGCAGAAGCGAATATATGTAAATATAATTACTTACCAGAAGATAAATGGGAAAAATTAAAAACACCTAAGGTAGTAACAGGATTTAATAATGAAGGAAGACTTAACTCATCTTATAAATATCCAATTCAATAACTTCTAAAATTCAACATCTATTATTACCCAAAATCTGGAAGTCATCACCACAAGAACATCTATGATCAAATTACTAAACTAAGAGTATTCTAAAAAGCTAAAACAAGTGAAAACTAGTCCATGCCGGAACTTCAAGGCATCGAGACATGAAGAAGAAGATCCAGTCCAAGCTAGAAGCATTAGCTCACCCTGAAATCCGGTGTAGTGAAGACTGGCTAGAGTTGCGGTTGAGTTGAAGATGACGGTACGTTTGCTGCACTCCACAAATAACAAGAAGAAAACATAAAAGTAGGGGGTCAGTAGAAACACAAGTACTGAGTAGGTATCATCGGCCAACTAAAAATAGAAAATAGTATATATCAAGTAATATCATAAATCAACTACAGTACTCAACATGTAGCAACAACAAGTACCATAATCGTAAATAAGTACCGCCAAGTTCACACATGAGGACTCAAGCCTCAATACCATACTCATTTGGGAATTAGGCTCATTAGATTGAGTATATTAACATATTTCAAGATTTATTATCTTTATTCCCCTCATAACGGTACGTGACACTCCGCTCCATATACTATCCTGGTGTCCGAACGTGACACTCCGATCCTCATATACTATCCTGGTACCGGAACGTGGCACCCGTTCCTATATTATCCTTGTGTCGGAACGTGACACTCCGATCCTCATTCTATCCTTATACCGGAACGTGGCACCCGATCCATTTACTATCCTGGTGTCGGAACGTGACACTCTGATACTCATTCTATCCTGGTACCGGAACGTGGCACCCGATCCTCTATTTCTATCCTGGTACCGGAACGTTGCACCCGATCCTCTATTTCTATCCTGGTACCGGAACGTGGCACCCGATCCCCTAATCTCACTTCTTTCGTTCATCAAGCGTTCTTTTATACCAAGGCATCATCATTAACAAAGTAGATTAGGGTTATCTTTCAAGATTTGGGATTTATAGCTTCATCATGCTTATTTATTCACAGTTACATAATCATATTCATGCAAGCATACAATTAAGAATATAGAAGAATTTACAATACCACCAATACATATAATTCTCTATTAAGTGTTTACTACGAATAGCATAAAAACCATGACCTACCTCAACCGAAGACTAGTGATCAAGCAAGCACTTTCCCAAAGCTTTGTGTTTCTCCTTTTTTTTTCACCTTCTCGTTCGATTCTCCCTCTCTCTCTCTCTCTTTGTTCTTTCTAGTTTTCTTATTCAAACCCTCTTTTTTTTTTTACCGTAATTAGCATATAATTAAGTATAAAAGATGAAAATAATACCCCACTAATTAACTCAAGATTACCTCTTTTAACCCCCAAGTAATTAGATTTATTAACATTAACCCACTAACTTTATAATTAAAGCAGGAATAGTCAAAAACGTCCCTTAAAACATTTAAAGAGATCCGACCGAGCCTGGGATTACGCAGTCTGTGACGGCCCGTCGTGCCTGCGACGGTCCATCCTGCTGCTCTGTCACAGAGTTCAGAGACTCAATTCTATTAAAGGGTCTGTGACGGTCCGTCGTGCCCACGACGGTCCGTCCTGCCATGTCGTCACGAAGTTCAGAAGAGTCGATTTCAGTACCCAATTTCAGAATTTCTAAGTGTTTTTAAACGAGACCCTGCGGCGGTCCGTCGTGCATATGACGGTCCATCGTGGGGTCCGTCGTCTCACCCAGTTTTCCAGAAATAAAATCTGCTGCTCAAAACGACTAAACAGGTCGTTCCAAAAAGTTAAACCATACAATATAGAAACATGAACAATTAACGATAACATGTCAAAATAAGAAAATAATTAAAAAAAGAACAAAATGAACAATGAAAATATTTATACTTGCAAAAATTATTGTAGAAGGATATCACAACCGATATTATACACCTATGATAGATACAGGAGCAGAAGCGAATATATGTAAATATAATTACTTACCAGAAGATAAATGGGAAAAATTAAAAACACCTATGGTAGTAACAGGATTTAATAATGAAGGAAGTATGATTAAGTATAAAGCAAAAAATATAAAGCCACAAATATGGGATAAAATATTAACAATAGAAGAAATGTACAATTTTGAATTTACAACAAAAGACATGTTATTCGGAATGCCATTTTCAGATAGATTTTATCCACATATAATAACAAAAACACATTGGTGATTTACTACACCATGCGGATTCAAAATAGGAGCAAAAAGAGTAATAATAAAAAACGAAAACCTATGGAATGGATAAATGGAAGTGCAAAAATAAACCAAGAAATGTAAAATATAAATAAGAAACAAATAACACAATTAGAAATTATCATATTTACAATAGACAGAGTTAAAATAATTAATGAACAACTAGAACAATTATACAGTGAAGATCCACTACAAGGATGGGAAAAACATAAAACAAAAATAAAAATTGAAATAATAGATGATAATAGTATAATAACACAGAAACCATTAAAATATAACTTTGATTATTTAAAAGAATTTAAAATACATATAGATGAATTATTACAAAATAATTACATACAAGAAAGCAATAGTAAACATTCAAGTCCAACATTTATAGTTATAAAACATAGTGAACAAAAAAGAGGTAAAAGTAGAATGGTTATAGATTATCGTAACTTAAATGCAAAAACTAAAACATACAATTATCCAATACCAAATAAAATGCTAAAAATAAGACAAATACAAGGATATAACTATATTAGTAAATTTTACTGTAAATCAAGATTTTACCACCTAAAACTAGAAGATGAATCTAAACAGCTAACAACATTCACATTACCGCAAGGTTTCTATGAATGGAATGTTTTACCATTTGGATATAAAAATGCACTAGGTAGATACCAACATTTTATGGATAACTATTTCAATCAGTTAGAAAATTGTATTGTATATATAGATGATATATAAAATATTCTAGAACACAAGATGAACATATAAGATTATTAGAAAAATTTATACACATAATTAAATAGTCAGGTATAAGCTTAAATAGAAAGAAAGCAGAAATCATGAAACCACAGATAGAATTTCGAGGAATACAAATAGACAAAAATGGAATAAAAATGCAAACCCATATAGTAGTGAAAATAATTACCATTAATGAAAATATATACACAAAAAAAATTACAATCCTTCTTAGGATTAGTAAATCAAGTAAGAGAATATATACCAAAATTAGCAAAACATTTAAAACCATTACATAAACAACTCAAAAAAGATGTTGAATACTATTTTGACGATAAAGATAAAGAACATATAAAAAATATTAAAAATTTATGTAAAAGATTACCAAAACTTTACTTTCCCAATGAAAATAAATCATTTACTTACATCGTTGAAACAGATTCAAGCGATCATAGTTATGGAGGAGTTTTAAAATACAAATATGACAAAGAAAAAATAGAACATCATTGAAGATATTATTCAGGATCCTATACAGAAGCACAAATAAAATGGGAAATAAATAGAAAAGAGTTATTCGCATTATATAAATGTTTGTTGGAATTTGAACCATATATTTTTTATAATAAGTTTATTGTAAGAACAGATAATACTGAGGTAAAATGGTGGATAACTAATGTCACGACCCAAATCGAGCCGCGAGTGGCACCCACACTTATCCTACTATGTGAGTGAACCAACCAATACAAAACCCAACATTTCGACCAATAAACAGAATATAATGCGGAAGACTTAAAACTCATTAATGAAAATAGATTAATAATTTTAAAAACTCAAATACTTATTATTCCCCAAAAACTGGAAGTCATCATCACAATAACATCTATCCTCAAATTACTAAATCTAAGAGTGTCTAGAAAGCTAGAATAAATAAAAAGCTAGTCCATGCCAGAACCTCAAGGCATTAAGACATGAAGAAGGAGATCCAGTCCAAGCTAGAAGCATTAGCTCACCCTTAAATCCGGTGTAAAGAAGACTGGCTAGAGTTGCGGTTGAGTTGAAGACGACGGTAAGTTTGCTGCACTCCACAAATAACAAAGAAAGAAACATACAAGTAGGGGTCAGTACAAACACAAGTATTGAGTAGATATAATCGGCCAACTAAAATTAGAAAACAATATATATCAGATAATATCATAAATCGACTAGAATACTCAACATGTAGCAACAACAATTACTATAATCATTAATAAGTACGCCAAGTACACCCATGAGGACTCAAGCCTCAATACCATACTCATTTGGGAAATAGGTTCATTAATTTGAGTATATTAACATATTTCAAGATTCATTCTCTTTACTATCCTGGTGTCAGAACGTGACACTCCGATCCTCATCATACTATCTTGGTGTCGGAACGTGACACTCCTATCCGTATTCTATCCTGGGGCCGGAATGTGACACTCCGATCCGTATTCTATCCTGGTGCCGGAACGTGACACTCGATCCATATTCTATCCTGGTGCCGAAACGTGACACTCCAATCCATATTCTATCCTGGTGCCGGAATGTGACACCCGATCCATATTATATCCTGGTGTCGGAACGTGACACTCCGATCCATATTCTATCTTGGTGTCGGAACGTGACACTCCGATCCATATTCTATCCTGGTGCCGGAACGTGTCACCCGATCCTCTAACCTCATTCTTTAAGTTCATCAAGCCTTCTTTTATACTAAGGCATCATCAATCTCATTACTTTAGTTCATCAAGCCTTGTTTTATACTAAGGCATCATCAATCTCATTACTTTAGTTCATCAAGCCTTCTTTTATACTAAGGCATCATCATTAACAAAGAGGTTTTCAAGATTTAGGATTCAATAGCCTCATCATGCTTATTTTATCACAATTACATAATCATATTCATGAAAGCATACAATTAAGCATATAGAAGACTTTATAATACTACCCAACACATATCATTCGCTATTAAGAGTTTTCTACAAAGAGCATAAACCATAACCTACCTCCACCGAAGATTCGTGATCAAGCAATCTACTTTTCAAAGCTTTGTTTTCATGTTCATTTCTCTTGTTTCTCGTTCGTGCGTTCTCCACTCCCTCTCTCTGTTCTTTCTATTTTTCTTATTCAAACTCTCTTTCTTTTACCCTAATTAGCATATAATTAAGTATAAACAATGATGAATTAACCCATTAATTAATACAAGGTTATCTCCTTTAACCCCCAAGTAATTAAATTATTAACATTAACCCACTAAATTTATAATTATAGAAGGAATAGTCCAAAACGCCCCTGAAAGCATTGAACAGAAATCCGACCCAGCCTGGGATTACACAGTCTGTGACGGCCCGTCGTGCCTGGGACGGTCCGTCGTGCTGCTTCCGTCACAAAGTTCAGAGACAAAATTTCACTAAAGGATCTTTGACTGCCCGTCACGCCTGTGTTGGTCCATCCTTCCATTCCGTCATGAAGTTCAGAGAGTCGATTTCAGCACCCAAATTTTAGAATTCTAAGTGTTTTGGAACGAGACCCCCTCGACGGTCCGTCGTGCCCATGACGGTCCGTCGTGGGATCCGTCGACCATAACAGTTTTTCCAGAAATAAAATCTGCTGCTCAAAACGACTAAACAAGTCGTTAAAACAGATACAAATTTACCCATCGTTCTTCCTCGAACGATCATAAGAACAAAAGCAAGAGCGAAAAGGAGTACATGAATATGTAAACAGGTGAGGGTATCTTTCTTGCATATCAGCCTCTTTCTCCCAAGTGGATTCTTCAACCGGCCGATTCTCCCATTGGACTTTGATAGATGCAATTTCCCTTGACCTCAACTTGCGGATTTCCCTATCTAGAATAGCAACAGGCTCCTCTTCATAAGACAAATTCTCATCAAGAAGAACTGAATCCCAACGAATGATGTAGTTTCCATCCCCATGGTATCTTTTCAACATGGACACATGAAATACCGGATGCACTCCAGACACTCCTGGGGGCAGCTAATTCATAAGCTACCTCCCCCACGCGCTTCAGAACTTCGAAGGGACCAATATACCTCGTACTTAGCTTACCTCGCTTACCAAACCGCATCACCCCTTTCGTGGGCGAAACCTTCAACAAGACTTGTTCACCCTCCATGAACTCCAAGTCTCTAACCTGTCGGTCTGCATATTCTTTTTCCCTACTTTGAGCCGTTAGAAGCTTTTCTTGAATGCATTTCTCTTTATCTAACTATTCCCTCAAAAGGTCAGTACCCAAAGGTCTAACCTCAAATGCATCAAACCAACCAATGGGAGACCTACATCTCCTCCCATACAGTGCCTCAAATGGGGCCATACCAATACTTGAGTGATAGCTATTATTGTACGAGAATTCTGCTAAGGGTAAAAATCTATCCCAATGACCACCAAATTCTAACACACATGCCCGAAGCATATCCTCCAACACTTGAATCGTTCGCTCAGACTGACCATCGGTTTGAGGGTGAAATGCGGTACTCAAATCCAACCTAGTACCCAATTCAGCATGCAATGTTTTCCAAAACTTAGAAGTAAACTGCGTACCTCAATCTGATATGATGGAGAGTGGGAACCCATGCAATCGAACAACTTCCGATATATAAAGTTTGTCTAACTTTTCAGCATTGTAAGTCACCTTGACCGGAATGAAATGAGAAGACTTAGTTAATCTGTCAACAATCACCCAAATAGAGTCATACTTACCCATTGTCTTGGGAAGACCAACCATGAAATCCATTGCAATTCTTTCCCACTTCCATTCCAAAATGGGTATTCTCTGAAGTGTTCCTCCAGGCCTCTGGTGGACATTTGGCGACAAACTCCACAATGTCCCGCTTCATTCTACTCCACCAAAAATGTTGCTTTAGATCACGATACATCTTGGTTGCACCCGGATGTATCGAATACCTTGAGCTATGAGCCTCTGTAAGAATTGTGTGGATCAAATCATCGACGCAGGGTACACATACCCTTCCCTTAATTCTCAAAACACCTTCCTCATCGATTTGTGCTTCCTTAGCCTCTCCCCGCGACACTTTATCTCGGATCGGGATCAGTTTCTCATCAGTAAACTGCTTTCCCTTAATCTTGTCAAGAAAGGAAGATCTTGCCTCCACACAAGCCAAAAACCCTCCCTTCTCATTTATTTCTAGTCTCACCAAGTCATTAGCCAGAGTCTGAACCTCTCTAGCCAATGGGCGTCTGGAAACGTGTAAGTGAGCTAGACTTCCCATTCTTCCTGCCTTTCTACTTAAAGCATCTGCCACAACATTAGCATTTCCCGGATGATACAAGATAGTGATATCGTAGTCCTTCAGTAGTTCCATCCATCTCCTCTGTCTCAAGTTCAAATCTTTCTGAGTAAAGACATACTGTAGGCTACGATGATCCGTATAGACTTCACACTTAACCCCATATAGATAGTGTCTCCATTTCTTTAATGCAAACACTACCGCAACCAACTCCAAATCATGGGCCGGATAATTACGTTCATGCACCTTTAATTGCCTCGACGCATAAGCAATCACAATCTTCTCTTGCATTAGCACTGCACCCAAACCCGAATAGGATGCATCACAATAGACAATGAAATTCTTACCTTCCACTGGCAAGGTAAGAATTGGCGCAGTAGTCAACAAAGTCTTGAGCTTCTGAAAGCTTTCTTCGCACTCGTTCGACCATACGAATGGAACACTTTGCTTAGTCAAATTTGTCAACCAGGAAGCAACAGAGGAAAATCCATTGACAAATCGACGGTAGTAGCTAGCTAAACCAACAAAGCTCTTTATCTCTGTAACATTAGTAGGTCTCTCTTAATTCTTCACTGCTTCAATCTTAGATGGATCCACCATCACTCCATCCTTAGACACAACGTGCCCCAAGAAGGACACTAAATCTAGCCAAAACTCACACATGGAGAATTTGGCATAAAGTTTTTTTCTCCCTTAAAATTTCCAATACAATTCTCAAGTGCTCCTCATGTTCTTTCTTGGTCTTTGAGTATACCAATATATCATCAATGAATACAATGACAAAGAGATCCAGATATGGCTTAAAAATCCCATTCATCAAGCTCATGAAAGCAGGAGGGGCATTCGTAAGCTCAAAAGACATTACCAAGAACTCATAATGCCCATACCTGGTCCGAAAAGCAGTCTTGGGCACATCCGTTGTTCGTATTTTCAATTGATGATAACCAGATCTCAAGTCGATTTTGAGAAGGTACAAGCACGTTGTAACTAATCGAACAAATAATCGATGCGAGGAAGAGGATACTTGTTCTTAATAATTACCTTATTTAGTTGTCTCTAGTCTATGCACATCCTAAAACTTCCATCCTTCTTCTTCACAAACAAAATAGGAGCACCCCAAGGAGATGCACTTGGTCTAATAAAGCCTTTGCTTAACAACTCTTGCAGTTGGGCCTTTAACTCTCTTATCTCCGTGGGAGCCATTCCATAAGGGGGTATAGAAATGGGGCGAGTACCCGGTTCAAGATCAATGCAGAAGTCAATATCTCTATCGGGTGGTATACCAGGAAGACCTGCAGGGAACACATCCAGAAACTCACGGACTATCAAAACCGACTCAATCGAAGGTACTTGGGTAGTATTTTTCCTGAGGTGTGCCAAGAAGGCTAGACACCCTTTACTAACCATTCTCTTAGCACGAAGGAAGGAGATGATACGAACCGGAGTGGAAGTGTAGTCGCCCTCCAATACTAATGGATCTGTCCCAGGCTTGGCTAACGTCACAGTTTTAGCATTACAATCCAAGATTGCAAAATTTGGAGAAAGCCAAGTCATACCCAGAATTACATCGAAGTCAACCATTTCTAGGATAACCAAGTCTACATAAGTATTGCTCCCCACCAAAGTCACCAGACCAGACCTATATACCTTTTCGACTATCACAGGCTCACCCACTGGAGTAGAAACATGAATAGGCATGTCAAGCAATTCACAAAGTAAATTAAGACCAGTAGAAAATGAGGAAGATACATAAGAAAATGGGGATCCAGGATAAAACAATACAGAAGCCATGCAATCACAAACCAAAAGATTACCTGTGATGAGAACATCAGACGTCTCCGCTTCACATCTCCCAGGCAAAGCGTAATAATGAGCCCTATCGTTTGTCTGCCCGTTGCCCCTACCATGTTGTGCTGTAGTGGCTCCTGTTTGCCCGTCACCCTGGCCGTTTTGGTGACCACCATTACCTCGACCACCACGTCCTCCAGAATGACGGCCCCTTCCATGACCACCTCCACCCCTAACAATTTGAGGTCTGTAACTTTGTTTTGGACAATACCTCTTAATATGTCCAGTCTCCCCACATCCATAACACTCTCTAGATTCAAGCATCGTCCTCTGGGATAATGACGAAGTCTGGGGATAACCACCAAACTCAGAGAAATGTTGACCGGTCTTCTGTAGACCCCAACTACAGTCTGCAGTGAAGACTGAATAGGTCGGGCTGGGTAACCTCCTGAACCCTGCCCTCTGGAGTAAGGACCATTAAACTCACCTCCCTTACGAAACCTTTTTGATGTCGATGCCATGGTGAAGTCATCTGGCTTCACTCCTTCCACCTCTATCACGAAGTCTACCAATTCCTCAAAGGATTTTGCTGTAGCCGCTACCTGTAAGGCTGAAATCCGCAACTCTGACCTCAACCCTTAACAAAACGGCAAATCTTCTCTTGTGGACTGAAACAAAGCTGGGTGGCGTACCTGCATAATGCACGAAACCTAGCCTCATAAGTAGTAACCGACATCCTGCCTTGCTCTAGGCTTAGAAACTCATCTCTCCTCCTATCCCTCAAAGTACGGGGTATATACTTCTCCATAAACAAGCTAGAGAATGATGCCCAAGTCATAGGTGGTGCCTCTGTTGGTTGACACTCAACATGTGACCGCCACCACATTTTGGCGTTCCCTTGAAACTGATAGGTCACAAACTCTACACCAAATCGTTCTACTATACCCATCTTGTGTAGTAGCTCATGACAGTCAACAAGAAAATCGTAGGCATCCTTAGATTCAGCACCCTTGAAGATTGGAGGTTTCAATTTCAAGAACTTACTGAAAAGTTCATGCTGATCACTTGTCATTATAAGCCCTGTAGTCAGACGGGGAAACATGCCTATTTCAAATGAGGCATTCATGCGGGGAGCCATAGTAGCTGCATGTTGTACCTCCGGAACCGGAGGTGTTGGTGGAGAAAACACTGGAGGTGTCTGGCCCTGATCAGATAACCCGCTAAGATAAGCAAGAACCTGATTAATCATCTCTAGGGTAGGTTGGGGAGGTAATTCCTCATTCTGCACTTGCTCATTTCCCCTTCCTCACTCTCTCTTTCTACCTCATCAGTCGGTGGAGGAGTCACCGCCCTAGTACTAGATGGTCCAGGTGCTTGTCCTCTTCCTCTAGAGGACGTCCTCCCGCGACCTCTACCACGACCTCTTGCCACTACTCCTCTTCGAGCTACAACCGCAGTGGCTGGCTCAGATGCATCTTGTCTTGCCGGTGTTTGTGTTGGCGCAGTTGTTGCTCTAGTTCTAACCATCCGCGAAATAGAGAGAAGATGGTCAGATACCAATTTGTATCACCTAGATACCAATTGGATCCAAGTAATAGCACGAAAGGAAGAAAGAATGGAATTTTTTCCTAAAGTCTTATAGCCTCTCAAAGAAAAGTAAAGGTGTCCCCCTACCGTTCCTTAACACTCTACTAGACTCGTTCTTGTGTGATCAGACCAACGAACCTAATGCTCTGATACCGAGTTTGTCACGACCCAAATCGAGCCGCGAGTGGCACCCACACTTATCCTACTATGTGAGCGAACCAACCAATACAAAACCCAACATTTCGACCAATAAACAGAATATAATGCGGAAGACTTAAAACTCATTAATGAAAATAGATTAATACTTCTAAAAACTCAAATAATTATTATTCCCCAAAATGTGGAAGTCATCATCACAAGAACATCTATCCTCAAATTACTAAATCTAAGAGTGTCTAGAAAGCTAGAATAAATAAAAAGCTAGTCCATGCCGGAACTTCAAGGCATCAAGACATGAAGAAGGAGATCCAGTCCAAGCTAGAAGCATTAGCTCACCCTAAAATCCGGTGCAAAGAAGACTGGCTAGAGTTGCGGTTGAGTTGAAGACGACGGTACGTTTGCTGCACACCACAAATAACAAAGAAAGAAACATACAAGTAGGGGTCAGTACAAAAACAAGTACTGAGTAGATATCATCGGCCAACTCAAAATAGAAAACAGTATATATAAGATAATATCATAAATCGACTATAATACTCAACATATAGCAACAACAAGTACTATAATCATTAATAATTACGCCAAGTACACCCATGAGGACTCAAGCCTCAATACTATACTCATTTGGGAAATAGGTTCATTAATTTGAGTATATTAAAATATTTCAAGATTCATTCTCTTTACTATAGTGGTGTCGGAACGTGACACTCCGATCCTCATCATACTATCCTGGTGTCGGAACGTGACACTCCGATCCATATTCTAACTTGGTGCCGGAACGTTACACTCCAATCCATATTCTATCTTGGTGCTGGAACGTGACACCCGATCCATATTCTATCTTGGTGCCGGAACGTGACACTTCGATCCATATTCTATCCTGGTGCCAGAACGTGACACCCGATCCATATTCTATCTTGGTGTCGGAACGTGACATTCCGATCCATATTCTATCCTGGTGTCGGAACGTGACACTACAATCCATATTCTATCCTTGTGTCGAAACGTGACACCCGATCCTCTAACCTCATTCTTTTAGTTCATCAAGCCTTCTTTTATACTAAGGCATCATCTATCTCATTACTTTAGTTCATCAAGCCTTCTTTTATACTAAGGCATCATCAATCTCATTTAATTAGTTCATCAAGCCTTCTTTTATACTAAGGCATCATCATTAAAAAAGAGGTTTTCAAGATTTAGGATTCAATAGCCTCATCATGCTTATTTTATCACAATTACATAATCATATTCATGCAAGCATACAATTAAGCATATAGAAGACTTTATAATACTACCCAACACATATCATTCGCTATTAAGAGTTTAATATGAATAGCATAAACCATAACCTACCTCCACCGAAGATTCGTGATCAAGCAATCTACTTTTCAAAGCTTTGTTTTCCTCTTCGTTTCTTCTCTTTCTCGTTCGTGCGTTCTCCACTCCCTCTCTCTGTTCTTTCTATTTTTCTTATTCAAACCCTCTTTCTTTTTCCCTAATTAGCATATAATTAAGTATAAAAGATGATGAATTAACCCATTAATTAATTCAATGTTATCTCCTTTAACCCCCAAGTAATTAAATTATTAACATTAACCCACTAAATTTATAATTATAGCAGGAATAGTCCAAAACACCCTTGAAAGCATTTAACAGAAATCCGACCCAGCCTGGGATTACGCAGTCTGTGACGGCCCGTCGTGCCTGCGAAGGTCCGTCCTGCTGCTTCCGTCACAAAGTTCAGAGACTAAATTTCACTAAATGATCTGTGACGGCCCGTCACGCCTGTGCCGGTCCGTCCTGCCATTCCGTCACGAAGTTCAGAGACTAAATTTCACTAAAGAATCTGTGACGGCCCGTCACGCCTGTAATGGCCCATCACGCCTGTGACGGTCCGTCCTGCCATTCTGTCACGAAGTTCAGAGAGCCGATTTCAGTACCCAAATTTGAGAGTTCTAAGTGTTTTGGACCGAGACCCCCTCGACGGTCCGTCGTGCCCATGACGGTCCGTCGTGGGATCCGTCGACCAAAACAGTTTTTCCAGAAATAAAATATGCTGCTCAAAATGACTAAATAGGTCGTTACAACTAAAAAGGTAGAAGATTCAGTTACAACAAAAGAAATAAGAAGACTAGTATTAAACATATTAAATTTTACATTTACAATTGAGGTAATCAAAATTGATAAAAATATGATTGTAGACACCCTATCAAGACAAAGCTACCCAAACTGAGGACAAAAATGAACATACAATAGAAAAGCTATTCAAAGAAATTACTACACTTTGTACTAAAAGTAGATAGAATGGATAATGAGATACAAAAGCTACAGACTAATGAAGATAACCTGAAGTCTAGAGCTAATATAAGTCAGCAGCATGACTATAAAGATGCGGAGCTACGTCGTTTGGCAGACGGAAAACAGCCAGAGCTAAAAGGAGACGATGGGAAACTCCATAAAACCCATAACAATGTTTGTTTAAATGCAGCTACAACCAACACACCTACAGCAGGACAACCTACAAAAAAGGAAGAAACTAAGGTAAAATACACAAACATAAACATGAACAAATTATTTTCAAAACCATATACTCCCCAGAATACCCAGAAAGATATATTCGTACCACCACAAATAAATACCTACAAAGCCAGTCTAGATTAAGAAAACCAAAAATATAACCACATTACCAGATTGTATATATAAAATATATACAATATACAAACTTATTAAACCTAAACCCAAGAGCAAAAGATACCAAAAAATTAAACGAAAATTATATCACACAATACCTAGAAGGATACAACAAACTAATAGCACAACCAGGAACAAATCCAAATCTAGTAGCAACTTGCTACAACTACAGACTAATAAGCACAGTATATACTATAACTGGAGACGAAGTAGCTAAAATACCTGAGCTACATAAGGCATTTCTATAATATAAAAGAATAACTAAAGGAACGTTATTTTATATAAAGTTCTACTCAACAACGACAGAGATACTATATGAAGAATTTAAACCTACAATACAAGTTATTAAAATAGGTTTAACTAGAGATATGATAATACCAGAAAAAATAGATATACAAGATAAATATAGAACGTGGATATCCCCGATTTTTATGCAAACAAGAGAACTATTGGGATAGCTACCATATTAAATGAGTTATCAAACAACTACGTAAATAAAAATGCAATCTGGAGTAATTACAACAGAGATCAAACAATGATATACTCCAATTGAAAGAGATAAGGGCAGCAGATATGGAAGAAGTACGACAATGGATATTAATTCTAGTGTAGCCAGAACAAACACCTACAACAAGAGCTATCAGAAAAAAATTTATTTCTCCAATCTTGATGACCAGATACTGTAAACTAATATGACAAGATCACCTATGTAAAAAATGTAATGGAGAAGATAATTATATTCTGGAAGTCCAGCTAGAATGAGGACATATGTAAATTATGAATAAGTAGTGTCGGCCATATGTAAAAGTAAAGGCCAGTATGTAAAGAAATAAAGTACAAAGTTAGTGTGTCGGCCATAAAAGGCCAATTATGCAAAAAGTATTTTGTCTTCTTGTGTAAGTCATAAAGTAAATAGTGTGTGTCAGCCATAAATAAAAAGAAGAGGCCATTATGTAAAGTAGTAATAGTGAGTATTTTGTTTTTATGTCGGCCAAATATAATTAGGCCATCTGTAAACTGAATGTCGGCCACTTATATTGGCCAGATATGTAGATTTAGTAGTATAAATAGAGGGCTTTACCTAATAATAAAATCATTCCCCTTCTTCTACATCTCTCTCTCACAAAAATATCGCTTCCACCCCCACATTGGTTAGGTCATACTACACAAGCACATGAGGTCTTAACTACACCATGAATAATAAGGGTAATTGCACATCTCATCACGTTCTACAACCAAGTCATACCAAGGGTAGTAGTTTAAGATTCAAGACCACAAGGGTCATCAACTTTAGATGGAAACTTCCAACCAATTATACCTAGGTACAAACAAAACACTTCCTCAAATGACCATGACTTAAGATCAAATTAAAAGATAACTACCTACATTAATGTAGGTCAACCTCAAATATATCTTATTCCCTTTGAGATTTAAGGGTACACACTACTGTCTAAGTCATTCTAGGGGAAACACATAATCCCAACTTATGAATAAAACCCTTTTCTCCCCTTTTTCCCCACTCTTAGAATAGGTTCGTAAGGGAACTAACCAACTAGTCGTATGGGTTCTCTTATTAACCAGCATACTTGACAATTTTCATACTATGTTAAACACCTATCTTGCGTCCTTAGGAGAAAGCCTGCACCAAAGACTCCAACCCACACAAAGGAAACAATGAGGCATTTCTCAATTAACAAGGAAACATCATTCTTCTCAACATATAATCTCAATTATCATAAGTCATATATGTTCAAAAATGGCATTACATCAAGACATATCAATTTTTACCTTCATATATACTAATAAAGATACAAAACCAAAGTAGCGTCAAAGTTCAAACATTATCCCTCAATGTTTGATAAATCATTCTTTCCAATTAATCACATAAAAAAGACCAGCGATTTATATGACACGACACAAGAGTAGTGAATAAAATAAAACTCTATCATCATATAGCCTCTCGCTTGTAAATGTGTCGCGCCTCACTACAGATGAACAAGACTATACTAGACATGGAAACAAGAGACTTTGGACCCTAAATCCAGCTTTATAACCTTATTATATGATACCAAATTTTTCACGACTTGATATCACCCCAGAAGTAACACGACGTACTATACCTCTTGGAGGTCCTATACAATCCTTTAAAAATCATATATTGTATAATAAGAATAAAAATAGTGGAAAATTTTAAACTTTTCATAGAACATCATATGATAAAATCATTACTATATATGTATGTGTATATATATATATATATACATATATAAATAATATCATAAGTACATAATTAGACACTAAATCTATTTTCTATATTAAGACACAACTCAAAATAATAGGATAGAGACATGACACTTAAAAACATAATATATAAGTTTAAGCTATTGCATAAGCATAAAGAATATCTTGACGTAGGTAAACCTTGAATCATAAGGGTCCATTTACGTGAACTTGGAATATCTATTGAAGATCATCACATAGGATAAATCTTCTATCCATTAACACATACACTCTGTGTAAAAAGATGAAGAAAAATTATATTAGTACAAAAATGCACTAACTATTGCAACAATGCAAAAACGTGTATTTAAAGAGGAAATTTCATTTGAAATTATCCAACCTGTAATTTGAGTAAAATTCATGAACATAGGCACAATAGCACATGTTATAACAGACATAATATAGACCTGTATACTACTTTATAGGACATAAAAACATTTATCATACTTTGAAGCATACTCAGTAAATACAATATAATAATTTTCTTTTTATCTAATTTATTTCTTTAATTATTACGCAAGTGTATTTAGTACAATTTATCACCTTGACTCCACGCAATAGTCTTTCATAAACATGCTTCATAAACATAACCACATATATTTGCAAGTCATAAGCACCTAATATACATCAGCTTTACATAAGGAATATCACCTAAGGCAATTCCTATGTAACACTAGTACAATGTGTAGGTAAGATCCCAAAATACTACCTCCACCAAGTGTACCGAAGAAGTCACCCTAGACTAGGCATAACAACTTAACAAGTCATAACACTTCAATTTAGAACAAGACATAAGTCCACGTACTTTATAGAATCATAGGAGGACTCTTTCTATTACTATAACCTTATTCATAATTCATTAGTTCATACCATGAGTAAACATCCTTCATAGTCCATTCACAATCATACTGTTCAATGTACACATGGAGTCCCATACCCCATATATACCAAGTAAAAGCTCATCCAGAATCCATATTCAGGTATTAATCATAGAAAAGTCACAGAAAAATGAACTCAAATAATTCATACATTCATAAAATATTTCTTATTTTTATACATGTACTTATCTTATCCTTTCTTAATGTTCACTTGCGGAATGCATAGGTAAGGACCATAATTATAACACTTTGAAAACCCAACATGTGTTATAGAGCCTAGCATAAGTCTCACAAGGTTAAGAAACTGTTTTAAGGTATGTTTTAATTAATATAGCATGTCTAGCTAAAAAAAATCCTAGAACATCTATGACATCCGCAAATTAGTTCAAGGAGGTTCTAGCATGCCTTATCTTATTTGACTAGCTTTTACATGTCGAAAAATAATAAAAATTTGTGGAAGGGTGTCGAACATGTGTTTAAGCTAATTCATGGTCGAAACGTCTTTGTGTGCATCTGTAAGTACCAACAAGGGGCCTTTGAGGTGGACCCTTACATTTTGGGGTCAAGACTCCGTGGGCAGTTTTCACCTACGAAGCCAACTAACGGGTTGTGAATTGATCGATGGGGCATCGATGACATTCATTGACCAACACTTATCCAACTTATTTAAGGGACTCTATTTCACATTATCTGAATCAAACGATGGACGTGCATCAAGGAAGGAGGTTTTGGCCGTCGATTGACCACGATCCATCGATCGTAGTGTCGTTTTTTAGCGGCCTCATATGCTACACGTTTAAAGTGAGTTCCAATTAATTAATTAAGGGTTTATGTAGTTATTTGGGGGTAAATTTGAGTTTAATTACGTAAATTAACACCTGATATAAAGACCCAACTCCATTAAATTAATATAAGGTCTCATAACTCACAAAGCCAAAACTCTTTCCCTTTCTCTTCTTTCTCTCTCTAGAGAAGAACTCCATAGAAGAAAAATATAGGGTAGGGTTTAAAGTATTCATAGGGTAATATTTAACCATATATATTCATAAATTAGAAAGTTATGTGACCCCTTTCACCTTTGAGACCCATTTCCTCAAAGGGTTCCATCAAATTGATTTCGAAAGTTGGATATTCAAGTCGGTCTTTCCCAATCTCAAAAAAAATGTTATAAATTCATTTTTTACTTTTTATTTTGTATATTATGTATTAACATGTATTATATCTTAATTATGATGTATCTTTAGGGATTGGTCTAGTTTATCGAAGATGACTTTCGCCCCTTAACCCGAGGTTATGATCTTGATATGAATTATGTTATATTTGTTCAACTTACTTGATTATTGCTCAATAACTACTAGAAGATTTTATAGTAGAAATAACGAATGAATTAGGGTGAATTATAGTCCTATGATGCTAGTTCTTAAGTAGTTTAATGAGACTAGGACTTTTATCTATGTTTGTTGTCTTAAGTTATGAACTACCACATAATTATGATGTAGTCATTCTTTTAACCTTGTTATCATGTTGGCGTGGATTTATAATTAGGTTATGCCCTAATTTAGTTAAGTTAAGGTTTGATGGTAACACCTTGATGATGAAGTAAGAAGGAGACTTGGTAAGTCTTCTCATCCCTATTCTTTACTTCAAATTATAGTTAAGTGTGATTAGGTCAAGATTTAGTATTGGAATATGCCTTGTATTAGTATTGATAGGGTGTCATGAAGTTTAATTGAAATGTCTTGACTATGGTTGTGAGGTGTTGGCTAAGATGTTAACATTTTAAGGAAGGTGATGTTTTACTAATGTGTCTTATCATTATATGAAAATGTTAGTGTGCTAACCTACCCTATATGAATTGGAATAAAATGTCAATAATCATGTAACTGTTATTGAGCTATGATTATGTTTATGATTATGATGATGTTTATACAAGGGTTAAGCCTATCATCTATATTAAGCTATGATGATTCATAAAGACATTAAAGATATTTCAAAAGAGACTATAGCTTAAGGCTGTGTGAACTAGAGTGAAGACTCCTCTTTCCTGCATAAAGAATGTAGGATCACTAATATAGTCTTCATAGTGGGGACTACAATGCACGTAGCATTAATAGGGCCCAACTATATTTCCTAGTTCTTGAACTATGTGGCCTTTATAGAAATACAATCTTATGGATCCATATTGTTGCTATGATCCTGTTTTGGTACTACCTTGGCTAAGAGGCCGCCTTTTTTCGGAGTAGGGTTCCATGACATCGGATTCCATATTAGCTCATGTGGTCTATGTAAGTTAGAGCATGGTTTTCCCAAAAGGTAAAATGAATTAAAGGAATGAAATCTAACTAGGATAACCTAAGAAGTTTAACTTAGTCTAGGTAGGGGTATGGGACTCTACCTAAACATTGCACTAGGTAGCCTTGGAGGAAGTCTTAGGAGGATGTTCTTATGTATGAATATACTTAATGTTATATTATATGTATATAATGATCTTGCACATTGTTGATATTATATGTTGATTTGTGTCGCTTATGAATATTTCTTGGTCTAGATTGTTAAAGTATGATGATACGTAATATTAAATGCTATGCTATGTGAAGTAGCATGTTATGATTCTTTTTGGTTTACTTGATTAAGTAAGGTTATGAGTTTTGCTTGGTTTTTGCACATGTTTACTTGGCAGGGGTTTTAAGTAATTGTCTTGCTTTTGTTATGTTATAATGAATTCTTATTCATGCTGTCTAAGGTAATCAATTGCTGGCTGAGTTCTTTGGCTATGTATTCAATTACATTATATGAATATTGACTTCACTAGTTTTATGTTGTTGGTTTTGTGATTTACATGACTATGACTTAAAAAATATGATTTATTTATTTGGTATGGTCTATTTGAATGTGCATAACAGTTTTTAATGAAAATTGCATACTTATTGAAATGTCCCCTTTTAGCATAATTTCAAAGTATGTGAACAAATGTCTCATATATAGTATAGGTGGAGTACTAACCCAATTTTTTCCTTTTCCCCAGTATTTTAGGTTCTGGTCGTTGAAGGTCTTTTGGAGACGGCTTGTATTTCATATTCATACAAGTAAGGTAGGTCCTCACTTTCCGAGGGCGATGCCACTATTTAGCTAATGGTGTTGTTTTTTGTTTATGACATATGTTTCTTTATTTTTAATTTAGTATGAAACATTGTATAGCCCATGTGATGCATTCTTACTTTGATATATGTGCTAGGACCAATTTTATATACTCTTAATAAATGGTTATAGATGAGACGACTATTATTACAATGTGATGTTCTATATATTTTTACTTTCAATAAAACTAGAATACTAAGTAATTGTCCTCCAGAAGGGTCTCTCTCTCTCTATATATATATATATATATATATACTATATGTATGTAGAGGTCAATGTAAACATCCAATTACAAGTAAAGAAAAGTTTTAAGACCACATCTAAATGCACAACATAACTCAAATAAGAAAGATGTGAATTATGACCAAGATCAAGTCAATCCTGCTCCTTTGAGAGATGATTCTAAAAGGGCTAGTATCTTCAAAATGATCCAAGCCATTACTACCCAAGCTCAAGCAGCCACTAATCAAGATCAAGCCATGACGACCCAAGAAAATCGGGAGATTGTACCTCAGGCAAACCAAGAAGGTTCTACTATGGCCTCTCTTTATTAGATTTCACTAGGATGAATCCTCCTACTTTATATGGGTCCACAATGAAGAAGACCCCTATTAGTACATTCATGAAATCTATAAGATCCTATATGCTATGGGGTATTCTACTAGTGAGAAGGCCGAGTAAGCCACTTACCAACTCAAAAATGTTGCCAAAACATTGATTGTCCAATTGACGGACAATAGGCAAGTAAGTGGTCGACCAGTGACTTGAATATGTTCTTTCATAGGTAGAAGAGGGAATCAAAGGTGGTGGAGTTCATCAAACATCACCAAGGAGGTATGAGTGTTGTTGAATACTCTTTGATATTCACTAAATTGTCAAGCTCCTCCTTTGGTTGTTGACCCTAGGGATGAAATGGACCATTTTGTGATGTGATTGTCGGATGTCTTACAAGAAGAGTGTCCTTCGGCTATGCTACATGAGAATATGAACATTTCTCATATCATGGTTCATACTCAAAAAGTAGATGAGGCATGGAGATAAGGGGAAGAGTAGAAATGCTAAGAGGGCAAGACCTTTTAATGGTGGTTCTTCAAAGGGAAGGATTGAGACTCAAGACAACCCTAGGTTCAATATGATGGTTTCTAATCAAGTTCCTTATAATTTCCCTAAGGATAGGGATGATAAGTTGTTTAACCCTACGAGTAAAAAGGAAAAGGGTAGTAGGTCACCAATTTAGAAGCCAACTTGTGGAAAGTGGGAAGAAAAATTATGGTGACTGTCTTATAGGAATCGATAATTGTTTTGTTAGTGGTAAAGTGGGCGCAAGGCTCGATATTTCCCTAATGCGAGTGGTCAAGAAAAGGGTAGTTGTCAAAGTCAAGCAAGTGGTTCTAATGCTGCTCCCGAAGAAGAATCACTTCTCAACTCTCCGCTCTACGGGTGAGCAAGAGACTTCCCCTGATGTGAAGATATGTACGTTGAAAGTTTTCTCTATTGATGTATATAGTTTACTTAATCCGGGTGCTAAATTATCTATTATTACTCCCTTGACAGATAAGAAATTTGAAATTTTACCCGTTATTCTAAATGAACCTTTGATGGTGTCTAACCCAGTGGGTGTGTCGTTTGTTGCAAAGAGGGTGCATATAAATTATCCTATAATGTTTCGAAATAGTGTTACTTATGTTGAACTAGTAGAACTTGATATGTTTTATTTTGACGTAATATTGGGTATGGATTAGTTGCATGCTTCATTTGCCTCTATAGATTGTAGAACAAAGGTGGTGAAGTTTAACTTTTCAAATGAGCCAATTTTAGAGTGGAAGAGGGGAGATTCTATTCCCAGAGGTCGTATAATGTCTTGTTTAAGATGTTGTAAAATTATCTCTAAAGGGTGTTTACACCATATATTAAAAGTCCAAGATTTAGACTTCGAAATTCCTCTCATTGAGTCGGTCCCCGTAGTGAGGGAATTTTCGCAGGTCTTTCCTAATGATCTTTCTAGTATTCCTACCAAATTGGAAATTTAATTTGGTATTTACTTTATACAAGATACAATTCTTTTTTCAACTCCTCCTTTTTGGATGGCTTTTGCAAAATTTAAAGAGTTTAAGTCTCGACTCAAAGATTTACTAGACAAAGGCTTCATTAGACCGAATATTTCTCCATAGGGTTCTCCGATATTGTTTGTGAAAAGGAAGGATGGGTCCCCTATAATGTGCATTGATTATGTCCAACTCAATAAAGTCACTATTATGAAAAAGTATCCTATATGTCAGATTGATGCCTTGTTTTATCATCTCCAAGGGGCAAGCTACTTATATAAGATTGACTTGAGATCGGGGTATCACCAACTTAGGGTGAGAGGTGAGTATAGACCAAAGACGTTATTTCAGATTTGATATGGTCACTATGAGTTCTTAGTAATGTCCTTTTCTCTTATAAATGCCCCGGCAATATATATGGATCTCATGAATAGAGTGTTTTTTTAATTTAACTAGATTCATTTGTCATTGTCTTCATTGACAACATATTGGTATATTAAAAAAATGGGGGTGATCACATGAACCATCTGAGGGTGGTGTTACAAGTGCTTAAGGAGAATCTATTATTCGCCAAGTATAGCAAACATGAGTTTTTGTTGAGGTCAGTGGCATTTCTTGGTCATATCATCTCTAAGGAGGGATTGGAGTTGATTCAAAGAAAACCGAGACGGTGAAATTTTTTCATAGACCATGCATCTACATAGACTATTTTGACCCAAAAGAGTAAGAAATTTGACTGTTCAGAGGAATGTGAAAGCAGCTTCCAAATCCTCAAAGATAGGCTTACTTCCGCTCCTGTGTTGACTTTACCAGAGGGTACAAAGGGCTTCGTTGTTCATAGTGATGCATCCCAAGTTGGTTTAGGGTGTGTGCTCATGCAACATTGGAATGTAATATCCTATGCTTCTTAATAAGTTATGGTGCATCAGAGAAATTATCTGACTGTTAATCTTGACTTAGTGGTCGTGGTATTTACCTTTAAAATATGGAGGCATTACTTGTATGGTGTCCATGTTGATGTGTAGACAGACTAAATGAGTCTCCAATATGTGGTTACTCAAAAGGAGTTGAATCTCTGACAAAAAAGGTGGTTGGAATTATTAAAGGAATATGACATGAGATTCTCTATCACCCCATCAAGGCCAATATGGTTGCGGATGCTCCATGTCCTTTGTACATGGGTAGAGTGTCTCCTGTATATGAAGACAAGAGAGACGTAGTGAAAGATGTTCATAGGATGTTGAGATTGGGTGGTCGGTTCTTGGAAATCTTAATGAGTCATTCTCCATAAGGTGGGAGGTTTTCTTGAGGTATCAAGGAAGATTATGTGTTCCCAATGTAGATGGTTTGAGGAATAAGACTCTTGAGAAAGCTCATGGGTACCGATACTCAATTCATATGGGTTCAACTAAGATGTATCATGATCTTAGGGTAATGTTTTGGTAGGAATATGAAAAAGGACATAGTGTAATATGTTTCCAAGTGTACAACTAGCCAACAAGTGAAAGCGAAAAATCGAAAGCCGGGTGGTTTACTACAAGAAATCAAAGTTGAAACTTTGAAGTGGGAACACATCAATATGGATTATGTGGTAGATTTGCTTTGGACATAAAATAAATATGACTCTATATGCGTGGTTATAAACAGATTGACCAAATCATCAAGTCTTCCTATACTGGGGAGGATTATGAAAGGATCTTAATAGATGAGATTGTGTGTAGCCATGGTATTCTGTTATCCATCATATTTGATAAGGGTGCACAATTCACATCTAGTTTTTGGAGGTCATTCCACGATTGGTTGGGTACTAACGTGAAGTAGGGTAGGTCGTCAATATCCGAAGGTGATGCCATTATTTAGCTAATAGATTTTATTTAAGTTTAAGACTTTTATGTTTCTTTCTATTCCATTTAGTATGAAACATTGTATAGCCCATGTGAGGCATTCTTACTTTGATGTATGATCTAGCCACAATTTGATATACTCTTAGTAGATGGTTATTAGATGAGACTACTATTATGACTATGTTATAATATATATATATATACACATATATATATACATATATATTTATGTGAAATAAAAGTGGAAGACTAAGTAATTTTCCTATACGAAGGGTCTATATACTTGATATATATATTTACATATATTTATAAACATATATATATATATATATATATATATATATATATATATATATATATATATATATATATATACTATGTTTATGAAGAGGTCTATGTAAACCTCCAATTAGAAGTAACAATTTTTTTAAATTTTTTGTTAAATATGACATATGAATGAAATGATGTAAGCTCAGAGTATGGTCTTAGTCCTCAAACAGGACAAAGACGCAGGTTACGTCTATGTGGTATTGCCGTATGTGACAATAATCCTAACGTTACTAAGTAATCCTCTGAACGATTTGTGATTAGATTCCATAATATTATCTTAGTTGATTTTTTACTTTGGGAAGAATAGACATAATAAACATACACCATGTGAGACACATGGAATCCGGTGTTCTCCTCCCACACCAAAAAGAGTGGGTTAACACTTGACTAAGGTGTAAAAAATTGTACATAGCTAAATAGGGGGATATCCACAAGTTATACCCTAAAGGGGAACGTAATTATGGGTACCCGTACTTATTAAACGTGAATGTTCTGTTGTGGGAACCCGTACATACATCGATTATGGTTCTTTATGTGAAGTCACGGTACGAGTTAGTAGTTAACTGTAAGACCTCTCAAATGACTTAGGTGAATCGTGAGCATAAAATATATATTATAATGTAAAAAGTCCAAAAATTTGTTTATAATGTCGAATCGAGGTATTTTCTAGAGTTTTAGGTGCATAGGAAGTCAAACGTCAAAGGACGACTAAGATGTTCGACGGCTAAATCACCTTTGTGCCTCAAATGTGTTTATGTACCTATTTGTATGTTTCCTGAGAATACGAGATTATTATATTATTTATTATAGTTTTATACATAGTTTTTTGAGTTTCATGTGGTTTTGAGGTCAAACGTCCATGACGTTCGAAACATTTGCCTTGAAACCAACTTGTGTGTCTTACCATGTTTCGTTGCATTTTACATGTTCATTTTAGATGTAATTGATGTGGTAGTTTATTTAAACGTATATGAACATATTCGAGTTGTAAACATCCAGTCAAACATCCCCAAGGACCATCGAAGGGTTCTTGAGGAATGACAGTTAATATTGAGCCACGTTTGTCTAGACCATGCCCCAAAAAATTGAGGCAAACGATGGTTGGTGAGCCATTTGGTACCTCGCCGATGGGTGTCGTGCATCAAAATGTAGACTAGGTATCTCACCAAGAAAAAGGTAAGTCTTTGGACCAAATGAGGACAGAACAAGAAGGTCTGTTTGATGACAAACGATCCGTCGACTGGGCAATCGTCGATAGCGCTGTAAACTCGGAGCTTTACTTTAATGTCTAGGGGTTAAGTTTTAATTCATCCCACATTAAAATAATATAAAGGGAAGTTACTTAGGGGTACTTTTGATACTTTTAAACATGTTTTTAAGCCTAACACCTAAATGAATTCAGTGTTCAATATCAAAACCCAAAAATATCCTAGAAATTCTCTAAAACTCTATTGAAGCTAAAACGCAAGGAAGATCTTAGAATGGATATTTGACTGGTGATTCTTCATCAAATTTGTGTATTAGCTTCATTAAGGTATGTTTTTTTGTGCTTGAAACTCTATTCATCAATGGGTCAATCTTCAAAGTGATATTCAAATAGTTCTCTAAAGATGAGTTTTCTAACTTGAAATACATCGATGGGTTCTTTCAGTAAAGGTTTTAAAGCATTGATTATTGATTGATTTTTTGTTAAATATATGATTTAACTCAATTAACCTATGATGCCATGTAATTCATGAACCCTACTTTTTGTCTATTTTAAGGGTTTAAGTGATATTGACTTAGAAATTATGAATTATAGTGTAGTTTTTTTATGGGCTATTGAATTATGCATTAATTGTATTTAAGTAATGTAAAATTGTTCGTATATTGAAAAATCTATATTTAACTTACTTAGATTCATTGTTTATCGTGATTATTGAATTGATCCTATCTACCAACATTTTAGAATTGTGAAAGTATTGGTACTTGATGTTGTTAAATGATCATCTTAAACTATGACTATGTCCTTATATGTGTAGTATTTCAGTTGATGCATTATTTTTCCTAATTGACTATATGAGTTGATGATGTTTATATTGATGATTTTATAATAATTTACAATATGACATAAATATCATAAGGGTCATTCCTATGTGCTTTAAAAATGATATTTTATATGTAATAAAGTAAAGCATGTTGTGTCTTGTTTTGTTAGTTTTATATCCCTTACTTGATACATATTTGAATTATATGTGAATATAAGATGTCTTTACTAGGAAATATTAGTGCACCCTTTTCATGTATGAATTATATGTGATACCTTAAATGATGTTAAGAAGGTCATATACGTGGAACCTTAAACCTAGTGGTGAAGTTATGGACCTCGATGTCGAGAGCCGTAATAGTATCATTATTGTATGAGTGATGGATTTAAGGTTGTTTGGATTGAATTTCATCATCTCATCCTTAGGAATGTCAGTAAGCTATTCTCTTTGCCATTGAAATGTAACCCTAGTGGTCCTATTTGGCAAGGTGAATGTGATTGGGTTATGAACTAGATATGGAACCTCTTCATATGATTCTGTAATGTCAATTACACTATTCGAACAAAAGTTAGGACCGATTAACTATGCTATGAGAAGTAGCTCTACTTTAGAAGGAGACTAAATTACAATGTAGGGCTACTTGAAAATGAAAGTAGAAAACATAAAATCCCATCATATTCATTAACTATGTGCCTACATAGGATGTGTCCTAGTTCTACCCTTGACAAGTAGAACACCCTTCATTGGAGTAGGTTATGACTCCGGATTCCAGGTATAGCTATCATGGACTATGTCGGTTATTGCATATTCTCATCATATGTGATATCTACTAGTATTGGATAAGTTCTATGAAGTTTAGTTGTTGTTATGAGACGTTAGTTAGACATTGCAAAATAGGCTTTGAATATATTAGTGAGAGTCCCTAGGTCTTCTCAAAGACCATTACTTGATTATCCTTATGTGATGAATGTCTCTTAAATGAACTAATGAATGTAAAAACTTAATTTATGAATGTATGTTAAATGAATATATGCTTCTCTAGTGTAATTAAGGGATGTATCTAAAAGTGTGCATGGGCATATGAATGGTAACTTCCTATCTTACATAGATAAGTCTTAAGAATGACTCCAGTTAGGGAAATGATTGATAAGTATACATGATATAACTCTTAGTTAATCTTAACGATTATTTAGGTAATCTTGAAGAGGTCAATCATGGAGGTTATCTTCTTGATTTACTTAAGTAAGTCTTTTAATAACTTTAGGAAAGGAGAATGTCATATTTTGTATGTTGTTGTATTAAATGAGAATGACTCTATCAAAGGTAATCTAAAGAATCTCTTAAGTGTGTGTGACAGGATTGTATGGGCGGTCGCCTCACAACTCACTCAAGTGAGACGTAGAATAAATTTTGTTATGAGGATGTCATGTTCATGTATTTGGTGTATTATAAGCGTGTATATCTCATTATCGGTGGTCTTAAGGATTATTTAAGTGTGAATAGGGAGGGTGTATGGGCAGTATCTCTTTGTATTACTTAAGGTAGTCTTAGGATAGCTTTTAGTGAGGGAATTACGTGCTAATTGGGTTCTTTGTAAGGTTTAAGTAATTTACTGTAACATTTGAAAATAATCAATGTAAAGTTACATACATTAGTTGTAATGTTCCTTAAAATTTGAATAATTACATATGTGAGTACTTATGTGTTTCTAATTTTTTAAATGATATTCTAAATCTTATGATATAATGTTTAAATAAAAAAAATTTATTATTAATATATTTCCATTTTCATAATTTTATGCATTAAACCATACATAGTACACGTGTTTGTTATAACTAAAGGTGTAGGTGGAAGGTTAAAAGGATCGTAAAGGAAAGATTGAATTCTAGATATAGTACAAGCAATGTTGAAGTATGTCCTCAATTGACTCGAGGGAATATACATGTCTTTTATTTCAAAGTATTACAATAGACTAAGTATTTTGATATTCGTATTGTATAGTCAATGTCCCAAGTATTCTTTAGTCTAATAATGGAAAATTTTGAAACTTAGCGTCTCTATTATTTTAATATGAAAAGATGCTTTAAGATATTCCTTTGAAATTTTTTAATCCCGCACTACTTTATATATGTTTATATGTGATGAATGATACGGAAAGGCTTGAATAAGACCTCAGAGAGGTCAAATACACCGGTCCACGACCTATGGAATGACCTAACTTTTACGGTATAGTTCGGGTAAAGGAGAACATGGTATCACAACATAGGTTATGAAAGTGTTCTTATGAATCAAAAAGTCTCTTAAACCCTAGTCTAGTAGTGTCTTGACCATCGGTGTGAGTCATGACACATCAATGGGAAAGAGTCTAAAGGACAACAGAGTTTCACTTTCTTCATCAATCTTTTATCGTACCTATGGAGTTGATGGTGTAAGAGTCTATTTCTAATCTCTTCTATTGTGTTTATAGGAGATGAATACTACAAGGATTGCCGTTAGAAGGTTCGAAGAAGGAAGGATGATGATTTAGTAAGTTCTGGTGTTTCTTTACTGTTATACTATCATTTCTACGTGGGGGGGGGGGTATGGTGAGTAGTGGAGTTTTGTTTGACTGTTTAATATTTTGTATGAAACTGAAGCTTTAGAGTTGAAAGTCATAGAAGTATGTTGCATGTGCATTTTTTTAGGGGTCTAATTGAAATTGAATTCATGGATTCCATACATTATTCATTTTATGAAGTTATGATTATATTATAAAATGTGTTGACATGATTTTATCTTACATATTAGCATGTTTCCATCATAAATTACTTGAGAGTTGCATTTTTAAAAAAATTGAAGTATGTTCACTGCAAGGAAAATTTGCTCTCTGTAATATTTTTGAGATTTTGACTAATTCATTATTTTGTCAAAACCTGTTGTAATGTGTATACAACTTATGTATATTACAATGATAATGAATATAAAATGTGTTTTTGTTATTTAGAACGAAGGATGTGAGCTTAATGGCATGATGAGTTATAGAATTTATTTTATTTCCTCGTTGTGTTGTTATGCTCTTGATTATTTGTAACGACCTGTTTAGTCGTTTTGAGCAGCTGATTTTATTTCTGGAAAAACTGGCTGAGACGACGGTCACCACGACGGACCGTCGAGGGTGTCTCGTCCCAGGATACTTAGAATTCTGAAATTGGATACTGAAAATTGACTCTCTGTAAATTGTGACGGACCTGCAGGACGTGTCGTCACATCCACGACGAACCGTCGTGAGTTTTCGTTGCAAAACACTTCAACTTTTGAGAATTTGGTACAAGAAACGAGTTTCTGACCGTCATGACGGAGGTACAGGATGGACCGTCACAGGCCACTTGAGTTCGAGGGGGCTACGACGACCTGTGTGACGGACCGTCGCAGGTACGACGGCCCGTCACAGGTTGTGCAAATCCCAGGCAGAATAGGATTCCTCTACACATTTTAAGGGTCGTTTTGGACTATTCTTTCCTTAATTATAAAGATTGAGGGTTAATATTAATAAGTCTAATTACTTGGGGGTTAAAAGAGGTAACCTTAAGTTAATTAGTGGGTTTGATTGTCCTCTTTTAGTCTTAATTATATGATAATTAGGGTAAAGGAAAGAGGGTTTGAATAAAACAAACAGAAAGAGAAAAAGAGAGGGAGAGTCGAACGAGAAAGAGAGAAAACAAAGAGGATAGCAAAGCTTTGGGGAAAATTCTTGCTTGATCAATTCTTCGGTGGAGGTAGGTTATGGTTTATTTCATGCTACTTGTAGTAAACTCTTAATAGTGAATGTTATGTGTTGATAGTATTGTAAACCCTACTATGTGCTTAATTGTAAGCTTGCATGAATATGAATATGAAATTGTGATGAATTAACAAGGCAGGATGAAGCTATTGAATCCCAAATCTTGAAAGAACCCTAATTCACTTGTGATTGATGATGCCTTAGTACAAAGAAGGCTTGATGAAATAGGGGATCGGGTGCCACGTTCCGGTACCAGGATAGAATGAATATGAGGATCGGAGTGTCACGTTCCGACACCAGGATAGAATTATGGATCGGGTGCCACGTTCCGGTACCAGGATAGAATGAATATGAGGATCGGAGTGTCATGTTCCGACACCAGGATAGAATTATGGATCGGGTGCCACGTTCCGGTACCAGGATAGAATGAGGATCGGAGTGTCACGTTCCGACACCAGGATAGTTTATGGATCAGGTGCCACGTTCCGGTACCAGGATAGTATATGAGGATCGGAGTGCCACGTTCCGGCACCAGGATAGAAATAGAGGAGCAGAGTGTCACGTACCGACAAAAGAGGTAGAAAGATAATGAATTTTGAAAGATAATGAACATACTCAATCTAAATGAACGTAATTCCCAAATGAGTATGGTATTGAGGCTTGAGTCCTCATGTGTGAACTCGGTTGTATTTATTGATGAATTAATATTGTTATTGCTACATGTTGAGTATTGTAGTTGATTTACATTATTATTGATATATATTGTTCCCTATTTTGAGTTGGCCGATGATATCTACTCAGTACTTGTGGTTGTACTGACCCCCTACTTTTACGTTTTCTTCTTTGTTATTTGTGTAATGCAGCAAACGTTCCGTCAACTTCAACTCAACAGTAGATCTAGCCAGTCTTCACTACCTTCGGAAATTCAGGGTGAGCTAATGCGTCTAGCTTGGACTGGGTCTTCTTCTTCAAGTCTTGATGCCTTGAACTTCCGGCATGGACTAGCTAGTAGTTGTTTTAGTTTCTTAGACAGTTTTAGTTTAGCAAATTGAGATAGATGTTCTTGTGATGATGACTTCCAGATTTTGGGGGATAATAATAATAGTTTTGAATTGTTTTATTAATGAGTTTAAGTCTTCCACATTTCTTTTGTTGATATTGTATTAAAATGTTAAGGGTTAGATTGGTTGGTTCGCTCACATAGGAGGGTAAATGTGGGTGCCAGTCGCGGCTCGGTTTTGGGTCGTGACAAACTTGGTATCAGAGCATTAGGTTCATTGGTCTCATCACACAAGAACGAGTCTAGTAGAGTCTTAAGGAACGGTAGGGGGACGCCTTTACTTTTCTTTGAGAGGCTATAAGACTTTACGAAAATTCCATTCTTTCATTCTTTCTTTCGTGCTACTACTTGAGTCCAATTGGTATCTAGGTGATACAAATTGGTATCTGACCATCTTCACTCTATTTCGCAGATGGTTAGAACTAGAGCAACGACCGCACCACCAGCAACAACGGAAAGACAAGAAACGACTGAGCCAGCCACTGGGGCTGTGGCTCGAGGAAGAGCAGCGGCAAGAGGCCGTGGAAGAGGTCGTGGGAGGACATCCTCTAGAGGAAGAGGACGAGCCCCTAGCCCATCTGATGCTAGGGCGGTGACTCCTCCACCGACTGAGGAGGTAGTAGGAGAGGGTGAGGAAGGGGAAACTGAACAAGGGCAGAATGAGGAAATGCCACCCCAACCTACCCTAGAGATGATCAACAAGGTACTTGCTTATCTTAGCGGGTTATCCGATCAGGGTCAGGCACCCCCAGTGGTTTCTGCACCAACACCTCCAGTTTCAGAGATACGACATGCGGCTACCATGGCTCCCCGCATGGATGCACCATTGGGAATAGGCACATTTCCACGTCAGACTACTGGGCCTATTATGACAAATGATCAGCATGAACTTTTTAGTAAGTTCTTGAAATTGAAACCTCCAGTCTTTAAGGGTGCAGAATTAGAGGATGCCTACGATTTTCTGGTTGATTGTCATGAGCTACTACACAAGATGGGTATAGTAGAACGGTTTGGCGTTGAGTTCGTGAGCTATCAGTTCAAGGGAACGCCAAAATGTGGTGGCGATCACATGTTGAGTGTCAAACAAAGAGGCACCTATGACTTGGGAATCATTCTCTAGTTTGTTCATGGAAGAGTATATCCCCCGGACTTTGAGGGATAGGAAGAGGGATGAGTTCTTGAGTCTAGAGCAAGGTAGGATGACGGTTAACGCATATGAGGCCAAATTCCGTGCATTATCCAGGTATGCCACCCAACTTTGTTTCAGTCCACAAGAACGGATCCGCCGTTTTGTGAAGGGGTTGAGGTCAGAATTGCGGATTTCAGCCTTACAGATAGCGGCAACGGCAACATCCTTCCAAGAGGTGGTAGACTTTGTGATAGAGGTGGAAGGAGTGAAACCAGATGACTTCACCACGACATCGACATCAAAAAGGTTTCGAAGGGGAGGTGAGTTTAATGGTTCTTATTCTAGAGGACAGAACTCCGGAGGTCACTCAGTTCGACCAATTAAGTCTTCACTACAGACTGTAGTTGGGGGTCCACCTCAAAACGGTCAACACTACTCTGAGAGACCTATGCCTGACTCCAGAGAGTGCTATGGATGTGGGGAGATTGGACATATTAGGAGGAATTGTCCAAAACAGAGTTACAGACCCCCAATAGCTAGAGGTAGAGGTGGTCATGGTAGAGGCCGCTTTTCTGGAGGACGTGGTGGTCGAGGTAATGGTGGTCACCACAACGGCAGAGGTGATGGGCAGACTGGAGCCACTACGATACAACATGGTAGGGGCAATGGACAGACAGGTGACAGGGCCCATTGTTACGCTTTCCCTGGGAGATCTGAAGCGGAGACATCAGATGCTGTCATCACAGGTAACCTTTTGATTTGTGATTGCATGGCTTTCGTATTGTTTAATCCTGGATCCACATTTTCTTATGTATCTTCCTCATTTGCTAATGGTCTAAATTTACATTGTGAATTACTTGACACACCTATTCGCGTTTCTACTCCGGTGGGTGAGTCTGTGATAGTTGAAAAGGTATATAGGTCTTGTTTGGTGAATTTTGTGGGGAGCAACACTTATGTAGACTTGGTTATTTTAGAAATGGGTGACTTCGATGTAATTCTGGGTATGACTTGGCTTTCTCCGAATTTTGCGATTTTTGATTGAAATGCTAAAACTGTGACGTTAGCCAAGCCTGGGACAGATCCGTTAGTGTGGGAGGGCGACTACACCTCCACTCCGGTGCGTATCGTGTCCTTTCTTCGTGCGAAGAAAATGGTTGGTAAAGGGTGTTTAGCTTTCTTGGCCCATCTCAAGGATGACACTACCCAAGTACCTTCGATTGAGTCGGTTTCGGTAGTCCGTGAGATTTTGTATGTGTTCCCTGCAGATCTTCCTGGTATGCCACCAGATAGAGATATTGACTTCTGTATCGATCTTGAACCAGGTACTCGCCCCATTTCTATACCCCCTTATAGAATGGCTCCCGCCGAATTAAGAGAGTTAAAGGCTCAACTTCAAGAGTTGTTGAGCAAAGGCTTCATTAGACCAAGTGCATCTCCTTGGGGTGCTCCGGTTTTGTTTGTGAAGAAGAAGGATGGGAGTTTTCGGATGTGCATAGACTACCGGCAGTTGAATAAGGTAACGATTAAGAATAAGTATCCTCTTCCTTGCATTGATGACTTGTTCGATCAGTTACAAGGTGCTTGTGTTTTCTCTAAGATTTACTTGAGATCCGGTTATCATCAATTGAAAAAATGGGCAACGGATGTGCCAAAGACTGCTTTTCGGACTAGGTATGGGCATTATTAATTTGTAGTGATATCCTTTGGTCTTACGAATGCCCCTGCTGCATTCATGAGCTTGATGAATGGGATATTTAAGCCGTATCTGGATCTCTTTGTGATCGTATTTATTGATGATATACTGATATATTCTAAAAGTAAGAACAAACATGAGGAGCATTTGAGAATTGTATTGGAAATGTTGAGGGAGAAAAAGCTTTATGCCAAGTTCTCTAAGTGTGAGTTTTGGCTAGATGCAGTGTCCTTCTTGGGGCATGTAGTTTCTAAGGATGGAGTGATGGTAGATCCTTCTAAGATTGAGACAGTGAAGAATTGGGTAAGACCCACCAATGTGTCAGAAATACGGAGTTTTGTTGGGTTAGCTAGCTACTACCGCCGATTTGTCAAGGGATTCTCTTCTATCGCTTCCCAACTGACGAATTTGACTAAGCAAACTGTTCCATTTGTATGGTCGGATGAGTGTGAGGAAAGCTTTCAGAAACTCAAGACTTTGTTGACTACCGCACCTATCCTCACCTTGCCGGTAGAGGGTAAGAACTTCATTGTTTATTGCATGCATCCTATTCGGGTTTGGGTGCAGTGCTAATGCAAGAGAAGAACGTGATTGCTTATGCTTCAAGACAATTAAAAGTGCATGAACGTAACTATCCAACCCACAATTTGGAGTTGGCCGCGGTAGTATTTGCACTAAAGCAATGGAGACATTATTTATATGGGGTTAAGTGTGAAATCTATACAGATCATCGTAGCCTTCACTATGTCTTTACTCAAAAAGATTTGAACTTGAGACAGAGGTGATGGATGGAACTACTGAAGGACTACGACATCACTATCTTGTATCATCCGGGGAAGGCTAATGTTGTAGCGGATGCTTTGAGTAGAAAGGCCGGAAGCATGGGAAGTCTAGCTCATTTGCAAGTTTCTAGACGCCCATTGGCTAGAGAGGTGCAGATTCTGGCTAATGACCTTATGAGGTTAGAAATAAATGAGAAGGGAGGATTGTTAGCTTGTGTGGAGGCGAGATCTTCTTTTCTTGACCAGATTAAGGGGAAACAGTTTGATGATGAGAAACTAAGTCGAATCCGAGATAAGGTGTTACAAGGAGAGGCTAAAGAAGCAACAATCGATGAGGAAGGTGTTTTGAGGATTAAGGGAAGGGTATGTGTACCCCGCATCTGTGATTTGATCAACACTATTCTGACGGAGGCTCATAGTTCCGGATATTCTATACATCCTGGTGCAACCAAGATGTATCGTGACCTAAAGCAACACTTCTGGTGGGGTAGAATGAAGCGAGATATTGTTGAGTTTGTTGCCAAATGTCCAAACTGTCAACAAGTGAAGTATGAACACTAGAGGCCCGGAGGAACACTTCAGAGAATGCCCATTCCTGAATGGAAGTGGGAGAGAATCGCAATGGACTTTGTGGTTGGTCTTCCAAAGACAATGGGTAAGTATGACTCCATTTGGGTGATTGTTGATAGGTTAACTAAGTCTGCTCATTTCATTCTGGTCAAGGTGACTTACAATGCAGAGAAGTTAGCAAAAATCTACATCTCAGAAATCGTTCGATTGCATGGGGTTCCACTATCCATTATATCAGATAGGGGTACGCAGTTTACTTCTAAGTTTTGGAAAACATTGCATGCTGAATTAGGTACTAGATTTGACCTTAGTACTGCATTTCATCCTCAAACCGATGGTCAGTCTGAGCGAACGATTCAGGTACTCCTTTTCGCCATTGTTTTTCTTCTTTTGATCGTTCAGGGACGAACGATGGGTAAATTTGTATCTTTGTAACGACCTGTTTAGTCGTTTTGAGCAGCAGATTTTATTTCTGGAAAAACTGGCTGAGACGACGGTCACCACGACGGACCGTCATGGGCACGACGGACCCTCGAGGGTGTCTCGTCCCAGGATACATAGAATTCTGAAATTGGATACTGAAAATCGACTCTCTGTAAATTGTGACGGACCTGCAGGACTTGCCGTCACATCCACGACAAACCGTCGTGAGTTTTCGTTGCAAAACAATTCAACTTTTGAGAATTTGGTACAAGAAACGAGTTTTTGACCGTCATGACGGAGGTACAGGATGGACCGTCACAGGTGTGACGGGCCGTCACAGGCCACTTGAGTTCGAGGGGGCTGCGACGACCTGTGTGACGGACCGTCGCAGGTACGACGGCCCGTCACAGGTTGTGCAAATCCCAGGCAGAATAGGATTCCTCTACACGTTTTAAGGGTCGTTTTGGACTATTCTTTCCTTAATTATAAAGATTGAGGGTTAATATTAATAAGTCTAATTACTTGGGGGTTAAAAGAGGTAACCTTAAGTTAATTAGTGGGTTTTATTGTCCTCTTTTAGTCTTAATTATATGATAATTAGGGTAAAGGAAAGAGGGTTTGAATAAAACAAACAGAAAGAGAAAAAGAGAGGGAGAGTCGAACGAGAAAGAGAGAAAACAAAGAGGATAGCAAAGCTTTGGGGAAAATTCTTGCTTGATCAATTCTTCGGTGGAGGTAGGTTATGGTTTATTTCATGCTACATGTAGTAAACTCTTAATAGTGAATGTTATGTGTTTATAGTATTGTAAACCCTACTATGTGCTTAATTGTAAGCTTGCATGAATATGAATATGAAATTGTGATGAATTAACAAGGCAGGATGAAGCTATTGAATCCCAAATCTTGAAAGAACCCTAATTCACTTGTGATTGATGATGCCTTAGTATAAAAGAAGGCTTGATGAATTAGGGGATCGGGTGCCACATTCCGGTACCAGGATAGAATGAATATGAGGATCAGAGTGTCATGTTCCGACACCAGGATAGAATTATGGATCGGGTGCCACGTTCCGGTACCAGGATAGAATGAATATGAGGATCAGAGTGTCACGTTCCGACACCAGGATAGAATTATGGATCGGGTGCCACGTTCCGGTACCAGGATAGAATGAGGATCGGAGTGTCATGTTCCGACACCAGCATAGTTTATGGATCGGGTGCCACGTTCCGGTACCAGGATAGTATATGAGGATCGGAGTGCCACGTTCCGGCACCAGGATAGAAATAGAGGAGCGGAGTGTCACGTACCGACACAAGAGGTAGAAAGATAATGAATCTTGAAAGATAATGAACATACTCAATCTAAATGAACGTAATTCCCAAATGAGTATGGTATTGAGGCTTGAGTCCTCATATGTGAACTCGGTTGTATTTATTGATGAATTAATATTGTAATTGCTACATGTTGAGTATTGTAGTTGATTTACATTATTATTGATATATATTGTTCCCTATTTTGAGTTGGCCGATGATATCTACTCAGTACTTGTGGTTGTACTGACCCCCTACTTTTACGTTTTCTTCTTTGTTATTTGTGTAATGCAGCAAACGTTCCGTCAACTTCAACTCAACAGTAGATCTAGCCAGTCTTCACTACCTTCTGAAATTCAGGGTGAGCTAATGCGTCTAGCTTGGACTGGGTCTTCTTCTTCAAGTCTTGATGCCTTGAACTTCCGGCATGGACTAGCTAGTAGTTGTTTTAGTTTCTTAGACAGTTTTAGTTTAGCAAATTGAGATATATGTTCTTGTGATGATGACTTCCAGATTTTGGGGGATAATAATAATAGTTTTGAATTGTTTTATTAATGAGTTTAAGTCTTCCGCATTTCTTTTGTTCATATTGTATTAAAATGTTAAGGGTTAAATTGGTTGGTTCGCTCACATAGGAGGGTAAATGTGGGTGCCAGTCGCGGCTCGGTTTTGGGTCGTGACATTATGTAAAATTGATGTTTTCCTAGATGTTTGTATTGTATAATGTGTTATATGATATTTTCATGATTTTCTAATTGAATCTCCATTCTTGGAAGTGTTCGAAGAGTGGAAATTATCATTCGACGATGAATGTTGTCCAATGTAGGGAGATTGTAATACCTCTCAAATAACATAGGTAAAGCAAGAGCCTAAAATGTTTTACATGATGTTTTAAGGTCCTTAATTTGTATATAATGTGGTATTTAGGAATTTTCCAGAATTTTACGTCCATTAGAAATCAAACATCAAGGGACGACTAAGACGTTTGACGACTAAAACACCTATATGCCTCATGTGTGGTTATGTGCCTATTTGTCTGTTTCATGAGATTATGAGGTTCTTATGAGAATTATTATAGGGTTTGTACGAAGTTTTGTTGATATTCATGAAGTATGGAGGTCAAACGTCCAAGAACGTCCATGGCGTTCTAATGATTTTCCTTAATATGACTTTGTTTGTCATGGCATGTTTCATCGCGTTCATTTTGGATGAAATTTATGTGGGAGGTATTAAAATTGTATAAGAACATATTCGGGTTGGAAAGGTCAGGGATAACATCCCCAAGGAAACATGCAAGGGTCCTTGAGAAAGGCTCTTTAATTTAGAGCAAAGATTGTCTAGACCAGGCCCCAAACGACTGAGGCAAACGATTGCTTGTGAGTAAGTCAACGCCTCGTCTATAGGTGTCGTGGGTCAAGACATATACTAGGGAGATCAATCTTCCAAAGGCAAGTCTTTGAACCAAACTACAAGAGGACAGGATGGTCCGTATGTGGACAAATGGTTCGTCTACTAGCTAGTTGGCGATGGTACTGTAAACTGTGCAACTTCATTTTATTATCTATTGGTGAAGTGGTAAATTCACCCCACGTCCAAATATTAGAAAGGGCAGTTACTGAGTGGTACTTTGGGTATTCTAAACATGTTCATAAGACTTAAACACCTAGATTAATTAATTCTTCAAAATCAAAACCAAAAAATATCATAGAAATTCTCTAGAACTCCATTGAAGCCAACACTCAAGGAAAAGCATGTATTGGAGATTTGAGTGGTCATTATTCATCAAATTGGTTTATTACCTTCATTAAGGTATGGTTTTTGATCCTTGAAAGAATATTCATCAAGGATCCAATCTTCAAAGTGATTTTCAGAGAGTTCTCTAAATATGAGTTTTCTAAATTTAAATTTATCCATAGGTTCTTGAATTAATAGTTTTTAGAGCATTGTTTTTTCGTTTAGTTTTTTTATTAGATAATTTTAACTTAATTAACTATGAATCAATGTAATTTATGAACCCTAGTTTTTAACTATTTTATGGGTTAAGTGATATTGACTTAGTGCTTATGTACTCTAGTGTAGTTTCATATGGGCTATTGAGTTATGTAATAATTGTATTCAATTGATGTCTACTTTGTATTAGATTGATATATCTATATTTTATTGACTTAGTTTTATTAAGTATTGTAATTATTTTTATGAATTGATGTTCATGGTTACGGGTAAGGTCCTTATGGTATTGAATCGGATAATATAGACATGGATGGAAGTGGACAGAATGGATTGGTTGTACACTGCACTTATTATCTTTATTTCATGTTAATTACACTTGAATTATGTTAAGATTTGTTTGTTCCACTTATGGTAGCGGTGTTATGTGCCTTACTTGCAATTGATGTAACCTCATTGTTGTTACTTTATGCATTATTATGATCATGTCTTTTTTCGGCGCTGCATGAAGTATTATGATGATTTGTGTAGTTAATTATGTGAAGTATGTTCATATCTACCTACATCTTAGCAATGTGAAAGTATGTTTACTATTGATGTATTAAGTGATTATGTTAGACTATGACTTGTGCTTGTATGTGTAGTCCTAGAGTTGACGAATGATTATTCCTAATAGACTATATGAGTTGAGTATGGTTATATGTATTATGTTATTGTAATTTATAGGATTTCATAAAGATGATAAGGGTCATTCTTATGTGATTCAAAAAATGAATTGATATGTGTTATAAAGTAAAGTATTTTTTTGTTGCGATAGACTTGTATCCCTTACATGATACATGTATGAATGATATGTGAATATGAGATGTCTTGACTATGAATTATTAGTTCACTGTTATCATGTCTGAATGAATGATAAGTGAGAAATTAATGATTTGAAGAATGTTATGTACGTGGAACCTTAACCTATTGGTAAGGTTATGAACCTTGAAGTCGAAAGGCGTAATGGTATCCTTCTTGTATGATTGATGGACTTATGGTTGGTTGGATAGAAAGACATCATATCATCATTAGGAAAGTCATTAAACTATAATCTTTGCCATTGAAATGTTTCCCTAGTGGATCTATTTATTACGGGGAATGTGATTAGATTATCAACTAAATATGGAATCTCTTTATGTTAACCTTCAGTGAACCGAGTGAGTATACTATGGGAAGTAGCACTACTTTACAAAGAGACTAGAGTACAATGTATCTCTACTTGAGAATGAGGCTAGAGTACATAAAATCCCTTCATATTCGTTAAGCATGTGCCTACGTGGGATGTGTCTTAGTTCTACCATTGGCAAGTAGAACACCCTTCTTAAAAGTAGGTTATAACTCCGAATTTTATGTTTAGCTATCATGGTCATATTCTGTTATTGTTTATTCTTATCATATGGGATACCTACTATTATTGAAGAAGTTCTATGAAGTTTAGGTGGTGGTATGAGATGATATCTAGACATTGCACAATGGGCTTTGAAGATGTTTGTGAGAGTCGCTACGTTTTCTCCAAGACCATTAATTGAATGTCGTTATGTGATGAATGTCTCATAAATTAAATGATGAATCTAATGACTTATGTTAAGAAATTATATTAAATGAATATCAACTTATCAAGAGTAATTAAGGGTTGTCCAGATAAAGTGTGAAGTGGTGTATGAATTGTCAAATCGTATGTTACATAGATAAGTCTTAAGAATGACTCTTGTTAGGTAAATGATTGATAAATAATCATGATATAAGCCTTAGGTAGTATTAAAGATTATATAGGTAATTTTGAAGAGTTCAATCATGGGCGTTATCTTCTTGATTTACTTAAGTAAGTATTTCGATAATCTTTGGAATGAAGAATGTCATATTAGGTATGTTGTTGTGTTAAGGGAGAATGATTCCTTATTAGGTAGCCTAAAGGATATCTTTAAATGTCTGTGAAGGTATTGTATGGCGGTCGCTTCATATCTCACTCAAGTGAGACTAAGAACCACTTTTGGTAGGAGAATCTCATGTTCATGTGTTTGGTATATTGTAATTGTCGATTTCTCATTGTAGGTTTTTTTATGGATCATTGAGGTTTGACTAGAGAAGGTGTATGGGAGTTCTCTCTTTACCTTACATAAGTGAGTCTTAAGATACCTTTTAGTGAGGGAATTACATTCTAATTGGGTTCATTGTAAGGTTTAAGTAGTTCACTGTAACATTTGAAATTAGTCATTGTAAATTGACATAGGTTTACTGTAATATTCCTTAAAATGTGAATAATTGCTTACGTGATTTCTTCCATTTCTTAAGTTAGTAAATGTTATTCTTATTCTTATGATATGATTTTTAATCAAAAAGAGATAACTATTAGTTTTGATAATTTCGCATAAGGCCATACTTAGTACAAGTGAATTAATTCCATGAATTTTGTTATAACTAAAGGTGTAGGATGAAGGTGAGAAGGATCGTGAAGGAAAGGTTTGGTTGAATATATCGTGCAAGCTAAGTTTAAATATTTTTTCAATTGGCTTGAGGTCATATCATGTCTTTTATTTAAAATATTTTTAATAGACTATGTATTTCTATATTCGTATTGTATGGGTCGTGTTTCAAGTATACTTGAGTCTAAGAACGTCATATGTTGAGAATTACCGTTTCTACAATTTTAATATGAAAAGATATTTTAAGATATTAGTGTGAAAATTTTTAATTCCCCAACTTTTCATATGGTTATATGAAATGAATGATATGAAGGGCTTGTACAAGATCTCCGAGACGTCAAGTACGCCTGTCCACAGCCTAAGAAATTCCCTTACTTCTAGGGTATAGATTTGGGTCATGACTTTTACACACACGTCGCTAGAGCAAGGTAAGGCATGAAATTCTCTAGATGTAGGACAAAGGATTTAGAGACACTTAAATTATAATTTGCGTGCAAAACACTAGGGAGGAATTGTTATTGCTACGAACATAGAGCAATGAACCTGTGGGTAACAGATACATCCTAGTTTACTCAGATGTTTTAAAGAAACTTGCCTCACAAAAACCCCTTTGTAACCTTTTTCCGGAAGGAGCTTTACTGAATAGACATAATTATACGTTGAAGTTAGGTCTAAAGAAGTTTCCCTCTAGGTTAAATCCAAACCTACTAGTTGAGTTCTTTACTTGAGACAACCTCTTATAATTCTTCATGGAGGTGTAATTTGATCATATCACTAACCCTAACATGCTAATCACATATACACAACATCATCCACACACCTATATCATGGAACAAGTGTTGAAGTCCAATCATATAACTTCACTTGACATCAATTCACTTCGAACATGTATTAGAATCAAGGCTAAATCCTTCAACATCCTAAACATGGAAATCATCATATCAATTAATCTTGACTATCATTCCTTCGAGGCCATGATCACAAAACATAAACATGTATATGCATAAAATAATGTACAAGTGGACCATACCAATCATCCTAATTCAATATACATTCTATGTAAAGTAGAATAAATAGGTAAAAAGATCTCCAAGCTAATGATTAGCTTGATAAATTCCAAACAATTCATAATCAATTGACAAAAAGGAATATATAACCAAGCAATTCATTATAATCTAAACATAAGCGAATCAACATATCATCAAAATCACAAGACCCACATTATAGGCGAATTTAAGATTTTATGAGAATCATGGGTTTTCATGTAATCAGATTGAAATTCATAATTTAAATAGTACTTAAACATAAATCCATCATTAGAATAATTTTGAAATCAATTTGACAATGAACCCATTGCTAGATTGAAGGAATCTTTGACGTAGAATCATGTTTTAAAATCTCTGAAAGGACTCCAAAGATGAATGATTATCTAGGGATGAAGGAAGAATATACCTTCCACATTATAAATTCAACAAAAATCGTGCAGTAAAGCTCTAAGAATCCACCTCCATAGCTTGTTATTGAGCTTGGTCTTCAATTTAGGATTGAGAGAAATTTCAAGAAGAGAGAGATTTGGGGTTTTGATTTTGTTATTGGCTGTTGTGGTTTTGACATGGTAAAGAGATTAAATAGGTCTCAAAACAGTTTATAACTGCCTCTCAGTTACCGAAAACACCCGTATACTTATTTGGACTTTATGATATGTAAAAGTTTACTTGAATTTTAGGAATCTTCAATGGGGAACAAGTCCGCGTCCCGGAGCTGTTCCCACATGATTTTTTTGAATTAATTCTTGGGACAGTAGAGTATGTGTCGTTTCCATGAAGTGGAGAAACTTTTGGCGGGGACACTAGTCTGCGACACGGACCTAGTTCATCTATGAACAAAATTCTTGATGGCTTGGGGCAGGTTGGTGTCCAAAGGATATGTCCTCCCCAAGCATCCGTAGGGCGGTCCTTGGGGAGTCGTAACTAGACGTTTCGACCCTAAATAGGTTGATTTAGATTTTAGGTTCATCCCGCATTGAATTTAAACTCCAAACAACACATAAAATATACAAAGACACACTAGAACTCACTAGAAGTCTCAAGGCTAACTTTCGATCATCTTGGACGTTCTTCGACTTTTGAACTCCGAATAACTTCAAATAAATAATTCAATCTCTAAGATACTTAGTTCACATGTTATTAACCTTTTTAGATCCAAGTGATTCTCTATACACCTTAGTTAATTTCAGGGTCTTGACAAAGTCAATGTTCTAGTACAAATCTCCTTTACCCTTAACTATGTGCCACATCGGAATATAGCGATGTTGATCCACCTAGATAGCTATGTACGAAAGGTTACTCCTTATGCAAGTGTTAAGCATCTCTTTTTTGAATGGGAGGAGAATAGTAGATTCCATGTAGTTCACATGGTCTCATGTTGGTTATTGCACTTCTTTCCCTAATAAAAAAAAGTAAATAAGTAAGTCAAGTATGTAGACAAGGATTAATTCTTTTCTTAAAGGTTACTACATAGGATGAGGGAGGGAAAGGGACTTCTCTTAGTAATTGAACATGTGGTATCCTAAGGTATGCTCTTAGTATTGTTCTTGTATGATTGTTTAATATGAGACGATATTAGTAGACAAATTCTTATATGATTGTTAGGTTTTCTAAACAAGAAGCCTATGTAAGCTTCAATAACCGAGGAGTCTATGTAAATTCCATATATAATATGTGAGAGGTCTATTTATACCTTATTATTTTTTTAAATTTTTTTTCTTCTGCATTTTGACCTATGATATGTTATGACGAATGCTAAAAGGCTTGTCTAAGTCCTCTTTGAGAAATACGACATTGGTTACATTTACGGCGTACTCCCTTGTCATGAAAAACTAGGTATCAAATCATGAAGTTAAATTATCTTAGGATTTATGTTCTCTACACCATGTCAAGTAGAGTCTAGTTCATAATTGTGAAGCACCACACATATTAATGAGAGGCTATGTTATGCTTAGTAAAGTCTAACTTCAATGGTATTCTTGAATTCGTGCCTCTAGCGTCTTACCTCTACAAGTATTTTTCTTCTATTCTCTTTATTGTGCTTATAGGGAATGAATACAAGAAGAATCAACACTCGAAAGGTCTAGAGGAGAATGTGAATGAGGCGGTTCCCCCTCTGGCTCCTCTAAACCCTCTAGTTCCAATTGGAGTGTGAGATATGTCTAATGCTGATATAAGTGTGTCCATTGATAGGTTTACTCAAATTTTGGATACTTAAGTATCTAGGGATACTAGGGTCAAATTGATCTCTAATACTAGCAACACCAAATAAAGGATAAGGGGTTTCAAAAGGATGAATCCCCCGACTTTCATTGTCTACCCACAAGGGTTCATTGATGAGGTGTTCATGGTAAGAGATTCTATGGGGATATCTTCTTAAGAATAGGCGAAACTAGCCGCTTGACATGTCAAAGATGTGACTAAAGTTTTTTCATGAGCAATGGAAGGATGAGAGGCCGATTAGAGAAGGCCAGATTGCTAGGGAAGCTTTCAAGATGGCCTTCCTTGATAGGTTCTTTGCGTTGGAAATAAGAGAGTGGAAAATGTTATAATTCATTAACCTATGCCATGGAGGTATTAGTTTGAAGGATTATTTTCTCAAGTTCACTCAACTATCAAAGTATGCTCCACTATCATGGTTGATTTAACGGCCAACATGAAATAATTTTTATGGGGTATTCGACTTTGTTGTAAAGGAATTAAGGTCATCTATATATTTTGATTCCTATCATGGACATCTCTCGTCTCATGGTTCATGCCGAACAAATTGAGGTACAAAAGCTTAGGATAGTTGGTAGAGAATTTAAAAGGACAAGGTCCGGAGATGGAAGCTCTTCAAAGGCAAGATTTGAGGTTCAAGATGAGCCAACGTTCAAGAAAAGATTCCTCAATCAATGTCTTTAAACCATTCAAAGGGTAAACAAAGGTAAAGGGTCTATACCCAATCTTAGGATGAGAATGGTAGTGGACCTTCTGTCGAGAAGTCTAGTTGTGCTAAATCTTGTAGAAAACATGATGGCAAGGGTCCAGTTCATATGAAAAATCGTTATGGTTGTGGAATGAATGGTAACATGAAGATGTATTATCCTATGATAAAGGATCAGGGGAGAGAAAATTCTAAATCATAGTGAAGTTCTCCCAATCCCAATACTCCTAAGAACAATCACTTCTAAGCTCTCCGCTGTAAGGGTGATCAAGAGGATTCTCCTGATATCGTCACCAGTATGTTACAAGTGTTCGCTATTATTGTGTATGCTTTATTAGATCCCGGTGCTACCTTATCATTTTTAACCCTTCTAGTAGCTAGAGAGTTCAATGTATTACCTGAAGTTCCAAGAGAACCTTTTTGGGTTGCAATCCCGTTGGATGACTCCGTGGTGTCTAGAGGTCTTTAGGAGTTGTCCAATATCATTTCCCAATAAATTTAATTTGGTTGAGTTGATATAACTTGATATCATTGACTTCAGTTTCATATTGGGAATAGATGTTTTTGCATGATTGTTTTGCTTCAATCAATTATAGGACAAGGGTAGTGAAGTTAAAATTCCTAATGAACCCATCATATAGAGGAAGCAGGGTAACTCAATCCCTAGAGGTCAAATTATTTTAGGACTAGAAGCTTATAAAATGATCTCCAAATTGTGTCTCTACCAAAATGTTGTTATGTGCAATTACCTTTAATTCGAAGATCCTCCATTATGGTCGGTACCAATAGTAAGGGACTTTCTTAATGTCTTTCCCAATCACATTACGGGAGTTCCTATCAAATAGAAAATATACTTCGGCATAGACTTGTTGCTGGATAGGAAACCTATTTCAATCCCTACTTATAGGATATCTCCGGCTGAGTTGCATGAATTTAAGATTAAACTCAAGGATATATTTGACAAGGGTTTTATAGAGTCTAATATTTTTCCTTCGGGTGCTCCAGTGTTGTTTGCAAAGAAGAAGGACAGGTCCCTACAGATGTGCATCGACTACTCTAAACTAAATAAGGTTTCTATAAACAACAATTATGCTCTCCGTAGGATCGATGATTTTCTTGAGATATTACAAGGGGTAAGGTACATTTCTATGATTGAATTGAGGTTGGGTTATCACAAACATAGGGTAAGAGGAAAGGACATATTTCAAATAGATTTCCAAACTAGGTATGACAATTATGCATTCCTAGTCATGTCTTTTGGTCTAAAAAATGCCCCAGCGGCTTTCATGGACCTAACAAATAGGGTGTTACGAGATTACCTTTACTCCTTTGTGATTTTAATTATTGAAGATATTTTGGTGTACTCCAAGAGTGAAGATGGACATATGGATCATCTGGGAGTAGTACTGCATGTCCATAAGGAACACTAACTTTTACCAAGTAAAGAAAATGTGAGTTTTGGTTAAGATAAGTTGCATTCCTTGGTCATATTATCTCAAGTGAGAGCATAGAGGTCAATCCATGAAAAATGAAGGCATTTAAGAATTAGCCTAGAACATTGACTACAACTGACATTAGAAGTTTCTTGGGTTCGTCATGGTATTATTTGAGGTTTTTGGATGGGTTTGCATCCATTGCTTCTTCTTTGACTAGGTTGACCTAAAAGAATGTTAAATTAGAGTGGTCTGACGTATGTGAAAGAAGCTTATGTATATTAAAAGATAGGCTTATGTCTGCTCCAGTGTTGACTTTACCGTAAGGTGCTAAGGGATTTATGGTATATTTTTACACTTGCCTAGTGATTTTATGTTGTGTCCTTATGAAATACGGGAAGGTAGTACCTTATTCCTCTAGAAAACACAAGGTTCATATGAAGAACTATCAAACATATGATCTTGAATTAGCTCCTGTAGTGTTTGCTTTGAAAATATGGAGACATTACTGCTATAGTTTCCATGTGGTTATATATACCGACCACAAAAGTCTTCAATATATGTTAACTCAAAAAGAGTTGAATTTTTTACAACGAACATAGTTGGGTAACGATCTGAAAGTATCCCCTAGAAGAAGGGAGCACCCATAGGTTGGAAGAATTACGTACTTGACCTTTCAAAGGTTTGTACAATCCTTAGGTCTAATTCATTACATAAGACATGAAAAGTAATGCGGAATTAAAACTTATCATTAATAAATCAATAAAGAAAACTTAATTCATAAAAGCTAAGGATTAATCTCTTCTTCACAAGCCAAATAACATATACGACATAAATATCTTAGGAACATGACTATTTTACATTAAATGAAATACATAATAAATCTTAACGACAGAAACTAAGAAAATAGAACTATGCCTCGAACATATGAGGCCATACTTAGTCTTTAGAGAGTACATTGGCAAGCTTTTTCTTATACCCTTCAACTTGACGCCAACCTATGCTTATTATGTATAGAAAAGTATGGGGTTAGTGAAAGACAATGTACTAATTATGGCATATGAAAAAAAATGCGAAAAGAGATATTTTAGTAAAATATGCTTTCAATCAAATAAGTAAAACCTTCATGATTATTAAAGTATAAAAGAGAAAAAAAACAGCATCATTAATCACATAAACTCTAATAGTTTTGGAACTAGAAGACACTTATAGTTAGCCAAAAAACATTAATGTGAAATATTGACATGTTAGAGTGAACGTTATGAAACCTTACATTGAGCTATTCATCCCAAGCATAGTGAAATTGTGTCCTTTAAAGTTTCCCTAACAATGTTATCCGAATATTCCCTAAGGTAAGAAAAGAAGGAACTACCCATACACCTCCTTCAAGTCACACTTAAGCGTTCGTTAAGACTACAAACCATAGGCTTACCTCGGCAAGGAAACAAGTCCACACTCTTTGATATACATTTGAAGTACATTCATATATTAAGGACTCTTGTAATAACAGTTCTCCAATAGGAAATATAAATTACACTTAGTGCAATGTGAGAGTAGCATCCCATACTAATACTCCCACATAGTTCTCCTTGAGGGTTCCCTTAGATTAAGCACTCTACATAGTCATTCATAACTGAATTCCATAAAACATAACTTTGTCTTTCTTGATTAACATTAGACATTAAGTCGTCTAACTTCATTTATAACACATGATAGAACAAACGAAGATTCCCATGTAAGAAGGTCTAATTAGTGCAATTGTTAGATAGCGTCCCACCCCACACCTACCCTAAGTAGTATGTTATTTTAAGACACTTAGTTCATGCACTTCATATAAAACCCACCAAGACTATCCTTTCATAAGGTCTACCTAGTGCAATGGATAGATAGCGTCCCATACCACCACCTACCATAACTAGTACATTTTTTTAGGAGACTTAGTTGATTCATTCTTTTGCGGGCGTTAGCTTAATCGACATAGACAATGAGATGTAGACATGGAATCTAAATACCATCCTTATCGGATAAGGGATCCCCACTTTCATATGTATGGTCACTCTCTTATATTTTACATTGCTTTTCAAATCGCTACACCTATGTGGGTGCATACTTAAGGGATGAGGAGGTTTCTACTAAGTAAATCATTCTCTATTAACGTGGAGTAGTCATATTAAGAGTTACATTGAATACAACATCTGAACTGAGGATGTGTAACCACCCGTTCTTCATTTCCTCTCGGTGCTACACATGATTCCCAACAGATTCTGAAAATTATGTACTCTCGGTTAAGGATAACTAGTTGACATCATATCTCAACTAAGAAAGTGTATCCATCTTCCTACCTAATCTCTTGGAATATAATGAGGTTTCTACCAAACTTTTCATCCCGACTAACGAAGAGTGTTCACCCCAAAAATCCCCTTAGTTACAATAACTAATGTTATTCATTCATTCAAGTTTTAGTGTCTGTACATCCTACGAAACCATGAACATAATCACTATTTCATTAAAAATGAACTCTAAGCATGGTTACACCTTTGTTCATCATTTCTAACACACTAACATGCTCAACATATACACATACATCATTTCGGCATAATCTAACCAAGACATACAACTCAAGCTTTGTAATCCATACTAACATGAACCTCATCATTGTTACTTCATTTAACACATAACGCCTTCAAAGACATACTCACAATATGTAAAAATACATATCAAAATATGTCAAGTAAACATCGCCTCCAAGAAGGTGAACCATATCACTCAAGAGCATTTTATAATAAGAGTTATACAAAATAACCAACTCACAATTCAACCAAGCTTTTGACATCTATAACAATTTCTTAAATATTTCATCATAACAAATCCCACAGGAAATTATCTAAACCATAACAACAACATAATGTAACCAAAGCTCAAACGTTACACAATCATATTCATTTAACCTATATCATCAACTAAAAGTTGGAAATATGAATAAACATGAGTTCATTGTGGTTTTGATATTAAGATAATCATTTAATACTACAAACAACATATTTGAATCATTAAAACACATTTTTATGAAGACCCATGCTTAGAGTAAACGATAGAAAAAGATAGATTTTGAAAACGTTTTTTCAAATCTTTTAGAAATTGCTCCTTGAATTAAAGAAAGTTCAAGGATGAATACCATACCTGAAAGAGAGTAAAAGACATTCATATTTTGTGAATACACGTTCTCACCAAGCCCTCCTAGATCTTCCTTGAGTCTTAGCTCCAAATGTAACTTGAGAGAGTTTTTCTTTAGAGAATGAGTTTGAATATTTGAAGTGAGCGGTCTTGTCAAGGTATAGGACTTAAAATCCAGTTAGTATACTTTAAAACCCAAAAATAAATAGCCTAGGTTCAGAAAATACTTGGGATCAGTTTACAAAATAACCGAAGCTAAGGTAGTAGACATGACATCTTTTGCAGGCAACCATCTACGCCTCTGATTAACGCCCATCGATGCATTAAAGTCTCGTCGATCAGGGATCGTGTTTTAGGTATGCAACTCACAAACTCGGGATTCATGCATGTATAATCGATGAAAAATGTCAATGATCCAATGATTGGTTCATTGATGTAAACTCTTTCTGGAAGTTTTGTCTTAGAGTTGGGTCCTCTTTTGGGGCACCATATGGGTCCTAGGTGGAGTCGTAACCGTACGTTGAAACCCTAAACATTATAGTTAATGTCTTAGGAAGATCCTACATATATTTTGATAAATGAAACACGTAAAACTCACTAATATACGTCAAGACACACAATTACTTTCTAAGACACACCTTCTGAACAAAATGTCTGAACAAAAATGGGAAATAAACTCTAGTGGAACATACTGCACTAGCTAATTCCTACAATTAAGTTATAATGTAAATGGGCAAGAATCCTTGAAAGCATGAGGGCTTACCAAGTCCGGATGAATACTCGACGTCCGGATAACTGCAACGTTGGTCCTGTAGCTCTAGCGTCCACCTCTGCTTGCACCTAAAAGATTAGAGTTGTGTAGGATTAGTACACAATTGTACTAAGTATTGGTATATGCAAACACAGAACAAGGACATGCATGAGTAAGATTAGCTCTCTCCTAACAACCTAATTATAGAAGTCTATGTAGTGGACTTGTCGAATTGAGATTAACAAAGTGAGTGAGCTTTCCTAATTTGAATTCGGAAAGTTTATGAGCTTTCCAAATTTCGATTAGGAAAATTATTTCATGAGAGTAACATACATCATCATAATTAACAATTTGCACAAAACAGACAATAGCATACACATAACACATATCATAATTCCTATAACACATAACATTGTTCATATCATTCATTCGTATGCCAGGAGACCTTGGAATCATTGACTTGCCATTAAGACTTACCAAAACTGAGATCTCAACATATGGGACCTCAACTAGGGAGTCTGCTTTAGAAAAAACCTAGTCTACTTCTTTCATTCTTATGTACTTCATTTTATTTCATTCATTGGCCAGTGTTAACACCAACTATACTTAGGATGTAATTTAAGACTTTCATAGAGTTCGTTGTGCATATGACCAAGAATAACCTAATGTCATTACTTCAGTTTAACTTACCCCTTGATTATCAAATCCTAACACCTTTTATATCGTTCCTTTAATATGTGTATTATTTGAGGTTGGCCTCATTCATTCATTGGAAGCATTAACTTTAACCGAGATAGATCATTTGAGCATCATGAAATCCAATGTCATGAAACCCACACCGAAGAGAGGTGGAATCACAAGCCAAAGTGACCAAAAAGATGCTAGCGTACATGGAAATTGAATCCCGACATATCCCTAAATTTCTAGTTTAGGTTTCAAGTCAAGGAGATATAAGGAGACCAATACCTGGCATGCCGGACAGTCTCATCTCATGAGAGTTACATGAACCTCCATCCTTCCTAAAAGAAGGCATCACCAATCATATCTAGTCTATACATGCTCAATATAAAGTTCCATTATATTCAAATCATATGTCATGGAAGTTGGCTTCTAATATAAGTACATCATAGCTTAGTAGATTATTTGTCATCTCATCATTAGTATTAAGTGTGTTTATCTCAATACTTTCATTAGAGTGTTCATAGAGAATTGTCTCTCATTAACATTATACACTTATATGTGACTACGTTTTGGTAACATTTACTTCGGCATTTGAGATTGTTCTCATATTTTACATTAGCCTCATATCATGTCACCACATTCATCAACACTAGCACATTTTTTCTTCGTTATTACTCACCCCTTTTTACGTGAGTATTCATTTCATCATATTCCAATGCGCTTGGCCATTTGTGTGTTACACTCTTACTTAAACCTTCTAGGTATTCATCATTTCATTACATAATAATTTCATTGTATGCCAATACACATGGCAATTTCGTGTGTTTCACATCGTACTTAACCCTTCTAGGGTTAAGTCATTTCATTACAGACATCATAGTTTTAATTATTTTTAAACATATGCTATACTTAGGGGTCTATACATACAAGCCATGAGGCTACATTCATATTTCATTTAGGTTATTCATATCTTCCTAAGATTATGTAGTAGAAGACTTATGCATCTTGCATATATGGAAGATCTCAATTTCAATCTAAGAAGGCAGCATTATTCTTGAAGATTTAACTCACGTCTGACTTATGCATGTCTACAGAATTTTTGGAAGGGAACCCGATTTTGAAATCTCTTGAACAAGAATTAAAGTTTTTTCATTCATTTTGGTTTGATCCATATGGCTTAGGTACCCATATTCGAGCCTCAATGCCTTAATTTTCTTTTCCCCATAATTTCTTTCTTCATTTCTCGCTTGATGGAACTAAGAGGATGTGGGATCGAACCCCCACAACCTCATTTACTTTTTATTTTCATTGCCTTTAAATTTCTCTCCTTTGGCCGAGAGGTTGTGGGTTAGAACCCCCACAACCCCTCTTCAATGTCTTTTATTTTTTCTCCTTAAATATACCTAGGAGGTTGTGGGTTTGATTCCACGCCTCACATTTTTTTTTTTGTTTTTCTCTTCCTTATATCTGATTGAGAGGTCGTGGGTTAGAATCCTACTCCTCTCATTTCTTATTTTTTTATTTAAAGTTACATTTTTCAGCCAATACCAAGGTTCGAATCTTCTTAACCACTTTTGTTTTTACTTATTAATTTTCAGGGTTTTTAACGTGGTGAGATCACGACTTCAATTCATCCATATCCTCGATTGTTTTAATTCATTTTTTTAACATTTTGAACCCTCTTTGCTGACCGAAATTCATCACTAGAAGGTGGAAATTTTCTTTTAATTTTTTAGCATCTTTTCATCAAGTTACACCTTAGGTTTTAGGGGAATTTTGTAGTGCATGCAGAACGTTTTAGGTGCGTTTTCATGGATTCGTATAGACAAGAGATTATCCCTTAAATCAGCCACATTTAAACTAATATGAAGATCACATTTAAGTCAATATGTGTACATGAAATATAAAGAATAATCATGCGATTTCAAGTCCTAAACCATGCACCATAGCCATGGCAACACACACATAGTTACATTTCGGAAGCATCAACATAAGTCACATAATTAAAAACATACATCTAAACACATTATCATCACCAAAACAGGTTTCATCCCTAGTTTTTAAACAGCAAACATAACCAACCTATGATACAATTGGAGCTAGTGAAAGGACATGCAATGGGGAACAATCCTAATTTTTGAAAAGAATATTTTGAACCTTAAGCGGTGTCTTGGGAAAGCGACCAAGAGAGAAGAGAACCCTTACCTTTTTTATGTCAAAACCTTGAATTGATTCCCAAGAAATCCTCCAAACAAACATCCAACACCAAAAGTTCAACACCAATGTCCGCGGAAAACCGTCTCTTTGCCTACCTGATTGATTAACGTTTGTTTTTCTGATATTTTCATGTGATTTCACCAAGTGTGAATAAATTTGTTTTAACTAATGTTTTTGGAGTTATTTTGGATGATATAAAGTGAATGAGAGTGATAGATACGTGAGAGAGAGATGAGCATGGGTCAAAAGGTTTTATTAAATTATTAAAAATCTGATTTCATTTTATTTTAAATTAGATAATAACAAATAAATATAAATAAATTAATTTAATTTACCAACTTAAATTAAAAACAATTTATTTCATTGCTTCCACCTAGTTTCGAACGCGGGTGGACAAAGACTTCACTTCAAGAGCCCAATTTCGGCCCTCTCTCCCCAAAATGCCACTCAACCTTATTAATTAAATAATTAGTTTTATATTCAGGATAATTATGGTACTACCATTAGCGTGGAAAAAGACCATTTAACCCCTAGACCCTCCAATACTAAGGTTTCCTCTTTTTAAGTCCGGTAAAGACTACTTGAGTAAATCATCGTATTCGAGTGTCCTACATGATTGGACAAAATCTTTCCTAGCTTAACTAACTCGCCATGTTAGTTGTCTTGGATGTAGCAAGGCTTCCGAGTTCTGGTTCTACACGTATCAATCCGTGTGAACACCGTCTAATCTTTGACATTCTACACACATTAAACATTACTTAGCATATCCATTTTTAGGGTTGTTACATTATCCCCCTTATAAACATTCTTCTCCTAATGACACTAATCTTTACTAACAATAAGTAATTCATGTTATAATGAATGCACACATAGGTAATTCATAACTCCCCATTGGTGAATATCTGATTCAGATATTATCATGATGGTGCAAATCCTTGAAACCTACTAGTAGTTTTACATTAATAGACTAAGGAACTCTTTCCTAAACTAGTCTTATCAAAGCATACAACATAAGTAAACAAGTAACTCATACAAATAAAAAACAAACATGATGAATCAAATATATTAACTTCATACTAGTGCATAAACACCATACAAAATCAAATACATGAAAGACTAATTAAGGCTAAGCACCCAAGAATTCACCAAAGGTGCCTCCCCCTAAACCCCTCGTCTTGAGTTTAACTAATCGTTGCCTCCTTGGAGCCTCTTCACTTGGACCATTAGGTTAAACTTTGTCCTTACCTTCTTCTTGATATCTCCTATTAGGACAATTCTTCAACATGTGACCCGGTTTGCTACAAATCAAACAAGAATTAGAGCTCCTCCTACACTCTGTTCCATGAATTTTTGACACACTTTCTACTCTTAACTATGGTCTTGGAATGCCTATCATAATCATACTTGGAAGGACTTGACTCCCCTAGGTGGGAGAGTCACTTTTTAAACCTGGGGGTATCCTTGATTTCAATATTATTTTTCCTAAAAAATTCTTCTCAGCTTGTCTTGACTTCTTCCCTACCCTATTATGCTTCATATTCTTTTTGTCGTCCACTTGTTGAACATGTACCATAAGCCTGGAATGGATCATGCTGGCATGCAACATAGCTGCCCTACACTCCTCCTCGAGGTTCTCAGCAATCTTAGATCCAAATAAGCGGGAGGATTAATCCTTGAAAAGTCCCTTAACCTTTTAGCCATGGTGCTGGAAGGTGGGTTCTCCCTGGAGACACCTTGTTGCTCTGCTTTCGTTTGTCGTCGTATTTATATTTCTGAATCTCAAGAGTTGATGTTAGATACTCTCTTAACACCAAGAAACAGACATTAGAGAAGGCAGAATAAGATCAGAAGAAGAGAAATTTTTCAATGCATCATGCAGTCTCTAACCTAGGATAGTTGTGAACTTCACTACCACAACTTAGAAACTACTCAATGAGGTTTATGTGAACTTATTATCCTCGGAATTTAACCTAGTGCTCTAATACCAACTTTATCATGACTTGAATGTAGACCCTAGTCTCTACCGGTATCATTGACCTCTCAAAGGTTACAGACAAGCCTACATACGTCATTCTTACTTAATGTAGGATAATTTTAAAGGAAAATTTTTAAATTTTTGTTTCATAAAATGCTTACTAAAAATTCTAATACACACATAATTGATTTCCATAAACCATGTAACATTAAAATTTTCAAATAAAAGAAACAGTTTATTATAACGATAAAGATGTACTTGCTAAAATTGCACCAATTCAATGTCTGAACAAAAATGGGAAAGAAATGCTAGTGGAACAAAATCCACTAGATAAATCCTTAAACCAATCTAGAATGTAAATGGGCAAGCATACTCGAAAGCATGAGGTCCTACCAAGCCTTGTTGAATGCTCGATGTCCGGATAACTGCAAGTTGATTCTTTAGCACTAGCGTCCACCTGTGCCTGCACCTAAATGTATAGAGTTGTATAGGGTTAGTACACACTTGTACCAAGTATGGGTATATGAATGAATACACCAAGAACATGCATGAGTAATATTAGCTCTTTCATAACAACGTGATTATAGAAGGTGAAGTTAGTGGACTGGCAAAATTGAGATTAGGAAAGTGAGTGAGCTTTCAAAATTTCAATTTAGAATATTTATGAGCTTTTAATATTTGTATTAAGAAATTTATGACATGAGAGTAACATGAATCATCATACTTAACATTTTGCACACAACACACAAGAGCATACACATAGCACATATCATAATTCCGATAACACATAAGTTGTTCATTTCATTCATTCGTATGCCATCAGACCTTGGAATCATGTACTTGACATTAAGACTTCCTAGAGATGAGGGATCAACATAGTGGACCTCAACTACGGAGTCTGCTTTAGCAAACACAGAGTCTACTTCTTTCATTCATGCATACTACATTTTATTTCATTCATGGGCCATTGTAAACACAAGCTATACCTAGGATGTTGTTTAAGACTTTCATCATGTTCATTGTGCAATGACCAATAATGACTTAATGTCATTACTTGAGTCTAACTCATCTCTTGATTATCCTATCCTGTCAACTTTGGTATCGTTCGTTTCATTATTTGCATCATTTGAAGTCGGCCTCATTCATTCATATGGAACATTAACTTTAACCGACATAGATCATGTCAGCTTTATGAAATCCATTGTCAAGAAACTCCACAACAAAAAGAGGTGGAATCACCGCCCAAAGTAACCCAAAACATGCTAGTGTACATGGGAATTGAACCCCGCCAGATCCCTATATTGGCAGTATAGGTTCGAAGACTAGGAGATATAAGGAGACTCATACACGGCATGCAGAACAGTCTCATCTCATGAGTGTTACGCAAACATCCATCCTTCCCGAAATAAGGCATCATCGCTCATAGCTTGTCTCTAAGTGCTAACTATAAAGATCCATTACATAAAACTCATACGTCATGGAAGTTGGCTTCTATTATGAGGACATCATAACTTTATAGATTATTTCTCATCTCATCATTAGTATTATATATGTTAATCTCAATACTTTCATTATAGGGTTCATAAAGACTAGTCTCTTCATTAACTTTACACTCTCATAAGTGACTACCTTTTGGTAACATTTACTTAGGCTCATTTGAGATTGATCTCATCTTCAACATTAGCCTCATATCATGTTGTCACCACATTCATCAACATTAGCACATTTATCTCTTCATAATTACTCACCCCTTTTTATGTGAATATTCATTTCATCATAAGTCAATGCACTTGGCCATTTGTGTGTATCACTCTTACATAAAACTTATATGGTTTGATAATTTCATTACATAATAATCATTTCATCATATGGAAATGCACTTGGCCATTTATTGTGTTTTCCGCTCGTAATTAACCCTTCTAGGGTTACCTCATTTCATTACATACATCTTAGGATATCTTATTTTTAAACATATGCTAGACTTAATGATCTATACATACAAGTCATGAGGCTTCATTGATAGTTCAATTAAATGATTCATATAATCCTAAGATTATGCAGTACAAGACTTATGCATCTTGTCTATATTCGAAGATCTCGATTTTGATCTAAGTGGGAAGCATTATTTTTGAAGATTTAACTCATTCATGACTTGTGCATTTATACGGAATTTGGGAAAGGGAACCCGGTTTTCAAATTTCTTGAACAACACATACATTTTTTTTATTCATTTTGGTTTGATCCATACGGCATGGGGACCCATGTTCGAGCCTCAATGCCTTCATTTTATTTTTCCCTTAATTTCTCTCTTCATTTTTTTCTTAATTGAACTTAGAGGATGTGGGATCGAACCCCCACAACGTCATTTACTTTTTTTTCATTGCCTTTAAATTTCACCTTTGGCCGAGGGGTTGTGGTTTCGAACCCACACAACCACTCTTTTATATCATTTATTTTTTTTCCTTAAATCTGCCTAGGAGGTTGTGGGTTCGATTCCCACTCCTCACATCTCTTTTCTTTCATTTCCTTTGACTCTCCTTCACTGTCTAGTGGTCGTTTGTTTGATTCCCACGCCTCATGTTTTATTTTTGTTTATTTCGCTCTTTCTTAAATCTGATTGAGAGGTGGGTGTTCGGATCCCACTCCTCTCATTCTTTTTAAAGTAACATTTTCCAGACAATACCATGGTTCAAATCCCCTTTACCACATTTCTTTTTGGTACTTTATTTTTCCGGGTTTTTAACATGGTGTGTTCACGGGCTCAATCCTACATTACCTCACTTGTTTTAATTTAATTTTTTTCAACATTTTGAACCCTTTTTTCTGACAAAAATTCATCACTAGAAGCTGGAAAGTTTCCATTAATTTTTCAGCATCCTTTCATCAAGTTACACTTTAGTTTAAAGGGGAATTTCGTAGTGCATTTAGAACTTTTTAGATGCGTTTTCATGGATTCGTTCAGACAAGAGATTATCCCTCAAATCAGCCACATTTAAACTCATATGAACATCACATTTACATCAACATGTGTACATGACATATAAAGAACTATTATGCCATTTCAAGTCTTAAACCATGAACAATATCCACGGCAACACACACATAAACACATAGTTACATTTTCGGAATCATCAACATAAGTCACATAATTCCAAACATACATATAAAAACATAATCACGAAAACACGTTTCATCCCTAGTTTTCTAACACCAAACATAACCAACCTATGATTCAATGGGAGCTAGTGACAGGGACATGCAAAACAATCCTAGTTATTGGAATGAATATTCTGAACCTTATGGGGTATCTTGTGAAAGGGAGAAAGACATAAGAGAACCCATACCTTTTTGATGTTCAAACCTCGACTTGCTTCCCAATGAACTCCTACAAACACACATTCAACACCAAATGTTTAACACCAAACTCGACGTAAAACCTTTACTTTCCTTATGTAATTGATTAACGTTTGTTTTTCTTATATTTTCGTGTGAGTTCTTTATGTGTTAAAAACTTTGGTTTACCTACTGTTCTTGGATTTATAGTTGCAGAGAAAGCGTGAATGAGAGCAATAGAGATGTGAGAGAGAGAGATGAGCATGGGATAGAAGAGTTATCTTAGGCTTTGGATTCTAGTTTAAGACTTAGTCAAATAAGGTTTTATTACCTTATTAAAAATCTAATTTCCTTTTATTTTATATCAGCTAATAACGAATAAATATAAATTAATTACATTAATTTACCAACTTAAATAATAAACAATTTAATTCATTGCTTCCACCTAGGTTCAAACCGGGGTGGACCAAGACTTCACTTCAATAGCCCAATTTCGGCCCTCTCTCCCTAAAATTACCCTCAACCTTAATAATTAAATAATGAATTATATATTTAGGATGATTATAATATTTTCCTTAGCCTTGAAAAAGACCATTTTATCCCTACACCCTACAAACCTAATATTTCCTCTATTAAGTCTAGTAAAGACTCCTTCGAGTAAATCTTCATATACGAGAGTCCTACATGGTTGGACCCAACCTTTCCAAGATCAAATAACTCCCCAAGTGAGTTTTCTTGGACGTAGTAAGGGTTCCGAGGTTTTGTTCTACAGGTTTTAATACGTTTGAACCAAGTCTAATAGTTGGTATTCTAGACACATTAAGCATTACTTAGCATATCCATTTTTAGGGTTGTTACAGTTCAGTTTCAGCATGTCCTAAATTTGTCATTGCATTCAGTATTCTCACTAAATTAGTATATCATATTTAGATTATCATAGTTGCTTTTGTTCTTATTTAGTTGTGCTTTATTTCAGTTTTATCCTATCCTACATGCTTAGTACCTTCAAATTCTTAGGAACATGTGTGCTACATCTTCTCGTGATGTAGGTTCGGGTTCTACCATCCATATCACGCTTAGATTGACATCCAATCTCTAGCTCAGCAAATTGAGTGGTGAGTCCTCATTCTATGGGGACAATAGTCATGATTTCATTTCAATATTTTAGTCATTTAGTTTTAGTTTTTCCTAGAATTAGTTGGGGATTGTCCTAGTATCTCTAGTCCACTTTAGATGCTATTTTTGGACATAGTTAGTTTCATCTCATGTTGAGTTAATAACTACATGTATTAAACTCATTCTTTCAAATATCTATGTTTTAAAATAAGGGTATTCCCCATATTTTCATATAACTTTTGATTTAACTTCTGCATTAACTTTATTATCTTTAGTACACTCATGATCATGCTAGAGGGTTAGCTTTGTATAATTTGTGGTCCTTGGTTCTGTGTCTGCGTCTCGGGGGAGGCTCGGGGCGTGATAAAACTTTTTATTAGAGCAATATGTTTAAGAGTCCTAGGATGTCTGAAAATCTATTGAGTATAGTTCTTACATGGAAAAACTGATTGATTGTGAGAAGTCTAGAACTATTGAAAGATGATAGAGCTTTAGAGACTTATAGTTAGAAGTCTAGAACTATTGAAAGATGATGGGCTTGGGGACCTCTAGTTTCAACCTTATTTGTTAGGAGTGAAGTTATTCCAGGGAGGGGTCCCATTGGCGTGCATCTAGTAGGAATTGAAACTATGAATTCGCCAATTATGAGTTGGGCGCTTTAATCATTCAGGCATGGATACTTAGTGTGGTGTACATGGTGAATAACCAAATTCTAATTGAAATGAAACATTTGAGATAAATCAATGCAATTTAGGAGGAATCAATGAAATTTAGGAGGAATCAATGTTCTTTTCATAAGTGTGATGTGGCCCACATATAATTAAAGGGAGGCTACAAAGCGTTTTAGGAAAACACCACTTTCTTTTTTGTTTTATCATGCATAAGGTATGATCTTATCCACTCTAACGTGACGTGCTATGTTTGAGATTATGCCTCCTCGTAGATCTAACGCTAGGAATGTGAATACCTTGAATGCAAACGTAGCTCCTCCTATCCCAGATCAAGAAGTTTCCAGTTCTATGTTTACGAATGCCGTACAAATGTTAGCTCATATTATGACTAACCAAAACAATTGGTTTCATGCTCATGTTAATTAAAATGGTGTATAAGTAGAAGCAAGGGTCCGTGACATGGTTAGGATGAATCCACCTAAGTTCTTAGGATCGCAAACTATTGAGGATCCTCAAAATTTATTGGATGAGATCAAGAAGATCTTTAAGGTAATGCAAGTCATTGGAAATGGTCAGGTTTAGTTGGCATCATACCAGTTGAAAGATGTTGCTTATATTTGGTACACTCAGTTGAAGGAAAATAATCGTACAAATGCAGCTTCTATCACCTGGGATAGCTTTAGTGAGACCTTTATGGACATAGTTTTCCCAATAGAGTTGATAGAAGAAAAGGCTCATGAATTTATGAATTTAAGGCAGGGTAACATGACAGTCCAAAAGTATGGGTTAAGTTTAACAAACACTCAAGTTAAGATCCTCATAGGGTTTTTGACTCTAGCGCTCAGATGAATAATTTATTTTATGAAGTTTCAGATTTGGTTAAAACTAAGTTAACGAGTCCTATGTTACTTGGAGATATGAACATCTATAGGGTTAGGACTCATGCTCAGTAGGTTGAGGGTCATAAGCTTAGGGAACACATAAAAAGAATAAGAAGGCTAGGACTGGGAACTATCACTATGCTCACATGAAATCGGGTGGAGCTCGTAGAGCCAGTCAATGTTTTAAGGTCTAGCCCCTTCATTGAATAGTGTTCTATCCTCCACGAATAGGTATGACCAGAAGGTTAGAGCGCTAGGATCTAATTATCAGGGAAGTGTTTCAGTCACAAAGACTTACCGCACTTTCCCTAAGTTTGGTAAAGAACCATCTAGGCGAGTGTCTCGCAGGAAAAAAAGACGTTTTTGGGTGCGCTCAGTCTAGTCATAGGTTGATGGATTGGCAATCTAAACAGGGTCAAGTAGGTGGTAATTGTAGAACATAGTTATCAACTTCTGTAGAACAAACAAGTCTCCCGACTCAGTAGGGTAAAACTTTTAGAACCTTCCTCAGTCTCCACTCCAGTTTGTGACCTAGTTATATATAGACAAGTATACATAAATTTTTCCTTTGCAGTGTTTCAGAAAGTAACCTCAGCAGATCTTGTACAGTCAAAAATGGTACACTTCGATGTTATTCTAGGCATAGATTGGTCATATTCATGTCATGCCTAAGTCGATTGTAGAACTAGGACTGTTTGTTTTTTTAGTTTCAAGACGAACCAATATTAGAATAGACGGGTAGTATCTTAGCGCCTATGGGTAAATTCATTTCTTAAATTAATTAGAAAAAGATGATCACTAAGGGTTATCTTTATCATCTAGTTTGGGTTAATGATTCTATTACTGAAATCCCAACTCTTGAGACAGTTCCGGTAGTCTGTGAGTTTCCAGAAGGACTTTCTAAAAGATCTTGCCAGAGTCCCTCACGTAAGGGAAATTCAATTTTGAATTGATCTGCATCCAGATACCCAGCCTATTTCTATTCCTTCATACACAATGGATCCAGCAGAGCTTAAAGAAATTGAAAGACCATCTTGATAAGGGCTTCATAAGACTTTGTATGTCACCATGGTGTGCTCTAGTATTGCTTATAATGAAGAAAGATGGTTCTCTCAGAATGTGCATTGATTATAGACAGCTGAACTAGGTCACAATCAAGAATAACTATCCCATCCCTAGGATTGATGACTTGATTGACAAATTTTTGGAGGCTAGTCATTTCTAATTGATAAACCTCAGATTGGGTTATCATTAACTTAGAATTAGAGATAGTGACATTCTGAAAATAACATCAAAACTCAGTATTGTTAATACAAATTTGTATTTATGTCAATGGACTAACTAATGCTCGTGAAACATTTGTGGATTTGATAAACATAGTATTCAAAAATTACTTGGACTTGTTCGTTATCCTTTTTATTGATTATATCCTCATTTACTGTAGGAATAAGGAAGAACAAGTGAGTCTTTTGAGTATTATTCTGCAGACTCTACGCGATGACGAGTTATTCGTTAAGTTTTAAAATGTGAGTTCGGGTTACAATTCATTGCTTTTCTTTGTAAAATTTAATATAGTAAAGGGATTTAAGTGGATTCACATAAGATAAAGGCACTAAAACAATGACCCATACCTTCCTTTACTACAGATATAAGAAGTTTCATAGGTCTAGTGGGTTAATATAGAAGTTTCGTGGAAGGATTCTCATCCATAGCCTCACTATTGAATAGGTTAACTCAGAAGATGGTCAAGTTTCAATGGTAAGATAATTGTTAGACAAGATTTCAAGAGTTGAAAATAAAATTGACTACAACTCCTATCTTGACAGTACCAAAGGATTAGATGGTTATGTGATCTATTGTGATGCATCCATATTTGTCCTAGGTTAGGTGTTGATGTAGCAATATAAGGTTATAGTGTATGCTTCTAGACAGCTTAAGGTGCATGAGAAAAACTTCAAACTCATAACCTCGAGCTTGCAGTAGTGGTATTTTCACTCAAGATATAGAGCGATTACCTGTATGGTGTTTATGTAGATGTGTTAACTGATCACAAGAGCGTTCAGTATGTGTTCACTAAGAAAGAGATGAATCTTCGCTAGAGGAGATGGCTTGAGTTCATTAACGATTATGATATGAGTGTGCATTATCATCCTGTTAAGGCGAATGTAGTAGAAGATGCTCTTAGTAGATTAATAATGGGTAGTGTAGACCATGTTGAGGTAGAAAGAAACGAGCTACTGAAAGGTGTTCACAGGCTTGTTCGCTTGAGAGTTCGCCTTATGAGCATATCACACAGTGGTGTAACATTACAGAATGCGGCAAAATACTTCTTGTTAGTGGAGGTTAAGGAAAATCAAAATAGTGATTAGATCTTGCTTTAACTTAAGGGTGCAGTCCACGATAAGAGAGTGGAGGTTTTCTCCTAAGGCAGAGATGGTGTACTTCGCTACCATAGTAGATTGTGTGTTCCTAATGTGGGTGAGTTGAGAAAGCATATCTTTGTAAAAGCCCATAACTCCACGAATTTTATTAATCCACGTGACACTAAGTTGTATCACGATCTGCTAGCACTCTATTTGTGGAATTGCATAAAGAGGGACATAGTAGACTTTGCGAGTAAGTGTCCCAATTGCCAGCAAGTTAAGGTAGAACAACCAAAACCAGGAGGTATGAGAAAACAAATTGATATTCCTACTTTTAAGTGGGATGTTATAAATTTGAATATCATTACAGGGTTACCTCGTACTCAAAGAAAGCATGACTCCATTTAGGTAATAGTTGATAGGTAGACTGAGTCTTCTCGCTTCATAGCGGTCAAGACTACAGATTCAAATGAGGACTATGTAAAAATGTGCATTAATGAAATTGTGATTTTTCATGGGGTTCCTTTGTCTATCATTTTAGATAGAGTTCCTCATTTTACCTGTCATTTATGGACGTCATTTAAGAAGGGTCTTGGTATTCAAGTTAACCTTAGCACAACATTTCATACATAGACGGATGGACATGCTGAACGTATCGTTCAGACCCTAGAGGATATGTTGAGAGCTTGTGTCATCAATTTCAAGGGTAGTTGATATGATCATCTTCCTTTGTTTGAGTTCGCCTACAACAATAGCTACCATCCAGCATTCACACGATCCCTTATGAAGCTTTGTGTGGGCGTAGAAGTAGATCTCATGTTGGTTTGTTTGAAGTAGGTGAAGCAGTTGTGATAGGGCTAGATTCACTCCTTTCTGCCATGGAGAAAGTGCAACTCATTATAGATAGACTTAAGATAGCCCAAGGTCGTCAGAAATCTTTTTCTAATGTTAGGACAAGAGAACTAGAGTTCTAAGTTTATAATTGTTTTTTTTTAAAGTCTCACCTATAAAAAGAGTGACGAGATTTTACATGAAAGGGAAACTGAGTCCTAGATATGTAGACCCTTCTTGAAAAAGATTTGCAAAGTTGAATATGAGTTAGATTTGACAGCAGAACTAGAAGCAGTACATCAAGTCTTCCACATCTCGCTCTTGAAGAAGTGTGTGGGTGACCCAGCCTCTAAAAGTGTCATTAGTGAGTATGGTGGTGAAATATTCTCTTTTTTATGAGGATGTACCGATTAAGATTCTTGACCTTCAGGTTTAAAGGTTGAGAAATAAAGAAGTCGGTTCAGTGAAGGTTTTGTGGAGGAGTCAGTCCGTAGAAGGAGCTACTTGGGAAGCAGAATCAGCCATATAATCCAAGTACCCTCACCTCTTTCCTTCTGACTCCAGTTCAACTTGAGGTAATTGTTCCTCTTTAGTTTTATAGTAATTCAAGCGTTAATTCAATTTGACAATCATGTTCCCTAAGTTTTTACTTGCATTTTTAACGTATTTTGCATGTTCTCGGAATTGAATTCAGTCACTAAGTCAGTTCTTAGTGTTTAGTAGTAGGGTTTGGATCTCCCTCCCTCTAAACCAGCTAGTTTAATCTTCATTAGAGGATCAATATTCCCAGGAAGGAGATAATTTAAAACCCCGTATCCAAAATACACCAAAGACATAATTTTCTGAAAACCAGCAGGTGCAATAGACGGTGCCCATCTAACGATCGTAGCCTGACCGATGATCCTTCCTGCACATTCGTTGATAGAGTCAGAAACCCCCAAAATCTCGGCCTAGGAAATTTCTACTAGGTGTCAAACGACGGATGGACCTACAGTTTGTAGGTGAAACTACAGTTAGTAGTATCTATCCATCAATCAACACCCCATTTACCCATTCTCTAACAAGAACCACGATAGACGATCATGGTCCGTATATGGACCTACAGACTGTAGATCTAACTATAAGTGGAAGTTAGCAGATAGTTGGGGGGATGTTGTTTGGTCAATTTCAAATGGTCATAACTATTAGAATAAAAATATAGATAATTGAATTTTCTGTCCATACCCTCCGACTTTGCTGAAATACAACATCAGAGTAAAAAGTTATGCCCGTTTTAGTAACGGCCTATTGAACAGACCCTACGTATGGACCATCAGTCCAAGACGTCGTTTGGTCATACAACAACTAACTCAGGGGTCTTTTAATGTTTTCCTACTTCGTTTAAACAATAAGATACGTTGTTCTTACCTTATATCATAACATTTTAGTCAATTTAACCCTATAAATACAACTAGAACTTACTTAACTCAAATCACTAAATAAAAACATAGAAAATTTGAAGCAAGAAAAGAGAAAAAGGTCAAGAACCCTAGTTCAAGAACGAAGCAAGGTTCCAATAGTAGCAGCGCCAAAATCTAAGAGTTTCTCTGTAAATTTTATCACTACGTATGTGAGATTTCACTACTAGGTTCCTTCCACCCATTGGGTCCCTAGTTTTCAGTTAGTTCTTCATTCTCTTATCATGATTAAACCTAGTGTTTCTAGAACATTAATAGAACTTCCTGAATTTAATCAATATATGTTGGAAATCAAATTATAAATTTATTATTCAGTTTATCGCACGAATTTCAGTATCGTAGCTATGTATCCCTTTGGTTGTAATGCATCATTATCAGATTAAATGTTGCATTTCAATTTGCTTGTTCACTTTTGAGCTATCCAGTACTTACAGAAAAATTCAGACATAATGAATTAATTACATAAATCAATGGGAGTAGTATAATATCGAGTTGGACTAGGGTTCAGCGTACCCAATTATACCCAAAACAACTAGTCAAGTAGGTTGTAAGTCCCCTCTATGGGAAATCAGTTTATTTATCACGCCAGCATGCATTAATACCTTTGGCAGGGCATATTGGGTCCTCTCGATGGGGTGCATACATTAGACTCCACATTAAGATCATGTGGTTTTATTAGTGGTTATTAGTAGCTCCCACATTTCAGTTAGACTCTCTTGCAATTAAAATTTATTATTATACCAGTATTAAGTTTCAGCATGTTATAAATTTGTAATTGCGTTAAGTTAGCTCAGAAAATTAGTATATCCTATTTAGATTATTATACTTCCTTTTGTGCTTGTCCACTTATGTTTTTTTTAAACTTTGTTCTATCCTATTTTCTCAGTACCTTCATACACACATGTGGTACATATTCTCACGATGTAGGTTTGATTTCTCGGCATCAAGATTACGCTTAGATGAATATCTGATGTCTTGTTCAGCATATTCAGTGGTGAGTCCTCATTCTCCGAGTATAATATTCATGAGTTCATTTCAGTGTTTTAGTAATTTAGTTTCAATTTTTCTAGACATAACTGGGCTTATGCAAGTATTTCTTGTCCAGTTTAGAGGCTATTTAAAACATAGTTTATTTCAGCTTAGTGTTGAGTTTATATTTCCTTTGTGTCAAAGTCATTTTTGCATGTATCTCACTTATAGAGTATGTGTATTCCTTATCTTTTAAGATAAATTATGATTTATATTCGGCATTCAATTTATTATCTTTAGAATATTCATGATCATGCAAGCAGGGTTATCTTTGGATCACATCTGGTCCTAGCTTTTGTGTATGCGTCTCGGGGGTAGTTCAGGCCTTTACAACGTAGCCGGTGTTATTATCCTCTTTGAGGAATATGACTAGCCTGTTAGTGTACATCATTACATTAATAGGTAAAAAAACGGAAAAATTTAGACCTTTTCATTTCCTTTACTTGGAGGTTTATATAGACCTCTAGAGAGAGAGATAGAGAGAGAGAGAGAGAGTATGTGTCTATATATATATATATATATATACATACATACATATATATATATATATATATATATATATATATATATATATATATATATATATATATATATATATATATATAGTATGTGTATATATATATATATATATATATAGTATGTGTATATATATATATATCAGTATCGAGTATAAATATAGACATTTATTATTGGAAGGTTACAAAGCATTCTACTCTTATTACAAATAAGTATATATATAAGATAAAACATAGTCTTTAAAGATTGTCGTATATCATAACCATCTAACATGATTAGCAATTTGTCCATATCTCGTACATCAATGTAAAAAGAGGAAGATATAGGCTTTATACAATCCATACTCAAACAAAAGGATATAGAATATAGGAGTCCTAAAACTAAAACATCATAAGATGGATATGTGCATTGCCCTAGAAGAGAGAGGACGTACCTACTTGGTTGAATTAGAAACTACAAGGCTTCTTCAAATTAGTCTCAAAGAGCCCTCAATGACTGGAACCTAAAATATTTGGGGAAAACGGAGAAAATGGGGTTAGTATGGCACTTGTACTAAGTATGAGACCATATGCACATATAAGATAAAATCATGTTAAAAGTGACATTTTATCAAAACATGCTACTTTATTCTTTGAATGCCTTATACATTAATGAAGGAAACATACAAATCAAGGCATATTCAGCAAATGAAAGCAAATAACATACTTGTCAATACACTTTAACCCATAATCTAATACAACCCTATCATCAACTAATTACATCACAGTCATGTATAAGAGTCATTTTATTATAAGAAGTAGGACTATTAATCATGAATCCTCATAAAGCCAACAAGTGCAATAACCAAATAAAACTCATAACATTACTTAATCAACAGACCGAACAAGAATCATGACTAATATTATACATCACATAAAATAACCTTTTAACGATATACAAAATCATACTTTAAAAAACATAGACCAATTACATGTTCATAAGAATATCAATCACCATATAGTATCATTTACATATAAAGTCATCATACTAAAATCTTTTACATTGATTATCATATACATACATAATATCAGCCTTTTAAATGTTCCATCACAGATAACTAGTGCTAGGAACAAGTAGACTTCTATACTTTTACCTTGGCTAAGTCAAAACTGTTAAGTCATCTTAGTTAGTTTATCCTTGATTGGGTCATTTTAATTTAGAGAACACTTCCCTTAATCAACATAGACCACAAGTGCTTTGTGTGGAATTAGGTGTTGCAAAACCTTACACGGATTGAAGGTGGTCTACCGGCAAAAGTAAAACAAAAAGTAAACGTATCTTTATAGGTGGAGCTAGTAGCTCATCTTCCTTTGAGGGAAACATAATTCTAGAACTAAGATATGGGTATTCTCCCTCTACATAAAATTTTGAAATTGGGTCCTCCTCTCATGGAAATCCATTGGAAGTGTATCTCTCTGTGGAGTTTACACCATATGTAGAACTATAGGGTGAATCTTCCTATATCGAAAGTAATCACCTCTCATTCTCAAGTTAACATGGTTCTAATCTATGTCCCTTTATTGAAATGTCTTTAATATCTTTATTAATCATCATAGCTTATTGTAGGTCATAGGGTCTAGAACCTATATCATCATCATCATCATAGCGCAATAAGAATTGCATGAGTACAGTCTTTTCATCTCAATTCTTACAAGTGAGGTTAGCACATTTCATATTCATTTCATAATAAAGCACATTGGTAGTAATCACCATCCTTATAACATATAGATTTTATTAAAACTCAAAACCATTGTTCACGATATTTCAATTCAACATCATAACAACCTTATTAGTTCTAATAAAAGGCATGCTCCAATACAACATCATGACTTAATCATAATTAATCATAATTTTAAGTAAATAATAGGGATCATAAGAGTTACCATGTCTCCTTCATATTTGATCACAAAATTATTACAATAATCCTTACTTTAATCAAAATAGGTCATAGCATCATCATATTTCAATAACCAACATGATAACTAGGTTACAAGAATCACTACATCAAAATTCAATACTCGATCATAGCTTAAAAAAATAAACTTAGGTCTATTAACAACCTTATAATCTAGATCATCTTCTCAATAACTAGCATGATAGACTAAAATTCATCAAAATTAATTTAAATTAAGTGTAACAACATCATCTAGTAGTAATTCAAGAAATAACAAAGTCAATTGACCCAAATACAACCTTATTCATATCAAAATAAAACCTAGGGTTAAGGGTTAAGGGTCATCTCCTACAAACTAGACAAAACTCCACATTTTAAAATACGTTGAAGGAACCCTTTGAAGAAAGAGGTCTCAAAGGTGAATAGATCTCATAACTCAATGGTTTATGAAGAATTGATGATAAATTCATCCCATTACAAACCCCAACACCCTCGCCTAGCTTTTCTTCAGTGGTGTCTTCCAATAGAGAGAGAAAGACGAGAGAAGGAAGAGAGTTTTGTATTGTGGGGTGTAATTAGTGTAATGGGGTTGGGGTATTTATATTGGGGCTGAATTAAGATAATAAGACACTCCATAATACTTAACTAATAATCAAACCCTTGAATTAATTGGTTAAGACATAGTTGAAAGATGCAGGAAATTAGACCTCATAGATAAGACCTTGACCAACAGTCCGTTTTTGAGTAGAAAATTGGTCCCTCTTTTGTGCTACACACTCATCGATTTTGTCAGAGAATATGTAGGTGAGGTACTAAAAAAAAATTCTAAGTGTTGGTCGACGGTTGGCATCGACGCCTCGTCGATCCACACACGTTTCTTCTGTGCCCTCTCGTGGGTTGACACTGCCCAGGCAATGTTTAACACCTAACTCAAGGGTCCTCTTAAAGGGCCATTGGTTGGTCCTTGGGAATTGTACCTGGACATTCCTTCTATGAATAAACTTAAACCCATGTTAGACACCCTTCCACCTATTTTCATCTATTTTTGACTCTTAAAAGAATGTCAAAAAGGCTAAGGAACACTAGTACCTCTTTTAACTAGTTTCCAAATGTTGGATATTTTGGTCGCTAGACTTCCTAATTGACTAACATTAATTTAAATGGACCTTAAAACAATGTATAAACCTTATGAAAAAAACACTTATGTTTGTCTCCACAACACATCTTGGATTTTCGAAGTGGTACATTATCGTACCCTTAGGAACATTCGTCCCCGAATGACACTAAAATCTTTAGAAGGAAGGAATAGACTCAATACTAGAAGCCCAACGAAATTCAATACATAAAAATATAAGCCATATCAACAAGACAAGGACATTCAAACCTTCAGCAACCACACATAGGGCTTAATCATTATATTATTAGGAGTATCCTTCTCAGAACAACATCTGTTCAACATAACACTTATGAGAAAATTATATCGAATTTCAGATCAACAAAATGCTAGATATAATTTCGTGAAGAGTCACCACGTCATAATGCACAACATAACTCAAACAAGCAAAATCACAATATGAATATAAAAACTGCACCTTTTGGAAAGCTTCACTAAAAGTAAAAGCAACGTTAGTTTTTTTTGTCATTAATTTCATTATTATTAAGGACTACTAACGTTAGTTATCAAAAAAAAGATGAGGGTAACGGGAATTCATGTCGGCCTCAAGGTCTAATGTTGCACCCTTCCATGAAGCGACCTCCTTATTCCTCAATCTCTTTACTTGCCTATCACGAATTTTGTCCAGGACTTTCTCATAAGAAAAATTATCCTTCACACCAAGACCCTCAATAGGAATAATAGGCTCAGGATTACCAATACATTTGTTCACCATGGAAACATGGAAAACCATTTTAATCGAATCCAATTCACTAGGGAGTTTCAATTCATAGGCAACCTCACCAACCCTCCACAAGATTTTACAGGGACCTATATATCCAGGACTCAACTTCGCTTTCTTGCAAAATCTAGCCACCCCTTGCATAGGTGAAATCTTAAAGTAGACCTGATCACCTTCTTGAAACTCCAAATTCCTTCTCCTATGACAGGCATAAGAGTTTTGCAAACTATAAGGCGTTTGCAACTAGTTCCCTATGATATGAGCTTTATAAAAAGTCTTATAAATCAAATAGGGAAAAAGAAGTGAAGGCTCACCCACTTCAATACATCCAATAGAAGGCCTAAACCTCCTACCATACAAGTCTTCATAGTTAGCGATGGAGATTGATGAATAAAAAGCGTTATTATAAGAAAACTCCCCCAAACGAAAATGCTTATCCCAATTCCCCTTGAAATAAATAATACAAGCCCTAAGCATCTTCTCACGGGTTTGAATAGTACGTTCTACTTGACCATTTGTTTTGAGATATAAAGTGGTACTCAACTTCACCTTAGTACCCAACCCTTTTTTGAATGACCTGTAAAACCTAAATGTGAATTGTGCACAACTATACAATATGATGGATAAAGGAATACCATGGCGACGAACAATATCATCTATGAATATCCTACCACAATCTTCTGCCAAAAAAGTACACTTGACGGGAATAAAATGAGCGGACTTGGTCAACCTATCTACAAACACCCATATTGAGTGTTATTGCCTTTGAGTTCTAGGTAAACCCAGTACGAAATCAAGATTACTGTCGTCCCACTTCCAAGTAGGAACTTGGATTTCTTGTAGTAGGCTACCCGACTTTTTAGGTTTGGCTTTCACGGGTTTGAAATTTGGACACTTAGCAACAAACTCCGCTATCTTTCTTCAAACCTTCAAAATATTTCCTTAAGTTCCTCGTATATTTTTGTCGAACCAGGATGAATGGAGTAGTAGGACCCATGGTCTTTCTCAAGGATCCGGTTCTTCAACTCATCTACCTTAGGAAGACGCAATCTTCCTTGGTACCTCAAACCCCATCCCCCCTAAGGATAATGCCTAATAAAGCTTTCCAAGGACAGATTCCTTCAACTCCATCAATGCTTTATTAAGGGGTTGTTTGGACTTCGCCTCAACTACCAATATTAACTCGGAGTTATGATGGTCTATAAAGCAACCATTCGGAGAATCTTCCATCCAAACACCAAACGTAGCAAACTTATGAACATCCTTTACAAGGTTTTTCTTTGCTTCATCTATGTAAGACACTCTACCCATAGTCATATGACTTAGATCATCCACAACCACATTGGCCTTGCCGGGGTGATGAGGACACACATGTCATAATCTTTAAACAATTCTAACCACCTTTTTTGTTAGAGATTAAACTCTTTTTGTGTAAACATATATTGGAGACTCTTATGGTCGGTAACACATAAACATGGAGACCATACAAGTAATACCTCCATATTTCAAGAAAAATACCACGCCCGCTAACTCAAGGTCGTGATTTGGATAGTTTCTCTCATGCACCTTATGTTTGTTAGAATCATACGCTATCACCTTACATGTTGCATAAGAACACACCCTGAACCCACTTGGGATGCATCACAATACACAACAAAAACCTTTGCACCCTCCGGTAAAGTCAACACTGGAGAAGAAGTAAGCCTGCCTCTAAACAGTTGAAAACTTCTCTCACATGCCTCCGACCAATAAAATTTCTTACACTTTTGGGTGAAAGTAGTTAAGGGAGATGCAATGGACGCAAAAGCAACCACAAACCTCCGATAATAACCCGCTAAACCTAAGAAACTCCTAATGTCGGTTGGTGTCAATGGTGTAGGATAATTTTTCACCCAATCTGTTTTCCTTGGATCAACCTCAACTCCCTTGCTAGAGATGATATGACGAAGAAATGTCACCGACCTCAATAAAAATTCATATGTTCTATACATGGTGAACAATTAATGTTCCTTTAGTACATGTAACACCACACTCAGATGGTTCATCTGATCATTTTCATTTTTCAAATATAACAAGATGTCCTCAATGAACACAATGACAAATGAATATAGGTACTCTCAAAACACTGAATTCATGAGCTCCACACACACCGCCGGGGCATTTGTGACACCAAAGGACATCACTAAGAACTTACAGTGACCATATCTATTATGAAATGTCGACCTTGGTATATCCTTAGATCTCAGCCTATGTTTTGATGCCCCGATCATAACTCAATTAGAGAAAAGTAGCTTGCCCCTTGGAGTTTATCAAACAAGTCATCAATCTGAGAGAGAGGATACTTGTTCTTGATTGTGACATTATTGAGTTGGTGATAATCAATACAAATTCTTAAGGACCCATCCTTTGATACACTCCAGAAATTTCATGACTTAGACTAGAGCTTAATATATTTAATAATGCTTAGAATGATATTCCCAGATTATATATAATTGTCTAGTGAGGAGCCTTTTAGGTTTTAGCAATATTATTAAGGTACATAGGCATCCCAATGCGCAATATTCAGTAATAATGGGTATGTTAGAGAATATTGACTAAAAGGGTTGTAACAAATTTCTATGAATTAGCGAAACATAGAATACACCTTCATATTTAATCGCCCAAATCCAAGCTTTTTTAGGAACTATACCTACAATAAAGACCCTAAGCTAAAATTATTGATTATTAACACGTTACGTACGAGGAATCAAAGTGTCAAGCCTAGGTACCATTGAATATAATCATTTAAAATGATTATGTAGATTAAGCAGTGCCCAAGGACAAAGTGAGGATCCTTTAGACAAAAACAAGGGCGCAGCAACACATGTGCAACCGGCCGAGAGACAAGAAGACAAGCCAAACCGATCAAGTTACGGGGAATAGGGGGCAGGCGCATGGCTTAAATAAACAATCCTAGAATCTAAATAACTTGCCTAAATAGCTATGTAACATAGGAAAAACAATAAATTAACAAGTGCACCCGAATACCTATGACCTAACCAGGTGACACTAGCCAAGAAACTAACTAAAGAAACATCCTAGTACCTAACCTACGATGGTCCAAAGGGGTTGGTTATCGTCCTAACGACTTAGGGGTACTTTAAAATTTATTCTAGGTCACTCAATTAATTATATTAGAAACCTAAAAAATTAATTTAACACCTAGTCAAAACCTAAGATCATAAGTCAAATGTTCTCGTAGTAGTAGTCAATCTAGGAGGGACGTTTTAGGTAATTTAAGTGGAGGTCTTTCGGGTAATTCTTGGGACGTCTATTTAATGATATTATTTCACATTTAGACCACCTTTACAAGACCCAAATGGGAATCAATGATATTTCATTATTTCACAATAAACACTATTTTTTTCCAAATTCCATTTAAGAACAAGAAAAGCTTAAGGAAGAAGATGAAGGTTTCGAAGTTTCCTATCAACATTTTGTGGATTATTCATCTATAAGGTATGGGTTTGAACTCATGTGATTTATTTCACCAAGAGTTCCGTTCAAGATACGTTTTCAACAACTTCAAATACAAGGGTTTTTCCTTTATAAAATGGATTTTCTTTCTAACCCTCGATTTATGTTTTTCAATGATAAGTAATGTTTTCCACAGATAATTTCACATGAAAGGTCGAGTATTTGATTTATAATGTTTGAATTACGTTTGATACATGATATTTCTCTAAGTGATGGTTTCGAATAGGCTATTTATGGTATTTGATAATGTGTAAATGTTATGATTGGGTTTAAGACTTGAATGAATCCTTTAATGCCCCGTTTACCTTCTCCTATTCTATGTATTGATTTTTTACATGGTTTTATGAATTTTTCTTGATTATTTCATTGAGTATTTTAGTAAGTTACGAATATCACATGATGAACAAGTTTCTTCGAAAAACAGGTAAGTCTTCTAAAATTGTGATTACTCTAAGATGTTTATGTTAGCCTCTAAGTTCAGATAATATGTTATGAAAAGTATGTGTTATGTTTCTATGTCAATATGCTTGCTATGAATATGAAAATTGTGATATCATTATAAGCATATGAATATGCATGTTTATGATATTTCTTGTATGCTTTACATAAGGTGATTATCTTATGTTAATCTCACAAAAGAAAGGTTACGATGAAAGGACAATTCTCATCTAATCTAAAAGAGCTCATGATCATGTTATGAAAACAGATGATTTCCTATTATCTACGATAAGTTTAGTATGACAAACAAATTAAAGGTTATTTAAATAAAAGGGACTTAACCTAAGCACCGATAAACTAGATATGGGAAGTGTCCCTTTCGTAGGGTAAGGTAGGTTCACAATGATTCTCATGAGATTGAGGCTTTCATCTAATGTGGAACTATAGGTCTCTAATAAATCTCCTATTTTTTGAACTATGTTGCCACCATAGGGTACTAGCTAGTTGATCCACTTAGAAATCTATATCATGTTAATATCTATTTTTTCCGGTAGACCACCTCTTTTTGATGTGGGGAAGACATCTGTTTCCATGTTTAGCATGCATGGTCTATGTCGGTTAATGTGATTGTTCCCTCATGTAAAACAAAATACAAGCCAATGAACGTTGACAGGGGTGACTTCAGAAGTTTGTTTAGTATACGTAGTCGTATGCGACGCTACGTAGACATTGCAGAAATTGACTCTATGGGATGTCCTAGGAGATTTTTCTTAAGTAATATGATGATATGAAGACATATGTTTATGATATATGATGTTACTCTTACATGAATTGTTGCTATTATAATAAATATGGTATTGAGTGATATTGTTGTATGAAGCAATGCTATAATTATGGTATCTTATTTTATCTTCGTGGTTATGTGGGATTATGGGGATTCACATGACCATTTAACTTGTAGGTTGGGGATGGGAACATTGGTAAGTGTTTTGTATGTTTTGTTTATATGATTTATTGAATTTGAATTGTTAACGTGATTTATGATAAAATTCCTTCGATTATGATCATTCTTTAATTGATGGAATCGTTACTTGTATATGTTACATCGTATATGCATTGATGACTTTCATATGACTTAGCATGTTTCCTGAAGAATGATAAATGATACTTTTTCATGTGTGTCCCTATGTATTATGTGCATATACCCATAATTAATACTTGTGGCATACTAATCTTATTAATTTATATTACTACAACTGTAGGTTCTGGCCATTTAAATCTTAAGGAGGTTGATTTGAAGAAACTTAGAACCCTTTATCTAACTCTTGGTAGGTCCTTATGTTTGGGGATGATATGTATAATATTCTAGTTTACGTAGATTTTCAGTAGTTTTAAGAATACACTATTTCTGTTATGTTCTTTGAATTCTTTTGTATTAAGGCTTATATGGCATATTGACTATCATTGGATAAATCAAGATTTTCACTCATAGATGGTTTCTATATATGTGAGACAGTTTTAGAAAATCTGGTGTTTTTATAAATCTTAAGTATGAAGTCTAAGTATATTTCATAAGTATATTATATGTTTCAAGTATTTCGGCAAATTTAATTGTATGATTGTGATAAAAGCAAAGAAGAGTATTGTTTGTAACCTCTAAGAGGTTAACAATTCCGGTCACATATGGGGTGCGGATTCCGGCTGTGACATCTTTATTCTTCACAAACAAACCCGTAGCACCCTATGGAGAAATACTAGGTCTAATGAAGACTTTGTCTAGTAAATCTTTAAGTCTAGCCTTCAACTCTTTCAATTTGGCCGGAGTCATTCAATAAGGAGGAATTGAAATGGGATTTGTATATGGTAATAATTCGATACCAAAATCAATTTCCAGCTCAGGAGGAATACCGAGAAGATCATTAGGAAAGACCCCGGAAATTTACTCATTATGGGGACTGACTCAAATTGAGGAATTTCAGAGTCTTAATCTTGGACCCTTACTATATGGTACAAAAACCAATTGGAGATCATTTTTCATGCTTTCAAACAAGAGATGACACACCCTTTAGAAATAGAATTTTTCCCCTTCCACTCAACAACGGGTTCATTTGAAATGTTATCTTCACCACCCTTGTCTTGCAACAAATAGAGGAAAAACAAGCATGAAACCAATCCATATCATATATAATATCAAAATTAGACATATGGAGTTCTATTAGTTCAACATAAGAAACTCTATTGGTAACATTATAGGAAAATTTATATACACCATCTATGCAACAATAGACTCACCCATCAGAGTAGACACTTTAAAAGGCTCATCCAAAATATTAAGAAAGTTTAAAATTTATAGCTACAAGAGGGGTAACAAATGACAAGGTAGCACCGGGATCAAGTAAAGCATACACATCCATAAAAAGAACATGTAACATACCATTCAACATATCGGGAGAAGTCTATTGCTCACCCCTAGACCGGAGAGCATATGTATGACTCTTTCAACACTTGACACATGTATGCTTCTCATTCGGTGAGTTTCCACTCCTTCCCTTTTTGGCTATAGGTTTAGCCACCTTGTTATCACGAGCCTTAGGGAACTTGAATAGAACTTGATTAGAGAAGATCTTTTTGAACTTACGCTTGTCTAGGATATCAAGCCTATTTTTTGAAGAACCACTATCAAAAGATGTTTTCCTTTTAGAAACTCTACTCTTTCTGATAGACCTTACCTTATCCACTTGACGAGCATGCTCCATACAATGATAAATGTTTATGTTTTCATGTAGCATAGCCGAATGACAATCCTCTTGCAAATCATCCGACATCCCAGTCACAAAACGACTCATTTCATATCTAGTATCGAAAATTAAAGAATGAGAAAATTTTAAAAATTTAATGATATTTTGATTAGTATTCAACCACACTCATACCTCCTTGACTAAGGTTGAGGAACTCCACCATTTTAGCATCCCTCATCTCCCTAGGTATGAACCGATCAACAAAACCCTTCTAGAAGATCTCCTATGTCACCGGTCCACCCCTTAGAGGTCTATTGTCTCTCCATTGGACATACCAAGTTTGAGACACATCCTTAAGTTGGTAAGTGTCTAACTCGGCCTTCTAACCAATAGACAACCCCATCGCACAAGTATCATGTAGACTTCATAAATGAACTCTAAGGAATCTTCTTTAACGTTCGACCAATAAAAAGTAAAAGGATTCATCTGAATGAAATCCCTTAGACGGGAATTCATCGTAGAAACTTGTTGATTTGGATGGTACAAACTCCTAATTAGCTTGGGCCGTCACACTTTGTTCTTTAGAAGAGATGACTTCGGCCAATGGGATAAGGGCAGCACTTATGTCACTATCCGTCAAAGGTGAAGGATGGACCAGAGCTTGTTCATCATTAGCATCTTCTTACAGAGGAGGAATTTTATCACCACGGGGAGAAGCTCCTCCATTGGCAATCTCTTCCTCAAGTCTTCGTGCCGCATTACTTCAAGTATTAATTGCATATAATCACAATAAAAGGATTAGATGAAAATCAAACAATATGTATACTCTAAAGGAACAACATTAGATTTCCAAGAAAGTTAGAGTTTTGTAAGCATCACATAGATTCCTATTCATAAGTGTGGCGCGCTTCACAATTGTGAGTAGGAACTTACAGAGACGTGGTAGAGATATACATCAACATCAAGGATATTCAACCTCATGCTCTTTTACCAAGTTTGTCACGTTCGGTATTACCCCTTGTGCGTAACCAACTTCAATGTCCTCTTTGAGGATTAAGACTAGCCTCTTAATTTATATCATTATATTCATATGTCAAAATCACGGAAAAAATTAAAAACTGTTAATTTCTTCTACTTGGAGGTTTATATAGACCTCTACATATTATAAAATATATATATATATATATATATATATATATATATATGTGTATCGAGTATATAGACCGTTCTTATAGGAAGGTTACAAAGCATTCTACTCTTATTACAAATAAGCATATATATAAAATAGAACATAGTCTTTAAAGATTGTCTCATTTCATAACCATCTAACACAATTAGCAATTTGGGCATATCCCATACATCAATATAAAGAGAGTCACATATAGACATTATACAATCCATACTCAAATGAAAGGATATAGAACATAAGAGTCTTAAACTAAAACAACATCATAAGATTGATATTGGAATCTCCCTCGAAAGGTGAGGACCTACCTACTTGGATGAATCTAAAACTCCAAGTCTTCTTCAAAGTCGTCTCAAAGAGACCTCAACGACCGAAACCTAAAATGTTTGGAATAACGGGAAAAATGGGGTAAGTTCTCCACTTGTCCTAAGTATGAGAACATATGAACATATAAGATGAAATCATGCTAAAAGGGACATTTTATCAAGGCATGTTACTTTATTCTTTAAAAGACTTATGCATCATCATGGAAAACATACAAATTAAAAATACATATCCATCAAGTCAAAGAAAATAACATACTTGTCAACATACTTTAATCCATAATCTAATACAACCCTATCATCAAGTAATTACATCATAAGCAAGAAGCCAACAAGTACAATATCCAATCCAAGCCCAATAACCTTACTCAATCAAGTGACCCAAGAAGAATCATGACTAATTTTCAACTTCACATAACATAACCTTTTAAAGATATACAAAAGCATGCTTTTAACAACATACACCAATCACATATACATAAGAATATTAATCAACATACAGTATCATTTATATGTAAAGTCATCATACTATCATCTTTTTCATTCATTATCATGTAGATATATAATATAAACTTTAAAAAATTTCTATCAAGGCCAACTAGTTCAAGGCATAGGTAGAGCCGCATACCCCTACCTAGGCTAAGTTAAACCTCTAAAGTCACCTTAGTTAGTTTATCCTTCATTAGTTCATTTCAATATGCGGAACACTTGTCTTAATCGACATAGACCATAATAGCTAATTGTTGTATTTGGTGTTCTAAAACGTTAAACCGATGTAAGGTCGTCTACTGACCAAAGTAAGACCAAACATAAACGTATTTTTCTAGGTTGATCCACTACGTAGTCTTCCAATGGGGGTAACTGAGTTCAAGAACTGAAAGATAGGTATTCTGCTTCTAAATACCACATGGAAATTGGGGACTCCTCGCATGGGAACCCATCGGATGAGTATCACTCTTTGGGGAGTCAACACCACATGTTGATTTATAGTGTGAATTTTCCTCTAGGGGAAGTCATCACCTACCATCGTGAAGTTCACTCGGTGCTAAGCTAAGTCCCTTTATTGAAATATATTTAATGTCTTATTAATCACCATATATTATTGTAGTTCATAGGGTCTAGCCATTGTATAATCATCATCATCATAGCTCAATAATAATTGCATGAGTATAGTCCATTCATCTCAATTCTTATAAGTGACGTTAGCCCATTTTCATATTCATGCATAATAAGGCACATTGGTAGTCATCACCATCAATATACAATAAACATCTTAATAAACCTCACAACTATAGTCAAGAAAGTCCAATTAAACATCATACAAACCCTATCAATCCTAATACAAGGCATGCTCCAATACAAAATCATGACTTAATGACAATTAATCATAAATTGAATTCAAGAATTGGTATCATAAGACTTACCAAGTCTCCTCCACAATTCATCACCAAGGTCTTACCATAAACCCAATTAGGTCATAAAATCATTATAATTCAATAACCATTATGATGACAAGTCTATAAGAATCAATACATCATAATACAACACTAGATCATAGCTTAAGGAAAGATACTTAGGTCCATTCAAAAGTTTACAACCTAGATAATTTTCTAAATAACTTGAAGGAATGACTACAATACATCCTAATTGTAACGACCTGTTTAGTCGTTTTGAGCAACAGATTTTATTTTTGGAAAAACTTGCTGGGACGACGGATGGAACGACGGACCGTCGTGGTCACGACGTCCCGTCGAGGGTGTCTCGTCCCAGGATACTTAGAATTCTGAAATTGGATACTGAAAATCGACTCTCTGTAAATCGTGACGAACCTGCAGGACGTGCCGTCACATCCACGATGAACCGTCGTGAGTTCCCGTAGCAAAACACTTCAACTTTTGAGAATTTGGTATGAGAAACGAGCTTCTGACCGTCAGGACGGAGGTGCAGGACGGACCGTCACAGGGGTGACGGGCCGTCACAGCTCACCTGGATTTTGGGAGGCTGCGACGACCTGCGTGACGGACCAACGCAGGCACGACGGCCCGTCACAGGTTGCGCAAATCCCAGGCAGTTTAGGATTTCCCCACACGTTTTAAGGGTCGTTTTGGACTATTCTTTCCTTAATTATAAAGATTGAGGGTTAACATTAATAAGTCTAATTACTTGGGGGTTAAAAGAGGTAACCTTAAGTTAATTAGGGGGTTTTATTGTCCTCTTCACACTTAATTATTTGTTAATTAGGGTAAAGGAAAGAGGGTTGGAATAAAACAAAACAAAAGAAAAGAGAGAGGAGATTGATCGATTGAGAGAGAGAGTCGAACAAGGGAAAAGGATATCAAAGCTTTGGAATTCTTGCTTGATCACTAGTCTTCGGTGGAGGTAGGTTATGGTTTTTACGATATTCGTAGTGAACTCTTAATAGTGAATGATATGTATTGGTAGTATTGTAAACCTGTCTATATGCTTAATTGTATGCTTGCATGAATATGATTTGTGATTTTGATAAAACAAGCTTGATGAAAACCATTGAATCCCAAATCTTGAAAGAAACTTTAATCTATGTTATTAATGATGATGCCTTGGTATAAAAGAAGGCTTGATGAATTAAAGTAATGGGATTGATGATGCCTTGGTATAGAGAAGGCTTGATGAACGGATAGAATGAATTTAGTGGATCGGAGTGTCACGTTCCGACACATAGTATTAGTGGATCGGAGTGTCACATTCCGACACATAGTATTAGTGGGACGGGTGTCACGAACCGACACGTAGATATAGGGGATCGGAGTGTCACGTATCGACACATATAGGGGATCAGAGTGTCACGTTCCGACACATATAGGGGATCGGAGTGTCACGTACCGACACATATAGGGGATCGGAGTGTCACGTACCGACACATAGTGGTAGGGGATCGGAGTGTCACGTACCGACACAAGAGGAAGAAAGATAATGAATCTTGAAAGATAATGAATATACTCAATCTAATGAACTTAATTCCCAAATGAGTATGGTATTGAGGCTTGAGCCCTCATGGATGAACTTGATAGTACTTGTCGTTGCTACATGTTGAGTTTATTGTTGATTTACATTATTATTGATATATACTGTTCCCTATTTTGAGTTGGCCGATGATATCTACTCAGTACTTGTGGTTGTACTGACCCCCTACTTTTATGTTTTCGTCTTTGTTATTTGTGTAATGCAGCCAACGTTCCGTCAACTTCAACTCAACAGTAGATCTAGCCAGTCTTCACTTCATCGGAAATTCAGGGTGAGCTAATGCGTCTAGCTTGGACTGGGTCTTCTTCTTCAAGTCTTGATGCCCTTAACTTCCGGCATGGACTAGCTTTTTAGTTATTTTAGCTTCTTAGACAGTTTAGTTTAGTAATTTGAGATAGATGTTCTTGTGATGATGACTTCCAGATTTTGGGGATAATAATAATAGTTTTGAATTGTTTTTGGTAATGAGTTTAAGTCTTCCGCATTTCTTTTGTTGATATTGTATTAAAATGTTAAAGGTTAGATTGGTTGGTTCGCTCACATAGGAGGGTAAATGTGGGTGCCAGTCGCGGCTCGGATTTGGGTCGTGACAAACTTGGTATCAGAGCATTAGGTTCGTTGGTCTCATCACACAAGAACAGGTCTAGTAGAGTCTTAAGGAACGGTAGGGGGACGCCTTTACTTTTCTTTGAGAGGCTACAAGACTTTAGGAAAATTTCACTCTTTCATTCTTTCTTTCGTGCTAATACTTGAGTCCAATTGGTATCTAGGCGATACGAATTGGTATCTGACCATCTTCACTCTATTTCGCAGATGGTTAGAACTAGAGCAACGACCGCACCAGCAGCAACAACGGAAAGACAAGAAACGACTGAGCCAGCCACTGGGGCTGTGGCTCGAGGGAGAACAGCGGCAAGAGGCCGTGGTAGAGGTCGTGGGAGGACGTCCTCTAGGGGGAGAGGACGATCCCCTAGCCCATCTGATGCTAGGGCGGTGACTCTTCCACCGACTGAGGAGGTAGTTAGAGAGGGTGAGGAAGGGGAAACTGAACAAGAGCAGAATGAGGAATTGCCACCCCAACCTACCTCAGAGATGATCAATCAGGTTCTTGCTTACCTTAGCGGGTTATCTGATCACGGTCAGGCACCTCCAATGGTTTCTGCACCAACACCTCCGGTTTCAAGGATACGACATGCGGCTACTATGGCTCCCCGCATGGATGCATCATTGGGAATAGGCACATTTCCACGTCTGACTACTGGGCCTATTATGACAAAAGATCAACATGAAGTTTTCAGTAAGTTCTTGAAATTGAAACCTCCAGTCTTTAAGGGTGCAGAATCAGAGGATGCCTACGATTTTCTAGTTGATTGTCATGAGCTACTACACAAGATGGGTATAGTAGAGAGGTTTGGTGTCGAGTTCGTGAGCTATCAGTTTCAAGGGAACGCCAAAATGTGGTGGCGTTCACATGTTGAGTGTCAACCAACAGAGGCACCACCTATGACTTGGGAATCATTCTCTAGTTTGTTCATGGAAAAGTATATCCCCCGGACTTTGAGGGATAGGAAGAGGGATGAGTTCTTGAGTCTAGAGCAAGGTAGGATGACGGTTAACGCATAGGAGGCCAAATCCCGTGCATTATCCAGGTATGCCACCCAACTTTGTTTCAGTCCACAAGAACGGATCCGCCGTTTTGTGAAGGGGTTGAGGTCAGAATTGCGGATTTCAGCCTTACAGATAGCGGCAACGGCAACAACCTTCCAAGAGGTGGTAGACTTTGTGATAGAGGTGGAAGGAGTGAAACCAGATGACTTCACCACGACATAGACATCAAAAAGATTTCGAAGGGGAGATGAGTTTAATGGTTCTTATTCTAGAGGACAGAACTCCGGAAGTCACTCAGTTCGACCAATTCAGTCTTCACTATAGACTGTAGTTGGGGGTCCACCTCAGAACGGTCAACACTACTCCGAGAGACCTATGCCTGACTCCAGAGAGTGCTATGGATGTGGGGAAATTGGACATATTAGGAGGAATTGTCCAAAACAGAGTTACAGACCCCCAACAGCTAGAGGTAGAGGTGGCCATGGTAGAGGCCGCTTTTCTGGAGGACGTGGTGGTCGAGGTAATGGTGGTCACCAAAACAACAGAGGTGATGGGCAAAATGGAGCCACTACTACACAACATGGTAGGGGCAACGGGCAGACAAACGATAGGGCCCATTGTTACGCTTTCCCTGGGAGATCTGAAGCAGAGGCATCTGATGCTGTTATCACAGGTAATCTTTTGGTTTGTGATTGCATGGCATCTGTATTATTTGACCCTGGCTCCACGTTTTCATATGTATCTTCATCATTTGCTAATGATCTAAAATTGCATTGTGAATATTTGGTTATTTTAGAAATGGGTGACTTTGATGTAATTCTGGGTATGACTTGGCTTTCTCCAAATTTTGCGATCTTGGATTGTAATGCTAAAACTGTGACATTAGCCAAGCCTAGGACAGATCTGTTAGTGTGGGAGGGTGACTACACTTCCAACCCGGTGCGTATCATATCCTTTCTTCGTGCTAAGAAAATGGTTAGTAAAGGGTGTTTAGCTTTCTTGGCACATCTCAAGGATGACACTACTCAAGTACCCTCAATTGAGTCGGTTTCGGTAGTCCGCGAGTTTTTGGACGTGTTTCCTGCAGATCTTCCCGGTATGCCACCAGATAGGGATATTGACTTCTGTATCGATCTTGAACCGGGCACACGCCCCATTTCTATACCCCCTTATAGAATGGCTCCCGCCGAATTAAGAGAGTTAAAGGCTCACTTCAAGAGTTGTTGAGCAAGGGCTTCATTAGACCAAGTGCATCTCCTTGGGGTGCTCCGGTGTTATTTGTGAAGAAGAAGGATGGGAGTTTTAGGATGTGCATAGACTACAGACAACTGAACAAGGTAACTATTAAGAACAAGTACCCTCTTCCTCGCATTGATGACTTATTCGATCAACTACAAGGTGCTTGTGTCTTCTCGAAGATCGACTTGAGATCTGGTTATCATCAATTGAAAATACGTGCAGCGGATGTGCCAAAGACCGCTTTTCGAACTAGGTATGGGCATTATGAATTCGTAGTGATGTCTTTTGGTCTTACAAATGCCCCCGCTGCTTTCATGAGCTTGATGAATGGGATTTTTAAGCCATATTTGGACCTCTTTATGATCATATTTATAGATGATATACTGGTATATTCTAAAAGTAAGAAGGAACATGAGGAGCATTTGAGGGTTGTGTTGGAAATGTTGAGGGAGAAAAAGCTTTATGCCAAGTTCTCTAAGTGTGAGTTTTGGCTAGATGCAGTGTCCTTCTTGGGGCACGTGGTTTCTAAAGATGGGGTGATGGTGGATCCATCCAAGATTGAGACGGTGAAAAATTGGGTAAGACCTACTAATGTGTCAGAAATAAGGAGTTTTGTTGGGTTAGCTAGCTACTACCGCCGATTCGTCAAGGGATTCTCTTCTATTGCTTCCCAATTGACGAACTTGACAAAGCAGAATGTTCCATTTGTATGGTCGGAGGAGTGTGAGGAAAGTTTTCAGAAGCTTAAGACGTTGTTGACTACCGCACCTATCCTCACCTTGCCGGTAGAGGGTAAGAACTTCATTGTTTATTGTGATGCATCTTATTCGGGTTTGGGTGCAGTGCTAATGCAAGAGAAGAACGTGATTGCTTATGCTTCAAGACAATTAAAAGTGCATGAACGTAACTATCCAACCCACGATTTGGAGTTGGCTGCGGTAGTATTTGCACTAAAGCAATGGAGACATTACTTATATGGGGTTAAGTGTGAGGTCTACACGGATCATCGTAGTCTACAGTATGTCTTTACTCAGAAAGATTTGAACTTGAGACAGAGGAGATGGATGGAACTACTGAAGGACTACGACATCACTATCTTGTATCATCCGGGGAAGGCTAATGTTGTAGCGGATGCTTTGAGTAGAAAGGTCGGAAGCATGGGAAGTCTAGCTCATTTGCAGGCTTCTAGATGCCCATTGGCTAGAGAAGTGCAGATTTTGGCTAATGACCTTATGAGGATAGAAATAAGTGAGAATGGAGGATTGTTAGCTTGTGTAGAGGCAAGATCTTCTTTCCTCGACCAGATCAAGGGAAAACAGTTTGATGATGAGAAACTAAGGCGAATTCGAGATAAATTGTTGCAAGGAGAGGCTAAAGAAGCAACAATTGATGAGGAAGGTGTTTTGAGGATCAAGGGAAGGGTATGTGTACCCCGCGTTGATAATTTGGTCACCACTATTCTTACAGAGTCTCATAGTTCAGGATATTCTATACATCCTGGTGCAACCAAGATGTATCGTGACCTAAAGCAACACTTCTGGTGGAGTAGAATGAAGCGAGATATTGTTGAATTTGTTGCCAAATGTCCAAATTGTGAACAAGTGAAGTATGAACACCAGAGGCCCAGAGGAACACTTCAGAGAATGCCCATTCCTGAATGGAAGTGGGAGAGAATAGCGATGGACTTCGTGGTTGGTCTTCCCAAGACATTGGGTAAGTATGACTCTATCTGGGTGATTGTTGATAGGTTAACTAAGTCTGCTCACTTCATTCCTGTCAAGGTGACCTACAATGCAGAGAGATTAGCCAAGATCTACATCTCAGAGATCATTCGGTTGCATGGAGTTCCCCTCTCCATCATATCAGATAGAGGTACGCAGTTTACTTCTAAGTTTTGGAGAACATTGCATGCTGAGTTAGGTACTAGATTGGACCTTAGTACTGCATTTCATCCTCAGACCGATTGTCAGTCTGAGCGAACGATTCAAGTGTTGGAGGATATGCTTCGCGCATGTGTGATAGCTCCATTTGAAGCATTGTATGGGAGGAGGTGTAGATCTCCCATCGGTTGGTTCGATGCCTTCGAAGTTAGACCTTGGGGGACTGATCTGTTGAGAGATTCTATGGAGAAGGTGAAAGCTATTCAAGAAAAGCTTCTAGCGGCGCAAAGTAGACAAAAGGAGTATGCAGATCAAAAGGTTAGAGACTTGGAGTTCATGGAAGGTGAACAAGTCTTGTTGAAGGTTTCACCCATGAAAGGGGTGATGCGGTTTGGTAAAAGAGGTAAGTTAAGTCCAAGGTATATTGGACCATTTGAAGTACTTAAGCGAATAGGGGAGGTGGCTTATGAATTAGCCTTACCTCCAGGACTGTCCGGAGTACATCCGGTGTTTCATGTGTCCATGTTGAAGAGATACCACGGAGATGGAAACTACATTATCCGTTGGGATTCAGTTTTGTTGGATGAGAATTTTACTTATAAGGAGGAACCAGTTGCTATTTTAGATAGAGAGGTTCGCAAGTTGAGGTCGAGAGAAATTGCATCCATCAAGGTTCAATTGAAGAATCGACCGGTTGAAGAAGCTACTTGGGAGAAGGAGGCAGATATGCAAGAAAAATACCCACATCTGTTTACAGATTCAGGTACTCCTTTTCGCCATTGTCTTTCTTCTTTTGATCGTTCGGGGACGAACGATGGGTAAATTGGTTTCTATTGTAACGACCTGTTTAGTCGTTTTGAGCACAGATTTTATTTTGGAAAACTGGCTGGGACGACGGATGGAACGACGGACCGTCGTGGTCACGACGTCCCGTCGAGGTGTCTCGTCCCAGGATACTTAGAATTCTGAAATTGGATACTGAAAATCGACTCTCTGCAAAATCGTGACGAACCTGCAGGACGTGCCGTCACATCCACGATGAACCGTCGTGAGTTCCCGTAGCAAAACACTTCAACTTTTGAGAATTTGGTATGAGAAACGAGCTTCTGACCGTCAGGACGGAGGTGCAGGACGGACCGTCACAGGGGTGATGGGCCGTCACAGCTCACCTGGATTTTGGGAGGCTGCGACGACCTGCGTGACGGACCAACGCAGGCACGACGGCCCGTCACAGGTTGCGCAAATCCCAGGCAGTTTAGGATTTCCCCACACGTTTTAAGGGTCTTTTTGGACTATTCTTTCCTTAATTATAAAGATTGAGGGTTAACATTAATAAGTCTAATTACTTGGGGGTTAAAAGAGGTAACCTTAAGTTAATTAGGGGGTTTTATTGTCCTCTTCACACTTAATTATTTGTTAATTAGGGTAAAGGAAAGAGGGTTGGAATAAAACAAAACAAAAGAAAAGAGAGAGGGAGATTGATCGATTGAGAGAGAGAGTCGAACAAGGGAAAAGGATATCAAAGCTTTGGAATTCTTGCTTGATCACTAGTCTTCATTGGAGGTAGGTTATGGTTTTTACGATATTCGTAGTGAACTCTTAATAGTGAATGATATGTATTGGTAGTATTGTAAACCTGTCTATATGCTTAATTGTATGCTTGCATGAATATGATTTGTGATTTTGATAAAACAAGCATGATGAAAACCATTGAATCCCAAATCTTGAAAGAAACTTTAATCTATGTTATTAATGATGATGCCTTGGTATAAAAGAAGGCTTGATGAATTAAAGTAATGGGATTGATGATGCCTTGGTATAGAGAAGGCTTGATGAACGGATAGAATGAATTTAGTGGATCGGAGTGTCACGTTCCGACACATAGTATTAGTGGATCGGAGTGTCACATTTCGACACATAGTATTAGTGGGACGGGTGTCACGAACTGACACGTAGATATAGGGGATCGGAGTTTCACGTACCGACACATATAGGGGATAGGAGTGTCACGTTCCGACACATATAGGGGATCGGAGTGTCACGTACCGACACATATAGGGGATCGGAGTGTCACGTATCGACACATAGTGGTAGGGGATCGGAGTGTCACGTACCGACACAAGAGGAAGAAAGATAATGAATCTTGAAAGATAATGAATATACTCAATCTAATGAACTTAATTCCCAAATGAGTATGGTATTGAGGCTTGAGCCCTCATGGATGAACTTGATACTACTTGTCGTTGCTACATGTTGAGTTTATAGTTGATTTACATTATTATTGATATATATTGTTCCCTATTTTGAGTTGGCCGATGATATCTACTCAGTACTTGTGGTTGTACTGACCCCCTACTTTTTTTTTTCGTCTTTGTTATTTGTGTAATGCAGCCAACGTTCCGTCAACTTCAACTCAACAGTAGATCTAGCCAGTCTTCACTTCATCGGAAATTCAAGGTGAGCTAATGCGTCTAGCTTGGACTGGGTCTTCTTCTTCAAGTCTTGATGCCTTGAACTTCCGGCATGGACTAGCTTTTTAGTTATTTTAGCTTCTTAGACAGTTTTAGTTTAGTAATTTGAGATAGATGTTCTTGTGATGATGACTTCCAGATATAGGGGATAATAATAATAGTTTTGAATTGTTTTTGTTAATGATTTTAAGTGTTCCGCATTTCTTTTGTTGATATTGTATTAAAATGTTAACGGTTAGATTGGTTGGTTCGCTCACATAGGAGGGTAAATGTGGGTGCCAGTCGCGGCTCGGATTTGGGTCGTGACACTAATTTGTTTAGAATTAGTGTAACAATATCATATAGTAGTATTTCAACCAATAACATAGTCAGTTGAACTAAATACAACCTAATACATATCAAAATCAAACCTAGGGTTAAGGGTTAAGGGTCATCTTCTACAAACTAGACGAAACCATCAATATATGTCATAATTGAGTTAAAATACATTTTAATTTATTTATAATTTCCAAAAGAAATTATAAACAAATAAATACAGAACATAATTTTTGAGATTGAGAAAGACCTTCATGAAAACTTAGCTTTTGAAAATACTTTGAAGGAACCCTTTGAGGAAAGAGGTCTCACAGGTTAATTAGATACCATACCTTAATTGTTGATGATGAATTTATGGTTAAATTTTCCATTTACAGTGTCCCACACCCTCCGCTCGCTTGTCTTCAATGGTGTCTTCCAATAGAGATAGAAAATTAAGAGTTTTGTCTTGTGGGTTGTAATTAGTGTAATAGGTTTGGGTATTTACATTGGAGGTTACATAAGTGACTTGACTCAAAAGGAGAGGAAGGATGACATTGGATGAGGTTATTTCTTTCCCCAACTTCTTGAATTTCATTCTCCCGGGAATTCAGGTTGCAATAAAAAACGAAACTTGGTAGCACTCTAATCAGCTGTGATTCCTCTTGTTGAAAAGAATGATGCATCTCTTTTTTCATCAAAATATGTCGTGAATTTCTTTTTTATAGGTATACTTGGGCCTTCACTGACCATGTGAGGACTTTTTAGGAAAAAGATGTCTGGCCTAAAAATAGAACTGAAGACTATCTGATAAAAAGCTTTCTCATAGTCAAAATAGTTGATGAAAGAAAGAGATCAGAAGTATGACCTTTTCAGGAAGAATATAAATAAAGAAAGATTTCAACCAGGCACGTATCGAAGGAGCAAAGGAGGAGGTACAATAGCATTAGCAGGAGCAGGAGGAAGCGAATGAAAGTGAGCTTGTTCTCGAATCAGCGCACTAGGAATCGAAGATTGAAGATGATTTCCGACAAGTACACATTCATAGGTTGTTAGCAGGATAAGGGAGAAAGATATTGAATGACATTATAGAGCATTTATCTAAGCTAAGCTCAATTAATCCTACTATCTTCGGGAGCTAAGGTTGGCCTCTTATATGTCTCAATTGAGGTAGAAAAAGACGGATTCTTAACCCGATGGTGGATCTTGCTACATAGCTTCATATCTAATCAGCTGATATATTGTTGAAAAAAAATTCTTCTGGACGTTTTGAGCTTTCTTTCCTTCTATAACACCCATAGTTGAATAAAAAAGTTCCGCCTAAAGTTCAGGGGAAGGTTCAGCAAAGAATAAGGTGGAATGAGATCCTCCAGTTTATCTCCTTTAGTTAAGGCGCCCAACAATTTAGTTCCGTAGATTAGGTAAGTATCCCCGAGAGGTCTTGTGGTGCATCCATCTAGAACATCCCTCAAAATGATCCAAAACAAGAGATCTCACCAGCGGTAGAGGCGGGGACGACCTAAACTTTTGATTTCCCGATACCGAGACTCTACTCAAGACCGCCATAGTCTCTAGATAGCCCTAGCCAAGGTTTCGATTCTGATAGAGTAGCCTTGCCTTCCCCACAGAGGAGATAGACTGGTCTATAAGAGGTACCTTCTAGAATTAGAAGAAGGAATGTAGTAGCTAGTCTTCAAAGTTATCCGTCAAATGGGAAGTCGTTCTAATTGGCATGTGGCGGGGGGTAATAATTTTTGTATATTGTTGGGGTAAATAGCCCCTTTCCCAACCCGAACTTGGTTTATCTTATGCTTGGCTGAAGCTTACTTGCAAGCACATAATATATCTCTTTGTCCTCTTTGGACAACCTTTAATAATAGAAAGAAAACGTATATTTTATTAATCTTAGAGAGAATCTCTATTCTACACGGAAAAAGCGTATTCAACACAGGCAGGCTCAGTGAAAACATCCTACATTTGGGATAAGTGAGCACAAGAGTTTGTAATGAATGGTTTTATTAGTACTTGAAATAAGCTTTATTCCTCCTGGCCAATTCACCACTTCTCACTTACTTACTACTTGCTCATTAAATACCAGATTGAACAAGGAAAGTGGTCCCTTACCTTCTCTATTTCCTTCCCTGTGATTGATTGCTTTTTCTTCATTTTTCCATACTTCAGGAGGAAGAGATCGTCGGGTTCAACTTCCACTGGTGATGGCTATTCCTTCTTCAAAACAGTATATTCAGTTGAATCTGAATATTCTGATAATAAGATCGAATCAATTCCAATTCGAAAAGAGGATTTCATCATACTTGGATTTCCTAACCTTACAACTAGCACTGAGACTTTTCTTTTTCAAGCATGAAATAATGAACTCCTTTTCGGAACTGCCTTTGATCTTAGGATCGCAGCTACTATAAAAGTAATTGTAGGGGTTTTCTCATTCAGAGATGCCTAAATTTGGGTCAAAGATTTCCTTTGTCCGGAATGAGCTACTACATAGGTCCTTCAATAAATGGTCTTTACCAATCTTTCTAGCTTCGGTATGTTCTTTACTCAATTAAAGGGCATCCCCTTCTACTCCGGTCGTCCGGGTGGTCAGGGGAACTGTCAAGTGTAAAAGCTTTAAGAGATAGTAGGGAAGTAATAGATTAGTTCATGCTCAAATACAGGCGGAGTTAGCCAAGGAAGAGGTACAACATAAGCAAGTAAGCGGGTCTCAAGGAAGACAAATTCCAATCACAGTGAATCACGCCGCCTTCAAGCCAGTAGTAATCATGTCCCAGTTTATGTCTCTGCTTTCAAAAGTGTCTTTCCTGTCTTTGAACGAATCAGCCCTTAGGACAATGTTCGGAATCGTCAAAGGAAGACAAGACTCTATCCCTTGCAAGTCCCGTGAAGAAGGCATCTCGGAAGAGGAAAGTAGATTGGGGCTGGACCAAATAGTGCGTTGCAATTTCCATTTCATTGCCTCTATCTCATAGTACGAAGTAGAAGATAGGGTGTTAGTTGTCTCATGGTTCCCAACGGGACGTAGGTAACCCTTCTAATATAACCATGCTAAAAAAGTGTATTCTAACCATGGGACAGTCAATAATAAATAAGTGAGATCAAACCTGCAACAAGAACCAAACCTGACAGCGAGAGGAGAGGAGAGACTATTTTCGTGAGAGAGGGACGAGCAAGTGACAGATTGGAAAAAAAAAGGTAGGCCTTCTGAAAGGTTATTTAGGGGCCTTGTTGTCGACCCATAATTCTTCCCTAAGCTGTCAGAGTCTGATAGAAGCGAGCAAGAGATAGAGGAATCCTCGCTCATAGATGTGAATTGAAAAGGCAAGCCCGAATTCTATTTAATTAGGATCTATAGTCTGGTCCCTGTCCCTTGTAAGGTCTTATTGTTGTCCGTAAGTATTATTTTTACCGCGGGAAGGTGAACTTTGGAAAAGTGCTTATTTGATTGGGAAGAATAGGACCTCTAACTCCAATCCTACCCTACCCGATATTTTCAGCTATTGATGTAGCCTCTTGTCGATACTAATAGTCTTCTCGCTACCTACTAGAAAAATCCCATCAAGATAGATTGAATTGATGACCTATACTTAAACTAAAGGAACAAGGGCGTAGCGAGCACAGAATATAGGAAATGCACATGGGCCTCCTTGAATAACGGAGTCTAGGGTAAAGAATGAAAGGTAGAGTGGGCACACTTTTACTGTGCTTGGATTGTAATGGTTGTCCCCCTTTGCTGGTTGAGGCTCGGCCTTTGACTCCGCTTGCCTCTACTATTCATGTCAACCATACAAGTCTAGTTTAGTGGGATTTACTTCTAAAGACAGGAATTCTTTTTCATCTCCACTATTAAAGTCGACGTCTAAACCTGACTTCTTGAGCTCTGTTTATTCTTGAAGCAGTAGCTCTGGATCGAGAGCTGGATTCTTACCTTGATATTATGAAATTAAAAGGAGAAAGAGCATTTTTTAATAGATATTGAGGTGAGTAAAGGGGGTTTGCGGGCTTACTGGATAGATCGTGCAATCAAGGAAAAATCCATTCGCCTTCTTTTTTCAAAATGAAAAAGTAAACTACCTTAGTAAGCTAGCTTTGGTTGCTAAGCAAGAAAGGCACTACACTAGGGCATGGATCAATTATGACGAGAATAGACTTCTCCGTAATATAATGTAAATGTAATAGAAGAGGTAGAGTCCAGTTCCCGTCCCTTCTCGACAAGACGAAAGATATATGAATTTCATTTAGGCGGGTTAGGGGTTGGCTTGACCCTGTGATCTCTTGGGTCGGAGGCGAGAACATGAAAGTGAATTATTTAGTGGTGGGGTGTTCATAGAATTGAAGGCCTTGCCGAAGGAGTGGCATATTTGGACAGAGTCTCACTCATAGAGGAAGAGAACGCAAGCTAGCGCGCTACGGCTTACATAGTTGATCGGATCAGATATCCCTTCCTTTGGGCAAGCAACAAAACCCAGCACATCCAATTCAATTCCGATCAACAACTTGGAGGTATGGCTGAGTGGTTGAAGGCATTGGTTTGCAAAATCGACATACAAGAAATGGTATCAGGGGTTTGAATCCCATTTCCTCCGGTACAGAAATGAAACGGGCGGGCGAAATTACGTGAGAGAAAGAATCTCTTGGTGGAGTCTAGTTCGCCGGAGGACAGAATAACACTTCTTAGTGATTAGGAGTGTAGAGCCTGTTGCCCTTGTTTTTCTAGCCTATCTTCTTTTTATAAGAAAGCTCCCTCCGGCGGTCCCTGGAAGGCTCTCGATTGTTGAGCATGTTGGGGGATTAGGCGGCAGTTGAAAGAGCTTCTCGAAAGCTTGACGAAGAAGTGAAAAAGCCTTTATATTCTACTTAATTAGTTTAGTAAAGGGTTTTTCCCTTACTAGTGAAGTGGTAAGGTAGGGCGCTCTTCAATGAAGAAAACGTACTTTAGGAAAGTGGTTCAGGTAACTCAGCTGGTTTGAGAAAAGGAATAAAAATCCTTAGGTCAGTGGTTCGAATCAACTTCAAAACACGCGAAAGGTCCAAACCGTATCCGGGAGTGAGCCTGATTGAGAAATTAATGTTAAAGAATAAGCAAAAAATGTGAGCGCTCCTGCACTATACGAACGACATTTTTGCGATAGGGTTGGGGTATTGAGGCATATTCAAAAAAAGCGGTTGATTACTCGGATAGGTTCTCGCATCATTCCAAAAGGAGGGGCGAGTTCGATTTGAGTGTTCATTGATCGGGTGGATCTATATGCTTCAAGGTGGTGAGACGAGGTGTAGAGCAGTCTGGTCAGCGCAACTGTTTTGGGTAACGAGGGCCATAGGTTCGAATCCTATCACCTTGATGTGATATGGCAAAAAAGAAGATACTCTTTCAATGAATATGTTGGCGTTAAGATTTCAAACTTGTCGTCTACTTTAAGGAAAGGTTATGATGAGCGTGATCACAAAAAAGGTTACGATGAGCTTGAGTCGAGTCACAAAAAGGCCTATGATGAGCCCTTGAAAGCTGTAGAATTTCATGTGTGAAACATAGTGAGAGTGACACAAATCTCCTTTTTTTAAATAGGGTAAGCAAATCCTAATCATCAGGTAAGACGAGATCATTAGAATACAAAATTGCATAAAAAATTTAACCTGTATCAACAAGAGCAATCGCAGCTTAATCATCGAGAAGCCATTCGTGGCACACTGACTAGAAATCATCTGCGTGAAGGTCTTCTGGCACAGGCGTACTACTAATCGATTCTTTGGTAATTCGTGATTGAATACAACCTAGGAAGAGTGGTACGCCTACATAACAGCCCTCCCAACCCAAAGGAAAATGCCCAAATCATTTGAAAAAAAAAAGATGTGTCAGTCGCGCATCCTATTGATGAGCTTATGCTGACCATAGTCCCTTCCCTACTCTTATTTTGTTTTAAAGGCACAATTTTCGCGAGTAAAAAGAACATGTTGTTAACCGAATGGATCACAGGTTGCTGTTCCACAGTCTGAGTTCCTTGGTTCGGCCTTCCGGGCTCGGCTCCAGTCTCTACGGGCTAAGCAACAACTTCTTGGGCTGGGCCACAAGCTTGAGGTTGTTCCTGATGCTGGACTTCAGCAAAGCTAGCCATTGCTTATTCAGTCTGAGAATCTTCCTCTTTATCGCTTGCGGCCTGGTCGGCTCGGTTCCGCCGAGCCCGTAGGCGTGGTGTTTTGTCCGTCGTTGGATCGGCAAATGTATTGGAGATTTCCCTTGCTTTGCTTAATGTCTTGATTGTAAGAGTTTTCCCGTTGGACAGCTATTATGATTAAATGGATTGCCTCTATTGAACCTGGACTTACTAAATATCCTAAGAAAAAAACCCAGCAGCTGCAAGTGCTTGAGAATGAGTTCACGCCTTTCTTGTTACAGTATGTGCTGTAGCTGAATCAACTCTTGATGCAAAAAATAGGAATTCTTGGTGTAAGCGTAACCGCAGTTTACTAAATATACGTCGTGGTTGAATCACAAGTAAGAAAGATGGTAGCGTAGGGTAGATTCGACGGTATGCCACAAGGTTATTTGAGTTTACAGGTGTCCTTGCTTTACCTAAATAGTTTGAGGGGAACAGAATGGCAGAAGTGAAGTTAAACTATGAATAGACGACTCGATCCTTGACCTGTTATTATAGGCAATAGCGAAGGCTCGACTAATCAATATTATAAATATCATTAGAGAAAAAAGCAGGTCAACCAATATTCTTTGTTCACCAGGTTCTACCATTGAAGGGTCCAATCATAGTCAAAAGCGGAAAAGAGAGGATTTGCAAGAAAAAGTCGAGTAGAGTGACCTACGAGCATAAGAAAGAAGAGGAAATCAAATTATATATGATGAGCTTGAGTCGAGTCACAAAAAGGGATACGATGAGCTTTTTCGAGTGACTTTCATGGTTATGATGAGCTTTTTTTTCCTATTTCCAAGATCGAATTCCAGTTTTTTCTTTTCGATTGTTTTATTATTATTCCTTTTTTCTAGCTTCTTGCTTGCTACCTTCTAATCTCTGTGTTTTCTACTGGGCTCTCTTGAGTTCTTTTGGGGCTTTCTCGAAAGGCTAGCTTTATCTCTGGGTGGTAAGGCTCTTTCCTTTTTTCTCAGACGATTGGGCAACTCCGAAGCACTGGCCCTGGTGATTGCATGGTTTCTTCAATTCTACATTTATGAATCCTCAAACATGATGGCTCCATTGGGGGCCTCTGGCTTAGGATCAGGTGAGGGCGCTTAAGGAAGTCGCTTCCGCTGGGCTTCAAAATTAGCAGATTTATTTTGAAATAGTTCCCCTGCTAATTCCGAAGCCGGTCTCCACCAACCTGCCCCAGACTCTCCCAACCCTGGTGAACCCGCAGCCCCTCATATTGCGGAGCCTTATCATCCCTTACAGAAGGATTGAGAGAGGCTAACGGAGCTTGCGGGGCGCCTTACGATAAATACTATCGGGTGTCCCTTGCCCGAGGCTATTCTGAGGCGGTTCTTAAGGCCCAATTCCAAACGGAATTTTAAAACAAGGAAGTCCTTCGTTCGGAAAGAGTACAAGACGCGTCTCTTTTTGTTAAAAGGCACCTGATTTGGGGGGGAGTCTTCTATCCCAAAGGGAAACCCTTATCCTTGGAAACCTACTTGGACCACCTATCTCAGATAGAGAACTCTGGGACCCATCGCAGCCTGCCTTATAAAAGGGTTTTGCAAGAGATTCCTAGACAGGACTTAGATCTGGTCTTTGAAGGAATGAAAAAAAAGAGAGACCGGTAGAGCTCCTCTTTGTCAGTGCCATTCTCCCTTCTATGTATCAACCATTTCATTATGGAACTTTCTCCCCGAGCTGTGGAACTAAAAACTCTATTAGAAAGTTGAATTAGCCACTTTTACACGAATTTTAAAGTGGATAAATTCTGTCGAGTGGTCTCAGTAGGGGATAGGATTGCACAAGTTTATGGATTGAACGAGATTCAAGCTGGGGAAATGGTTTAATTTGCCAGCAGTGTGAAAGGAATAGCCTTGAATCTTGAGAATGAGAATGTAGGGATTGTTGTCTTTGGTACTGATACTGCTATTAAAGAAGGCGATCTTGTCAGGCTCACTGGATCTATTGTGGATGTTCCAGCGGGAAAGTCTATGCTAGGGCGTGTGTTCGATGGCTTGGGAGTACCTATTGATGGAAGGGGGGCTCTAAGCGATCACGAGCGAAGACTTGTTGAAGTGAAATCCCCTGGGATTATTGAACGTAAATCAGTGCACGATCCTATGCAATCATGTTTAAAAGCGGTAGATAGCCTAGTTCCTTAGGTCTGTAACGACCTGTTTAGTCGTTTTGAGCAGCAGAACAAATTCTGGAAAAACTGGCTGGAACCACGGACCCAACGACGGACCGTCACAGGCTCGACGGACCGTCGTGGGTGTTCCGTTCCATGACACTTAGAGTTTGAAAATCGGGTACTGAAAATCGACTCTCTGTAAATTGTGACGGACCTGCAGGACGTGCCGTCACATCCACGACGAACCGTCGTGAGTCCCGTTGCAAAACACTTCAACTTTTGAGAAATTGGTGCAAGAAAACGAGTTTCTGACCGTCATGACAGAGGGGCCAGGACGGACCGTCACAGGGGTGACGGGCCGTCGCAGCCATCTGGAATTTGGGGAGGACACGACGGCCTGGGTGACGGACCGTCGCACCCACGACGGCCCGTCACAGGTTGTGCAGTCCCAGGCAATTTAGGATTTCTTTCCTCGTTTTAAGGGTCGTTTTTGACTATTCTTTCCTTAATTATAAAGATTGAGGGGTAACATTAATAAGTCTAATTACTTAAGGGTTAAAAGGGTAACCTTAAGTGAATTAGTGGGGTTTATTGTCCTTTTTCACACTTAATTATATGATTAATTAGGGTAAAGGAAAGAGGGTTGAATAAAACAAAGGAGAGAGAACAGCAAGAAAGAGAGAAACGATTGAGGGAGATTGGACGAGAAGAAGAGAGCTTGGGAAGATTAGCTTGTTGATTCCAATTCCTCGGTGGAGGTAGGTTATGGTTTTCTATTACGATATTCGTAGTGAACTCTTAATAGTGAATAATATGTGTTGATGATGTTGTAAACCATGCTATATGCTATATTGTATGCTTGTATGAATATGATTATGTGATGTTGATAAAACAAGCATGATGAAAACCATTGAATCCCAAATCTTGAAAGAAACTTTAATCTATGATATTAATGATAATGCCTTGGTATAAAAGGAAGGCTTGATGAATTAAAGTGATTGGGATTGATGATGCCTTGGTTTAGAGAAGGCTTGATGAACGGATATAATGAGACTAGTGGATCGGAGTGTCACGTTCCGACACATAGAATTAGTGGATCGGAGTGTCACGTTCCGACACATAGAATTAGTGGATCGGAGTGTCACGTTCCGACACATAGTATTAGTGGACGGGTGTCACGAACCGACACGTAGATATAGGGGATCGGAGTGTCACGTACCGACACATATAGGGGATCGGAGTGTCACGTTCCGACACATATAGGGGATCGGAGTGTCACGTTCCGACCCATATAGGGGATCGGAGTGTCACGTTCCGACACATATAGGGGATCGGAGTGTCACGTTCCGACACATATAGGGGATCGGAGTGTCACGTTCCGACACATAGTGGTAGGGGATCGGAGTGTCACGTACCGACACAAGAGGAAGAAAGATAATGAATCTCGAAAGATGATAATATACTCAACATAATGAACTTAATTCCCAAATGAGTATGGTAATGAGGCTTGAGCCCTCATGAATGAACTTGATGGTGTTATTGACGAATATGATACTTGTTGTTGCTACATGTTGAGTTTATAGTTGATTTATAATATTATTTGATATGTATTGTTCCCTATTTTGAGTTAACCGATGATATCTACTCAGTACGTGTGGTTGTACTGACCCCCTACTTTATGTTTTCCTTTTGATTTTTGTGTTATGCAGCAAACGTTTCGTCAACTTCGACTCAGCAGTAGATCAAGCCGTCTTCACTCCATCGGAAATTCAGGGTGAGCTAATGCGTCTAGCTTGGACTGGGTCTCCTTCTTCAAGTCTTGATGCCTTGAACTTCCGGCATGGACTAGTTTTTAATTGTTTTTTAGCTTTTTAGACATTCTTAGATTAGTAGTTTGAGATAGATGTTCTTGTGGTGATGACTTCCAGATTTTGGGGATAGTAATAATAGTTTTGAATTGTTTTATTAATGAGTTTAAGTCTTCCGCATTATTTTATGTTGTTATACATTGAAATGTTAAGGTTTATATGGGTTGGTTCGCTCACATAGGAGGGTAAATGTGGGTGCCAGTCGCGTCCCCGATTTGGGTCGTGACAGACTTGGTATCAGAGCATTAGGTTCATTGGTCTCATCACACAAGAAACAGGTCTAGTAGAGTCTTAAAGAACGGTAGGGGGGACGCCTTTACTTTTCTTTGAGAGGCTATAAGACTTTAGGAAAAATTCCATTCTTTCATTCTTTCTTTCGTGCTACTACTTGAGTCCAATTGGTATCTAGGTGATACAAATTGGTATCTGACCATCTTCACTCTATTTCGCGGATGGTTAGAACTAGAGCAACGACCGCGCCAGCAGCGACAACGGCAAGACAAGAAACGTCTGAGCCAGCCACTAGGGCTGTGGCTCGAGGAGGAACAGCAGCAAGAGGCCGTGGAAGAGGTCGTGGGAGGACGTCCTCTAGAGGGAGAGGACGAGCCCCTAGCCCATCTGATACTAGGGCGGTGACTCCTCCACCGACTGAGGATGTAGTAAGAGAGGGTGAGGAAGGGGAAACTGAACAAGGGCAGAATGAGGAAATGCCACCCCAACCTACCCCAGAGATGATCAACCAAGTACTTGCTTATCTTAGCGGGTTGTCTGATCAGGGTCAAGCACCTCCAATGGTTTCTGCACCAACACCTCCGGTTTCAGAGATACGACATGCGGCTACTATGGCTCCCCGCATGGATGCACCATTGGGAATAGGCACATTTCCACGTCTGACTACTGGGCCTATTATGACAAACGATCAACACGAACTTTTTAGTAAGTTCTTGAAATTGAAACCTCCAATCTTCAAGGGTGCAGAATCTGAGGATGCTTATGATTTTCTGGTTGATTGTCATGAGCTACTACACAAAATGGGGATAGTAGAGAGGTTTGGTGTCGAGTTCGTGAGCTATCAGTTCCAAGGGAACGCCAAAATGTGGTGGCGGTCACATGTTGAGTGTCAACAATAGAGGCACCACTATGACTTGGGCGTCATTCTCTAACTTATTTGTGGAGAAGTATATCCCCCGGACCTTGAGGGATAGGAGAGATGAATTGCTAGACATACCTATTCGTGTTCTACTCCGGTGGGTGAGTCTGTGATAGTGAAAAGGTATATAGGTCTTGTTTGGTGAATTTTGTGGGGAGCAACACTTATGTAGATTTGGTTATTTTAGAAATGGGTGACTTTCATGTAATTCTGGGTATGACTTGGCTTTCTCCAAACTTTGCGATTTTGGATTGTAATGCTAAAACAGTGACGTTAGCCAAGCCTGGGGCAGATCAGTTAGTATGGGAGGGTGACTACACTCCCAATCCGGTGCGTATCATCTCCTTTATTCGTGCTCAGAAGATGGTTAGTAAGGGTTGTCTAGCTTTCTTGGCACATCTTAAGGATGACACTACTCAAGTACCATCGATTGAGTCAGTGTCGGTAGTCTGTGAGTTTTTGGATGTGTTCCCTGCAGATCTTCCCGGTATGCCACCAGATAGGGATATAGACTTCTGCATTGATTTGGAACCCGGTACTCGCCCCATTTCTATACCCCCTTATAGAATGGCTCCCGTAGAGTTAAGAGAATTAAAGGCTCAACTTCAAGAGTTGTTGAGCAAAGGCTTCATTAGACCAAGTGCATCTCCTTGGGGTGCTCCGGTTTTGTTTGTAAAGAAGAAGGATGGGAGCTTTCGAATGTGCATAGATTACCGACAGTTGAACAAGGTAACTATTAAGAACAAGTACCCCATTCCTCGCATTGATGACTTGTTCGATCAGTTACAAGGTGCTTGTGTCTTCTCAAAAATAGACTTGAGGTCCGGTTATCACCAATTGAAAATACGAGCAACGGATGTTCCAAAGACTGCTTTTCGAACTAGGTATGGGCATTATGAGTTTGTGGTAATGTCTTTTGGTCTTACTAATGCCCCTGCTGCCTTCATGAGCTTGATGAACGGGATTTTCAAGCCATACTTGGACCTCTTTGTGATTGTGTTTATTGATGATATACTGATATACTCCAAAAGTAAGAAAGAACATGAGGAGCATTTGAAATTGGTGTTAGAGTTGTTGAGAAAGAAAAAGCTTTATGCGAAATTCTCCAAGTGTGAGTTTTGGTTAGATTCAGTGTCCTTCTTGGGACACGTGGTTTCTAAGGATGGAGTGATGGTGGATCCATCCAAGATCGAGACAGTGAAGAATTGGGTAAGACCTACAAACGTGTCAGAAATAAGGAGTTTTGTGGGGTTAGCTAGCTACTACCGCCGATTCGTCAAGGGATTCTCTTCCATTGCTTCCCAATTGACGAACTTGACTAAGCAAAACGTCCCATTTGTATGGTCGGATGAGTGTGAGGAGAGCTTCCAGAAGCTTAAGACCTTGTTGACTACCGCACCAATTCTTACCTTGCCAATAGAGGGTAAAGACTTCATTGTTTATTGTGATGCATCCTATTCTGGATTGGGTGCAGTGCTAATGCAAGAGAAAAATGTGATTGCTTATGCTTCAAGACAATTAAAAGTGCATGAACGCAACTATCCGACCCATGATTTGGAGTTGGCCGCGGTAGTATTTGCACTAAAGCAATGGAGACACTATTTGTATGGGGTTAAGTGTGAAGTCTATACGGACCATCGTAGCCTACAGTATGTCTTCACTCAGAAGGACTTGAACTTGAGACAGAGGAGATGGATGGAACTACTAAAGGATTACGACATCACTATTTTGTATCATCCGGGGAAGGCTAATGTTGTGGCAGATGCCTTGAGTAGAAGGGCCGGAAGCATGGGAAGTCTAGCTCATTTGCAAGCTTCTAGACGCCCATTGGCTAGAGAAGTGCAGATTTTGGCTAATGACCTTATGAGGTTAGAAATAAATGAGAAGGGAGGATTGTTAGCTTGTGTAGAGGCAAAATCCTCTTTCCTTGATCAGATTAAGGGGAGACAGTTTGACGATGAGAAACTAAGGCGAATTCGAGATAAAGTGTTGCAAGGAGAGGCTAAGGAAGCGATAATCGATGGGGAAGGTGTTTTGAGGATCAAGGGAAGAGTATGTGTACCCCGCATCGATGATTTGATCACCACTATTCTTACAGAAGCTCATAGTTCCGGATATTCTATACATCCTGGCGCAACCAAGATGTATCGCGACCTAAAGCAACACTTCTGGTGGAGTAGAATGAAGCGAGATATTGTTGAGTTTGTTGCCAAGTGTCCAAACTGTCAACAAGTAAAGTATGAACACCAAAGGCCCGGAGGAACACTTTAGAGAATGCCCATTCCTGAATGGAAGTGGGAGAGAATCGCGATGGACTTCGTGGTTGGTCTTCCAAAGACATTGGGTAATTATGACTCTATTTGGGTGATTGTTGATAGGTTAACTAAGTCTGCACATTTCATTCCTGTCAAGGTGACCTACAATGCAGAAAAGTTAGCCAAGATCTACATCTCAGAAATCGTTCGTTTGCATGGAGTTCCACTCTCCATCATATCTGATAGAGGTACGCAGTTTACTTCTAAGTTTTGGAGAACATTGCATGCTGAATTAGGTACTAGATTGGACCTTAGTACTGCATTTCATCCTCAGACCGATGGTCAGTCTGAGCGAACGATTCAAGTTTTGGAGGATATGCTTCGCGCATGTGTGATAGAGTTTGGTGGCCATTGGGATAGCTTCTTACCTTTGGCAGAGTTTTCGTACAATAATAGTTATCACTCTAGTATCGACATGGCCCCATTTGAAGCATTATATGGGAGGAGGTGTAGATCTCCCATTGGTTGGTTTGATGCCTTCGAGGTTAGACCTTGGGGGACTGATCTGTTGAGAGATTCTATGGAGAAGGTGAAAGCTATTCAAGAGAAGCTTTGGCGGCTCAAAGTAGACAAAAGGAGTATGCAGACCGAAAGGTTAGAGACTTGGAGTTCATGGAAGGTGAACAAGTCTTGTTGAAGGTTTCGCCCATGAAAGGGGTGATGCGGTTTGGAAAAAAGAGGTAAGTTAAGTCCAAGGTACATTGGACCATTTGAAGTGCTTAAGAGAATAGGGGAGGTGGCTTATGAATTAGCCTTACCCCCAGGGCTGTCCGGAGTGCATCCGGTGTTTCATGTATCCATGTTGAAGAGATACCACGGAGATGGAAACTACATCATCCGTTGGGATTCAGTTTTGTTGGATGAGAACTTGACTTATGAAGAGGAACCGGTTGCTATATTAGATAGAGAAGTTCGCAAGTTGAGGTCGAGAGAGATTGCATCCATCAAAGTTCAATGGAAGAATCGACCGGTTGAAGAAGCTACTTGGGAGAAGGAGGCAGATATGCAAGAAAAATACCCACATCTGTTCACAGATTCAGGTACTCCTTTTCGCCATGGTCTTTCTTCTTTTGATCGTTCGGGGACGAACGATGGGTAAATTGGTATCTATTGTAACGACCTGTTTAGTCGTTTTGAGCAGCAGAACAAATTCTGGAAAAACTGGCTGGAACCACGGACCCAACGACGGACCGTCACAGGCTCGACGGACCGTCGTGGGTGTTCCGTTCCATGACACTTAGAGTTTGAAAATCGGGTACTCAAAATCGACTCTCTGTAAATTGTGACGGACCTGCAGGATGTGCCGTCACATCCACGACGAACCGTCGTGAGTCCCGTTGCAAAACACTTCAACTTTTGAGAAATTGGTGCAAGAAAACGAGTTTCTGACCGTCATGACAGAGGGGCCAGGACGGACCGTCACAGGGGTGACGGGCCGTCGCAGCCATCTGGAATTTGGGGAGGACACGACGGCCTGGGTGACGGACCGTCGCACCCACGACGGCCCGTCACAGGTTGTGCAGTCCCAGGCAATTTAGGATTTCTTTCCTCGTTTTAAGGGTCGTTTTTGACTATTCTTTCCTTAATTATAAAGATTGAGGGGTAACATTAATAAGTCTAATTACTTAAGGGTTAAAAGGGGTAACCTTAAGTGAATTAGTGGGGTTTTATTGTCCTTTTTCACACTTAATTATATGATTAATTAGGGTAAAGGAAAGAGGGTTGAATAAAACAAAGGAGAGAGAACAGCAAGAAAGAGAGAAACGATTGAGGGAGATTGGACGAGAAGAAGAGAGCTTTGGGAAGATTAGCTTGTTGATTCCAATTCCTCGGTGGAGGTAGGTTATGGTTTTCTATTACGATATTCGTAGTGAACTCTTAATAGTGAATAATATGTGTTGATGATGTTGTAAACCATGCTATATGCTTATTGTATGCTTGTATGAATATGATTATGTGATGTTGATAAAACAAGCATGATGAAAACCATTGAATCCCAAATCTTGAAAGAAACTTTAATCTATGATATTAATGATAATGCCTTGGTATAAAAGGAAGGCTTGATGAATTAAAGTGATTGGGATTGATGATGCCTTGGTTTAGAGAAGGCTTGATGAACGGATATAATGAGACTAGTGGATCGGAGTGTCACGTTCCGACACATAGAATTAGTGGATCGGAGTGTCACGTTCCGACACATAGAATTAGTGGATCGGAGTGTCACGTTCCGACACATAGTATTAGTGGGACGGGTGTCACGAACCGACACGTAGATATAGGGGATCGGAGTGTCACGTACCGACACATATAGGGGATCGGAGTGTCACGTTCCGACACATATAGGGGATCGGAGTGTCACGTTCCGACACATATAGGGGATCGGAGTGTCACGTTCCGACACATATAGGGGATCGGAGTGTCACGTTCCGACACATAGTGGTAGGGGATCGGAGTGTCACGTACCGACACAAGAGGAAGAAAGATAATGAATCTCGAAAGATGATAATATACTCAACATAATGAACTTAATTCCCAAATGAGTATGGTAATGAGGCTTGAGCCCTCATGAATGAACTTGATGGTGTTATTGACGAATATGATACTTGTTGTTGCTACATGTTGAGTTTATAGTTGATTTATAATATTATTTGATATGTATTGTTCCCTATTTTGAGTTAACCGATGATATCTACTCAGTACGTGTGGTTGTACTGACCCCCTACTTTATGTTTTCCTTTTGATTTTTGTGTTATGCAGCAAACGTTTCGTCAACTTCGACTCAGCAGTAGATCAAGCCGTCTTCACTCCATCGGAAATTCAGGGTGAGCTAATGCGTCTAGCTTGGACTGGGTCTCCTTCTTCAAGTCTTGATGCCTCGAACTTCCGGCATGGACTAGTTTTTAATTGTTTTTAGCTTTTTAGACATTCTTAGATTAGTAGTTTGAGATAGATGTTCTTGTGGTGATGACTTCCAGATTTTGGGGATAGTAATAATAGTTTTGAATTGTTTTATTAATGAGTTTAAGTCTTCCGCATTATTTTCTGTTGTTATACATTGAAATGTTAAGGTTTATATGGGTTGGTTCGCTCACATAGGAGGGTAAATGTGGGTGCCAGTCGCGTCCCTGATTTGGGTCGTGACAAGGTCGTGGTAACCGAGAACTTATAATCGGAGACCGACAAAGTGGAAAAACTTCTAATGTTATCGACACCATATTAAACCAAAAGCAACTTAAAACAAGGGCCACCTCTGAGAGTGAGAGATTGTATTGTGTCTATGTAGCGATTGGACTGATACGCTCAACTGTGGCACAATTAGTTCAAATTATTTTAGAAGAGAATGCTTTGTAATATTCTATTCTTTTAGCAGCCATCGCTTCGGATCCTGCTCCTCTACAACTTTTGGCCCCATATTCTGGGGGTGCCTTGGGGGAATATTTCCACGATAATATAATGCACGCATTAATAATCTCTGATGATCTTAGTAAACACGCGGTAGCATATCGACAAATGTCATTATTTTTACACCGACCACCAGGTCGTGAGGCTTTCCCTGGGGATGTTTTCTATTTATAATCCTGTCTCTTAGAAAGAGCGGCTAAACGATCGGACCAGACAGGCGCAGGTAATTTGACTGCCTTACCCGTCATTGAAAAACAAGCTGGAGACGTATCGGCCTATATTCCCACCAATGTGATCCTCATTACTGATGGACAAATATGTTCAGAAAAACAGAGCTTTTTCATTGCTGAATTAGACCTTCTATTAATGTCGGTTTATCTGTCAATCGCGTCGGGTCTGCCGCTCAGTTGAAAACTATGAAACAAGTCTGCGGTAGTTCAAAACTTGAATTGGCACCATATCGCAAAGTGGCCGCCCTTTCTCATTTTATCTCAGACCTTGATGCTGCGACTCAAGCATTACTCAATAGAGGTGCAAGGATGACAGAAGTACCGAAACAACCACAATATGCACCAATGACAATTGAAAAACAAATTGTAGTCATTTATGCAACTGTCAATGGATTCTGTGATCGACTTCCCCTAAATAAAATTTCTCAATATGAGATAGCCATTCCAAATAGTGTCAAACCAAAATTACTACAATTCTTCTTAGAAAAAGGTGGCTTAACTAACGAAACAAAGATAGAACCAGATACATTCTTAATAGAAAGAGCTTTAGCTTATATTTAAATTTAATAAATACAAGGAAAGGAAAAAGGTGTCTTAGAGGTACCACAATAAAAGAAAAAAATAGCTAAAAAGAGTCTGCTTACTTTATGATCTCTTTCTTAGAAAATAAATTGTATAAATTCAGTCTTTTTTAATCCCATGCTCTCCGTCGGTCAACAACCAACTAAATCTACACTTTTTCACTACTCCTACAGGGAAGTTCGAAGAAATTCAGTCTCTCTTTTCTTTGGGGGGAGCAGAGAAAGAAAAAATAATCTTATTATTTTGGATATGGAAAACAGTGCATTTCTACTCACCATGAGCGGTCTTCACTTTATACAATGTGCCACTTCTTCCTTGCTTCTTCTACTAGTTCAACTACGTCGGATGCACAAATCGCTCCACCAAAGTTAACTCAGTTATTTTGCGACAACTGCAAAAATAGCGCAGAGTTGCTTTGAATCATTGGCAGGGACGTACCGGAGAGGTGGAACATAGCGTAACTAGGTGAGGTTGTTATAGGAGATAACACTCTTCTAATTCCGGGGCACCTCTAAGATACCTATTATGATTTTATTTCAAAAGGGTGTCCTAGCTGGCTTTTCAAAGACCTATCTGAATTTATAGAATTAACGTAGAATCTCGTCTAACAACCCCAATATGCACCACTTAAGAATTTTCTTTTAAGCAAAACAAAAGGTGATCAACTATTAAGCTAAGCAAAAGGTGATCTACTATGTAGTCTTCTTGACATTATATATCAAGTCAAGCGGGCGTGGCTCCCAGCAATGGGGGGAATGGGGAGTGGGTAGGCGGGATCCTTTCACTTCACTGGTTAGTTAGGACTTTTTTCTACGATTTTTGAGATCTTTGTCTCGTAGAGGGTGAAATGAGATCTTCTTGGAACAAGGTCAGAGACGTTGGACGGACCAGTTTCTGCTGATTCCAATGATGGAGGACTTCTACAAGGTCTTCTTGTGCGCTCAACTAGAAAGGTGGTTTTGTAGGCAAACGAATACGTTTTTGTAGCCGAGCGGAGTGACGCAATAAAATTGTTTAGGCGAAAGAAAGGTTGAGCGAAATCTTTCATTGTATCGGATCTCAGGACATTAATAACCGGTGAGGGGGACACGCATAAGCCGTATGTAGCGAGTCTCATGCTTGTTCTCTTTAAGGAGCTTGTGAAGTACAATAGGGTGGAAACCTATTTCAGCAATGACTACATAACAATAAAGTTCTTTGATGATAGAAATAGTAAGATGATGGACAACTTTCTGTCTAAAATTGAGCATATACCTATGGGGTTTAGGTCAGTTCTAGCAATTTACTTCCATAACTTAGGTAAATTCGATGGGATTTTCCATCTAAAGCACCTGGTGTCTAATTGGAAGGGTGATGTAAGACCTATCGTGCAAAACCACCGCATCTACGAGATCAGTGTAAAATCAGGGAAGAGGGTTCTATTCCATTTTCGCGACTCGTTGAATATGTTAGTACACTTAATTCACTTTCAAGGAATCTATGTCCTGAACTCGGTCCTAAACGGGAAGGAAGCTCTTTTGGAGACATGATTAGAGTTGCAGGTGTATTTAGCGCTGCTTCGCTATGCGCCATTCATGGTTCTACCGTAGAAAAGACTTTATATGAAGACGGTGATGGTGGGAAGACATTCCATGCTTTTAACCCAACTCAAGCCGAAGAAACTTATTCCATGGTCATCGCTAACCGCCTTTGGTCCCAAATCTTTGGGGTTGCTTTTTCCAATAAACGTTGGTTACATTTCTTTATGTTATTTTGACCAGTAGCCGGTTTATGGATGATTGCTCTTGGAATAGTCAGTCTAGCGCTAAACCTACGTGCCTATGACTTCATTTCTCAGGAAGATCTTGAATTTTAGACTTTCTACACCGAAAATATTCTCTTAAACGAAGGTATTTATCGCTTGGAATGCGGCTCAAGATCATCCTCATGAAAACCTTATATACCATGAGGAGGTTCTACCACGTGGAAAGGCTCTTTAATGGAACTTTTGCCTTAGGTGGTCGTGACCAAGAAAGCACTAGTCGCTTGGTGGGCTGGGAATTCCCGACAACTCAATTTATCTAGTAAACTACTAGGGGCTCATGTAGCCCATGCTGGATTAATCGTATTCTGGGCTGGATAAATGAACCTATTTGAAGTGGCCCATTTCGTACTAGAGAAGCCTATGTATGAACAAGGATTAATTTGACTTTGTTTACACATTTACCCACCTATCTTTCTAGGTTAGGGGGTAAATGTATATATATACTTTGTTTAAATAGGGCCCTAAGTGAATTAGACTAACCACATGTTCATATTCTTCTATTTGCAGGAACACAGTCTTGAGGATCAAGAATACAATCTCCATGGATGGACTCTATCTCTAAACGAAGGAATCTGAGCTTTATCAAAATTGATAAGCTTTCTAGCTTGTGCAGGCAGCTCGTGGAACTCCTCAAAAGTGCCAGAAATCTCCTTATCAATGGCATAATAAGATAGTCTATCTGCCACAACATTTCCTTCCCTGTACACATGATAAAATTACATTTTTTTATCCCTCAACAATGTAATAATTTTCCTGACTATTGTATCAACAGCCCAAGGTGCAGACACCTCTTGTATCATGATCAGTCTAGCAATGGTTTAATCAGTCTCAATCACCACAGTTGTGACGCCTTTATGCGCAAAGATTTTAACATCTAACTGAATAGCCATTATCTGTGAATACATATTTTTTTGAACGGATAGCAACACAGAGAAAATTACCAGCAACATCTCTAAACACCACAGCAGCAACACTCTTACCTGGATTACCTCTTGATGCACCATCTGTGTTACACTTAATCCAGTGTCCACTAGGGAATTCCCAACAGACTCTTCTATAATGAAGCCTGGGGATGTAGCTCTCCAACTCAATAACCAATACAGACCAATTAGAAGACAATCTTTTTATCTTAGGAAACATATACACCAGTAAATTTTGAAGACTTGCTGAAAACTGAAAAATTCGCCTGTTCAAAGAGATATTACAACCATACCTTTTTTTCTTTCTCCTCTTCCATAGCTCCCAGACAACTACACAGGGTAATGCCTTATTTAAGGGCTTCATATATACATTTGCAGGGTGTTTACACAACCTTTGAAATACCTGCTGTAAGATAACACCATGTGTAAGACCTGCACCCAAGGAAAAGTACTGCCATACCTTATCAGCACATTGACTCTTCAGAAAAAGATACTGCATGGTTTCCACTATTGGTTATTACAACACCAAGACCATGCGGGCATTGTATATCCAAGTGTTGTTAGAATGTCATCAATAGAAAAGAAAGTTAGCAATGCCACACTCTCCATGGGAAGAAAGATATCTTTATTGGCAACAATAAAGCTCTAATGCACGTCTATATGGCTCTTTGGAACACTGCCGATCGCCACCTCTTGCAAGCAACCGTCGGTCACAAATGGGAATAATCATACGCTATCATAGGCGCTTCGAATTTCTTTGGAGATTCTCAATGCAGCATGCGCTGAAATCCGCCTAGCTACTTACTACTCTACTTAACTGAAAATCTAAAATGAAATGGAATTCAAATTGGTCGAGAAAAAGAACCGCGCTAGTCGGAATTTGGGGAAAGATAGAGAGCTCTCTAGGCTCTCCTGATCAAATTGAGAGTTCGCTTTGCCAGTCCATGAATATGCCGCACCCAGCAGTTCGAGGAGTTGGCCAGATACGGGTCGAAGCCCTGCCTCGAAAAAGTCAGGACTTTTGGGCAGATTCCAGTATCCGACCCATCTCTTTCTGCTGATTCCCCGGTTGTCAAACTATCTAGTTTGATCAGGACTAAGAGCGCCATTCATTTATTTTTGGGAGCGACTCTCTGTTCCCATTCTCCACCGGGTCATCAAGTGATTAGCCAGCTCAATCCATTTTTCCATCCGATGATCTTCACCCTAGGACTGACTCTGTTCGACCTGCCTTGATTGCCTAGCTAATGCTACCGTCGCAAGCAACCTCTCAAAGAATAGGGAGTGAACGACCCTTCTATCTAGATCGGTGATTCCGTTCGGCCGAGCCAGCTATCGAAAGTCTTGCAAGCAACCTACACTAAGCTAAGCGAGCTAGAAGCTAAAGTGAATCTTTTTTGGCATCTTTTTCTTTGCTTTGACCGCGACTTTGTTTGGTCTTCCTCTTTCCTTCGGCCCATGTTTCAAAGCTAGCAAAAAGTTCGAGCCTTCGGGATCTCTCTTGAACGGCGGTCGGTCAGCCCTTTTCTTCTGTTGATGCTGAGACTGATGCTTTGACTGTCTCCCATATCATTCGATAATAAAGATCCACTACTTGCCTTGTCGACGCTAAACTCAGTACATTGCTACCTGACTATTACACCTACTAGACCCTTACTCATTACGAATGTGTTCGCCATACATTTGACTTAGCAACCTTCTGCATAGATCGGCAACGATAATGAAGGAGTTCTATGGATAATGGGATATAGAAGTCAGGTGCGACGGTCAGCTCAATAAGAGCAGAAGCGGTCAGGCAAGGTTATTGTCAGACAATGTAGTGCAAGCGACGAGTAGCGCTTGCCATAAAGATGATTGCCTGAAAGCAGGTCACGCAGGCGAGTGAAAGTACAAGCAAGCCAACACGCGGGCGAGGTTGAAGACCCACGGGTAGTGATTCTTTTCTCGGAGAAGAAGCAATGACGGTATCTGTGGAATAGGCATCGGCAAAATATGTGCCAGCATCCGCGGTAATACAGAGGATGCAAGAGTTATCCAGAATGAATGGTAGTAAAGCGTCTATAGGTGGCTTTTTAAGTCTGCCGTCAAATCCCAGGGCTCAACCCTAGACAGGCGGTGGAAACTACCAAGCTGGAGTACGGTAGGGGTAGAGGGAATTTTCGTTGGAACGGTGAATTGCGTAAAGATCGGAAAGAACACCAATGGTGAAAGCACTCTGCTGGGCCGACACTGACACTGAGAGATGAAAGCTAGTGGAGTGAATGGGATTAGATACCCCATAGTCCTAGCCATAAAAGAATGGATACTAGGCATTCTGTGTATAGACCCGTGCAATGTTTTAGCTAACGCGTAAAGGATGGATACTAGGCACACGCGGTGGATAATTTTGTTTAATTCGATACAACACGCAAAACCTTACCAGGTCTTGACATGACGTGAATCCTCTTGAAAGAGAGGGGTGCCTTCGGGAACGCGGACACAGGTGGTGCATTGTTGCCGCTAGCTCGTGCCGTAAGGTGTTGGGTTAAGACCCGCACTGAGTGCAACCCTCGTGTTTAGTTGCCATCGTTGAGTTTGGAACCCTGAAAAGACTGTCGGCGATAAGCCGGAGGAAGGTGAGGATGACATCAAGTCATCATGCCCCTTATGCCCTAGGCAATACACATGCTACAATGTCCGGGAAAAAGGGTCGTGATCCCGCGAGGGTGAGCTAACCCCAATAACACGTCCTAAGTTCAGAATGCAAGCTACAACACGCCTGCATGATTACGGAATCGCTAGTAATCGCTGGTCAGCCATACAGCAGAGAATTCGTTCTCGGGCCTTATACACATCGCCCGTTACACTATCGGAGCTTGCCATGACCGAAGTCGTTACCTTAACCGCAAGTAGGGGGATGCCAAAGGCAGGGCTAGTGACTGGAGTGAAGTCGTAACAAGGTAGCCGTACTTGAATTTGTGGCTGGATCACCTCCTTTTTCAGGGAGAGCTAATTCTTGTTGGGTATTTTTGTTTGACACTGCTTCACACCCCCCAAAAAAAGAAGGGAGCTACTTCTGAGTTAAACTTAGAGATGGAAGTCTTCTTTCCTTTCTCGACGGTGAAGTAAGACCAAGATCATGCGCTTATCATCCTAGGTTAGAAAAAGTTGATAACGTCCCCATGTTCCCCCGTGTGGAGACATGGGGGAAAAAAAAGGAAAGAGAGGGATGGGGTTTCTCTCGATTTTGGCATAGCGGGCCTAGTGGGAGGCTCACACGACGGGCTATTAGCTCACTGGTAGAGTGCGCCCCTGATAATTGTGTCATTGTGCCTGGGTGGTGAGGAATCTTAGCCCATGGATAGTTCAATATGATCATCGGCACCTTACCCCGAGAAGTGGGTCATCCAACGCACATTAGAGTGGTGTACTCCTCCTGTTCGAACTAGGGTTCGAAACCGAACTCCTCCTCAGGAGAATAGATTGGGAGATTTGGGTGAGATCCAATGTAGATCCAACTTAGGGAATTCGACATCCTTTAATCCCTAACTAACAACCAAAACGCGTAATTAATTAGTTTAGACTTAGTTAAAACATGTAGGAGAATTAGACCCTCACAGACTTGTCGATTTTGTCAGAGACTGTGTAGGTGAGGGCCTCCAACAAATGTCTAATTGTTGATCGATTGTTGGCATCGATGCCATGTAAATCAACACACATTTCATCTTTTACCTTTCGTGGTTGCACACTGCCCAGAAAGTGTTTGACTCCAAAAGCACAGGTCCTCCTCAAGGGCAATTTGTTAGTCCTTGGGGAGTCATACCTGGACGTTCCAACTATTAATCAAATTAAACCCATGTAAGACACCCTTACACTAATTTTAATCTATTTTCGGCTCCTAAAAGCAAGTAAAATAGGCTACTGCATGCTCGTACCTCTTTGAACTACTTTCCAGATGTCATGGACGTTCTTGGACATTTTTGTAGCTAGACTTCCTAAATGACTTATATTCATTTAAATGGACCCTAAAACAATGTCTAAATCATATAACACTTATTTTAGGCTCTGTAATACGTCTTGGATATTTGAAGTGTTACAACAAAGAGGCTTTAGCATCCTAAGTCAAGACATCGCATATTCACATTCATACATGCATCGAGAAAGGGACACAAGCCATCGAGTGACACATATTTAATATCATTATAGAAACACATAGAAATAATCATTGTCATCATTAAGACATCCTATACACTATCATATCATCATCAATATGACCATCATAGACTCATATAGCCAAGTAGCAATAACCATGCATCTACTCTAAAATTTTACATAGTCATAGTCTAGAATGATCACCTAAATAGCATCGCTAGAAGAACACATATACCTTCACATTATAAAGAATGTAGACATATATTATCCAATATCACATAATCAGCTATAAAAATCATCAAAATATTTCAACTGGTTGCCGATAAGGCCATTATCGTTATATTACGTAAATTAACGCCACAAGGCCACATCAATTGCAAGTAAAGCATATAATACCACCACCATACGTGAACCATACCTATCAAAACAAAATTGAAGTCTAATTAACATATAATAAAGGGAATTAGGGAAGATTACTTCTACTCCATCATCAATACTTCAATCCAGCGTAAAACCATCCTATTTAATACCATAAGGCCCTTGCCCATTGCCATGAATATCAATTCATTATAAAAACTATGAAAATCAAAGGAACTAGGTCAATTTAGTATATATTTATAAATATAAGACAAACTGTAGATATTTATTCCATACAATTATTACATTAATAAATAGCCCATCGAAAACTATATTAGAATTCCTAAGCATTAAGTCGAAATCACTTAACCCATAAACTAATAAAAATAATAGGGCTCATAGGTTAATTGATTTTAAATCATCAAATTAATAACAATTCAATAAATAGCAATACTTTAAAACCTTTAATACAAGAACATATGGATAGATCATGAAATTGGACAATTCATCTTTGAAAACATTTGGAAACTTCTTTGAAAGTTGGGCTCCTTGATTAATAGAGTTTCAAGGATCATAAACCATACCTCAGTAAAAAAATAATCCAATTTGATGAAAAATCACAACTAAAACCTCCAATCCAAGCCCTTCCTTGAGTTTTGGCTCCAATGGAGTTCTAGATAATTTCTAAGAGAATTTGGGTTCTGATTTTAAAAAATGAAATTTTATGAGTGTTAAAGTCTTATTAACATATTTAAAATATCCAAAATAGACCTAAATTACTGCCTTTTCTCTAATTTGGACGTGGGATGAATATACAACTTCAACCATTGAACTTAACAGTAAGCTGCATAGAGACAGACCTAATCGAAGATTTGCCCAGCGACGGCCCATCCCTTGACCAACGGACTAACCTGTTTGTCTGTGGTTTGGGACTGATTCTGGTATTTTTCTTATAATTCTCCATTCCTAAGCATCCACCAATGAAACCTCACGTACGGGGCGTCAACTTACCCACGGGGCGCCGATTGCCTCGGTAGTTTGGGTTTTCTGTGACAGTCTTGGGAACTCATGAAGGGTCCTTCCTAAAGGACCCTTGGATGGTCCTTGGGGATGTTTGCCCGAACGTTTCAAACCCAAATATTATCATATACGAGTTTAGCACCGACCGCATTATCTTTGTCATAACGAATACATAAAACTCAATGAAACATTCCAAGACACACAAGGTCAGTTCAAGGAAAACCTTTTGCTCTTCATGGAAGTTCTTGGACGTTTGAACTCCGAACATTACTAAATATGACAAACTACCTATAAATAATATAATAAATCATATAATTACATTTTAACCTCATGAATCATACAAACACGTAAAACAACATATGAGGCAGATAGTTGACTTAGTCGTCGAATGTCTTGGTCGTCCATTGATGTTTCACTTCCAAATCGCCTAATTTCTTATAAAATGCCTCAATACCACTTATATAAAAATCTAGGACATTATACCATCATGAAAACCATGGTAATATATACTTCACCTAAGTAATTTTCTAGATCTTACAACAACCCATATGGATTAAACATCCAAGCTCCAAGATGTTCTTAAGTTCACCTTCAATGGAGGTTCTTACAATAACCCATATGGATCCATTCGCCCCTTTAATGAAATAGTTTGCAGGCACCATGGACGGACAAATGACGCCTAGTAGGTCCATCGATGGACCGTACTGCAGGTCATAATTTTGTCCTGAGGTTTGACAATAGATTTATGTATTCAGCAGGATAAGTGTCTGTCAACACCTAAACATCGTTGGGCCGTTGGTGGACTGACGAGGCATAATTTGGCTTAGTCGATTGACACTGCCAAGGTAATGTCTCGACATCCTTTGGGTCCATATTGAGGGCTTCTTGAGGGGTCCATTGTCAAATTCGGGGAGAAACCCCTAGAAGTAACATGTCATACTTGATATCTCGGAGGTCTTATACAAGCCTATAGTTATCATTTATTGCATTGACTTAGAAAATTTAGCGGAAAATATAAAATTTTCATAGCATATCATATGCTAGAAAATTACTTCATATATATATATATATATATATATATATATATATATATATATATATATATATATATATATACATTTATATATATACATGTATATTAAATATATGTAAATACATATTTAGACTGTAAGTCTCTTTGCCATCATAGACTCAACAACATTTTAATACGTTAAGGACACAACCCTTAAAACATAAGACATAACTATATAACATTTAATAAACTGTAAATTAAGATACGGGTACAAAATCGTTGGAACTTGAGGACCCATTTCCTTGAGCATGGGAATCACGTATAAAGCCCCTCAATCATAGACTTCCTTTAAGTATCCATCACCTACACTTTGTGTAAAAAGTAGGGAATAATGGGATTAGTAACAGAATTTACTATGTATGGCAACCATGCAAAAACATGCATTTAAAAGGGATATTTTCTTGAAAATCATACTTCATGCCTTTTTATGTAAATCTTCATAAAACCATTAGACAATTATGTTTATATCATTCACGTACATTATATAGACATATTCAAAGGAAAAACATAACATAAGATCACATACTATATTTATGACATTTTCAAGTCACATTACAGTTTCTTTCTTTTATTGATTAACCTCCCAAATAATCCTCTAGTGATACTTGGTGTAATGCATCACCTTAAGGCCACAAGGAAATCATACATACAACCTACTAAGCCATCACATATCATCACATTAGCATAATATATCATAGACACATTGAAGTCAAGATTCCTTTGGCTTTATACTAAGCTACTTCCATTTGTACACATTTTTACTTCTTTTCATATTAACCATTATAAGACCTTGTTCATGACACTATTCTTAGTATACTAGTGCAATGCACATGTAAATCCCCATAACCACACACATTCTTAGTAAACCCTTCATGAGACCACAAACCTTAACATTATATTCATACATCAACAAGTAAGTCAAGGGAGATTTATTCATTTCAACTAAAGACCTTCATCTTATATAGCCATTTTGACCATCACAGTTCATATAAATATAATATCACATCTTATAAATTCATAGCATGCACATCCTCATCATAAGTACAAAAATACTACAAAGTCATTCATATGGACATAAGACGTTAGGTCACTTTCCTAGGACTTCATAAGGACCTACTTGTGCAATGTCTAGATGGGTTCATTACTTCCACATATACTAAGTAACAACCCTTAAATCCTCCTAGATAGGATCCTACTCATTTACTTTCATCGTCCAATTAACTTTAGGAAACTATAGCCTTAACCGACACTAAGACTATTGGTGTTGAACATGGAATTTGGTGTTGTTGAGTCACACACCAATGGAAGGTGTTCTCACATCCAAAGTAGAACATTAACATACATCCTAGAATACTAAGTGAATTCACTTTGCTATATCATATATGGAAATAATAGTTTATGGAACTAACAGATAGGTATGATCCTTCTACATGAACTTTTACAATTGGGGCCTCCTCTCATGAGAAAACATGGGTGAACCTTCCTCAAAGGGAAGTCATTACCTTATATGGATCTATAAATGAGTATTTCTCTAAGGGAAGTCAACACTCCATAAGGAAAAAATGGTGAATATTCCTCCTAAGGTAGTCAACACCTCTCAATGTCAAGTTCACTCGGTGTTAAGCTAAGTTCCCTTTATTGAACAACCTTTATTCCATTTTTGATAAATCATAGGCTTAGGATATTAATACCACATATTCTTATTGCATATTCAAACACCTGTCTAGTTTTAGAGTAATCTTAGGCACACCTCTCAATGTCCCTCTATTATCTATATCATCATTCATCCGTCTGTGTGTATTCATATGTGATCAAACATTTCACATAACACATAATGTGTCACATGTTCATATATCGATGCATAATTCGATGTGAACCTACATGAAAAATCCTTTCATATCAACACTCAAAAACACTATGTATATTCATACATTAACAAATCATATAGCTAACATCAATACATATAATTAATATTCATAACATGTTCATATAATCCTATGCTTGTCCTTATAAAACAAACCTAGGAACTATCGCAACAAGGTTCACATGTGCAATTCAAAGTTAAAGTTCCATACCTTTACTATGCTAGTACATCAATCAAGTAATCATAGTGCATAATACATCACACAACATCATAGAATGGATAACATAGCATAAGACTAATTTATTTAAGACTTACAACATTCATACATTAAGCTTTGGTCTTTATGTACTTATCTTAGATTTACATCACATGTATCATTATAAGACCTAATCATAGGCATCAAGTACACATTACTTTAGCATATCCATTTACATACTCATAAACAATAGTAACATCAGCTAGATTTACAACTAGAGAAGAAGACTATGTACAAGTTAAACATAAGGCGATCATCCTAACAAATTTTTCATTTAATCATCAACTTGACTTCAAGGCCATGGTAAACACATATGTGATTACAATAAAGTAAAAGTCAACACCATAAGTGGAACTTACCACACAATTACATATAATGTTTCACCAACTACATTAATATAGAAAAGTAGAGGTGATAAGCATTCTTACCGATTTCTCACCCTTTGATCATTATTGATCAATACACCTTGTTTATCAAAAAAACATATGTATGGATGTAGATAAATGTACTATAATGTCACATCCGGTTTTTCCCCTAGATGTAACCGGCATCGGCGTCCTTTTGAACGACTAAGACTAGACTATTAATCTCATGTCATTACATTAATAGGTTAAAAAATGCTGAAAAATTTAAAACTTTCATTATCACTACTTGGAGGCTTACATAAAACACTACATACACATAATATATTCATATTAAGTATACGAAGACCCTTCATATACGAAGGTTACATAGACTTCTACTTTTATTGCACATACATATATATAAATATAAACGTAGTCTCAATGATTGTCTGAAGTCATACAATCAAAACGGATTTCACAATATGGGCATAACCCTTACATCAGTTCAACAAGACCACATATAGGTCATACGAAAATACAATATTCAAATAACAAGTAAAGGAATGATAGAATCAATAACATCATTACAAAATCAAAGCTAGAGGATGGAATTGCTCTCAAAAGTTGAGGACCTACCCTACTTGGATGAAACGAAGAATCTGAGCCTTAAACAATGGCGTCTCACAAACTTCTCAACGACTGGAACCTAAAATGTTTGGGAAAAGGGATAAAAATAGGGTTAGTACACCACATGTAATAAGTATGAGATCTTATGCACATACACAAGAAAAACATGTTAAAAGAGACTTTTTAGTCAAAACATGCTATTTTACCCCTTTAGGTACTTAATGCAAAGTCAAGAAAGTCATATCAATCAACAAACAAACTTACTATCATACAAGTAATACTTATCCCAATATACATGAAAATCATGTTCTACTACAACCCTAACATCAAGAAATAATATCTCAAAAATGAATAAGAGTTAAACATATCATAATAAGCAAGACAACTACTCACAAGTCCATATACCCATAACCTTACTCAATCAAGTATCATTAACAAGAAATCATGACCAATATAAAACTTTACATAACATATCATTTAGGTTTACATTTCATCATATATTAACATTATAAACCAAGGTGTAATCATAAGTGAACTAATCAAGGTTTAGTAAAAAAATGAGCCATATCGATCATATATACATCATATATTATCTTAACACAAATATATATAAGAACCTCCTCCTAAGACTCCCCGCAAGGCTAACCATATCAATGTTTAGGTAGAGTCCAATACCCTTACATAGACAAAGCTATACCCTTTACGTTATCCAAGTTTGAGTTCAATTCCTTAAAATAGTTTTAACTTTTTGGGAACATCCATCTTTCCCTAACCGACATAGATCACATGAGCTAGTGTGGAATCCGGTATCATAAGACGCTACATGCCAAGGTGGTACAAAAACATGAATCTTAGCAACTACTTGGATCCACTAGCTAGTGTTCCTATGGGGGAAACATAGTTCAAGAAGTACGAGATTTAGTTGGGACCCTCTTTATGTGCCATGCATTATAGTGTCCAATCTCTACAGTAATGTCGTGTTCCTTCCTTCCCTATGTGGGAAAGGACACTCCTCTATCTACTTCACTCATTTCTAAGCTAGAGTACCTTTTTGAAATGTCTTTAAGACTTTGGTTATGAATTGTAGCTTAATATAGGCCATGGGTTCTACCCCTTGTATAATCATCATCATCAATATCTCAATTAGAATTGTATGAGTCTAAGTCCTTTCATCATAATTCATATATATGAGGTTAACACATTAGAATTTCATAACATATTGAGGCACATTGATAGTTTTCACCATCCTTATAATACATACACCTTAACAAACCATACAAAATAGTCAAGACATTTCAAATTTCAACATCATACAACCCTATAATCCTAGTATAATGCATACTCTAATGTGATATCTTGACTTAACAATAATGAATCACAATTGGGAGTAAAGATAGAGATTCTAAAACATTTCCAAGTCATCCCCATAGTATATCATCAAAGTCTTACCATAAACCCATAACTCAACCAAATATGGGGAGTAAAATCATTACACAATGATAACCAATAAGATTACAAGGCCAATTGCATCTCTATAACACAATTCAACTTTAGATGACAACTTGAGACAAGATATATAGGCTAATTTCGTATTCTAATTTATAACCTAAATTACATCTCAAGAACTAATATCATTGGACTATAATTCATCTTAATTTAATTGTAATAATACCATAGGATAGTAATTTTATCAACAAGCAACTTAATAGAATGATCACATTACAATATAGGTCAAGATCACTACCTAGGATAGGGATAAAGGATCATACTCTTAAATTTAAACCAAACCATCAACAATTACCATAAACAAGTTTAATTACATGTTAATATTATCAATATGAGCCTAAGAAATCATTAGCAACTCAATTCAGAACATCAATTTCGTCATTGAATCATAACCCATAAGAAAAATCAACTTTTTGAAACCAATTTTGAAGGAACTTTGAGGAAAGAATCTTAAAGATGAAAAGAACCCATAACTTAATGTTTTAGTTGATAATTGAATATGAATCCATCCTTTTTCAGCCCCCAATTCACCTCCCGATGTAAGCTTCTATGGAGTCTTCCAATTAGAGAGATAAAGAAGAGAAAATGAAATGAGTTTATTTGAGAGTTGCCTTTAGGTTAATGAGGGATGAGGATATTTATAGTGGGTTTTAATCAACATAATTTGTCTCCCTTTAATACCGAACGAACCCCTAAACCACTTAATTAACTAAATGAAATAATTTAAAATTTGGAAGTGAAATCAACCCTCCAAGATGAGACCACGATCGATGGGCCGTCTGTGAGTCGATGGACAACCCCGCCTCCGTACTGCACTCCGTCCTTTCGGCCAAAGAATGTGCAAACAAGGGCTTCCTCAAATTTTTCTAAGTATTGGATGACGGTAGCATCGACACCCTATCGATCTACACACAGTAGTAGCCTGCACCTCTACACCTAAGAGTTAATCAAATAGTCTATGGCACACTATCATCGCTTTGAACCAACATCGCTGACGTTTTGGACGTTTTGGTTCATAAACCTCTTAAATGACCTATTTTCATTCAAGATGGACTTAGAAATAATGTTTAGATATTATCAAACCTATGTTAGGATTTACAATGAGACTTGGATTTTCAACGTGTTACATTTAAACATAGAAGAAACCATGTAAAAGTCTCAACAAGATTATACTATTACATAATACAAGGCATCTCATAGGTACTGTAAGGTAAAGGCTCTTAGATCATCAACTAACCTCCCTAGTTTAGTTCAGCAATCAAGTTTTATCAATCATGTACATATAGGGCAGTAGCTAAATCGATATAAATCAAATCTAAATCACGCTTCATCTACCCTGGAATTAAAATCACATAATGTTCATTAAAACATTAAAATTGTAGGCTAGAAGAACCTAGTTAAATTCATTACAAGACTCATTTTCTTTGATCATCAAGAATTCATACCCACAACTCATTAATACTATCAATATAAGGCAGTAGTTAAGGACAATATAACCTACACGAATCCTACTACAATTTGCCATAATCTATCAAGCGCAATAAATATGCTATTTTAGACATCAATGGAGAATAGAAGAATCATAGTTTCATGTCCGGATAAACCTCTTAGACGTAACCGACGTCAGCATCCTTTACAAGGACAAAGACTAGCCTCTTAGTCTCATGTCATTACATTCATAGGGTGAAAAATGCGGAAAAATTTTAAACGTTCATTATCACTACTTAGAGGTTTACATATACCTCTACATACATAATATCGAGTATACATAGACCTTTCATATAGAAAAGTTACACAACCATCTACATTAATTACATATATATATATATACATATATATAATATGAAAATAGATACAGTGATTGTATCATCGCATACCATCTAAATGACTATCACAATATGGGCATAGCCCTTACATTAATTCAACAAGACCACATATAGGTCATACAAAAGTATAATATGCAATTGAAAAGGAAACAAATCAAATAGTGTTAAAACGAATAAAGAGCCCATAAAAAAGATGATGACATTGACCTCAAAAGTTGAGGACCTACCCTTTTTTGATGAAAGAAAGAATCCAAGTGTTCATCAATGTCGCCTTCCAAACTCTTCAACGACCGGAACCTAAAATGTTTGGGAAAAAGAATAAGAAACTTGGGTCAGTACACCACATGTACTAAGTATAATACCTTATGCACTTATACAAGCAAAACATACTAAACAGGGAATTTAATCAAAACGTGTCATTTTACCCTATCAGGAACCTATTGCAAAGCCAAGCAAGTAATATCGATTAACCAAACATGCTTACTAAATCAACCAGTAATATGTATTCCAACCTACTTAAAACAATGATCTACTAAAACTCTATCATCAAGGAATAACATCACAAGAATGAAGAAGAGTCAATCATATCATAATAAGAAAGACAACTACTAATGAGTCCTTATCAAGTCCACAAGTGCAATGACCAAACAAACCCCCAAAACCTTACTTAATCAAGTATTCTCAACAAGAAACCATTACCTATGTCAAACTGCACATAACATAAAATTTAGGTTTACATTTAATCATATGTTAAAATTATAACCCAAGGAATACTCATAAGTGAACTAATCAACATATAATATAATAAATGTCCCATAGACATCATATATACATCATATATTATCTTAACATAAACATATATAAGAACCTCTACATAAGACTCCCCTCAAAGCTAACGAGTGCAATGTTAAGGTAGAATCATATATCCCTACCTAGATCAAGCTGGACCTGTTAGGTTATCTAAGTTAGAATTCAAGTCCTTTAATTCATTTTACCTTTTGGGAACATCCTGCCCAAACCGATATAGACCACATGAGCAAGTGTAGAATCACTTACGTAAAACCCTACACAAAAAGAAGGAGAACTACTTGTCAAGGTAGTACCAAAACATGAAACATAGCAACTACGTGGATCTACTAGTTATTATTCCTATGGGGAAGCATAGTTCAAGAACTAGGAGATATACATAGGATCCTTTTTATTGGCCATGCATTATAGTCTTCAATCACATGAGTAATGTAGTGTTCCTACCGTCCCTATGTGAGAAGGGGCACTTCTCAATCTAGTTCACTCGGTGCTAAACTAGAGTCCCTTTTTGAAATTCCTTTTGAGAGTTTAATTATCAATCATAACTTAGTTTAGGTCATAGGGTCTACCCCTTGTATCATAATAATCATTAATATATTAATAAGAATCGTATGAGTATAAGTACTATCATCACAATTCATATAAGTAAGGTTAACACATTATCATTTCATAACATATGAAGGCACATTGATAGTTTTCACCATCTTTTTATCACATACATCTTAATATTCCTAACAACATAGTCAAGCGTTTCAATTTCATACCACCTTACAATCCTTATATAAGGCATACTCCAATGGATTATCATGACTTAACCACAATTAATCAAAACTAGAATTAAAGATAGAGATTCTAAGAATTACCAAGTATTCCTCATAGTCTATCATCAATGTCTGACCATCAACCCATAACTCAACCTTATTTGGGGAGTAACATAATAATACAATGATAACAAATATAAATACAAGGACAGTTGCATCTCTATAACACAATTAAACCCTTGATCATAACTTAAGACAAGATACACAGGCTAATTTCACAATATAATTTATAACCTAAATCCCATCTCAAGAACTAGAATTATAGGACTATAATTCATAATAATTGAATCATAGTAACAGCATAGGATAGTAATCTTTTCAAAAACCAAATAAATTGAATGACCATAATAAAATATAGATCAATATCACAAGCTAGGGTTAGGGATGAGGGATCATATTCTTTTATTTAGACCAAACAACTAAAAATTAGAAAAATCAAATTTGTTACATGTTATTCTAATAAATATAAACTAAATAAATCATTAACAACTCAATTTATAACTTCAATTTTGTAATTGAATGAAACCCATGATAAAACTAATCTTTTGAAATCCATTTTGAAGGAACCCTTGGACGAAGGAGTCTCAAATGTGAATAAGATCCCATGCCTTAATATTTGACAACATTTTGATGGTGAATTTGTAAATTTACATCCCCCAAACCCTTATACTTTGTAGTCTTCAATTGTAAGTTCAAGTGGAGAGATAAAGAAGAAAGAAGGAAGAGACTTTATTTGTGAGTTGTGTTTAGATTAATGAGTAATGGGATTATTTATATTGGGACTTAATCAACTTAATTAGCCTTCCTTAAACCCCTTATTAACCACCTAAGCCCCTAACTAATTAAATGAAACTAACTTAAATTGTGCAAGAAATTTGACATAGACGAGACCTCGAATGACGGGCTGTGTGTTAGTCCACGAACAGCCCCCCCTCCCCCGTCCTGCACTCCATCGTCTCGATCAGAGATTATGAAGTAAAAGGGCTTCCTCAAGTTATCTATGTGTAGGAATACGAAGGAATCGATGCCCGTTAGTCAACACATGGATCGTCAGTTGCATCGTCGAGGCAAACTACACAGGCTGTGTTGCTTCAACCTGGAAGGTCCTCTTAAAGGGCCCTTGATTGGTCCTTGGGGATTCGTACCCTGACGTTTCAACCATGAAAAACTTCAAAAACCTATTAGCTACCCTTCCACCAATTTTTGTACATTTCCGACTCCTAAAAGTTAGTCAAATAGGCAAAAGGCACGCTAACATCCCTTTGAACAAACTTCCCAAACGGCATGGTCGTTATTATGGTTCTTACGCTATCTAATTGACCAAAATTAAATAAATTGGACGTAGAAGGAGTACTTAGGATTTAGAACACGTCTTGCAGTTTAAAGGTATTACATTATCCCCCTTAGGAACATTCGTCCCGGAATGACACTAAAATTCTTTTTGAAGGAAGGAATGGACTCAAGACTAGAATCCCAACCAATCAACAATAACAAATAAACTTAAATTGTATAATTTAAACAAAAAAAATCAAAACTTATATTACAACATATAATGTTAAGAACATTTCATCATGAGGCATTGCCTTCTTACAACACTTATGAGCTCAAAATACATTAAATGCGTAAATTAGCACAAATTTAAACTTAACAAAATACTACATATTATTTCATAAAGGCTAAATATAACAAAAAGCAAAACATAACTCAGAACAAGCAAAAAGAAAAAATTCATATTTTTAGAGGTACTTTTCATTGTACTGCAACCCCAAAGTGTACATTTTTACAAAACATCATCAAAAATTAAGGAACTTTAATTTCTAGTCATATATATATATATATATATATATATATATATATATATATATATATATATATTATTAAAAAGAATGACTAATCTAATATTTTACAAGGATGAGGGTAATGGGAATTCATGTCGGCCTCGGCCTCCCATGTTGCACCCTTAACTAGGTGATTTTTCCATAACACCTTTACGAAAACCACCTCTTTATTCCTCAACTTCATCACTTGCCTAACAACAATTTGAACCGCAACATCCTCATAAGAGAGGTTATCTTTGACACAAGACCCTCAATAGGAAGAATAGACTCGGGATCACCGATACACTTCTTCAACAAAGAAACATGGGAAACCGGATGAACCGAAGCCAGTTCACTAGTAATTTTCAATTGATAGTCAACCTTAAAAACCCTTTGCAAGATTTCATAGGGACCTACATAACGAGGACTCAATTTCCCTTTCTTTCCAAATGTAGCCACCCCTTTCATAGGTGAAATTTTTAAAAATACACCTTATCACCTTCATCAAACTCTAAATCCCTTCTTCTACGATAAGCATAAGACTTTTGTCGACTATTGGCCATTTCTAACCGGTTCCTTATAATACGAACCTTTTCCAAAGTCATATATATCAACTCATACTTAAGAAGAAAAGGCTCGCCGACTTCCAACCGTCTAATAGGATACCTACACCTCCTACCGTACAAGTATTCATAGGCATCCATCGAAATAAATGAATGAAAACTATTGTTATACTCAAACTCCCCCAATGGTAAATGTTTATACCAACCCTTTTTGGAACGACCTCCATAATCTAGATGTGAATAGTGCTCCCCTATCTGATATGACGGATAACAGAATGCCATGGCTGCACATGATCTCATCTACGAAAATTCTTGCATAATCCTCCACTGAATATGAAGACTTAATGGGAATAAAGTGAGCGGACTTTGTCAATCGATCCACAACCACCCATGTGGAATCATATGACTTTTGAGTCCGAGGTAAACCTACGACAAAGTCCATTTTGATGTCTTCCCACTTTCAAGTAGGAATTCGAATGGCATGTTCTAAGACACCCGATATTTGGTGGTCGACCTTTACTTGTTGGCAATTCGGACACTTAGCAACAAACTCGTATATGTCCCTTTTTAGACCTTCCCACCAATATATCTTGATTAGGTCATGCAAAATTTTTGTCGACCATGGATGAATTTAGTAAAGAGACCCATGGGCTTCATCTAGGATCCGACCCTTCAACCCATCCATGTCGGGAACACATAATTTCCCTTCGTACGTTAACACTCCATCCCCTCCTAAGAAGAATGATTCATTTAACTTGCTGAAAAAAATTCTTTCAACTCCATTAATGCATAATCAATGTGTTGTTTGGACTTTACCTCAACCACTAGAGATGACTCGGAATTATGACGAACTATGGTACCCCATCTGCAGAAATTTACAACCCCACCCCCAACCAATCCAACCTATGTACTTCCGTTTCTAGGTCATTCTTGGCTTCGTCAAGATCAGATACAGAATCCATTGTAATACAACTTAGGGAACCGCAACTATATAAGCCTTGACAGGGTGATAAAGGACACTCATATCATAATATTTCAACAACTCTATCCACCTTATTTGTCGGAGATTCTACTCCTTTTGGGTAAACACATATTGGAGACTCTTATGGTCGGTAATGACATCATTACGAACCCTATACAAGTAATTCCTCTAAATTTTTAAAGCAAACACCATGGCTGCTAACTCAAGGTCATGAGTGGGATAATTTCTCTCATGTACCTTAAGTTTCCTAGAGGCATAGGCTATAACTTTTCTATGTTGCATAAGCACACACCCCAAAACCACTCACGACGCGTCATAATACACAACAAAACCCTTTGCGACCTCCGTTAAAGTCAACACCATAGTGGAAGTAAGCCTATATTTAAACAATTGGAACCTTTTCTCACATACCTCTAACCACTCAAAATTCTTACTCTTTTGGGTCAAAGTAGTCAAAGGAGACACAATGTACATGAAGCCATCCATGAATCTCCGATAAAAACCCGCTCAACCAAAGAAACTCATAATATCAGTTGGAGTTAAAGGTCTATGACAATTTTTAACCGCTTACATTTTCCTTAAGTATACGTCAACTCCGTCCTTAGAGATTGTGTACGAATGAAATGTCACCGAACTCCACAAAAACTCATACTTACTCTATTTGGAATACAAATGATGTTCCTTAAGGGTTTGTAATACTACCCTCAAGTGACCCCTATGATCATCCTCATTATTTAATATAAAATGATGTCGTCAATGAATACGATAACAAATGCATCTAGGTAATTTCGAAAACCCTATTCATTAGGTCCATAGACGCCGCTGGATCATTATTGATACCAAAACACATGATCAAGAACTCATAGTGCAAAGACCTAGTAGAAAAGGATGTCTTTGTTATATCCTCACCTCTTACCATAAGCGTAACGACCTGTTTAGTCGTTTTGAGCAGCAGATTTTATTTATGGAAAAACTGGCTGAAACTACGGACCCCACGACGGACCGTCACAGGCACGACGGGCCATCGCAGGGTCTCGTTTCAATATACTTAGGAATTCTAAAATTGGGTGCTGAAAATCGACTCTCTGAATTTCGTAACGGACTTGCAGGACGGACCGTCACAGGTGTGACGGACCGTCACAGAATCCTTAGTGAAAAATTGAATTTTGGTCCTTGCGACGACCTTGGTGACGGACCGTCGCAGGCACGATGGCCCGTCACAGGTTCCGCAAATCCCAAGCAGAATCAGATTTCTTCACACGTTTTAAGGGACGTTTTGGACTATTCTTTCCTTAATTATAGATTTCGTGGGTTTACATTAATAACTCAAATTCATAAGGGATAAAAGAGGTAACTTTGGGTTAATTAGTGGGGTATTATTGTCATCTTTTACACTTAATTATATGTTAATTAGGGTAAAATAAAGAGGGTTGGAATAAGAAAAATTAGAAAGAACAAGAGAGAGAGGGAATTGAACGAGAAAGAGAGAAAACGAAGAGGATAGCAAAGCTTTGGGGAAAATTCTTGCTTGATCAATTCTTCGGTGGAGGTACGTTATGGTTTTTATGCTATCTTATAGTAAACTCTTAATAGCGAATGATATGTGTTAGTAGTATTGTAAACACTTCTATATGCTTAATTGTATGCTTGCATGAATATGAATATGAAATTGTGAATAAATAAGCATGATGAAGCTATTTGAATCCTAAATCTAGAAAGAAACCCTAATCTACTTTGTTAATGATGATGCCTTGGTATAAAAGAAGGCTTGATGAATGAAAGTGGTGAGATTAGGGGATCGGGTGCCACGTTCCAGTACCAGGATAGAGATAGAGGATCGGGTGCCACGTTCCGGTACCAGGATAGAATGAGGATCGGAGTGTCACGTTCCGACACCAGGATAGAATGAGGATCGGAGTGTCACGTTCCGACACCAGGATAGTATATGGATCGGGTGCCACGTTCCGGTACCACGATAGAATGAGGATCGGAGTGTCACGTTCCGACACCAGGATAGTATATGGATCGGGTGCCACGTTCCGGTACCAGGATAGTATATGAGGATCGGAGTGTCACGTTCCGACACCAGGATAGTAGATGGAGCGGAGTGTCACGTACCGACACGAGGGGAATAAAGATAATGAATCTTGAAATATGTTAATGAATTCAATCTAATGAATCTAATTCCCAAATGAGTATGATATTGAGTCTTGAGTCCTCATGGATGAACTTGTTAGTACTTATTGATGATGTTAGTACTTGTTGTTGCTACATGTTGAGTATTATAGTTGATTTATGATATTAACTGATATATACTATTTTCTATTTTGAGTTGGCCGATGATACTTACTCAGTACTTGTGGTTGTACTGACCCCCTACTTTTATGTTTTCTTCTTTGTTATTTGTGGAATGCAGCAAACGTTCCGTCAACTTCAACACAACAGTAGATCTAGCCAGTCTTCACTACTTTCGGAAATTCAGGGTGAGCTAATGCGTCTAGCTTGGACTGGGTCTTCTTCTTCAAGTCTTGATGCCTTGAACTTCCGGCATGGACTAGCTTTCTATTTGTTTTGTTTTCTTAGATACTCTTAGTTTAGTAATTTGAGGATACATGTTCTTGTGATGATGACTTCCAGATTTTGGGGATAATAATAATAGTTTTGAATTGTTTTTATTAATGAGTTTAAGTCTTCCGCATTATTTTCTGTTGATATACATTGAAATGTTATGGTTTAGATTGGTTGGTTCGCTCACATAGGAGGGTAAATGTGGGTGCCAGTCGCGTCCCCGATTTGGGTCGTGACAAACTTGGTATCAGAGCATTAGGTTCATTTGTCTCATCACACAAGAACGAGTCTAGTAGAGTCTTAAGGAACGGTAGGGGGATGCCTTTACTTTTCCTTGAGAGGCTATAAGACTTTAGGAAAATTCCATTCTTTCATTCTTTCTTTCGTGCTACTACTTGAGTCCAATTGGTATCTAGGTGATACAAATTGGTATCCGACCATCTTCACTCTATTTCGCAGATGGTTAGAACTAGAGCAACGACCGCACCAGCAGCAACAACGGCAAGACAAGAAACATCTGAGCCAGCCACTGGGGCTGTGGCTCGAGGAAGAACAGTGGCAAGAGGCCGTGGTAGAGGCCGTGGGAGGACGTCCTGTAGAGGAAGAGGACGAGCACCTAGTCCATCTGATGCTAGGGCGGTGACTCCTCCACCGACTGAGGAGGTAGTAAGAGAGGGTGAGGAAGGCGAAACTGAACAAGAGCAAAATGAGGAATTGCCACCCCAACCTACCCAGAGATGATCAATCAGGTTCTTGCCTATCTTAGAGGCTATCTGATCACGTTCAGGTACCTCCAGTGGTTTCTGCACCAACACCTCCAGTTTCAGAGGTACGACATGCGGCTACTATGGCTCCCCGCATGGATGCCTCATTGGAGATAGGCACATTTCCACGTCTGACTACTGGACCGATAATGACAAACGATCAGCACAAACTTTTCAGTAAGTTCTTGAAATTGAAACCTCCAGTCTTCAAGGGTGCAGAATCTGAAGATGCTTATGATTTTCAGGTTGATTGTCATGAGCTACTACACAAGATGGGGATAGTAGAACGGTTTGGCATTGAGTTCGTAAGCTATCAGTTTCAAGGGAACGCCAAAATGTGGTGGCGATCACATGTCGAGTGTCAACTGACAGAGGCCACACCTATGACTTGGGCATCCTTCTCTACCCTGTTTATGGAGAAGTATATCCCATGGACCTTGAGAGACAGAAAAAGGGATGAGTTCTTGAGTCTAGAGCAAGGTAGAATGACGGTTAATGCATACGAGGCTAAATTTTTCGCACTATCCAGATATGCCACCCAACTTTGTTTCAGTCTACAAGAAGGGATTCGCCGTTTCGTGAAGGGGTTGAGGTTAGAGTTGCGGATTTCAGCCTTACAGGTAGCGGCTACGGCAACATCCTTCCAAGAGGTGGTAGACTTTGTGATATAAGTGGAAGGAGTGAAGCCAGATGACTTCACCACGACATCGACATCAAAAAGGTTTCGAAGGGGAGGTGAGTTTAATGGTTCTTACTCTAGAGGACAGAGCTCCGGAGGTTACTCAAGTCGACCAATTCAGTCTTCACTACAGACTGTAGTTGGGGGTCCACCTCAGAACGGTCAACACTACTCCGAGAGACCTATGCATGAACCCCGAGAGTGCTATGGATGTGGGGAGATCGGACATATTAAGAGATATTGTCCAAAACAGAGTTATCGACCCCCAATAGCTAGAGGTAGAGGTGGTTATGGAAGAGGCCGTCATTCTGGAGGACGCGGCGGTCGAGGTAATGGTGGTCATCAAAACGGCCGAGGTGATGGGCAAATTGGAGCCACTACGACACAACATGGTAGGGGCAACGGACAGACTGGTGACAGGGCCCATTGTTACGCTTTCCCTGGGAGATCTGAAGCGGAGGCGTCTGATGCTGTTATCACAGGTAATCTTTTGGTTTGTGATTGCATGGCATCTGTATTATTTGACCCTGGCTCCACGTTTTCATATGTATCTTCATCATTTGCTAATGGTCTAAATTTACATTGTGAATTACTTGACACGCCTATTCGTGTTTCTACTCCGGTGGGTGAGTCTGTGGTAGTTAAAAAGGTATATAGGTCTTTTTTGGTGAACTTTGTGGGGAGCAACACTTATGTAGATTTGGTTATCTTAGAAATGGTTGATTTTGATGTAATCCTGGGTATGACTTGGCTTTCTCCGCAATTTGTGATCTTGGATTGTAATGCTAAAACGGTGACATTAGCCAAGCCTGGGACAGATCCGTTAGTGTGGGAGGGTGACTACACTTCCAATCCGGTGCGTATCATATCCTTTCTTCGTGCTAAGAAAATGGTTAGTAAAGGGTGTTTAGCTTTCTTGGCACATCTCAAGGATGACACTACCCAAGTACCTTCAATTGAGTCGGTTTCGGTAGTCCGTGAGTTTTTGGATGTGTTCCCTGCAGATCTTCCTGGTATGCCACCAGATAGGGATATTGACTTCTGTATCGATCTTGAACCGGGCACTCGCCCCATTTCTATACCCCCTTATAGAATGGCTCCCGCGGAGTAAAGAGAGTTAAAGGCACAACTTCAAGAGTTGTTGAGCAAAGGCTTCATTGGACCAAGTGCATCTCCTTGGGGTGCTCCGGTTTTGTTTGTGAAGAAGAAGGATGGGAGTTTTCGGATGTGCATAGACTATAGACAACTGAACAAGGTAACTATCAAGAATAAGTATCCTCTTCCTCGCATTGATGACTTGTTCGATCAGTTACAAGGTGCTTGTGTATTCTCTAAAATTTACTTGAGATCCGGTTATCATCAATTGAAAATACGGGCAACGGATGTGCCAAAGACTGCTTTTCGGATTAGGTATGGGCATTATGAATTTGTAGTGATGTCCTTTGGTCTTACAAATGCCCTTGCTGCTTTCATGAGCTTGATGAATGGGATATTTTAGCCGTATTTGGATCTCTTTGTGATCGTATTTATAGATGATATACTGGTATATTCTAAAAGTAAGGAGGAACATGAGGAGCATTTGAGAATTGTATTGGAAATGTTGAGGGAGAAAAAGCTTTATGCCAAGTTCTCTAAGTGTGAGTTTTGGCTAGATGCAGTGTCCTTCTTGGGGCATGTGGTTTCTAAGGAAGGAGTGATGGTAGATCCTTCTAAGATTGAGACAGTGAAGAATTGGGTAAGACCCACTAATGTGTCAGAAATACTGAGTTTTGTTGGGTTAGCTAGCTACTACCGCCGATTTGTCAAGGGATTCTCTTATATTGCTTCCCAACTGACGAACTTGACTAAGAAAAACGTTCTATTTGTATGGTCGGATGAGTGTGAGGAAAGCTTTCAGAAACTCAAGACTCTGTTGACTACCGCTCCAATCCTTACCTTGCCAGTGGAAGGTAAGAATTTCATTGTCTATTGTGATGCATCCTATTCGGGTTTGGGTGCAGTGCTAATGCAAGAAAAGAATGTGATTGCTTATGCTTCAAGACAATTAAAAGTGCATGAACGTAACTATCCAACTCATGACTTGGAATTGGCCGCGGTAGTGTTTGCACTAAAGCAATGGAGGCACTACTTATATGGGGTTAAGTGTGAAGTCTATACTGATCATCATAGTCTACAGTATGTCTTTACTTAGAAAGATTTGAACTTGAGACAAAGGAGATGGATGGAACTACTGAAGGACTACGACATCACTATTTTGTATCATCCGGGGAAGGCGAATGTTGTGGCAGATGCTTTGAGTAGAAAGGCGGGAAGCATGGGAAGTCTAGCTCATTTGCAAGCTTCTAGACGCCCATTGGCTAGAGAGGTGCAGATTCTGGCTAATGACCTTATGAGGTTAGAAATAAATGAGAAGGGAGGATTGTTAGCTTGTAGAGAGGCGAGATCTTCTTTTCTTGACAAGATCAAGGGAAAACAGTTTGATGATGAGAAATTGATCCGGATTCGAGATAAAGTGTTGCAAGGAGAGGCTAAAAAAGCAACAATCGACGAGGAAGGTGTTTTGAGGATTAAGGGAAGGGTATGTGTACCCCGCATCGATGATTTGATTAATACTATTCTGACAGAGGCTCATAGTTCAAGGTATTCTATACATCCGGGTGCAACCAAGATGTATCGCGACCTAAAGCAACACTTTTGGTGGAGTAGAATGAAGCGCGATATTGTTGACTTTATTGACAAATGTCCAAACTGTCAACAACTAAAGTACGAACACCAGAGGCCCGGAGGAATGCTTCAGAGAATGTCCATTCCTGAATGGAAGTGGGAGAGAATCGCGATGGACATTGTGGTTGGTCTTCAAAAGACAATGGGTAAGTATGACTCCATTTGAGTGATTGTTCTGCTCATTTCATCCCGGTCAAGGTGACTTACAATGCAGAGAAGTTAGCAAAAATCTACATCTCAGAAATCGTTCGACTGCATGGAGTTCCACTCTCCATTATATCAGATAGAGGTACGCAGTTTACTTCTAAGTTTCGGAAAACATTGCATGCTGAATTGGGTACTAGGTTAGACCTTAGTACTGCGTTCCACCCTCAGACTGATGGTCAGTCTGAGCGAACGATTCAAGTGTTGGAGGATATGCTTCGTGCATGCGTGATAGAATTTGGTGGCCATTGGGATAGCTTCTTACCTTTGGCAGAGTTTTCATACAATAATAGCTATCACTCCAGTATTGATATGGCCCCATTTGAAGCATTGTATGGGAGGAGGTGTAGATATCCCATTGGGTGGTTTGATGCATTTGAGGTTAGACCTTGGGGTACTGACCTCTTGAGGGATTCGTTAGATAAGGTGAAGGGCATTCAAGAAAAGCTTCTAGTGGCGCAAAGTAGACAAAATGAGTATGCAGACCGAAAGGTTAGAGACTTGGAGTTCATGGAGGGTGAACAAGTCTTGTTGAAGGTTTCACCCATGAAAGGGGTGATGCGGTTTGGCAAAAGAGGTAAGCTAAGTCCAAGGTATATTGGACCATTTGAGGTACTAAAGCGAGTAGGGGAGGTGGCTTATGAATTAGCCTTACCTCCAGGGATGTCCGGAGTGCATCCAGTGTTTCATGTGTCCATGTTGAAAAGATACCATGGAGATGGAAACTACATTATCCGTTGGGATTCAGTTTTGCTTGATGAGAATTTGACTTATGAGGAGGAACCGGTTGCTATATTAGATAGAGAAGTTCGCAAGTTGAGGTCGAGAGAGATTGCATCCATCAAAGTTCAATGGAAGAATCGACCGGTTGAAGAGGCTACTTGGGAGAAGGAGGCAGATATGCAAGAAAAATACCCACATCTGTTTACAGATTCAGGTACTCCTTTTCGCCATTGTTTTTCTTCTTTTGATCGTTCGGGGACGAACGATGGGTAAATTGGTATCTATTGTAACGACCTGTTTAGTCGTTTTGAGCAGCAGATTTTATTTCTGGAAAAACTGGCTGAAACTACGGACCCCACGACGGACCGTCACATGCACGACGGGCCGTCGCAGGGTCTCATTTCAATATACTTAGGAATTCTGAAATTGGGTGCTGAAAATCGACTCTCTGAACTTCGTAACGGACTTGCAGGACGGACCGTCACAGGTGTGACGGACCGTCACAGAATCCTTAGCGAAAAATGGAATTTTGGTCCTTGTGACGACCTTGGTGACGGACCGTCGCAGGCACGACGGCCCGTCACAGGTTGCGCAAATCCCAGGCAGAATCAGATTTCTTCACACGTTTTAAGGGACGTTTTGGACTATTCTTTCCTTAATTATAGATTTCGTGGGTTTACATTAATAACTCAAATTCTTGAGGGATAAAAGAGGTAACTTTGGGTTAATTAGTGGGGTATTATTGTCATCTTTTACACTTAATTATATGTTAATTAGGGTAAAATAAAGAGGGTTGGAATAAGAAAAATTAGAAAGAACAAGAGAGAGAGGGAATTGAACGAGAAGGAGAGAAAACGAAGAGGATAGCAAAGCTTTGGGGAAAATTCTTGCTTGATCAATTCTTCGGTGGAGGTAGGTTATGGTTTTTATGCTATCTTATAGTAAACTCTTAATAGCGAATGATATGTGTTAGTAGTATTGTAAACCCTTCTATATGCTTAATTGTATGCTTGCATGAATATGAATATGAAATTGTGAATAAATAAGCATGATGAAGCTATTTGAATCCTAAATCTCGAAAGAAACCCTAATGTACTTTGTTAATGATGATGCCTTGGTATAAAAGAAGGCTTGATGAACGAATGTGGTGAGATTAGGGGATCGGGTGCCACGTTCCGGTACCAGGATAGAGATAGAGGATCGGGTGCCACGTTCCGGTACCAGGATAGAATGAGGATCGGAGTGTCACGTTCCGACACCAGGATAGAATGAGGATCGATGTGTCACGTTCCGACACCAGGATAGTATATGGATCGGGTGCCACGTTCCGGTAATAGGATAGAATGAGGATCAGAGTGTCACGTTCCGACACCAGGATAGTATATGGATCGGGTGCCACGTTTCGGTACCAGGATAGTATATGAGGATCGGAGTGTCACGTTCCGACACCAAGATAGTAGATGGAGCGGAGTGTCACGTACCGACACGAGGGGAATAAAGATAATGAATCTTGAAATATGTTAATGAATTCAATCTAATGAATCTAATTCCCAAATGAGTATGATATTGAGGCTTGAGTCCTCATGGATGAACTTGTTAGTACTTATTAATGATTTTAGTACTTGTTGTTGCTACATGTTGAGTATTATAGTTGATTTATGATATTAACTTATATATACTGTTTTGTATTTTGAGTTGGCCGATGATACTTACTCAGTACTTGTGGTTGTACTGACCCCCTACGTTTATGTTTTCTTCTTTGTTATTTGTGGAATGCAGCAAACGTTCCGTCAACTTCAACTCAACAGTAGATCTAGCCAGTCTTCACTACTTTCGGAAATTCAGGGTGAGCTAATGCGTCTAGCTTGGACTGGGTCTTCTTCTTCAAGTCTTGATGCCTTGAACTTCCGGCATGGACTAGCTTTCTATTTGTTTTGTTTTCTTAGATACTCTTAGTTTAGTAATTTGAGGATAGATGTTCTTGTGATGATGACTTCTAGATTTTGGGGATAATAATAATAGTTTTGAATTGTTTTTATTAATGAGTTTAAGTCTTCCGCATTATTTTCTGTTGATATACATTGAAATGTTAAGGTTTAGATTGGTTGGTTCGCTCACATAGGAGGGTAAATGTGGGTGCCAGTCGCGTCCCCGATTTGGGTCGTGACAATAAGTTGGTGATACCCTGACCTCAAGTCTATCTTTGAAAAGTAGCTCGCCCCTTGGAGTTGATCAAACAAGTCATCAATCTGAGGTAGAGGGTACTTATTCTTAATTATGACCTTATTGAGTTGGGGGTAATCAATACACATTCTCAAGGACCCATCTTTTTTCTTCACAAACAAAACCGGACCACCCCATGAAGAAATACTAGGACTTAAGAAATTGATATGGGATCTGTATCCGGTAGCAAATCAATGCCAAAGTCAATCTCCCAATCAAGAGGAATACAAGGAAGGTCATTATGAAAGACCTTCAGAAACTCACTCATTACGGGTACTGACTCAATGGGATGAACTTTGGAGCCTAGATCTTTTATTCTTATTATATGATATCGACAACCTTTTGAGATCATTTTTCATGCTTTTAGACATGAAATAATATGATCTCAAGGAATATAATTTCCCCCCTTCCACTCAACAACAGGTTCATTTTGGAAGATAAACCTCACCACTAGTTTCCTATAATCAGGATACACATGGATGCAACCAATTCATACACAATATAACATCAAAGTCAAGCATATCGAGTTCTACTAGATGAACATACGAAACTCTATTAGGCAACATTGTTTGACAATTTCTATACATCCTTTTTGCAAAAACCGACTCTCCCACCGGATTAGACAATACAAAAGGTTGATGAATATTAGGTAAAATGTCAAATTTTGAGCTACTAGTTGTGTAACAAATGAAGTCGCACCAGGATCAAGTAAGGCATATACATCAATAGAGAATACTTTTAACATGCCGGTCACCACGTCAGTAGAAGTCTCTTGCTCACCCCTAGAGCGAAGAGAATAGAAGATGTTTTTATTTGGAGAATCACTAGAACCACTTGCTTGAGCATGACATTACCCTTGTCTTGACTCTTCAATTGTGGACAATTTCTCATCTTGTGACCACTATTGCCACAAATAAAGAAATTATTTGTCCCCTTAAGGCAATCACTATAATGCTTTTTACCTCACTTTTCACAAGTTTGCTTTTCATTTGGTTAATTACTACCTTTTCCCTTTTTGAATTTTGGGTTAGACACCCTATCACCACTAGATTTTTGGAATTTTGAAGGGACATTATTAGAAACCCTCCTCTTAAATTTAGGCTTGTCCTGTATTTCAAACCTTTTCTTTTAAGAACCTGCATCATATGATACTTGCTCTCTTAGCATCTCTACTCTTTCGCTTAGCACTTGCCTCTTCAACCCTTCTTTCATGCACCATAAGACAGGCAATGTTCATATTGTCATGTAACATGGACAAATGGGGCTCCTCCTACAAGTCCTCAGACACTCCCATCATAAAATAACTGATTTGGTCTCTAGGTTCGGAGACCAAGGAAGGAGCATGTTTTGAAAACATAATAAATTCCAAAGATTACTCATGGACACTCCTTCATCTTTGGCGAAGATTGATGAACTCAACACTTTTTCCTCTCTCATCTCTTTAGGAAAGAACTCATCTAGACAAGAAGGCTTAATGATCTCCAAAGTCACTATACCACCCCTCAATGGCCTGTTATCCCTCCAATGCATATACCAAGCTTGCGCCGCATCCTTGAGTTGATATGTGGCAAACTTGAATTCTTAGGGGGTCTTCATCAACCTTAGACCCATAGAAAGTAGGAGGATTTAGTCGAGTGAAGTCCCCTATATGGGAAACTACGTGATGATGATTATGGGGCACAACCTCCCGGTTTGCTTGATCCATCATAGCTTGGGCTTGGACGGTGGAGGCTTGATTTGAGGAGGGAAGACCTTATATCTCCATCCGTCAAGGGTGGGAATAACCGGATCTTTGTCAACATTATCCTCTAATTCAAGTGGAGGAACTTGCTCACCACGGGGAGGAGCTTTGGCATGGGTAATTTCCACTTCATGTTTTCGAGCCGCATTCCTTACAGTATTCATGCTTACTATAAGCACAAAAATAGGAATAGATGCAAAATCACACCATAAGTGTACTCTATCAGCATGATATAAGATTTCAAAGAAAGAGAGTGATTCTTAAGCCTCATATAGGTTCCTACTCATAAGTGTGGCGCAATTCATAATTATGAATACAAACCTACATGTACATGGTAGAGAGAGAGCTATAACTCAACGATATTTAACCTCATGCCCTGATACAAAGTTTGTCACATCTGGTTTTACCATGTCGAAGTAATCGTTGTCGGCGCCCTTTACGAGGACTAACACTAGCATCATAGTCTCATGTCATTACATTCATACGTTGAAAAATACAAAAAAATTTAAAACGTTCCTTATAACTACTAGGAGGTTTACATAGAACTCTACATACACATAATATATAGTCATATCGAGTATACAAAGACCCTTTGTAAAGGATGGTTACATAGTCTTCAACTTTTATCGCACATTAATATATATAAAATATGAAAATAGTCTCAACGATTGTCTCATCTCATATTATCTAAAGAATTATCACAATATGGGCGTAGCCATTACATCTGTTTAACAAGACCACATATAGGTCATACAAACGCATAGTACTCAATTGAAAAGGAAATAAATGATAGAGTCTTTAAACTCGTAACATAGTCGTAAACTAGATGATTGCATTCCTATTAAAAGTTGATGACCTAACTTACTTGGATGAAAGGAAGAATCCAAGCCTTCCACAATGTCTGCTTCGAAACTCTTCAACTACCGAAACCTATAATGTTTGGGAAAAGGGGAAGAAAATGGGTTTAGTACTCCACATGTACTGAGTATGACACCTTATGAACATATACAAGCAAAATGCTAAAAAGGGACTTTTAGTCAAAACGTGTCATTTTATCTCTTCAGGAACCTAATTCAAAGACAAGCAAGTCATATCGATCAACCAAACATGCTTACTAATTCAACAAGTAATTTTTATTCCAACATACTTGAAACCATGATTTCCTACAACTCCATCATCAAGGAATAACATCACAAGAACAAATAATATTCAATTATATCATAATAAACAAGAAAACTGCTCATGAATCCTTATCAAGTCAACAAGTGCAATGACCAAGCAAAGCCCCATAACCTTACTCAATCAAGTATCCTTAAAACGAAATCATGACCAATAACCAACTATACATAACATAACATTTAGGTTTACATTTCTTAATGTATTAACATTATATCGAAGTCATACTCAGATGTGAACTAATCAACATATAGTAACAAAAATGTGTCATAGTCATCATATATACATCATATTATATCTTGACATTCACATATATAAGAACCTCGACCTAAGACTCCCCTCAAGGCTAGCTAGTTCAATGTTTATGTAGAGTCCCATACCTCTACCTACACTAATCTAGATCTCTTAGGTTATCTAAGTTATAGTTCAAGTACATTAATTAATTTTATATTTTGTGAATATGTTGCCTTAACGGACATAGACCACATGATCTAATGTGGAATCCGGTGCCATAAAACTCTATAGTGAAAGAAGGCAGACTACTTTTCAAGGTAGTACAAAAACATGATACATGACAACTACGCGGATCCATTAGCTAGTATTCCTATGGGGGGACATAGTTAATGAACTTGGTGATAAAGTTGGTAACCTTTTTATGAGCCATGAATGATAGTCTCTAATCTCATGAGTAATGTAGTGTTCCTACATTCCCTATGTGGGAATCGACACTGCTCAATCTAGTTCACTCGGTTTTAACCTAGAATCTCTTTTTGAAATGTCTTTGAACCTTTAAATATAAATCATAGATTAGATTAGGTCATAGGGTCTACCTCTTGTATAATCATGATCATCAGTATCTCAATAAGAATTGTATGAGCATAAGTCCTTTCATCACAATTCATATAAATGAAATTAACACATTATAATTTCATAGCATATCAAGGTACAATGATAGTTTTCACCATCTATATGTTACATACATGTTAATCAACCTCACAACATAGTTAACACATTTCAATTAAACATCATATCACCCTATAATCCTAGTATAAATCATACTCCAACGGAACATCATGACTAAACCACTATTAATCACAATTGGAATTAAAGATAGAGATTCTAAGACATACAAAGTCTTACTCATAATCTTTCATTAATTTATTACCATCAACCCATAACTCAACCCAATTTGGGTAGTAACATCATCACACAAAGATAACCAATAAGATATTAAGGCCAATTGCATCTCTATGACACAATTCAACAATAGATCATAACTTAAAACAAGATACATAGGCTAATTTCACAATACAATTTATGACCTAAATCCCATCTCAAGAACTAGTATGATAGGCCTATAATTCATCTTAATTTAGGTATAATAACACCATTGGATAGTAGTCTAATATAATATAGATCAATATCACAAGCTAGGGTTAGGGATGGAGTATCATATTCTTCAATTGAGACAAAACCACTAACAATTACAAAAAGAAAGTTGAGTTACATGTTTATATACTCAATAAAACCTAAAGAAATCATTGACAACTGAATTCGAACATCAATTTCATTATTTAATGAAACCCGTAAGAAAACTCAAATGTTGAAATCAATTCTAAAGGAACCCTTTGAGAAAAGAGTCTCAAAGGTGAATTAGACGTCATACCTTAACGTTTGAAAGTTACTTGATTGTCAATTCGTCCCTTTACATCACCCAAACCCTTATCCTTGCTAGTCTTCAGTGATGATTTCAAATAAAGAGAGAAAGAAAAGAGATGGAATAGAGTTTATTGGTGGGTTGTGTTTAAATTAATGAGGGTTGGGATTATTTATATTGGGAATTAATAATCTTAATTACATTCCATTAAACCCCTAATTAATCATTTAAAACCCTAACTTATTAAATGAAACTAACTTAAAGTGTGCAGGAAATTTCACCCTCACACAGAAGACCACCAATGACGGGCCATCTGTGAGTGGAAGGACAACCCTCCCCCCTCTCACACATCATCGTCTCAATCTGAGACTGTGCACGTGAGGGGCTTCCTGTAGTGAGGGAATACGGAGGAATCGAAGCCGTGTCAGTCCATACATAGATGTTTGTTGCCCCATCGATGCGTACTGCACATTAAGTTGCTTCAACTTGAACGGTCCTCCTCAAAGGCCCTTGATTTATCCTTGGGGAGTCGTACACGGACGTTTCAACCATGAAACAACTGAAACACCTATTATCTACCCTTCCACGAATTTTTTTACATTTTAGGCTCCTAAAAGTTAGTCAAATAGGATATGGATCGCTAATATCCCTTTGAACCAACATCCCGAACTTCATGGACTTTCTTGGACGTTTTTGTTCTTAAGCATCTAAATGACATATATTAAATAAAATGGACTTAAAAAGTACTTATGATTTACATTACGTCTTGGATTTTCAAGGTCGAACATATAGGGTAATCGACATTTATCAAAAAGAATCACTTATTTATAATTCATCAATAATATCCAAGTAATATAGTAGACAAAACCTCCCCTAGAGAATTGAATTCTGCATTCATGCTTTATAGACGCAAGGTTACAATAATCTCATTATTAACTAGGCTAGGCATGTTCAAGCCTTTGAACATTTATCCACAAGGATTATTCATTATCAACCAACGTAAATAACAATAGATATAACAACATTAATATAATAGAATCACAATTCAGTCGATCACAAGCCAATATCACAAAGCCCTTGCAAGGACTAAATAAATTTAGGGAAGGAAAATGGGTTCATCATGAAACCGATTTAAATCACAGCCAAACCAATAAATTAACATCAATTAATCATGATTTAAACATTGGAAACGTTTTTAGAAAGAACCCATGCATAGATTGAAGAAGGAGGACTTTGAGCACGAAACTTCATTTTAAATAATTGATAAGAACTCTCCAAGTTAAAGGTTACTTAGAGATGAAGGATCGCCATACCTTTATATACTTTATGACCTCTAAAAATGGTGAATAAACCATAGTAATACATGTTCCAATGTTTTCTTGAGCTTCAACAACAATAAAGGTTTCTAGAGAGAATATTTTTTGAGGGAAATGTTTATTTCTTGTAGAGGGGATCGAGAATGGGTTGTACATGTGTTTAATTGATTATATGTTCCCAAATATAGGTAAATTAATCAATTAGAGTAAGGTTAGCATGTGGGGTAAATTTCCCATTCACCCCTTAAAATAAAATAGTCGTAAGGTTGTGTTGCAGCCCCCCATCGACGTATTACAATCGACTGGCCTTACTTTGGCTTCCGTCGATTGGACCTTGGCATTTTTATGGGTTGAGAAAATCCCAGTATAGTTTTCCATCGACGAGACCTCACCAACAGGACGTTGGTCAACCAACTCGCCATCGTTAGGCTCGTCCATTGACACTGCCAAGGCAGTGTCTCGACCAGAATTGTGTCCTTGTGAGACTTTTTTGCAGGGCCTTTTGAAACTTGTACCCGAAAGTTTCCAAGGTTAATAAAACCCGTAATAAGTTGTATACTTCCCAAATAAGTTTCACCAAAAACAAATACACATAACACGTCCAAACAGGCTAGGCCCCATCAAGACACATATTGAGCGTCTTAAGAGCTAACTTTTGAACGTCTTGGACGTTCTTGGATGTTAGACCTCCAAACATCACAACACTGCATATAAAGTAGCATCATTATAACTTATTTTTATCACATCATAATCTCAATACATATGATATATAAACACGTGTAGACACATGAGGTACATAGGTGACTATTTGTTGAATGTCTTGGTTGTCCCTTGACGTTTGACTTTCAAATAACCTCAAACTTTACAACCTGCCTATAAAACACATTATAATTCATTTGAAGACCTTAGAAACTTAATAAAAAAAGTGAAGTCTCTAGACACCCTAACATATATAAGGGTCTTTACACCCTTGGGTAGTCGTACTCTGGCATTTTAAATGTAAATATATATAACTTATTATTTAAGGACCTTTTACATCAGTTTCACCAAAAACTATTACACGCAACACCTTCGAGCATGCTAGGAATAGTCAAGACACCCACATGCATGTCTAAAGGGCTAACTTTCTAACGTTCTGGATGTTTCTTTGACTTTTGACCTCTAAAGTTCATGAAACACAACATACTAACTATAAACATCATTATTACTGATATATGGACCTTATAAGCTCATGACACACACATAAGCACATAAAAACACATAAGGTCCAGGTAACTAGTTTTCAAATGTCTTGGTTGACGTTTGACTTTAAAATGACTTCAAATCACCTATGCCTTCTTTAAAACACTTAATTTACATGTAAAAAATCTTATAGGCACAAGTGAGTCTCTATATACCCTATATCATTTTGGGGGTCTTAAAATATCCCCACCTGTTACCATTTGTGCTCGAATTTCACTTAGAACACTTAAATCATAACAAGAACTTAAATGAATCATAAATAAGCTCACAGTATTAATAATATCATCACGTAGAAGCTAATGCACCAAACATGCAAGGAACACAACTTCAAAACATTATCACTGAATGCACCATAAGCAACAAAACACCTTTATTCACTCACTCTTTAATGCATCAAACACATTGGCATTTTTTATGTTCATAGGAGCAACATCCTTCTCCTAATTGTAACATGGTAACTACACTTCATTTTATCAAGAACTCATCTTGTAACCATCTTTAAATCACACTTAGGTAGATTCATTAACACTCAAGAAACAATTAGAATCATACTTCAATGCAGATAGACTTGAGTAAGATAGGTGTACAATGGATTCTTATTAGTTAGTCATAATTCAATAGGACCATACTCAACCATTCCATGCTTAGTTATGCTTTAGGGAAGAATGTTTCAACACACTTACATGTCTCATGATATCATACCAAAGAAAATGCAAAAAGGTCAACTTTACTGTCACATGAGAATTTCTCAACTTTTAACCCAACTCATGCTCAAAATTTTATTACTAACGAAGCCAAAATGGTAAATTTACAGCCCCCACTTCACAACAATAGGAAGTCATTTCACATAATTTTAATGCATTATTTAGGGATAGTCATAAAATTTCTAGGCACACACAAGGACAATAGCTAAACATACCCGTCGCTTTTCAAATTTTAACCTACAATCATGCTTCAAAAATAATATAAGTCACATAGTTTTCAAGAGACTCATCATTTTTCATTTTAAAGAAGCTCAAATTTTTTATTAATGGCTTAAAAACCAGACATTATATGTAAATTCAAACATGCTTCTAAGATTATCTCTAGAAGTTAAATGCACAACTAGTATCTCAAGATGCACTGTCAACATGAGAAAACCATGGATTCGATAAGAATTTCTTTTCAAGTATTTTAAAATCTTCAAAATTCTCTCAAGATAGTGTCAATCAAGACATAGCAAACATACAGATTTAATTCAATTCATACTTTAGACAAGACTCCTATCAATAAAAAGCTTATTAAGAATTCATTAGTTTCAAGATCAAGTAAGAAAAGGAGAACAAGGTAAAAATATCGCCGACCTTACTACACACATAACCATCCCCCACTCACGGTAAACTCAATTAAGAGCAACCTAACCCAACCTCAAGATGATCTCAACTTACCAACCGTAAATTTTATCACTTAAAAGTGATTATCATTTTAGAAGGAATTAAAGTAAGTCAACCAAGTCATTCTAAACCTTATCATCATTGCAAATTATCACCAAAATTTCAAGTTAAGTCATACTCTTCAATCACATTGTGTTTTTATACAATACAATAAACTACAACATTAGGGGAAAAAACAAAGAGACTTAACCATAACGACTCTTTCTTTTCATTCAACGCTAGAGTAAGGTAACTTGTAGGTCAATCAAAACCACAACATCACCCTGCCAAGATAAGCATACTACTTTTACACATAGGATCAAGTTCATACAAAGGACTACAATCAATATTAGGCAACTAATTAGGACAACATATATACAATGAGTAGCCGTGAACACTTTTAAACAAATATAATGAAAGGCAACATTTGAAAAAATTTATATATATAATTAGGGCACCATGCTTCCATATGTAGTTACTATAATTTCAAACTCATATCCTAATATTAGGATACCATTATGCAAATCCATATAGTATCATGTCAATCCAAAAGAAGACTCATTTTAACTATAGTTACGTCTAGCATACTTTAAATATATCATGACACACATTTCTCAACGTAACATTCTATTTCACATAAGTCTCATATAAATATACAAAGCAGATCATATGTTCAAAGTATACAAAAATTATCCTTCACACATACTGATAATACTAGAAAACCAACATACGGATAAAAACTCACTTTTTCTCCCCCAAACATAGAGAAACCATCTTATCCAAGCAATCACATCTAAAAGACCATCGACAAGAAAACACAAGAGGGATATTTTATAGAGTGACGTTTTTATGGAACGACAGGAGAATGATGAAGTAGGGAAAATCAATTGTCCTATAGCCTCTCACTCATAGATTTGTCGAAACTCACTACGCTGATCAAGACTCTACTAAATGCGGCAATATGAAACTTTTGGAAACTAACACGACTTTCATAAACCTCATGCTTTGATACCACATTTTTCACGAACGGGGAGTACCCCCTAGAAGAAACATGATGTACCTAACATCTCGGAGGTCTTATACAAGCCTTTAGAAATCATTCATCTTATTGTCATAGGTAAATTAACGGAAAATTTATTAGCACATAGTATGCTAAAAACTTCACTTCATATATATAAAGTATCATAAATTCATATTTAGACTCTAGTGAATTTTTGCCATCCTAGACTCAACATCATAAGAGTACTTTAGAGACACGACCCTTACAACATAATACACAAGTACAATAATACTACACTTTATAGTAAACCATAATGTAGGAGATCCTTGTACTTAAGGATTTCCTTTAGTTAAGATTGGGAATCACATGTCAAGCCCCTCACCATTAAAAACATTTTTTAAGCATCCATAACCTAAACTTTGTGTAAAAAGTAGAGAATAATGGAGTTAGTACAAGAATGAACTAAGTATGGCAACCCGGCAAAAACATCCATTTAAAGGGATATTTTCTTGAAATCATATTTCATTCCTTTTTGAGAAAATCTTCATGAAACCTTTAGACAATAGCATTTATACAATTTAAATACTTCATAGAAGAATATTCAATGGTGTTTAATTATAAAAAGTCACACATTGAATTTTAAGCATTTTAGAGCCAAATTAATGTAAATTATATCTTCTTTACAGTGAACTATTTAATTTTACAGTGAATAATTTTCTTCTTACTTCCTTATTCAACAAAGTAACCCTCTAATGATACTTGGTGTAACGCATCACATTAAGGTCACAAGGAACTCATACATACAATCTACATAAGTCAATGCATATCGTTATCATAGCACACCAGAAGACAATTTCAAGTCAACACCATAAAGACCTTACATTGAACTCTAATCTCTTAACTCATATACTAATGTCAGTTCAAATAGAACCTTATGAGATCTTACACATAATCCTAATCTAAGTCTACTAGTTTGACGTACATTTGAAGCCCCATAACCTCACACATACTTACTAAACTTATCATGAGACACAAGCCTTAATATTCTATTCATACTTCAACATAGTAAGAGAAGAAAATTTCATTCCTGTCAACAACCTTCATTATGTAGTCATTTGGCCAACATTATCCATATACCACAAGACCACTTCATATAGGTTCATACCATGAATTTCATCACAACATGTAGACAAATAAAACAAACTCGTGCATAAGAAATATATACATAGACAGACTCATTAGAACACCTTACTAGGATTTCCGTCAAGAGACACTTGTGCATTGCTTAGGTGAAGTCTCATACACCCACCTACACTAAGAACCTACTCTTAGTTTATCCTAGTTAGAGTACTTACTTTATTTCTATTATCAGTAAACTATATCCTTAACTGACATTAAGATCATGGGTGGTAACATGGAATTGGGTGTTGTAGGGCCTTACACAAATGGAAAGAGTTCTTACTTAGTCAAGGTATAATATTAACACATTCTGGAATACTAAGTGAATTTGCTTGCTACATCCTATGTCGCAAGCACAGTTTATGGAACAAACAGATATACATGACCCTCTAAATGCTCATTGGCACTGGAGCCTCATCTCATTAGAAACCATCGCTGAATCTTCCATAAGGTAAATCAACACCTCATGTTGAACCACATGTGAATAATCCTTCAAGGGAAGTCAACACCTTATGAGAATCCAATGGTAAATCTTCCTCCAAGGGAAGACAACACCTCTCATTGTTAAGTCCACTCAGTGCTAAGATATGTTCTCTTTTATTTAAATCCTATATTAACATTTCTTATAAAATATAGACCTTAGGATATTGTCTTCTCTTATGCTTAACTCATAGGTCATAGATGATAGTTCATCAACATATATCAGGTTAGAAACCCTTTTCACATGGACATAGCATATGTAACCACCTATCTAGTTTAAGGATACTTTTGAGAACACCTTTAAAGTTCCAAAATACTTACTAGATCATCATTCATGTGTGTGTGTATACTTATATGTGAGCGAACCTTTCACATAACACATAAATGTCATTTATCAATTCATTAGTCTATATGTATAACTATATGATCAATCCATTCATATAAATACACCAAAACACTACAAACATTCATAATTCATCATATCATATACTTACTTTCATATCATATCAGTCATATTCCTAAAATGGTCATACAACAAAATCCATGTACTTAGAAGATCTACCTAGGAACTATCGTATCAAGGAACACATGTACAATGCATAGACAATGTTCCCATACCCTTGACCATACTAGTACAGCTATCAAGTCATCCTAGTGAATGGTACATCATATAACATCATAGGATAGATAAATTAACATATCACAGTTATTCAAGACTTATAACATTCTTACTGTAACATCTAGTCTTTATGAACATATCTTAGCTTTACAGCACATATAACATTATAGGACCTCATCATACGCAGCAAGTATGCATAGACTTAACATATAAATTTACATGATCATGACATTAGAAACACAACCCAGATCATAGCTAGACTATGAAACTAGGCATAGGCTTCACATAGGGTGATTCATCACCAATACACATTCATAGTATAATTGCCTTCAATGTCGTGTTCACATTACACACACACACACACACACACACACACACACAGATATATATATATATATATATATATATATATATATATATATATATATATATATATATATAAAATATATATATACACTCACATATATACATATATATATATTATCAATAAAGTAAACACCGCCACCATAAGTGGACCATACCACACAATGCCATACAAGGCCAATTCTATCTACAATAATAAAGAGAAGTAGACCGATCGAGCAATTCTTACCAATCCCTGAGCCTTTGATCATCATCGACCAATACTACTCTTTCATCAACAATTCAAACATAGGGAAGTGTCTAAATATACATTAACATAAACAAAATCATACTTAATACCAACAAGATAATGATACAAATATACGCACCAAACAATTAATTATATAAAGAGTAGAGAAATGTTGATAACTCACCAATTACCTTGCTTTGATCATCAAAAACAGTTTATCAATGATATAAATGTAGGAAGTATCTAAAGAGATTGTTACTCAAACAAAATCATGTTGCATCTAACCTAGCATTGAGATCACATCATATACATTACATTACCAATCTATATGCTAGATGAACGTAGATGAATTCATACAAATATTTCTTTTATTTGATTCCCGAGGATTCATAACGACAATTTATCAAAAATATCAACCTAAGGAAGTATCTACAATGATCTTTACATAATCTAAAATATAAAATAGTAACCATAAAGTGGAACTTATAGTGAACAAATAGAAGAACATAGTCTAGTATTGTTTAAAAAATTAAATATCGATCAACATGGATCATTCATTAAAAATTCATCCTTAATATACATTAATAAACATAAGACATAAGCAATTCAATCTAGTAGAATCACAATTACATCAATACAAATTTACGATAACAATGTTCATGCATAGGCTAAATTGAGAGTTAAGAGAACATGGGATCATAATGCAATTGGATTAAAATTCACATTAAAACCAATACATGGTCATAAATTCATTATGATAATGACATTGAAATTGTTTTGAGAAATACCCATGGCTAGATTGAAGAAGAAGAGATTTCATCATATTTTATTTTTGATATCTTTGAGATTAACTCTCAAGATTTAAGTTTAACTAGAGATGAAGGATCACCATACCTTACTGCAGAACAAAACCTCTACACTTGATAAAGAAACCATAGGAATCCACGATCCAATCTGTTCTTGACCTTCACCATCAATGGAGGTTCTAGACATAATATTTTTTATGGAAAGCCTAATCTATGTGAATTGAATTGTGAATGGGGTTTTTACGTTATTTATCGCATAAATGCACCCAAAAATCACATTTAAGGTCAGTTCAGCACGTGGGGTGAATTTCTCATACACCCCTTTGCTAAAAAGTGCGCAAGCGGCATTTTGCAGGCACCATCGACAGAAACAAATGACACCCAGTAGTTACATTGATGGACCATATTGCACACTGCCGTTTTGTCCTATGTATTGAAAACAACATTAAGTCTTCACTAGACTAGGTGTCGATTCATGCCTCACCATCGATGGGCCATTGGTGGACTGATGAGGTGTCGTTTGGCTCAGTCTATTGACACTGCCAAGGCAGTGTATAACACTTCTAAAATCCATGAGGTATTCTAGATCCTAACATAAATTTAAATAGGTAAAGACACTATTTTAAGGTCAATTACAATGAATATAAGTCATTTAGTATGTATAGAAACTAAAATAGAGAAAAAATGTCAATGACGTCCCTAAACTAGTTCAAGGGTACTAGCGTGTCTTAGCCTATTTGACTAGCTTTTAGGAGTCAGAAATAGATGATAATTTTTTGAAGGGTGTCTATCATGGGTTTAAGTTGATTCATAGTCAAGACCTTTGTGTATGACTTCAAAAGTACCAACCAAGTGACCTTGAGGAGGCCCCATGCAACTGGAGTAAAACATTGCATGGGTAGTGTGCACCCATAAGAGGCAGTAGTGTGCACCCATAAGAGGCAAACGATGGGGCGTGTTTTGATCGACTGGGAATTTATGCCATATTTCAACAAAAACTTATACAATTCATTGAAGGGGATATTTTTCACACTCTATGACGTACGTTCAGCAAGGAAGGAGGGTTGGTCCATCGATTGAACCACGAGGCATCGACGAGGTGTCATCGTTGATGGTCCAATTTTGTTGCACGTTTTTAAGTATTTCTTAACAAATTAATTAAGGGGTTTTGTTTTTATTAGGGGATGAATAGAATTCTAATTAACTTTATCAACCCCCATATAAAGACCCTAACCCCATTAGACTAATTAGAAAACTCAAAACAAAACTCTTTTCCTTCTCACTTCTTTTTTGTCTATTGGAAGTCACCATTAAAGACCAAGCTAGAGGAGGGTTTTAGGGGATTTAAACAATTATATAACAATCATTTATTCATGAAACATTGATTTATGATATCTAATTCACCTTGGGGACCTCTTTCCTCATAGGGTTCCTTCAACGTATTTCAAAAAGTTGAGTTTTCATAATTGTCTTTCTCTATGTCGAAAATTATATTATTAATTGGTTTTTTATGTTTCATATTGGATAATATGAAGATATTAATATGTGTATTATCTTAATTATGATATCTCTTGATGGTTTAGTCTAGTTTGTAGAAGATGACCCTCAACCCTTAACCCTAGGATTGATCTTGATTTGACTTAGGTGGTATTTGGTTCACTTGACTTCCTTATCGTCTGAATTACTACTAGATTGATGTTTTTACAACTAATTATGATGATTTGTAGTCATTCATGCTAGTTCTTGAGATGTTGATCTATGTTAGGAAGTATGTTGTGAATTGATCTAAGTATGTTGTCTCTAGCTTTGATTTAGTATTAAATTTTTATGTAGTGATTCTTCTAGACTTGATATCTGTTGATTATTGACTTATGATTATGTATAATGAAATTGGTTTGAATTGAGGATTTATGGTAAGACCTTTGTGAGGAATTATGAAGGAGATTTGGTAAGTCTTATGATCCCTATTCTTTACTTCAAATTATGATTAAGTGTGATTAAATCATTATGTTGTATTGGAGTATGTGTTGTATTAGGATTTGATAGGGTTTGTATGATGTTGAATTGAATTGTCTTGACTGTGGTTGTGAGGTTGGTTAGATATAAATATTATAAGGATGGTGATAACTACCAATGTTCTTTATTATGAATGAAAATGAAAATGTGCTAACCTCATTTATATGAATTTTGATGAAAGGACTACACTCATGCAGTTTCTATTGAGCTATGATGATGATGATTATACATCGGTTTGAACCTATGACCTACAATAACCTATTATTATTAGTAAAGATATTAAAGATATTTTAATAAAAAGGGACTTAGATTAGCACCAAGTGAACTTGAAAATGGGAGGACCAAACATCCATATAGGAAGATTCACCCTATTTTTCTCCATGTGGTGTTGACGTCCCAATGAGCGGTACTCATCCAATGGATTCCCAATAAAGGAGGCCCCAATTTCCAAATGGTATGTATAGATATTAAACCTATCTCTTAGTTCTTAAACTATGTGGCCCCTATAGGAAGACTACCTAGTGGTTCCACCTAGAAAGTTATGTTTATTTTTGGTTTTACTTTAGCAGGTAGACTACCTTCCATCGGTATAAGGTTTTACAACATCGTATTCTATACTTAGCTCTTCTTGTATATGTTGGTTAAATCAAGTGTTCTCTAAAATAAAATGAAGCAATGCAGACTAAAATAACAAGGATGACATGAGAAGTTTGACTTAGCCTAGGTAGGGGTATGGGACTGTACTTATGTATTGAATTATTTTTCCTTAATGGAAACTATAGAAGCATGACGTTATGGATGTATAAGCTAATGACTGCAAAAGATTATGGTACGATGACTTTACTTGTAAATGATATTATATGGTGATTGATATTCTCATGAACATGTAGTTGGTATATGCTAATAAAAGTATAATGTTGTGTATCCTTAGAGGTTATGTTATATGAAGTTTAATATTAGTAATGGTTCTTGTTTGGTTACTTGATTTAGTAAGGTTATGGGGTTTTTCTTGGTCATTGCACTTGTTATTTTGATGAGGATTCACGAGTAGTAGTCTAGCTTTATTATGATAAACTGAACCCTTATCCATGCTTGTTATGTAATTACTTGATAATAGGGTTGTATTATGTTATGGGTTAAATAATGTTGACAAACATGATACTAGCTTTTGACATGATGGTTATGTCTTGTACATTGGTATGTTTTGCTTGATTGTGCATAAGGATTTGAAAGAATAAAGTATCATGTTTTAATGAAATATCCCTTTTGCATGATTTGACCTTATATGTGCTTATGGTTTCATATTTAGTAGAAGTGGCAAACTAACCCCATTTTCTCACTTTATCCCAAACACTTTCGGTTTCGATTGTTGAGGGATCTTTTAAATGACTTTGAAGAAGGCTTGGTGTTTCTCATTCATCAAAGTAGGTAGGTCCTCACATTTCGAGGGCTATGCCAGTATTGAGGTTAGGATGTTGTTTTAGTTTTAAGACTATTCTGTTCTATATCATTTTATTTGACTACGTGTATGTAGAAATCTATGTAAACCTCCAAGTAGAAGTAATTAAAAGTTTTAAATTCTTACGTGCTTTGATCTATGAATGTAATAGGTGTAAGCTAAGAGACGAGTCATAGTCCTGAAATAGGACGACAACACCGGCTACATCTAGGGGTAAATTCAAACGTGATAAACATTGTGTTAGAGCATAAGGGTGAATACATTTGATGTTGAAGTCTCTCTCAACCACACTATATTAATACTCATAATTTTGAAGCGTGCCACACTAATGAATATAAATCTATGTGATGCTTACGAAACTCGAACATTCTTGGAAATCCAATGTTTTGCCATTAGAGTATAGTTATTGTGTGCTTTAGTAATTAATCCTTCTATTGTGATTATAGGAAATGAATACTCGAAAGTATGCGGCACGAAGGCTTGAAAAAAAGATTACCAACGCCGGAGCTCCTCCCCGTGGTGATTAATTCCCTCGTCGTGAAGAAGATGCTTATGTTCAACAAGCCCCGGTAAATCCTCCACCTTTTATGGATGATGACATAAGGGCTGCCCGCTTTCAATTAGCCCAAGCTGTCACTACTCAAGCCCAAGCTATGATGTCCCAAGCTAATCAGAAGTTTTTACCCCGTTTAAATCAAGAAGATGCTACCGTGGCTTCCTATCTAAGGGATTTCACTCAGATGAATCCTTCTACTTTCTACTGGTCCAAGGTAGAAGAAGACCCCCAATAGTTCATTGATGAAGTCTACAAGATACTTTTTGATATGCGGTTGTCAACTAGTGACAAGGCTGAGTTAGCCACTTACCTACTAAAAGATGTGGCTAAAACATGGTATGTCCAATGGAGAGACAATAAGCCTTTAAGGGATGGATCAGTGACTTCGGAGATTTTCTAGAAGGCTTTTGCTGATCAGTTCTTTCATATGGAGATGAGGGAAGATAAATTGATGTAGTTAATCAACCTTTGTGAAGGAGGTATAATTGTTATTGAATACTCCTTGAAATTACATATATATTCAAAATATGCTCCTTCTTTAGTTTTCGATCTTACAGATGGAATGAGTCGCCTTGTGATGGGGGTGTTAGATCATTTGCAAGAGTAGTGTCATTTGTATATGCTACATGTAAACATGAACATGTCTCGTCTCGTAGTGCATGATCTGAAAGTGGAGGAGGCAAGGGTTAAGACAAAGTATAAGGATTCTAAGAGGGCAAGATCTTTTGATAGTGGTTCTTGAAAGAATAGGCTTGAGATCGGAGACAAGCCTAGGTTCAATAAGAGGTTCTCTAATAAAGTTCCATACAAGTTACCTTAGGCTCGTAATGATAAGGTGAATAAACGTAGAGCCAAAATTGAAGGAGTGGAAACTCACAAAATGAGAAGCCTACATGTCCTAACTGCGGAAAGAGTCGTTTTGGTGAATGCTTGGTTAGAACGGGTAATTGTTTTAGTTGTGTCAAGAGTGGCCAGAGGTTAGGAATTTCCCTATAATGAAGGGTTAAGATAAAGGTTGTCATGATCAAGCAAGTGGTTCTAGTGATGATCCTAAGAAGAACCGCTTCAATGCAATCCACAATAAGGGTGAGCAAGAGACTTCTCCCGAGGTGGTGGCCGGTATATTGAAAGTCTTATGTATTTATGTTTATTTAAAACATGATCCCGGTCCTACCCTATCATTTGTTACTCCTGTAGTTGCTAGAATATTTGATATTTTTCCCGATATTTTGCATGAACCATTTATAGCGTCTATTCCATTGGGTGAGTCGGTTATTGCAAAAAGGCTATATAGTTATTGTCTTATAATGTTTCCCAATAAAGTTTCTTATGTTGATCTAGTAGAACTTCATATTCTTGACTTTTATATTATTTTGGGTAAGGATTGGTTGTATGCTTTCTTTTCCTCTATTGATTGTAGAACGAGGGTTGTGAAGTTTAACATTCAAAATGAACTCGTTGTAGAGTGGAAGGGGGGAAGTACTATTTCTAGAGGATGTATCATCTCTTGTCTAAGAGCATTCAAAATGATATCTAAAGGATGTTCATAAAATATTATAAGAGTCCAAGATTAGAATACAAAATTCCTCACATAGACTAGTGAGTGAATTTCCGAATGTCCTAATGATCTTCCAGGCATTCCTCCCGAATGGGAAATTGATTTTTGTATCGGCTTCTTACCGGATACAAATCCCATTTTAGTTCCTCCTTATCGGATTGTCTCTTGCCGCATTGAAAAATTTTGAGGCTGAACTCAAATATTAACTACACAAAGGCTTCGTTAAACCTAGTATTTCTCCATGGGGTGCTCTTGTTTTGTTTGTAAAGAAGAATGATGGGTCCCTAAGAATGTGCATTAATTACCGACAACTCAATAAAGTCACAATTAAGAACAAATATCCTCTTCCCAGATTGAGGACTTCTTTGATCAACTCCAAGAGTAAAGATACTTTTCTAAGATTGACATGAGATTGGGGTATTGTCCTATTAGGGTTTACCCCTAGATGTAACCAGCATCGTCACCTACTTTGAGGACTAGGACTAGCCTCTTAGCTTACATCATCAAATTCATAAGTCGGATTTAGCATAAAATTTAAACCTTTACTACTTTTATTTGGCGGTTTACATAGACCTCTACATACAAATAATATACATATCGAGTATATATAGACCGTTCGTATAGGAATGTCACATAGCCTTCTACTTTTATTGCGCATAAATATATGTATAAGATAGAACATAGTCTTATGGATTGTCTCATCTCATACCATATAAAGATCATAGCAATTTTGGCATTGCCTACATCAATGTAAAGAAGACACATATAGGCTTATACAAATTATACTCAAATGAATGTGGAATGAACATAAAAGTCTTATAAAAAAAAAGAAATTTCATAAGCAAGATATTGGCGCCGCCCTCAGAAAGTGAAGACCTACCCGCTTGGATGATAGAGAATATCCAAACCTTCTTCAAGTTATCTCGGATTAGACTTCAATGACTGGAACTTAAAATGTTTGGAAAGAGGAAGAAAATGGGGTTAATACGCCACTTGTTCTAAGTATGAGACCATATTCACATAATAGAAAAACATGCTAAAAAGAGACATTTACCCACAACATTCTATTTTTCCCTTTGAAAATATCATGCATAATCAAGCAAGCCAATCCAAGCAACAAAATAAACCTATTAACTTAAATAAGTAATCTGGACATCAACATACTTGAACCCATAATCTAGTACGATAAAGGAATAACATCACAAACATGAATAAGAGTTATTCATATCATAATAAGCAAGACAACAACTCATTAATCCGCATCAAATAAACAAGTGTGATAAAAAAGCAAAGCCCCATAACCTTGCTCAATAAAGTAGACTCAACAAGAAACCATAACTAATGTCCAACTTTAATAATATAATCCAATAACATCTTCATATGGATAAGTCATATTCATATAATATCATTTATATCGTCGCATCAACATATTATTATCATATACATCATCGTCATATATATATACATAATATCAACTTCCTAAAGCTTCCATCAAGTTCAACTAGTGCAAGGCATAAGTAGAGTTCCATACCCGTACCTAGGATAAGTTAAACCTCTTAAATCACCTTAGTTAGTTTATACTTCATTACTTTATTTTAATTTAGGGAACACTTGACTTAACCGACATCGAGCACAAGAGCTAAGTGAGGTATCTTGTGTTGTAAACCTTACAGTGAGGTAGGTGGTCTATCGGCGAAAGTAAAACAAAACATAAACATAACTTGCTAGGTGGATACACTAGCTAGTCTTCCTATGCGGGTAACATAGTTCAAGAAATAAGAGATAGTATATTCCCTCTTCATACCACTTAGTAATTGGTGCCTCCTCTCGTGGGAATCTATTGAATGAGAATTCCTCTTTGGGAAGTAAACATATCATATAGATCTATACGGTGAATCTTCCTCTATGGAAAGTCATTACCTCCCATTGTAAAGTTCACTTTGTGCTAAGCTATGTCCCTTTATTGAAACGTCATTAAGCTTTAAATTATCTATCATAACTTATTTTAGGTCATAGCGTCTACCCTTTGTATAATAATCATCATTAATATATTAATAAGAACTGCATGAGTATAGTCTTTTAATCAAAATTCATATAAGTGAGGTTAACATATTAGCATTTCATAGCATAACAAGGCACGTTGATAGTAATCACCATCCTTATATCACATACGCCAAAATCAACCTCACAACATAGAAAATACATTTCAATTCAACATCATACCACTTTATCAATCCTAATACAAGGCATAATCAAATATAACATCATGACTTAACCACAATTAATCATGATTTGAAGTAAAGATAGACATTCCAAGACTTACCATGTATCCTTCATAGTTCATCATTTAGTCCTTACCATAAACCCTCAATTCATTCCAATTTATATGTTCCACATCCTAATTCAAAAATCAACATGATAATAATACAATAAGAGTCACTACAACATAATTCAATACCAAATCGATTCTTAAAACAAGATTTTGTAGGCCAATTTCCATAACATAGATCACTTATCAAAATTTGCATGAAAGACAACAATCCATTCCAATTCGTTAATAATTGGTGTAAAACAATCATCTTATAGTGATTTAACCCATAATAAAGATAATTTAATTCATCACAACCCAAATACATCAAGATCAACCTAGGGTTAAGGGTTAAGGATCATGGTCTTCAATTTAGGTCAAATTATCACAAATTATTATAGTCATGTTCAAGTACATGGAAATATATCCATTATATTATAAGAAACCATTAATAACTCAGTTCATAACATCAAACTGGCAATTGAGTGAGACCCACTTGAAAACCTAACTTTGGAAATCCATTTTGAAGGAGCTCTTTGAGGAAATAGTCTCAAAGGTGAATTAGATCCCATAGCTTAACATTTCATGAAGATTTGACGGTGAGTTTGTACCTTTCGAGGGTACGAGCCCCGAAAACCTCCCTCTAGTTTGTCTTCAATGTTGTATTCAAGTAGAAAGAGAAAGAAGAGAGAAGAAAGATAGTTTATTTTGTGAGTTGTGTATAGATTAATTAGGGTTAGGGTGTTTATATGGCGGTTAAATTATTGATTTATTTTTCCTTTTATCCCTAAATAACCCCTAAACCCCTTAATTATGAAAAATGAAATGAAATTAAAATTTGCAAGAACTTGAACCCTCAAAGACAAGACCTTGTCGACGGTCCATCTCTGAGTCGATGGTTGGTCCTTCTTTCGTCCTGCCCCACCGTCGTATTGGTCAAAGACTTGTGCAGGCGAGGTCTTTGCCCTTTCTTGATAAGTGTGGTATGATTGTTGGCCTCTCCACCTCATCGATCCACATGAGTAATTGTTTGAGTCTCGGTGGTGCACACTGCCCAGGCAATGTTTCCTCCAAAGTGCTAAATTCCTCCTCTTGGGCCCTTGGTTGGTCCTTGGGGAGTCGTACCCCAATGTTTCGACCACGAATCACCGTAAACACATTTTATAAATCCTTCCACATAATTTCATTAATTTTCCATTCCTAAAATCTAGTCAAATAGGATAAGACACGCTATTACGTCTTTGAACCAAATTTCATAACATCATGGACGTTCTTAGATATTTTCGTTTTGAACCTATGTTAGGCCTTATGAGTCATATTGGATTTTCAAAGTGTTACATAATCCCCTCCTTAAAAATATTCGTCCCTAAATGACACTAAAAATTTTTTGAAGCAAGGAATAGTCTCAAGACAACAGCCAACAATAAAAAAAATCAAAACAACATAAATCATATGAGTTCAACTAGGTGAATTTCAAAGCCTCAATTACCCAGATAAGGCTCAACACTTCATTATGAGACATTTTCCTTCTCACAACTCACATGAGCTCAACATAAATTACATCCGTCAATTAGCAAAAAGTTCAACTTAACAACATTGTATATATCATTTTATAAAGACTCACCATTTTAAAATTTACGACATAACCCAACACAAGACAAAGAGCAAAATTTCAAGTGAAACGCTAATTTCACGATAAATCAAGAGTCAAAAATTAACTTTTTGCAATACTTCATTACAAATCAAAATAACTTTAATTTAAGTTTTTTTTTCATTATTAGTATGAAATACTAAACTTAGTTATCAAATAGATAAGGGCAAAGGGCCTTCATGTCGTTCTCGACTTCCCATGTTGCACCCTCAACTACGTGATTCTTCCCGAACACCTTTACGGAATGCACCTCTTTACTTCTTTATTTCTTTACTTGTCTATCATGATTTTGAACCGGAACTGCCACATACAAGAGGTCATCCTTGACACCAAGACCCTCAATAGGAAGAATAGACTCGGGATGAACCGAAGCTAATTAACTGGGAAGTTTCAAATCATAGTCTACCTCACCATTTCTTTGCAAGTTTCATATGGACCCACATAACGAGGACTCAACTTCCCTTTCTTGCAAAATCTAACAACCCCTTTCATTGGTGATATTTTCAAATACACCTGATCACCTTCTTCAAACATAAAATCCGTTTTCCTATGATCGGCATACGACTTTTGCCGACTATAGGACGTTTGCAACCGATTCCTTATGATATGAAATTTTTCCAAAGTCTTATAAACCAAAAAGGAACCAAGAAGGGAAGGTTGTTTAATTTCTAACCATCCTATCGGAGACCTACACCTCCTACCATACAATGCTTCATACGGAGCAATAGAAATGGATGAATGAAAAATATTTTCATAAGAAAACTCCATCGAACGTAAATGTTTATCCCAATTCCCTTTAAAATCAATAGTGCAATACCTATGCATATCGTCAACGGTTTGAATAGTACATTCTGCTTGACCATCTATTTGGGGATGGAAAGTGGTACTCAATTTCACCATAGTACCCAACCCTTTTTGGAATGACCTCCAAAACCTAGATGTGAATTGTACACCACGATCTTGTATGATGGAGAAAGGAATACCATGGTAACACACAATCTTATCTATGAATATCCTTGCATAATGTTCCGCTGAATAAGTTAAATTGAGGTGAATAAAATGAGCGGACTTGGTCAACCTATCCACAACCACTTAGAAGGAATCATATGACCTTTGAGTCATAGGTAATGCCACTACAAAGTCCACATTAATGTCTTCCCACTTCCAAGTAGGAACTTGAAATTGTTGAAGTTAGGCACCCGAGTTTTGATTTTCGACTTTACATAGCAATTCGGATACTTAGCGACAAACTACACTATGTCCTTCATTTCTTCCTACCGATATATCTCTCTAAAGTCATAGTCCATTTTTGTCGAATCCGGATGAATTGAGTAGCTGGATCCATGGGCTTCTTCTAGGATCCGGTCCCTCAACCCATCTACATTTGGAACACACTATCTCCCTTTGTACCTCAAAACACCATCCCCTCAAAGGATAATGACTCATTTAACTTGCCGAGAACCGATTCTTTCAACTTCAATAATGGTTCATCAAGGTGTTCTTTGGACTTTACATCAACCACTAAAGATCACTTGGACTTATAATGGACAATGACTCCACCATGTGATGAATCTTCTAATCTCACCCCCAACCTAGTCAACCTATCCCTTACTAGATCTTCCTTGGCTTCATCAATGTCAGTTACACTACCCATAGTCATACGGTTTAGGGAATCTTAAACCACATTAGCCTAGATGGGGTGATAGAGGACACTCATTTCATAGTCTTTCACCAATTTTAACCGCATTCTTTCTCGGAGATTCAATTCTTTTTGAGAAAACACATATTGGAAACACTTATGGTCGGTGAAAACATCAACATGAACGCCATTCTAGTAATGCCTCCATATTATTAAAGCTAACACCACGGCCGCTAACTCAATGTAATAAGTCAAATAGATTCGCTCATTTACGTTAAGTAGACTAGAAGAGTAGGCTGTCACTTTCCCATGTAGCATAAGCACACACCCTAGACCCACACGAGATGAATCACAATACATAACAAAACCGTTTTTACCCTCTGATAAGGTCAACATTCGAGTGGAAGTAAGCCTATCTTTTAACATTTGAAAACCTCTGTCACATGCCTTTGACCACTCAAATTTATTATTCTTTTGACTCAAAGGTTTTAAACGAGATGCAACATATGCAAAACAGTACACAAACCTCCGATAATAACCCGCTAAGCCCAAGAAACTCCTAATATCGGTTGGATTCAAAGGTCTAGGCCAATTTTTCACCGCCTGCATTTTCCTTGGATCAACCTCAACTTCTTTCCTAGAGATAATATGACCAAGAAATGTCCACGACGTCAACCAAAACACATACTTGCTATATTTGGCAAACAATTGGTGTTCCTTAAGGGTTACAAAACCACCCTCAAATGACCCATATAAGCACTCTCATTTTTTGAATATACGGAGATGTCATTAATAATTACAATTACAATTGAATCTTGGAAATTTTCAAAACACCCTATTTATTAGGTCAAAAAAGTCCGCCGAAGCATTAGTAAGACCGAAGTACATTACCATGAACTCATAGTGCCCATATCTAGTCAAGAATGTGGTTTTTTGTATATTCTCACCTGTCACCCTATATTTTTGATACCCCAACCTCAAGTCTATATTAGAGAAGTAGATTTTCCCTTGGAGTTGATCTAACAAGTCATCAATTTGAGGGAGATAGTTGTTCTTAATTGTGACCTTATTGAGTTGTTTGTAATCAATACATATTCTTAAAGACCTATCCTTTTTCTTCACAAAAAAAACCCAGAGAACCCATAGATAAATGCTAGGTCTAATGAAGCCCTTTTGTAGTGAATTTTTAGTTGAGCCTTCAATTCTTTCGATTCGGCCGGAGCCATCGGATAAGTTGGAGTTGAAATGGAATTCATTTCTAGTAGCAAATTGATACTGAAATAAACTTTCCATTCAGGAGGGAATACCGACAAGGTAATTAGGAATTACCTCCAGAAATTCACTCAATACGGGGACCGACTCAATGGTAGGAATTTTGGAGTCTAGACCGTGGACTCTTACAATATGGTATAAAATCCTTTAGTGATCATTTTTAATGCTTTTAGGAAAGAGATAATTCAACCACTAGATATAGAATTTCCACCCTTCCACTCTACGACAGGTTCATTTGAAAAGTTAAACTTCACCACCCTTGTCCTACAATCAATCGAAGCAAAGCAAGCGTGTAACAAATCCATACCAAATATAATATCAAAATCTAGAATATCTAGTTCTACTAAATCAATATAAAAAACTCTACTAGGCAACATTATTGGACAATTTATATAACAAACCTAAAAATGGATAAGACAAGAAATGCTTAATGTGTCAAGAATGCCTATGGTTAGACCAGGGTTCACACGGATCGATGCGCGTAGAACCAGACCTCAAAACCCTTGCTATAGCCAAGCCAACTAATTTGGGTATTTAGTTGAGCTTGGAAAGGTTGGGTCTAACAATTTAGGGCTCTCGAATACGAATAATTACTTGAAGGCGTCTTTACGGATATAAAAAGGGAAAATTTTAGGTATGGAGGGTCTAGGTGTAAAATTGTCTTTTTTAAGGATAAGGGTAGTATTGTAATTTCCCTAAATATATAATAAATTAATTAATTAATAAGGTTGATGGGTATTTTGGGGAGAAAGAGACCAAATTGGGCCCTTCAAGTGAAGTCTTGCTCAACCTAGGTTCGAACCTAGGTCGAAGCAATGAATTAAAGTTATTTTTTATTTAAGCTACTTAATTAATATAATTAATTAAAAATTATTATTCAATATCTAATTTCAAATAAAATAAAAATCATAATTTTATTATTTAAACAAAACCTTATTGACTAAGTCCTAAGACTAGACTCCTAACCCTCCTACAACTCCCACTCTCTCACGTTTATCTCTCCACTCTAAAGCTCAATCTCTCGCATTCTTTCTCACATATTTTCTCTTCCAAAATAACATACAAAAGCAGAAAAATTCAAAAAGTTCTTCACACTTAAAGATTTCACAGAAAATTATAAGAAAACAAATGTTAATCACACACTAGGCTAAGGGATGTTGTCATTCGATTGGAGTTGATATTGTGGAGGCTTAGACCTGATCTTGGGTAAATTTTTTGGGCATAAAGTCAAGATTTTAATGTCAAAAAGGTATGGGTTCTCTTCTCTCTTGGTCCTTTTCCCATGAGACCCCTTAAATTTCAAAATATTCTTTCCAAAATTTAGGAATGTTACTCGTTGCATGTCCCTGTCACTAGCTTCCATTAAATAATAGATTCGTTATGTTTGCTGGTACAAAAATAGGGATAAAATTTGTTTTCGTGATGATTATGTGTATGTATGTTTGGAATTACGTGACTTATGTTGATGTTTTTGGAAATGTAACTACGTGTTTATGTGTGTGTTGATGTGGCTATTGTTCATGGTTTAGGACTTGAAATGGCATGATAGTTCTTTATATTTCATGTACACATGTTGATGTAAATATGATGTTCATATAAGTTGAAATGTCGCTGATGTGAGGGATAATGTCTTGGATAAATTTATACATGATGACATACCAAAAACTAACTAAATCTACTATGAAATTCCCCTAAGAACTAAGGTGTAACTTGATGAAAGGATGCTGAAAAATTAAAAGAAAAATTCCATCTTCTATTGATTAATATCCATTAGCAAAGAGGGTTCAAATTTTTTAAAAAATGGATCAAAACAAGTGAGGTCATGGAGGATTGAACCTGTGACCTCACCATATTAAAACCCATGAAAATAAAGAATTAAATAAATGTGGTGAAGGAGATTCGAACAGTGGTATTGGATTGAAAATTAAACTTAAAAGAAAAAAATTAAGAAATGAAAGAAGTGGGATTCGAACCCACCACTTCTCAATAAGATTTAAGGAAGACTAAAACAAAAAAAAAATGAGGCGTGGGAATCGAACCCAGGGCCTCTAGAAAGTGAAGGAGAGTAAACAAAATGAAAGAGAAGAAATGTGAGGCGTAGGAATCGAACCCACGACCTCTAGGTAGTGAAGGAGAGGAAAGGAAATGCAAGAAAAGAGATGCGAGGCATGGGAATTGAACCCACAACCTCCTAGGAAGATTTAAGGAGAAAAATTAAAAGAAATTAAATAGTATCTCTGGGGTTCGAACCCACAACCCTTCGGCCAAAGGTGTGAAATTTAAAGGTAACGAAAATAAAAAGTAAATGAGGTTGTGGGGTTTTGATCCCACATCCTCTTAGTTTTATTAAGCAAAACATGAATAGAGAAATCAAGGGAAAAATAAAATGAAGGCATTGGGGCTCGAACTTGGGTCCCCAAGCCTTATGGATCAAATAAAAATGAATAAAAATGGAACAAGGGATTTAAAAATCTGGTTCGCTTGCGCAAATTTTGTATTTATACACAAGTCATACGTGAAGTAAATGTTCAAGAATAATGTTTCCTACTTAGACGAAATTGAGATCGTGGCAAACATAGAGGATTCATAAGTCTTGTACCACATAATCTTAGGAATATATGAATCACTTAAACAAACTATGAATGAAGCTTCATGTCCTGTATGTATATATTCATAATTCTAAAATACATTTAAAAAAAAAGTGAACCTAAGATGTATGTAATGAAATGATGTAACCTTAGAAGGAGTGAGTAATTATAAAAATTGGCATATAATGAATTGAACAATCACTGAAAAGGGGTGAGTAATTAAAAAATTAAATGTGCTAATGCTAATGAATGTTGTTACAACAGGATATGAGACTAATGATAAAAATGAGAGCAATCTCAAATGAGTTTAAGTAAATTTTACCAAAAACATACTCACCTATGACAGTGTAAAGTTAATGAAGAGACCAGTCTCTATGAAAACTCTAATGAAAGTAATGAGATTAAAACACTTAATACTAATGATGAGAGGAGAAATAATCTATTGATCTATGATTTCCACATACTAGAAGTTAAATTCCATGACGTATGAGTTGAATGTAATGGAACTTTATACTGAGCACCGATAGACTAGCTATGAGCGGGGATGCCTTCTTTCAGGAACGGCGGAGGTTCACGTAACTCTCATGAGATGAGAATGTCCATCATTCCGGGTATGTGTATCGTTATATCTCCTAGTCTACTAACCTATACTGCCAATATAAAAATCTGGTGGGGTTCAATTTCCATGTACGCTAGCCTATTTTGGGTAAGATTGACCGCTGATTCCACCTTATTTCGGTGTGACGTTTTAATGATACTGGATTTAATGATTCTTACATGATCTATGTAGTGTAAAGAGTTTATTAGTCAAATGAAATCATGCTTCATCTACCCTAGAATTGAGATCACATCATATTCATTACATTCCCAATCTATAGGCTAGAAGAACATAGATGAATTCATAAAAAGATTTTGTTGTTTGGATCACTAAGGATTAATACCCACAATTCATCCATTATATCAATCTAAGGCACAAGCTACAGTGATCTTTATAAAATTGATATCCTACAATAGTTACCATAAAGTCGAACATACAGTGAACACATTGAAGGACATAGGCTAGTCCTGTTCAATCATTTAACTATCGATCCGTATGGATCAATAATAAATAATTAATCCTCAATATACATAAAAACAGTATACATAAGCAATTCAGCGTAATAAAATCACAATTCCATCAATAGAAATTCACGATCACAATGCCCATGAATAACCTAAATCGAGAGTTGAAGAGAACATGGGTTAAAAATGCAAGATTGAAATTCACGTTAAAACTAATAAATTATCATCAATTTTTATGAAAATTCAGTGAAAATGTTTTGAGAAAGAACCCATGGCTAGATTGAAGAAGCAGAGATGTTATCATATTTTCTGTTTGAAAACTTTGGGATTAAATCTCTAGATGGAAGGATAACTAGAGATGAAGGATCATATCATACTTTAATAGAGAATAAAACCTCTAAAACTTGATGAAGAACCCATAAAAATCAAAGCTCCATGATGTTCTTGACCTTCACCTTCAGTGGAGGTTATAAAGAGACTATTTTGGAGGGGAAATCCTTTTTTTGTGAATTGAATTGGGAATGAGGTTTTCACGTTGATTATCACATAAATACACCCTAAATAATAAAATAAAGCATGTATGGTAAGGTTAGAACATGGGTGAATTTCCCATTAATCCCTTTAATGAAAAGTGTAAAGGCTGCAGTTTTAAGTCACCATCGACATGCACTAACGACACCCAATAGGTCCATCTACAGACCATAATGCAGGCTTTTTTTTGGTACTGAGGCTTGAAAACAGCCTGAAGTCTTCGCCTGGCTATGTTTCCATCAACTTCTCATTATCGATGGGCCGTTGGTGGACTGACAAGGCGACATTTGGCTTAGTCGATAGACACTGCAAAAGCAGTGTCTCGACAGCCATAAGGTCCTTCTTTTGGGCTTCTTAAGGCTCCCTTGGGGAGTCGTATAATGGAGTTTGAAACATAAATATATAACTTAAAATATCAAGGACCTTGATCTTCAATTTAACCCAAAACAATTACATTCAAAATCATCAAACATGCTAGGCACACACAAGACACACACATGCATGTCTGAAGGACTATCTTCATAACGTCTTGGACGTCTTACCTCTAAACCTCATGAAACTCAACAAACTTAATATAAATATCATTATTATTCATATAAGGTCATTATAAGCTCATGAAATACACATAATCATATAAAAACACATAAGGCCCCTTAGGTTACTAGGCATCGAACAACTTGGTCACCCATTGATGTTTGACTTCCAAGTGACTTCAAATCACCCATGCATACTTTAAAACACTTAATTAAAATGTTAACAATATTATAGTCACAAGTGAGGATCTATACAACCTTACTCATTTTGGGGGTCTTACAAATATCCCCCACATGGGAACATTTGCCATCGAATTACACTTCTAACACTTTAATCACGACAAGGTCTTCAATGAATCATAGAGAAACTCACATTGTTCAGAACGTCATAACATATAAGCCAGTGAACAAAACTTACAAGTAACACAACTTAAAAAAATTTATCACTCAATACAACATAAGCAAGCAAAAACCATTATTAAGTCACTCTTTAATGCATCAAACACATAGGCTCTTATCATATTCATGGGAGGAAAATCCTTATGCTAATCATAACATGGTCATTACGCTTCATTTTATTAAGACCTCATCTTGAAAGAATTTTTAAGTCACACTTAGGAAGATCCAACAAAACTCAAGTAACAATTAGGCACTCATACTTTAATGCACATAAACTTGAGTAAGATAGGTTGACAATGGATTCTTATTTGTTAGGCATGATGCTATAGGACCATGCTTAACCATACCATGCTTAGTTATGTTTTAGGAAGGAAGTCCTTATCCTGTACACACTTATATGCCTTCATACCCAATAAAATGCACAAAGGTTAACTTTATTGTAACATGAGAATTTCTCAACTTTTAACCCAAAGCATGCGCATAATTTTTCTTCCTAATTATGAAAAAATGGTTAATCTAAACCACACACTTCATAACAATCGGAAGTCATTTCACATAATTTCAATCTCAATTATAACACTAGATTACATAAACATGCATTATTTAGGGAACGTCTTACAATATATCTACACACAAGGAGAATTGCTAAAAATCCTTCACTTTTAAACAATGACCCTACATTGATGTTTTCCAAATCATAAAAGCCACATTCTTTTCAAGATAGTCAAAAAAATTTCATTTTAATGAAGCTCAAATTTTTGAATAATGGCTTAAACACCACAGTTTATAAGTTATTTCAAACATGATTCTTAGATTATGTTATGAAGTTAAATGCATAAATAGTATTTCAAGATGCATAATCAACATGAGAGAACCTTGAATTCAATGAAAATTTCTTTTCAAGTATTTAGAATCTTAAAAATACTCTAAACATAGTGTCAATCAAGTCATACAAAACATATAAAGGTATGCAATTCATACTATAGACAGGGCTCCTATCATGAACAAGCTTACTAAAAATTCATTAGTTTCAAACTCAAGTAAGAATAGGAGAACAGGGTAGAAATATCTACGACCTTACTACTCACATTACCATCCCCCACTTAGGGTAAACCCAATTAAGAGCAACTTAACCCAAAACTCAAGAGGATATTAACTACGTTCACCTTCACACATACACATGAAACCATAAAACCAACATAAGCATCAAATCTCACTTTTACACCCTCAAACATAGAGAAACAATAACATCCAAGCAATCACATCTAATAGACCTCCGGATAAGAAAACATAAGAGAGAGATCTTATAGAGTTAAGTTCTATCGCACGACATGAGAATGATGGAGAAAGAAACTTTATGGTCCGATAAACTATGGCTCATTGATGTGTCAGGACTCATCACCGATGATTGAGACGCTACTAAAGATGGAAATATGAGACTTTTAAAACCTAAAGCAAATATCATAAAACCTCATGCTCTGATACAATATTTTTCACGATCGGGGAGAACCTCCTAGAAGTAATATGGCGTACTTGACCTCTCAGATGTCTTGTACAAGCCCGTAGTAATCATTCATCGCATTATAATAGATAAATTAATGGAAAATTTAAAAATTTTCTTAACACATTCGATGCTAGAAACTTACTTCATATATATATAAAATATCATAAATACATATATAGACTCTATTCTCTTTTAGTCATCGCAGACTCAAAATCATAAGATTATTTTACGGACACGGCCCATAAAACATAATACATAAGTACAATAATACTACAATTTACAGTAAACTATAATGTAAGAGATCCTTGGACTGAAGGATTTAATACCTATTTTAAGAAATTGGTTTAAAAGACAAAAAGAAGAATACTATGTAGTTAGTCAAAAAGAACATATCATAGATTGTAAATATACAAGAGGAAAAGCATATATACCTATATTAAATAAAAGGATGATAAACAAAGAAATACAAGATATAAAAGCCAAAGCACCAATAAAATATGTACATTTAGGAGGAACAAAAATATTAATAAAAGCCTGTTTTAGAGAAGGAATAGATACACCTATAGAAATATATTTAGCAGATGATAGAATTGTACACCCTATAGAAAAAAGCGTAATTAGTGCAGTAAAAGGAAACTTAATATATCAAAAATTTAAATTTACAATAACTGCTAATTATACAGTATCATTAACAGATAAAAATATAGATAGATCATTAGTTTCATATTGGAAAATATCTGGAATAGAACTAGCACCAGGAAGCAAATTATTCACAGCAAGATGTAAAAATTTATATATATTAACAACAAAACATAAGATAACAGCAAGAAATAAAATTAATAAAATAAAAATAGAAAATCCTTTTGAAAAAATAATTACTGTAATAGACAATAATGATTATAGTTATAAAGAAATTGATATAGAAGAAGATTTAGAAATAGTAAAAGAAAGATAAAGTACTTCAAGCGTACCAAATACATTGACAAGAGCTACATCATCAAGAATGAGTACATCTAAAAGAAAATAAGAAATTCCTCAAAGCTTGTTAGATAAAGAAGAAATAACACCATATCGTTATTTCATAACAGGAATAATGGACCAAAGAAAATACAAAATGTTAATAAATACAGGACAAGAAGAAAATTATATAACAAGAGAATTAGTATTAGAAGAAGAAATTATAAGGACAGGACATACATGCCCTGGATTACCTAGTGAAATAGTAAGTACAAATGAAGAAACAACAGAAAAAGAAATAATTATAGGAGGAATACCCTTAGTAATACAATTTAAAATATACCAAGGAAACTATAATATTACATTAGGAATAAAATGGTTAGAAAAAGTTAAACCATATAATATAGAAAATGAACAATTAACAATAACTTGTCAAAATAAGAAAATAATTATAAAAAGAACAAAATGATTTATGAAAATATTTATACTTGCAAAAATTATTGTAGAAGGATATCACAACAGATATTATACACCTATGATAGATACAGGAGCAGAAGCGAATATATGTAAATATAATTGTTTACCAGAAGATAAATGGAAAAAATTAAAAACACCTATGGTAGTAACAGGATTTAACAATGAAGGAAGTATGATTAAATATAAAGAAAAAAATATAAAAATACAAAAATATGGGATAAGATACTAACAATAGAAGAAATAAATAATTTTGAATTTACCATAAAAGATATGTTATTAGGAATGCCATTTCTAGATAGATTTTATCCACACATAATGACAAAAACACATTGGTGGCTTACCACACCATGCGGAAACAAGATAGGAGCAAAAAGAGTAAATAATAAACAAAGAAAACCTATGGAATGGATAAAAGGAAGTGAAAAGATAAACCAGGAAATGGAAAATATAAACAATAAACAAATAACGCAATTAGAAATTGTTATATTTACTATAGACAAAATTAAATTAATTAATGAACAACTAGAACAATTATATAGTGAAGATCCACTACAAGGATTGGAAAAACATAAGACAAAAGTAAAAATTGAATTAATAGATGAAAATAGTATAATAACACAGAAACCATTAAAATATAACTTTGATGATTTAGAAGAATTTAAAATACATATAGATGAATTATTAGAAAATAATTACATACAAAAAAGCAATAGTAAACATACAAGTCCAACATTTATAGTTATAAAACATAGTGAACAAAAAAGAGGTAAAAGTAGAATGGTTATATATTATCGTAACCTAAATGCTAAAACTAAAACATATAATTATCCAATACCAAACAAAATACTAAAAATAAGACAAATACAAGGATATAACTATTTCAGTAAATTTGACTGTAAATCAGGATTTTACCACCTAAAACTAGAAGAAGAATCTAAACAATTAACAACATTCACAGTACCACAAGGTTTCTATGAATGGAATATATTACCATTTGGATATAAAAATGCACCAGGTAGATTCCAACATTTTATGGATAACTGTTTTAACCAGCTAGAAAATTGTATTGTATATATAGATGATATATTACTATATTCTAGAACACAAGATGAACATATAAAATTATTAGAAAAATTTATACATATAGTAAAAAATACAGGTATAAGTTTAAGCAAAAGAAAAGCAGAAATTATGAAATCACAGATAGAATTTCTAGGAATACAAATAGATAAAAATGGAATAAAAATGCAAACACATATAGTACAAAAAATCATTACTATTGATGAAAATATAGTGTAACGACCTGTTTAGTCGTTTTTGAGCAACAGAGCCCATTTCTGGAAAAAACTGGCTGGAACGACGAGTGTCACGACGGACCGTCGTGGTCACGACGGCCCGTCGAGGGGGTGTCGTTCCAGGACACTTAGAGTTCTTCAAATTGGATATTAAAATCGACTCTCTGTAAATTGTGACGGACCTGCAGGACGTTCCGTCACATCCACGACGAACCGTGGTGAGTTTCCGTTGCAAAACACTTCAACGTTTGAGAATTTGGTTCGAGAAACGAGTTTCTGACCGTCAGGACGGAGGTGCAGGACGGACCGTCACAGGGGTGACGGGCCGTCGCAGACCACCTGAAATCTGGGAGGAGACGACGGCCATCGTGACGGACCGTCGCAGGCACGACGGCCCGTCACAGGCTGCACAATCCCAGGCAGTTTAGGATTTCTCCACACGTTTTAAGGGTCGTTTTTACTATTCTTTCCTGAATTATAAAGATTGAGGGTTAACATTAATAAGTCTAATTACTTAGGGGTTAAAAGGGGTAACCTTAAGTGAATTAGTGGGGTTTATTGTCCTTTTTCACACTTAATTATATGATTAATTAGGGTAAAAGAAAGAGGGTTTGAACATAAGAAAACAAAACAGAAAGAACAAGAGAGAAGGAAAGGGGAGATCGAACGAGAGAGGAGAAGCAAAGAGGAATAACAAAGCTTGGGAATTTCTTGTTGATTTCAATTCTTCGGTGGAGGTAGGTTATGGTTGTTTTACGATATTCGTAGTGAACTCTTAATAGTGAATAATATGTGTTGATTATATTGTAAACCTGTCTATATGCTTATTGTATGTTTGTATGAATATGATCATGTGATTTTGATGAAACAAGCATGATGAAAACCATTGAATCCCAAATCTTGAAAGAAACTTTAATCTATGATATTAATGATGATGCCTTGGTATAAAGAAGGCTTGACGAATTAAAGTAATGGGATTGATGATGCCTTGGTATAGAGAAGGCTTGATGAACGGATAGAATGATGTTAGTGGATCGGAGTGTCACGTTCCGACACATAGTATTAGTGGATCGGAGTGTCACGTTCCGACACATAGTATTAGTGGGACGGGTGTCACGAACCGACACGTAGAATTAGGGGATCGGAGTGTCACGTACCGACACATATAGGGGATCGGAGTGTCACGTTCCGACACATATAGGGGATCGGAGTGTCACGTTCCGACACATATAGGGGATCGGAGTGTCACGTTCCGACACATATAGGGGATCGGAGTGTCACGTTCCGACACATATAGGGGATCGGAGTGTCACGTTCCGACACATATAGGGGATCGGAGTGTCACGTACCGACACATAGTGGTAGGGGATCGGAGTGTCACGTACCGACACAAGAGGAAGAAAGATAATGAATCTGGAAAGATGATAATATACTCAACATAATGAACTTAATCCCCAAACGAGTATGGTTTTGAGGCTTGAGTCCTCAAGGATGAACTTGGTGATATTTATTGATGATTAATACTTGTTGTTGCTACATGTTGAGTTTATAGTTGATTTACATTATTATTGATATATATTGTTCCCTATTTTGAGTTAGCCGATGATATCTACTCAGTACGTGTGGTTGTACTGACCCCCTACTTTTATGTTTTTTCTTTTGTTTATTTGTGTTATGCAGCAAACGTTCCGTCAACTTCAACACAACAGTAGATCTAGCCAGTCTTCACTTCATCGGAAATTCAGGGTGAGCTAATGCGTCTAGCTTGGACTGGGTCTTCTTCTTCAAGTCTTGATGCCTTGAACTTCCGGCATAGACTAGCTTTTTAGTTATTTTGTTCTTAGACATTCCTAGCTTAGTAATTTGAAATAGATGTTCTTGTGATGATGACTTCCAGATTTTGGGAATATTAATAATAGTTGAGTTGTTTTATTTATGAGTTTAAGTCTTCCGCATTATTTTCTGTTGATATTATATTGAAATGTTAAGGTTTAGATGGGTTGGTTCGCTCACATAGGAGGGTAAATGTGGGTGCCAGTCGCGTCCCCGATTTGGGTCGTGACAGACTTGGTATCAGAGCATTAGGTTCATTGGTCTCATCACACAAGAACAGGTCTAGTAGAGTCTTAAGGAACGGTAGGGGGACGCCTTTACCTTTCTTTGAGAGGCTATAAGACTTTAGGAAAATTCCATTCTTTCATTCTTTCTTTCGTGCTACTACTTGAGTCCAATTGGTATCTAGGTGATACAAATTGGTATCTTACCATCTTCACTCTATTTCGCAGATGGTTAGAACTAGAGCAACGACCTCACCAGCAGCGACAACGGAAAGACAGGAAACTACTGAGCCAGCCACTGGGGCTGTGGCTCGAGGAAGAACAGCGGCAAGAGGCCGTGGAAGAGGTCGTGGGAGGACGTCCTCTAGAGGAAGAGGACGAGCCTCTAGCCCATCTGATACTAGGGCGGTGACTCCTCCACCGACTGAGGATGTAGTAAGAGAGGGTGAGGAAGGGGAAACCGAACAAGGGCAGAATGAGAAATGCCACCCCAACCTACCCCAGAGATGATCAACCAAGTACTTGCTTATCTTAGCGGGTTGTCTGATCAGGGTCAAGCACCTCCAGTGGTGTCTGCACCAACACCTCCGGTTTCAGAGATACGACATGCGGCTACTATGGCTCCCCGCATGGATGCAACGTTGGGAATAGGCACATTTCCACGTCTGACTACTGGGCCTATTATGACAAACGATCAACACGAACTTTTTAGTAAGTTCTTGAAATTGAAACCTCCAGTCTTCAAGGGTGCAGAATCGGAGGATGCTTATGATTTTCTGGTTGATTGCCATGAGCTACTACACAAGATGGGGATAGTAGATAGGTTTGGTGTCGAGTTCGTGAGCTATCAGTTCCAAGGTAACGCCAAAATGTGGTGGCGTTCACATGTTGAGTGTCAACAAACAGAGGCACCACCTATGACTTGGGAATCATTCTCTACCCTATTTATGGAGAAATATATCCCAAGGACTTTGAGAGATAGAAAGAGGGATGAGTTCTTGAGTCTGGAGAAAGGTAGAATGACGGTTAATGCATACGAGGCTAAATTTCGCGCAATATCCAGATACGCCACCCAACTCTGTTTTAGTCCACAAGAACGGATCCGCCGTTTTGTGAAGGGGTTGAGGTCAGAATTGCGGATTTCAGCCTTGCAGATAGCGGCAACAGCAACATCCTTCCAAGAGGTGGTAGACTTTGTGATAGAGGTGGAAGGAGTGAAGCCAGATGACTTCACCACGACATCGACATCAAAGAGGTTTCGAAGGGGAGGTGAGTTTAATGGTTCCTACTCTAGAGGACAGAACTCCGGAGGTCACTCAGTTCGACCAATACAGTCTTCACTACAGACTGTAGTTGGGGGTCCACCCCAGAACGGTCAAAACTACCCCGAGAGACCTATGCCCGATTCCAGAGAGTGCTATAAATGTGGGGAGGTTGGACATATTAGGAGGAATTGTCCAAAACAGAGTTACAGACCCCCAATAGCTAGAGGTAGAGGTGGTCATGGTAGAGGCCGTTTTTCTGGAGGACGTGGTGGTCGAGGTAATGGCGGTCACCAAAACGGCAGAGGTGATGGGCAAAACGGAGCCACTACTACACAACATGGTAGGGGCAACGGACAGACGAATGATAGGGCCCATTGTTATGCTTTCCCTGGGAGGTCTGAAGCGGAGGCGTCTGATGCTGTTATCACAGGTAATCACTTGGTTTGTGATTGCATGGCATCTGTATTATTTGACCCTGGCTCCACGTTTTCATATGTATCTTCCTCATTTGCAAATGGTCTAAATTTACATTGTGAATTACTTGACATGCCTATTCGTGTTTCTACTCCGGTGGGTGAGTCTGTGATAGTTGAAAAGGTCTATAGGTCTTGTTTGGTGAATTTTGTGGGGAGCAACACTTATGTAGACTTGGTCATTTTAGAAATGGGTGACTTCGATGTAATTCTGGGTATGACTTGGCTTTCTCCGAATTTTGCGATTTTGGATTGTAATGCTAAAACAGTGACGTTAGCCAAGCCTGGGGCAGATCCGTTAGTGTGGGAGGGTGACTACACTTCCAGTCCGGTGCGTATTATCTCCTTTATTCGTGCTCAAAAGATGGTTAGTAAGGGTTATCTAGCTTTCTTGGCACATCTCAAGGACGAAACCACTCAAGTACCTTCGATTGAGTCAGTTTCGGTAGTCTGTGAGTTTTTGGATGTGTTCCCTGCAGATCTTCCTGGTATGCCACCAGATAGGGATATTGACTTCTGCATCGATCTTGAACCGGGTACTCGCCCCATTTCTATACCCCGTATAGAATGGCTCCCGCCGAATTAAGAGAGTTAAAGGCACAACTTCAAGAGTTGTTGAGCAAAGGCTTCATTAGACCAAGTGCATCTCCTTGGGGTGCTCCGGTGCTATTTGTGAAGAAGAAGGATGGGAGTTTCCGAATGTGCATAGATTACCGACAGTTGAACAAAGTAACTATTAAGAACAAGTACCCCATTCCTCGCATTGATGACTGGTTCGATCAGTTACAAGGTGCTTGTGTCTTCTCAAAGATTGACTTGAGGTCCGGTTATCACCAATTGAAAATACGAGCAATGGATGTTCCAAAGACTGCTTTTCGAACTAGGTATGGGCATTATGAATTTGTGGTAATGTCATTTGGTCTTACGAATGCCCCTGCTGCCTTCATGAGCTTGATGAATGGGATTTTCAAGCCATACTTGGACCTCTTTGTGATTGTGTTTATTGATGATATACTGATATACTCCAAAAGTAAGAAGGAACATGAGGAGCATTTGAGAATGGTGTTAGAATTGTTGAGAAAGAAAAAGCTTTATGCGAAATTCTCCAAGTGTGAGTTTTTGCTAGATTCAGTGTCCTTCTTGGGGCACGTGGTTTCTAAGGAAGGAGTGATGGTAGATCCTCTAAGATTGAAACAGTGAAGAATTGGGTAAGACCTACAAATGTGTCAGAAATAAGGAGTTTTGTGGGGTTAGCTAGCTACTACCGCCGATTCGTCAAGGGATTCTCTTCCATTGCTTCCCAATTGACGAACTTGACTAAGCAGAATGTTCCATTTGTATGGTCGGATGAATGTGAGGAAAGCTTTCAGAAGCTTAAACCTTGTTGACTACCGCACCTATCCTTACCTTGCCGGTAGAGGGTAAAAACTTCATTGTTTATTGTGATGCATCCTACTCTGGGTTGGGTGCAGTGCTAATGCAAGAGAAGAATGTGATTGCTTATGCTTCAAGACAATTAAAAGTGCATGAACGTAACTATCCAACTCATGATTTGGAATTGGCCGCGGTAGTATTTGCACTAAAGCAATGGAGACACTATTTGTATGGGGTTAAGTGTGAGGTCTATACGGACCATCGTAGCCTACAGTATGTCTTCACTCAGAAAGACTTGAACTTGAGACAGTGGAGATGGATGGAACTACTGAAGGACTACGACATCACTATCTTGTATCATCCGGGGAAGGCTAATGTTGTAGCGGATGCTCTAAGTAGGAAGGCCGGAAGCATGGGAAGTCTAGCTCATTTGCAAGCTTCTAGACGCCCATTGGCTAGAGAGGTGCAGATTCTGGCTAATGACCTCATGAGGTTGGAAATAAATGAGAAGGGAGGATTGTTAGCTTGTGTAAAGGCAAAATCTTCTTTTCTTGATCAGATTAAGGGGAAACAGTTTGATGATGAGAAGCTAAGTCGAATCCGAGATAAAGTGTTGCAAGGAGAGGCTAAGGAAGCAAATATCGATGGGGAAGGTGTTTTGAGGATTAAGGGAAGGGTATGTGTACCCCGCATCGATGATTTGATCACCACTATTCTTACAGAAGCTCATAGTTCCGGATATTCTATACATCCTGGTGCAACCAAGATGTATCGCGACCTAAAGCAACACTTCTGGTGGAGTAGAATGAAGCGAGATATTGTTGAGTTTGTTGCCAAATGTCCAAACTGTCAACAATTGAAGTATGAACACCAGAGGCCCGGAGGAACACTTCAGAGAATGCCCATTCCTGAATGGAAGTGGGTGAGAATCGCGATGGACTTCGTGGTTGGTCTTCCCAAGACATTGAGTAAGTATGACTCTATTTGGGTGATTGTTGATAGGTTAACTAAGACTGCTCACTTTATTCCTGTCAAGGTGACCTACAATGCAGAGAAGTTAGCCAAAATCTACATCTCAGAGATCGTTCGGTTGCATGGAGTTCCACTCTCCATCATATCAGATAGAGGTACGCAGTTTACTTCTAAGTTTTGGAGAACATTACATGCTGAATTAGGTACAAGGTTGGACCTTAGTACTGCATTTCATCCTCAGACCGATGGTCAGTCTGAGCGAACGATTCAAGTGTTGGAGGATATGCTTCGTGCGTGTGTGATAGAGTTTGGTGGTCATTGGGATAGCTTCTTACCTTTGGCAGAGTTTTCATACAATAATAGCTATCACTCCAGTATTGATATGGCTCCATTTGAAGCATTGTATGGGAGGAGGTGTAGATCTCCCATAGGTTGGTTTGATGCCTTTGAAGTTAGACCTTGGGGGACTGATCTGTTGAGAGATTCTATGGAGAAGGTGAAAGCTATTCAAGAAAAGCTTTTGGCGGCTCAAAGTAGACAAAAGGAGTATGCAGACTGAAAGGTTAGAGACTTGGAGTTCATGGAAGGTGAACAAGTCTTGTTGAAGGTTTCACCCATGAAAGGGGTGATGCGGTTCGGAAAAAGGGGTAAGTTAAGTCCAAGGTACATTGGACCATTTGAAGTGCTTAAGAGAATAGGGGAGGTGGCTTATGAGTTAGCCTTGCCCCCAGGGCTGTCCGGAGTGCATCCGTGTTTCATGTATCCATGTTGAAGAGATACCACGGAGATGGAAACTACATTATCCGTTGGGATTCAGTTTTGTTGGATGAGAACTTGACTTATGAAGAGGAACCGGTTGCTATATTAGCTAGGGAAGTTCGCAAGTTGAGGTCAAGAGAGATTGCATCCATCAAAGTGCAATGGAAGAATCGACCGGTTGAGGAGGCTACTTGGGAGAAGGAGGCAGATATGCAAGAAAAATACCCACATCTGTTTACAGATTCAGGTACTCCTTTTCGCCATTGTTTTTCTTCTTTTGATCGTTCGGGGACGAACGATGGGTAAATTGGTATCTACTGTAACGACCTGTTTAGTCGTTTTTGAGCAACAGAGCCCATTTCTGGAAAAAACTGGCTGGAACGACGAGTGTCACGACGGACCGTCGTGGTCACGACGGCCCGTCGAGAGGGTGTCGTTCCAGGACACTTAGAGTTCTTCAAATTGGATATTAAAATCGACTCTCTGTAAATTGTGACGGACCTGCAGGACGTTCCGTCACATCCACGACGAACCGTGGTGAGTTTCCGTTGCAAAACACTTCAACGTTTGAGAATTTGGTTCGAGAAACGAGTTTCTGACCGTCAGGACGGAGGTGCAGGACGGACCGTCACAGGGGTGACGGGCCGTCGCAGACCACCTGAAATCTGGGAGGAGACGACGGCCATCGTGACGGACCGTCGCAGGCACGACGGCCCGTCACAGGCTGCACAATCCCAGGCAGTTTAGGATTTCTCCACACGTTTTAAGGGTCGTTTTTGACTATTCTTTCCTGAATTATAAAGATTGAGGGTTAACATTAATAAGTCTAATTACTTAGGGGTTAAAAGGGGTAACCTTAAGTTAATTAGTGGGGTTTATTGTCCTTTTTCACACTTAATTATATGATTAATTAGGGTAAAAGAAAGAGGGTTTGAACATAAGAAAACAAAACAGAAAGAACAAGAGAGAGGAAAGGGGAGATCGAACGAGAGAGGAGAAGCAAAGAGGAATAACAAAGCTTGGGAATTTCTTGTTGATTTCAATTCTTCGGTGGAGGTAGGTTATGGTTGTTTTACGATATTCGTAGTGAACTCTTAATAGTGAATAATATGTGTTGATGATATTGTAAACCTGTCTATATGCTTATTGTATGTTTGTATGAATATGATCATGTGATTTTGATGAAACAAGCATGATGAAAACCATTGAATCCCAAATCTTGAAAGAAACTTTAATCTATGATATTAATGATGATGCCTTGGTATAAAAGAAGGCTTGACGAATTAAAGTAATGGGATTGATGATGCCTTGGTATAGAGAAGGCTTGATGAACGGATAGAATGATGTTAGTGGATCGGAGTGTCACGTTCCGACACATAGTATTAGTGGATCGGAGTGTCACATTCCAACACATAGTATTAGTGGGACGGGTGTCACGAACCGACACGTAGAATTAGGGGATCGGAGTGTCACGTACCGACACATATAGGGGATCGGAGTGTCACGTTCCGACACATATAGGGGATCGGAGTGTCACGTTCCGACACATATAGGGGATCGGAGTGTCACGTTCCGACACATATAGGGGATCGGAGTGTCACGTTCCGATACATATAGGGGATCGGAGTGTCACGTTCCGACACATATAGGGGATCGGAGTGTCACGTACCGACACATAGTGGTAGGGGATCGGAGTGTCACGTACCGACACAAGAGGAAGAAAGATAATGAATCTGGAAAGATGATAAATACTCAACATAATGAACTTAATCCCCAAACGAGTATGGTTTTGAGGCTTGAGTCCTCAAGGATGAACTTGGTGATATTTATTGATGATTAATACTTGTTGTTGCTACATGTTGAGTTTATAGTTGATTTACATTATTATTGATATATATTGTTCCCTATTTTGAGTTAGCCGATGATATCTACTCAGTACGTGTGGTTGTACTGACCCCCTACTTTTATGTTTTCTCCTTTGTTTATTTGTGTTATGCAGCAAACGTTCCGTCAACTTCAACACAACAGTAGATCTAGCCAGTCCTCACTTCATCGGAAATTCAGGGTGAGCTAATGCGTCTAGCTTGGACTGGGTCTTCTTCTTCAAGTCTTGATGCCTTGAACTTCCGGCATAGACTAGCTTTTAAGTTATTTTGTTCTTAGACATTCCTAGCTTAGTAATTTGAAATAGATGTTCTTGTGATGATGACTTCCAGATTTTGGGAATATTAATAATAGTTGAGTTGTTTTATTTATGAGTTTAAGTCTTCCGCATTATTTTCTGTTGATATTATATTGAAATGTTAAGGTTTAGATGGGTTGGTTCGCTCACATAGGAGGGTAAATGTGGGTGCCAGTCGCGTCCCCGATTTGGGTCGTGACATATAGATACAAAAAAGAAATTACAATCTTTTCTAGGATTAGTGAATCAGGTAAGAGAATATATACCAAAATTAGCAGAACATCTAAAACCATTGCATAAAAAACTTAAAAAAGATGTAGAATACCATTTTGACAATAAAGATAAAGAACATATAAGAAATATCAAGAATTTATGTAAAAAATTACCAAAACTATATTTTCCTGATGAAAATAAAACATTTACTTATATTGTTGAAACAGATTCTAGTGATCATAGTTATGGAGGAGTTTTTAAAAATATAGATATGAAAAAGAAAAAATAGAACACCATTGTAGATACTATTCAGGATCTTATACAGAAGCACAAATAAAATGGGAAATAAATAGAAAAGAATTATTTGCATTATATAAACGTTTATTAGCATTTGAACCATATATTGTTTACAATATTTATTGTAAGAACAGATAATACACAGGTAAAATGGTGGATAACAAAAAAATTAGAATATTCAGTTACAACAAAAAAAATAAGGAGATTAGTATTGAATATATTAAATTTTACATTTACAATTGAAGTAATTAAGACTGACAAGAATCTTGTTGCCAGACTACCTATCAAGAAAAAGGAACTCAAACTGAACCAGATACAATGGAAGAGATACTCAAAGCTATTACTACACTTTCTGCGAAAGTAGGAAGTATGGATAAAGAGCTACAAAAGATAAGTCAACAGCATGACTATAAATATGCGGAGCTATGTCAATCGGAAGACACAAAAATTCCAGAGCTAGAAGGAGACGATGGGAAACTCCAAAAAACCCATAACAAAGTTTGTTTAAATACAGCTGCAGGTACAAGCAAAAAAGAGATAGTGAAAACCAAAAAATATGAATTTAAACCAACTATTCATAAAACCATTTTATCCAAAAACCACAAATACAGCTACCCGTAGAACCACAAAAATCTACATATGCAGTTAGTCTACAAAATAACAAAAAGAGATACAACTATATTACGCAGTCCTACATCGAAAACATATACAAAATCCTGACATATTTAAACCTAAACCCAAGATCTACACAAACAAAAATCCCGAAGAAGACTATATAACCCAAAATTACAAGGTATACCGACTTATAGCACAATCCAAAACTAGTCCAAATTTAGTTAAAACATGTTACAGCTATGGACTACTAAATACAGTATATACATACGACGGAGAAGAAATAATTGGAATACCAGAATTACATAAAGCATTTATGACATATAAAAGAATTACAAAAGGAAATCTATTTTTTATAAAATTCTATACAGCACCAGCAGAAATATTATATGAAGAGATAAAGTCGCCAATACAAGTTATAAAGATAGGCCTGACTAGAGATATGATCATACTAGAAGAGATAGAAAAACAAGCTGAGATACCAAAGATAGAGATACCGAGCTTTTATGCTAATAAAAGAATAATCGGAATAGCAACAATTATACAAGAATTAGCTAACAATTATTTAAATGTTAATGCTATTTGGAGTTATTATGCACGAGATCAAGTAATGATTTATTCTAATTCAAAAGAACTAAGGAAATCAGATATGGATGAAGTCCAACGATGGATTTTGTCATTGCTAAAACCAGAAGATCAACCAACTACAAGAGCCTTGAAAAAAGGATTTATTTCAGAAGAGTTATTAGTAAGATATTGTAAACTTATCAGCAACAAATACCCAGATCATAGATGCTCCAAATGTAACGGAGAAGATAATGTAATACCAACAGTTGATTTGGGATAAAGAGATAAAGCAAAGAAGATTCATATGAGATAAAGAAAGATTTGTAAGTCTTTAATTTTTTATCTTTAGTATGTTTGTCGTTTTGTGTCGGCTGAATATCAGCCACATGTAAAAAGTATTGTAATAGTATGTCGCCATTAGTATTGTAATAGTATGTCGGCCATTAGTATGAATAGTATGTCGGCCATTTGGCCAAAGTTTATTTTTTTCTTTTTTTTTTTAAAAAAGGTCGTAAAGTTTACTATTCATGATAGTAAATGTCCTAATCATGAATAGTAAAGGTCAAGTAACTGTGTAAATAGTAAAGAGTCAGGTACTGTATGTATAATAGTAAAGGTCAGTTTGTACGTCTATATAAAGAGGCATTTGCCTTCATTAATAAAAAAATCCTTCTCCCAACTTTTTTCTCATTCTGTCTTATAATATAATCGCTTCCACCCCAAATGTACTACATAGGTTTTTAATTTTTCCCATTTATCTTCTGGTAAACAATTATATTTACATATATTCACTTCTGCTCCTGTATCTATCATAGGTGTATAATATTGTTGTGATATCCTTCTACAATAATTTTTGCAAGTATTAAATATTTCATAAATCATTTTGTCTGTTTATAATTATTTTCTTATTTTGACAAGTTATTGTTAATTGTTCATTTTTATATTATATGGTTTAACTTTTTCTAACCATTTTATTCCTTATGTAATATTATAGTTTCTTTGTATATTTTAAATTGTATTACTAAGGGTATTCCTCCATAATTATTTCTTTTTCTGTGTTTCTCATTTGTATTTACTATTTCACTAGGTAATCCAGGGCATGTATGTCCTGACCTTATAATTTCTTCTTCTAATACTAATTCTCTGTTATATAATTTTCTTCCTGTCCTGTATATATTAAGATTTTGTATCTTCTTTGGTCCATTATTCCTGTTATGAAATAATGATATGGTGTTATTTCTTCTTTATCTAACAAGCTTTGAGGAATTCATATTTTCTTTTAGATGTACTCATTCTTGATGATGTAGCTCTGTCAATGTAGTGGTACGCTTGAAGTACTTAATCTTTCTTTTACTATTTCTAAATCTTCTTCTATATCAATTTGCTTTATAACTATAATCATTATTGTCTATTACAGTAATTATTTTTCAAAAGGATTTTCTTTTTATTTTATTAATTTATTTCTTTCTGTTATCTTATGTTTTGTTGTTTTAATAGATATAAATTTTTACATCTTGCTGTGAATAATTTGCTTCCTGGTGCTAGTTCTATTCCAGATATTTTCCAATATAAAACTAATGATCTATCTATATTTTTATCTGTTAATGATACTGTATAATTAGCACTTATTGTAAATTTAAATTTTGATATATTAAGTTTCCTTTTACTGCACTAATTACGCTTTTTTCTATAGGGTGTACAATTCTATCATCTGCTATATATTTCTATAGGTGTATCTATTCCTTCTCTAAAACAGGCTTTTATTAATATTTTTGTTCCTCCTAAATGTACATATTTTATTGGTGCTTTGGCTTTTATATCTTGTATTTCTTGTTTATCATCCTTTATTTAATATAGGTATATATGCTTTCCTCTTGTATATTACAATCTATGATATGTTCTTTTTGACTAACTACATAGTATTCTTCTTTTGTCTTTAAACCAATTTCATAAAATAGGTATTTCTAGTACTTTTTTCAACACTTAAATCTAATTCTTTTCCTTTTATTTGTTCAAATATCGTGTTATCAAATATAATTTTCTGCTCTGATGATTCTTCATCTTGATATTCTTCCCTAGATATAATTTTTATTTCATTTTCAGACATTATATTTTCTTCATCTGTTTCATTATTATCTATGTTATATTTTCTTCTTCATTTTCAGTTTCTATATCTGATATATTCATATATACTATCATTTTCACTTAATTCAATAATCTATGTATTCTATTTGCATATATTTTCATCATCTATAATTAATTTGCTATTTGTTTTCTTTTTGGATTTTTAGGTAATTTACAATCTTTAGCTATGTGTAACGACCTTGTTTTAGTCGTTTTGAGCAACAGAAGCCCATTCTGGAAAAAAACTGGCTGGAACGACGAGCGTCACGACGACCGTCGTGGTCCCGACGGCCCGTCGAGGGTGTGTCGTTCCAGGACACTTAGAGTTCTTCAAATTGGATATTAAAATCGACTCTCTGTAAATTATGACGGACCTGCAGGACGTTCCGTCATACCACGACGACCGTGGTGAGTTTCCGTTGCAAAACACTTCAACGTTTGAGAATTTGGTTCGAGAAAACGAGTTTCTGACCGTCAGGACGGAGGTGCAGGACGGACCGTACAGGGGTGACGGGCCGTCGCAGACCACCTGAAATCTGGGAGGAGGGACGACCATCGTGACCGACCGTCGCAGGCACGACGGCCCGTCACACGCTGCCACAATCCCAGGCAGTTAGGATTTCTCCACACGTTTTAAGGGTCGTTTTTGACTATTCTTTCCTGAATTATAAAGATTGAGGGTTAACATTAATAAGTCTAATTACTTAGGGGTTAAAAGGGGTAACCTTAAGTGAATTAGTGGGGTTTATTGTCCTTTTTCACACTTAATTATATGATTAATTAGGGTAAAAGAAAGAGGTTTGAACATAAGAAAACAAAACAGAAAGAACAAGAGAGAAAGAAAGGGAGATCGAACGAAGAGAGAGGAGAAGCAAAGAGGAATAACAAAGCTTGGGAATTTCTTATGATTTCAATTCTTCGGTGGAGGTAGTAGGTTATGGGTTTTACGATATTCGTAGTGAACTCTTAATAGTGAATAATATGTGTTGATGATATTGTAAACCTGTCTAATGCTTATTGTATGTTTGTATGAATATGATCATGTGATTTGATGAAACAAAGCATGATGAAAACCATTGAATCCCAAATCTTGAGAAAGAAACTTTAATCTATGATATTAATGATGATGCCTTGGTATAAAAGAAGGCTTGACGAATTAAAGTAATGGGATTGATGATGCCTTGGTATAGAGAAGGCTTGATGAACGGATAGAATGATGTTAGTGGATCGGAGTGTCACGTTCCGAAACATAGTATTAGTGGATCGGAGTGTCACGTTCCGACACATAGTATTAGTGGGACGGGTTGTCACGAACCGACACGTAGAATTATCGGGGATCGGAGTGTCACGTACCGACACATATAGGGGATCGGGTGTCACGTTCCGACACATATAGGGGATCGGAGGAGTGTCACGTTCCGACACATATAGGGGATCGGAGTGTCACGTTCCGACACATATAGGGGATCGGAGTGTCACGTTCCGACACATATAGGGGATCGGAGTGTCACGTACCGACACATAGTTGTAGGGGATCGGAGTGTCACGTACCGACACAAGAGGAAGAAGAAAGATAATGAATCTGGAAAGATGATAATATACTCAACATAATGAACTTAATCCCCAAACGAGTATGGTATTGAGGCTTGAGTCCTCAGGATGAACTTGGTGATATTTATTGATGATTAATACTTGTGTTGCTACATGTTGAGTTTATAGTTGATTTACATTATTATTGATATATATTGTTCCCTATTTTGAGTTAGCCGATGATATCTACTCAGTACGTGTGGTTGTACTGACCCCCTACTTTATGTTTTCTCTTTGTTTATTTGTGTTATGCAGCAAACGTTCCGTCAACTTCAACACAACAGTAGATCTAGCCAGTCTTCACTTCATCGGAAATTCAGGGTGAGCTAATGCGTCTAGCTTGGACTGGGTCTTCTTCTTCAAGTCTTGATGCCTTGAACTTCCGGCATAGACTAGCTTTTTAGTTATTTTGTTCTTAGACATTCCTAGCTTAGTAATTTGAAATAGATGTTCTTGTGATGATGACTTCCAGATTTGGGAATATTAATAATATTTGAGTTGTTATTAATGAGTTTAAGTCTTCCGCATTTCTTTGTTGATATTTTATTAAAATGTTAAAGGTTAGATTGGTTGGTTCGCTCACATAGGAGGGTAAATGTGTGGGTGCCAGTCGCGTCCCCGATTTGGGTCGTGACAACTTGGTATCAGAGCATTAGGTTCGTTGGTCTCATCACACAAGAACAGGTCTAGTAGAGTCTTAAGGAACGGTAGGGGGACGCCTTTACTTTTCCTTGAGAGGCTATAAGACTTTAGGAAAATTCCATTCTTTCATTCTTCTTTCGTGCTACTACTTGAGTCCAATTGGTATCTAGGTGATACAAATTGGTATCTGACCATCTTCACTCTATTTCGCAGATGGTTAGAACTAGAGCAACGACCGCACCAGCAGCGACAACGGAAAGACATGAAACTACTGAGCCAGCCACTGGGGCTGTGGCTCGAGGAGGAACAGCGGCAAGAGGCCGTGGAAGAGGTCGTGGGAGGACGTCCTCTAGAGGAAGAGGACGAGCCCTAGCCCATCTGATACTAGGGCGGTGACTCCTCCACCGACTGAGGATGTAGTAAGAGAGGGTGAGGAAGGGGAAACCGAACAAGGGCAGAATGAGGAAATGCCACCCCAACCTACCCCAGAGATGATCAACCAAGTACTTGCTTATCTTAGCGGGTTGTCTGATCAGGGTCAAGCACCTCCAGTGGTGTCTGCACCAACACCTCCGGTTTCAGAGATACGACATGCGGCTACTATGGCTCCCCGCATGGATGCAACATTGGGAATAGGCACATTTCCACGTCTGACTACTGGGCCTATTATGACAAACGATCAACACGAACTTTTTAGTAAGTTTTGAAATTGAAACCTCCAGTCTTCAAGGTGCAGAATCTGAGGATGCTTATGATTTTCTGGTTGATTGCCATGAGCTACTACACAAATGGGGATAGTAGAGAGGTTTGGTGTCGAGTTCGTGAGCTATCAGTTCCAAGGTAACGCCAAAATGTGGTGGCGTTCACATGTTGAGTGTCAACCAACAGAGGCACCACCTATGACTTGGGAATCATTCTCTACCCTATTTATGGGAGAAATATATCCCAAGGACTTTGAGAGATAGAAAGAGGGATGAGTTCTTGAGTCTGGAGCAAGGGATAGAATGACGGTTAATGCATACGAGGCTAAATTTCGCGCACTATCCAGATACGCCACCCAACTCTGTTTTAGTCCACAAGAACGGATCCGCCGTTTTGTGAAGGGGTTGAGGTCAGAATTGCGGATTTCAGCCTTGCAGATAGCGGCAACAGCAACATCCTTCCAAGAGGTGGTAGACTTTGTGATAGAGGTGGAAGGAGTGAAGCTAGATGACTTCACCACGACATCGACATCAAAGAGGTTTCGAAGGGGAGGTGAGTTTAATGGTTCCTACTCTAGAGGACAGAACTCCGGAGGTCACTCAGTTTGACCAATACAGTCTTCACTACAGACTGTAGTTGGGGGTCCACCCAGAACGGTCAAAACTACCCGAGAGACCTATGCCCGATTCCAGAGAGTGCTATGGATGTGGGGAGGTGGACATATTAGGAGGAATGTCCAAAACAGAGTTACAGACCCCCAATAGCTAGAGGTAGAGGTGGTCATGGTAGAGGCCGTTTTTCTGGAGGACGTGGTGGTGGTCGAGGTAATGGCGGTCACCAAAACGGCAGAGGTGATGGGCAAAACGGAGCCACTACTACACAACATGGTAGGGGCAACGGACAGACGAATGATAGGGCCCATTGTTATGCTTTCCCTGGGAGGTCTGAAGCGGAGGCGTCTGATGCTGTTATCACAGGTAATCTCTTGGTTTGTGATTGCATGGCATCTGTATTATTTGACCCTGGCTCCACGTTTCATATGTATCTTCCTCATTTGCAAATGGTCTAAATTTACATTGTGAATTACTTGACATGCCTATTCGTGTTTCTACTCGGTGGGTGAGTCTGTGATAGTTGAAAAGTCTATAGGTCTTGTTTGGTGAATTTTTTGGGGAGCAACACTTATGTAGACTTGGTCATTTAGAAATGGGTGACTTCGATTTGTGTAATCTGGGTATGACTGGCTTTCTCCAAATTTGCGATTTTGGATTGTAATGCTAAAACAGTGACGTTAGCCAAGCCTGGGGCAGATCCGTTAGTGTGGGAGGGTGACTACACTTCCAGTCCGGTGCGTATTATCTCCTTTATTCGTGCTCAGAAGATGGTTAGTAAGGGTTATCTAGCTTTCTTGGCACATCTCAAGGACGACACCACTCAAGTACCTTCGATTGAGTCAGTTTCGGTAGTCTGTGAGTTTTTTGATGTGTTCCCTGCAGATCTTCCTGGTATGCCACCAGATAGGGATATTGACTTCTGCATCGACCTTGAACCGGTACTCGCCCCATTTCTATACCCCCGTATAGAATGGCTCCCGGATTAAGAGAGTTAAAAGCACAACTTCAAGAGTTGTTGAGCAAGGGCTTCATTAGACCAAGTGCATCTCCTTGGGGTGCTCCGGTTTGGTTTGTGAAGAAGAAGGATGGGAGTTTCCGAATGTGCATAGATTACCGACAGTTGAACAAAGTAACTATTAAGAACAAGTACCCATTCCTCGCATTGATGACTTGTTCGATCAGTTACAAGGTGCTTGTGTCTTCTCAAAGATTGACTTGAGGTCCGGTTATCACCAATTGAAAATACGAGCAACGGATGTTCCAAAGACTGCTTTTCGAACTAGGTATGGGCATTATGAATTTGTGTAATGTCATTTGGTCTTACGAATGCCCCTGCTGCCTTCATGAGCTTGATAAACGGGGATTTTCAAGCCATATTTGGACCTCTTGTGATTGTCCTTTATTGATGATATACTGATATACTCGAAGAGTAAGAAAGAACATGAGGAGCATTTGAAAATGGTGTTAGAATTGTTGAGAAAGAAAAGCTTTATGCGAAATTCTCCAAGTGTGAGTTTTGGCTAGATTCAGTGTCCTTCTTGGGGCACGTGGTTTCTAAGGAAGGAGTGATGGTAGATCCTTCTAAGATTGAAACAGTGAAGAATTGGGTAAGACCTACAAACGTGTCAGAAATAAGGAGTTTTGTGGGGTTAGCTAGCTACTACCGCCGATTCGTCAAGGGATTCTCTTCCATTGCTTCCAATTGACGAACTTGACTAAGCAGAATGTTCCATTTGTATGGTCGGGATGAATGTGAGGAAAGCTTTCAGAAGCTTAAAACCTTGTTGACTACCGCCACTATCCTTACCTTGCCGGTAGAGGGTAAAAACTTCATTGTTTATTGTGATGCATCCTACTCTGGGTTGGTGCAGTGCTAATGCAAGAGAAGAATGTGATTTCTTATGCTTCAAGACAATTAAAAGTGCATGAACGTAACAATCCAACTCATGATTTGGAATTGGCCGCGGTAGTATTTGCACTAAAGCAATGGAGACACTATTTGTATGGGGTTAAGTGTGAGGGTCTATACGGACCATCGTAGCCTACAGTATGTCTTCACTCAGAAAGACTTGAACTTGAGACAGAGGAGATGGATGGAACTACTGAAGGACTACGACATCACTATCTTGTATCATCCGGGGAAGGCTAATGTTGTAGCGGATGCTCTAAGTAGGAAGGCCGGAAGCATGGGAAGTCTAGCTCATTTGCAAGCTTCTAGACGCCCATTGGCTAGAGAGGTGCAGATTCTGGCTAATGACCTCATGAGGTTAGAAATAAATGAGAAGGGAGGATTGTTAGCTTGTGTAGAGGCAAAATCTTCTTTTCTTGATCAGATTAAGGGGAAACAGTTTGATGATGAGAAGCTAAGTCGAATCCGAGATAAAGTGTTGCAAGGAGAGGCTAAGGAAGCAAATATCGATGGGAAGGTGTTTTGAGGATTAAGGGAAGGGTATGTGTACCCCGCATCGATGATTTGATCACCACTATTCTTACAGAAGCTCATAGTTCCGGATATTCTATACATCCTGGTGCAACCAAGATGTATCGCGACCTAAAGCAACACTTCTGGTGGAGTAGAATGAAGCGAGATATTGTTGAGTTTGTTGCCAAATGTCCAAATGTCCACAAGTGAAGTATGAACACCAGAGGCCCGGAGGAACACTTCAGAGAATGCCCATTCCTGAATGGAAGTGGGAGAGAATCGCGATGGACTTCGTGGTTGGTCTTCCCAAGACATTGAGTAAGTATGACTCTATTTGGGTGATTGTTGATAGGTTAACTAAGACTGCTCACTTTATTCCTGTCAAGGTGACCTACAATGCAGAGAAGTTAGCCAAAATATACATCTCAGAGATCGTTCGGTTGCATGGAGTTCCACTCTCCATCATATAAGATAGAGGTACGCAGTTTACTTCTAAGTTTTGGAGAACATTGCACGCTGAATTAGGTACTAGACTGGACCTTAGTACTGCATTTCACCCTCAAACCGATGGTCAGTCTGGGCGAACGATTCAAGTGTTGGAGGACATGCTTCGTGCATGTGTGATAGAGTTTGGTGGCCATTGGGATAGCTTCTTACCTTTGGCAGAGTTTTCATACAATAATAGCTATCACTCTAGTATCGACATGGCTCCATTTGAAGCATTGTATGGGAGGAGATGTAGGTCTCCCATTGGATGGTTTGATGTCTTTGAAGTGAGACCTTGGGGGACTGATCTGTTGAGAGATTCTATGGAGAAGGTGAAAGCTATTATAGAAAAGCTTCTAGCGGCTCAAAGTAGACAAAAGGAATATGCAGACCGCAAGGTTAGAGACTTGGAGTTCATGGAAGGTGAACAAGTCTTGTTGAAGGTTTCACCCATGAAAGGGGTGATGCGGTTTGGAAAAAGAGGTAAGCTAAGTCCAAGGTATATTGGACCATTTGAAGTGCTTAAGAGAATAGGGGAGGTGGCTTATGATTTAGCCTTGCGCCCAGGGCTGTCCGGAGTGCATCCGGTGTTTCATGTATCCATGTTGAAGAGATACCACGGAGATGGAAACTACATTATCCGTTGGGATTCCGTTTTGTTGGATGAGAACTTGACTTATGAAGAGGAACCGGTTGCTATATTAGCTAGGGAAGTTCGCAAGTTGAGGTCGAGAGAGATTGCATCCATCAAAGTTCAATGGAAGAATCGACCGGTTGAAGAGGCTACTTGGGAGAAGGAGGCAGATATGCAAGAAAAATACCCACATCTGTTCACAGATTCAGGTACTCCTTTTCGCCATTGTTTTTCTTCTTTTGATCGTTCGGGGACGAACGATGGGTAAATTGGTATCTATTGTAACGACCTGTTTAGTCGTTTTGAGCAACAGAGCCCATTTCTGGAAAAACTGGCTGGAACGACGAGCGTCACGACGGACCGTCGTGGTCCCGACGGCCCGTCGAGGGTGTGTCGTTCCAGGACACTTAGAGTTCTTCAAAATTGGATATTAAAATCGACTCTCTGTAAATTATGACGGACCTGCAGGACGTTCCGTCATATCCACGACGAACCGTGGTGTGTTTCCATTGCAAAACACTTCAACGTTTGAGAATTTGGTTCGAGAAACGAGTTTCTGACCGTCAGGACGGAGGTGCAGGACGGACCGTCACAGGGGTGACGGGCCATCGCAGACCACCTGAAATCTGGGAGGAGGCGACGGCCATCGTGACGGACCGTCGCAGGCACGATGGCCCGTCACAGGCTGCACAATCCCAGGCAGTTTAGGATTTCTCCACACGTTTTAAGGGTCGTTTTTGACTATTCTTTCCTGAATTATAAAGATTGAGGGTTAACATTAATAAGTCTAATTACTTAATGGTTAAAAAGGGTAACCTTAAGTGAATTAGTGGGGTTTATTGTCCTTTTTCACACTTAATTATATGATTAATTAGGGTAAAAGAAAGAGGGTTTGAACATAAGAAAACAAAACAGAAAGAACAAGAGAGAAAGAAAGGGGAGATCGAACGAGAGAGGAGAAGCAAAGAGGAATAACAAAGCTTGGGAATTTCTTGTTGATTTCAATTCTTCGGTGGAGGTAGGTTATGGTTGTTTTACGATATTCGTAGTGAACTCTTAATAGTGAATAATATGTGTTGATGATATTGTAAACCTGTCTATATGCTTATTGTATGTTTGTATGAATATGATCATGTGATTTTGATGAAACAAGCATGATGAAAACCATTGAATCCCAAATCTTGAAAGAAACTTTAATCTATGATATTAATGATGATGCCTTGGTATAAAAGAAGGCTTGACGAATTAAAGTAATGGGATTGATGATGCCTTGGTATAGAGAAGGCTTGATGAACGGATAGAATGATGTTAGTGGATCGGAGTGTCACGTTCCGACACATAGTATTAGTGGATCGGAGTGTCACGTTCCGACACATAGTATTAGTGGGACGGGTGTCACGAACCGACACGTAGAATTAGGGGATCGGAGTGTCACGTACCGACACATATAGGGGATCGGAGTGTCACGTTCCGACACATATAGGGGATCGGAGTGTCACGTTCCGACACATATAGGGGATCGGAGTGTCACGTTCCGACACATATAGGGGATCGGAGTGTCACGTTCCGACACATATAGGGGATCGGAGTGTCACGTACCGACACATAGTGGTAGGGGATCGGAGTGTCACGTACCGACACAAGAGGAAGAAGATAATGAATCTGGAAAGATGATAATATACTCAACATAATGAACTTAATCCCCAAACGAGTATGGTATTGAGGCTTGAGTCCTCAAGGATGAACTTGGTGATATTTATTGATGATTAATACTTGTTGTTGCTACATGTTGAGTTTATAGTTGATTTACATTATTATTGATATATATTGTTCCCTATTTTGAGTTAGCCGATGATATCTACTCAGTACGTGTGGTTGTACTGACCCCCTACTTTTATGTTTTCTCCTTGTTATTTGTGTTATGCAGCAAACGTTCCGTCAACTTCAACACAACAGTAGATCTAGCCAGTCTTCACTTCATGGGAAATTCAGGGTGAGCTAATGCGTCTAGCTTGGACTGGGTCTTCTTCTTCAAGTCTTGATGCCTTGAACTTCCGGCATAGACTAGCTTTTTAGTTATTTTGTTCTTAGACATTCCTAGCTTAGTAATTTGAAATAGATGTTCTTGTGATGATGACTTCCAGATTTTGGGAATATTAATAATAGCTTTGAGTTGTTTTATTAACGAGTTTAAGTCTTCCGCATTTCTTTGTTTGATATTTTATTAAAATGTTAAAGGTTAGATTGGTTGGTTCGCTCACATAGGAGGGTAAATGTGGGTGCCAGTCGCGTCCCCGATTTGGGTCGTGACACTATGTGTCCTATCTTTCCACAATTATAACAAGTACATTGGGATATCTTTCTTTTTGGTCTATATGGTCTTTTTGTTTTATAATTTTTTACATAATACCTTCGTCTTGGTCGTTTATATTTATATATAGTTTTATTTTTTCTATAATTTTTATATTTTGGGTTTTGTTTTTTAGTTGTGCATCCAAATTGTGGTGCCATTTTATTTTTACAACATGCTAAATTTTTATTAGTACTTTTTCTATTTTAGTTTTTCTTTTGGTTTTCACATAGTTGTATGAACCATTGATTTAAAAATTTTATTCTAGATCCTAAAGTATCTACCATTCCTTCATTATTCCAATCCTTTATTACATTTGTACTAAATGGTTCTGGTATTTTGTATAATATTGTTTTCTTATTTCTTTTGCTTCATCTAAATTGTATTTAGCTTTGTAATAATATTCTTTAAATGCACAAGTATATTCTTCTAAGTAACACATTTTACATATAGCTAATTTTGTCATAAGTTGTCTATTTATTATTTTTTCTCTATTTTGTTCTCTTATATCTGTAGTCATACCTCCAAATTCACTTCTAATTGCTGATTCATATTTATCTAGTATATCTATATTTGTTGCTGATGCGGATCCATCTATTTTCTTATCATTCCTAAGTACTTCTAAACTTTCTGGGGGTAGATTTTCTATCCATAATCTTGTTGTTTCTACAAATGTTCTTTCTATGTATCTTGGTGTTTTTGTTGTTTCTATTTTGTTATCTATTAACTGTTTAGACATATTTCCTATCCATAATAATATTCCTTTATTTGTATCTGCTACACGATCTAAATCTAAGAAATTATATTGTTCATTTACTGGTTTAGGTGTCCAATTTTTATTTAATCTGCTATTCCATATTGCAATATTTCTATCTGATTGTTGATAACTATAAATTGGTGGTGTTCTTGTCACGACCCAAACCGGGGACGCGACTGGCACCCACATTTACCCTCCTATGTGAGCGAACCAACCAAACTAACCCTTAACATTTCAAGATATATCAACAGAAAATAATGCGGAAGACTTAAACTCATTAATAAAACATTTCAAAAAATTATTAATATCCCCAAAATCTGGAAGTAATCATCACAAGAACATCTATCTCAAATTGCTAAACTAAAACTGTCTAAGAAGCTAAAATAAACTAAAAGCTAGTCCATGCCGGAAGTTCAAGGCATCAGACTTGAAGAAGAAGATCCAGTCCAAGCTAGACGCATTAGCTCACCCTGAATTTCCGAATGTAGTGAAGACTGGCTAGATCTACTGTTGAGTTGAAGTTGACGGAACGTTTGCTGCATTACACAAATAACAAAGAAGAAAACATAAAAGTAGGGGGTCAGTACAACCACAAGTACTGAGTAGATATCATCGGCCAACTCAAAATAGAGAACAGTATATATCAATAATAATGTAAATCAACTACAATACTCAACATGTAGCAATAACAACATGAATTCATCAATAACTACAACCGAGTTCACACATGAGGACTCAAGCCTCATTACCATACTCATTTGGGAATTAAGTTCATTAGATTGAGTATATTCATTATCTTTCAAGATTCATTATCTTTCTTCCTCTTGTGTCGGTACGTGACACTCCGCTCCTCTATTTCTATCCTGGTGCCGGAACGTGGCACTCCGATCCTCATGTACTATCCTTGTACCGGAACGTGGCACCCGATCCATTTACTATCCTGGTGTCGGAACGTGACACTCTGATCCTATATTCATTCTATCCTGGTACCGGAACGTTGGAACCCGATCCATATTCTATCCTGGTGTCGGAACGTGACACTCCGATCCTCATATTCATTCTATCCTGGTACCGGAACGTGGCACCCGATCCATATTCTATCCTGGTGTCGGAACGTGACACTCCGATCCTCATATTCATTCTATGCTGGTACCGGAACGTGGCACCCGATCCCCTAATTCATCAAGCCTCCTTTCATACTAAGGCATCATCAATCTCATTATATAATATATCAAGCCTTCTTTCATACTAAGGCATCATCATTAACAAGTGAATTAGGGTTCTTTTCAAGATTTGGGATTCAAAACTTCATCATGCTCATATATTACATATATATATATATATATATATATATATATATATATATATATATATATATATATATATATCATATTCATACAAGCTTACAGTTAAGCACATAGTAGGGTTTACAATACTATCAACACATAGCATTCACTATTAAGAGTTTACTACAAGTAGCATGAAATAACCATAACCTACCTCCACCGAAGAATTGATCAAACAAGCTAATCCTCAAGCTGCATTTTCTCCTCCCTCTCGATCGATTTCTCTCTTTCTCTTTGTTCTTTCTGTTTGTTTTATTCAAACCCTCTTTCCTTTACCCTAATTATCATATAATTAAGACTAAAAGAGGACAATAGAACCCACTAATTAACTTAAGGTTACCTCTTTTAAACCCCAAGTAATTAGACTTATTAATATTAACCCTCAATCTTTATAATTAAGAAAGAATAGTCCAAAACGACCCTTAAAACGTGCAGAGGAATCCTATTCTGCCTGGGATTTGCGCCCTGTGACGGGCCGTCGTGCCTGCAACGGTCCGTCACGATGGTCGTCGCAGCCTCCCAAAATCCAGGTGAACTGTGACGGCCCGTCACACCAGTGACGGTCCGTCCTGCACCTCTGTCCTGACGGTCAGAAACTCGTTTCTTGTACCAAATTCTCAAAAGTTGAAGTGTTTTGCAACGGGAACTCACGACGGTTCGTCGTGTATGTGACGGCACGTCCTGCAGGTCCGTCACAATTTATAGAGAGTCGATTTTTAGTATCCAATTTCAGAATTCTAAGTATGCTGAAACGATGCACCCTCGACGGGCCGTCGTGCCTGTGATGGTCCGTCGCAGTGCCCGTGGTCTTGGCCAGTTTTTCCAGAAATAAATCTGCTGCTCAAAACGACTAAACAGGTCGTTACAATAGATACCAATTTACCCATCGTTCGTCCCCGAACGATCAAAGAAGAAAAACAATGGCGAAAAGGAGTACCTGAATCTGTAAACAGATGTGGGTATTTTTCTTGCATATCTGCCTCCTTCTCCCAGTAGCTTCTTCAACCGGTCGATTCTTCCATTGAACTTTGATGGATGCAATCTCTCTCGACCTCAACTTGCGAACCTCTCTATCTAATATAGCAACCGGTTCCTCTTCTAATAAGTCAAGTTCTCATCCAACAACACTGAATCCCAACGGATGATGTAGTTTCCATCTCCATGGTATCTTTTCAACATAGACACATGATGAAACACGGATGCACTCCGGACAGCCCTGGAGGTAAGGCTAATTCATAAGCCACCTCCCCTACTCGCTTTAGTACCTCAAATGGTCCAATATACCTTGGACTTAGCTTACCTCTTTTGCCAAACCGCATCACCCCTTTCATGGGTGAAACATTCAACAAGACTTGTTCACCCTCCATGAACTCCAAGTCTCTCACCTTTCGGTCTGCATATTCCTTTTGTCTACTTTGCGCCGCTAGAAGCTTTTCTTGAATGCGCTTCACCTTATCTAACGAATCCCTCAAGAGGTCAGTACCCCAAGGTCTAACCTCAAATGCATCGAACCAACCAATCGGAGATCTACACATCCTCCCATACAATGCTTCAAATGGAGCCATATCAATACTAGAGTGATAGCTATTATTGTATGAAAACTCTGCCAAAGGTAAGAAGCTATCCCAATGGCCACCAAACTCTATCACGCATGCACGAAGCATATCCTCCAACACTTGAATCGTTCGCTCAGACTGACCATCGGTCTGAGGATGGAACGCGGGGGTACTAAGTCCAACCTAGTACCCAATTGCATGCAATGTTTTCCAAAACATAGAGGTAAACTGCGTACCTCTATCTGATATAATGGATAGTGGAACCCCATGCAATCGAACGATTTCTGAGATATAGATCTTGGCTAACCTCTCTGCATTGTAAGTCACCTTGACCGGAATGAAATGAGCAGACTTAGTTAACCTATCCACAATCACCCAAATGGAGTCATACTTACCCATTGTCTTTGGAAGACCAACCACAAAGTCCATTGCGATTCTCTCCCACTTCCATTCAGGAATGGGCATTCTCTAAAGCGTTCCTCCGGGCCTCTGGTGTTCATACTTTACTTGTTGAAAGTTTTGACATTTGACAATAAAGTCAACAATATCGCGCTTCATTCTACTCCACCAAAAGTGCTGCATTAGGTCGCGATACATCTTAGTTGCACCCGGATGTATAGAATACCTTGTACTATGAGCCTCTGTCAGAATAGTGGTGATCAGATTATCGAGGCGGGGTACACATACCCTTCCCTTAATCCTCAAAACGCCTTCCTCATCAATTGTTGCTTCTTTAGCCTCTCCTTGCAACACTTTATCTCTAATCCGGATCAATTTCTCATCATCAAACTGCTTCCCCTTAATCTTGTCAAGGAAGGAGGATCTTGCCTCCACACAAGCTAACAATCCTCCCTTCTCATTTACTTCTAACCTCATAAGGTCATTAGCCAAAATCTGCACTTCTCTTGCCAATGGGCGTCTAGAAGCTTGCAAGTGAGATAGACTTCCCATGCTTCCCGCCTTTCTACTCAAGGCATCTGCCACAACATTCGCCTTCCCCGGATGATACAAGATAGTGAGGTTGTAGTCCTTCAGTAGTTCCATCCATCTCCTTTGTCTCAAGTTCAAATCTTTCTGAGTAAAGACATACTGTAGACTAAGATGATCCGTGTAGACCTCACACTTAACCCCATATAAATAGTGCCTCCATTGCTTTAATGCAAACACTACCGCGGCCAATTCCAAGTCATGAGTTGGATAGTTACGTTCATGCACTTTTAATTGTCTTGAAGCATAAGCAATCACATTCTTCTCTTGCATTAGCACTGCACCCAAACCCGAATAGGATGCATCACAATAAACGATGAAGTTCTTACCCTCTACTGGGAAGGTAAGAAGGTGGTGCGGTAGTCAACAAGGTCTTGAGTTTCTGAAAGCTTTCCTCACACTCATCCGACCATACAAATGGAACATTCTGCTTGGTCAAGTTCGTCAATTGGGAAGCAATAGAAGAGAATCCCTTGACGAATCGGTGGTAGTAGCTAGCTAACCCAACAAAACTCCGTATTTCTGACACATTAGTGGGTCTTACCCAATTCTTCACTGTCTCAATCTTAGAAGGATCCACCATCACTCCATCCTTAGAAACCACGTGCCCCAAGAAGGACACTGCATCTAGCCAAAACTCACACTTAGAAAACTTGGCATAAACCTTTTTCTCCCTCAACATTTCCAAAACAATCCTCAAATGCTCTCATGTTCCTTCTTACTTTTAGAATATACCAGTATATCATCTATAATACGATCACAAAGAGGTCCAAATATGGTTTAAAAATCCCATTCATCAAGCTCATGAAAGCGGGGGCATTTGTAAGACCAAAGGACATCACTACAAATTCATAATGCCCATACTAGTTCGGAAAGCAGTCTTTGGCACATCCGCTGCCCCGTATTTTCAATTGATGATAACCGGATCTCAAGTCGATCTTCGAGAAGACAACAAGCACCTTGTAGTTGATCGAATAAGTCATCAATGCGAGGAAGAGGATTTTGTTCTTAATAGTTACCTTTCAACAGCCGGTAATCTATGCACATTCGAAAACTCCCATCCTTCTCTTCACAAACAAAACTGGAGCACCCAAGGGGATGCACTTGGTCTAATGAAGCCTTTGCTCAACAACTCTTGAAGTGTGCCTTTAACTCTCTTAATTCCGCGGGAGCCATTCTATAAGGAGGTATAGAAATGGGGCGTGTGCCCGGTTCATGATCGATACAGAAGTCAATATCCCTATCTGGTGGCATACCGGGAAGATCTGCAGGGAACACGTCCAAAAACTCACGGACTACCGAAACCGACTCAATCGTGGGTACTTGGGTAGTGTCATCCTTGAGATGTGCCAAGAAAGCTAAACACCCCTTACTAACCATTTTCTTAGCACGAAGAAAGGAGATAATACGCTCCGGATTGGAAGTGTAGTCACCCTCCCATACTAACGGGTCTGCCCCAGGTTTGGCTAACGTTACCGTCTTAGCATTACAATCCAAGATCGCAAAATTCGGAGAAAGCCAAGTCATACTCAGAATTACATCAAAATCAACAATTTCTAAGATAACCAAATCTACATAAGTGTTGCTCCCCACAAAGTTCACCAAACAAGACCTATATACCTTTTCAACTACCACAGACTCACCCACCGGAGTAGAAACACGAATAGGCGTGTAAAGTAATTCACAATGTAAATTTAGACCATTAGCAAATGATGAAGATACATATGAAAACGTGGAGCCAGGGTCAAATAATACAGATGCCATGCAATCACAAACCAAAAGATTACGTGTGATAACAGCATCAGACGCCTCTACTTCAGATCTCCCAGGGAAAGCGTAACAATGGGCCCTATCACCCGTCTGTCCATTGCCCCTACCATGTTGTGTCGTAGTGGCTCCAGTTTGCCCATCACCTCTTCCGTTGTGGTGACCACCATTACCTCGACCACCACGTCCTCCAGAAAAACGGCCTCTACCATGGCCACCTCTACCTCTAGCTAGCGGGGTTCTGTAACTCTGGTTTGGACAATACCTCTTAATGTGTCCAACCTCCCCACATCCATAACACCTCGGGGTTCATGCATAGGTCTCTCGGAGTAGTGTTGACCGTTCTGAGGTGGACCCCCAACTACAGTCTGTAGTGAGAACCATTGAACTCACCTCCCCTTCGAAACCTTTTTGATGTCGATGTTGTGGTGAAGTCATCTGGCTTCACTCCTTCCACCTCTATCACAAAGTCTACCACCTCTTGGAAGGATGTTGCCGTAGCCGCTACCTGTAAGGCTGAAATCTGCAATTCTGACCTCAACCCCTTCACAAAAACGGCGAATCCGCTCTTGTGGACTGAAACAAAGTTGGGTGGCATACCTTGATAAAGCACAAAACTTACCTCATATGCGTTACCGTCATCCTACCTTGCTCGAGACTCAAGAACTCATCCCTTTTTCTATCTCTCAAAGTCCTTGGGATATACTTTTCCATAAACAGGGTAAGAATGATTCCCAAGTCATAGGTGGTGCTTCTTGTTGGTTGACACTCGACATGTGACCGCCACCACATTTTGGCGTTACCTTGAAACTGATAGCTCACGAACTCAACGCCAAACCGTTCTACTATGCCCATCTTGTGTAGTAGCTCATGACAATCAACCAGAAAATCGTAGGCATCTTCAGATTCTGCACCCTTGAAGACTGGAGGTTTCAATTTCAAGAACTTACTGAAAAGTTCATGCTGATCATTTGTCATAATAGGTCCAGTTGTCAGACGTGGAAATGTGCCTATTCCCAATGATGCATCCATGCGGGGAGCCATAGTAGCCGCATGTCGTACCTCTCAAAACCGGAGGTGTTGGTGCAGAAACCACTGGGGGTGCCTGACCCTGATCGGATAACCCGCTAAGAATAAGCAAGTACCTGGTTATCATCTCTGGGGTAGGTTGGGGTGGCATTTCCTCATTCTGCTCTGTTCAGTTTCCCCTTCCTCACCCTCTCTAACTACCTCCTCAGTCGGTGGAGGAGTCAGCGCCCTAGCATCAGATGGACTAGGTGCTCGTCCTCTTCCTCTAGAGGACGTCCTCCCACGACCTCTTCACGGCCTCTTGCAACTGCTCTCCCTCGAGCTACAGCCCCAGTGGCTGGCTCAGTCGTTCGTTGCTTGTGGCCGTTGTCGCTGCTGTGCGGTCGTTGTTCTAGTTCTAACCATCTGCGAAATAGAGTGAAGATGGTCAGATACCAATTCGTATCACCTAGATACCAATTGGAATCAAGTAGTAGCACGAAAGAAAGAATGAAAGAATGGAATTTTCCTAAAGTCCTATAGCCTCTCAAAGAAAAGTAAAGGCGTCCCCTACCGTTCCTTAAGACTCTACTAGACTCGTTCTTGTGTGATGAGACCAATAACCTAATGCTCTGATACCAAGTTGTCACGACCCAAACGGGGACGCGACTGGCACCCACATTTACCCTCCTATGTGAGCGAACCAACCAAACTAACCCTTAACGTTTCAAGATATATCAACAGAAAATAATGCGGAAGACTTAAACTCATTAATAAAACATTTCAAAACTATTATTAATATCCCCAAAATCTGGAAGTCATCATCACAAGAACATCTATCTCAAATTGCTAAACTAAAACTGTCTAAGAAGCTAAAATAACTAAAAAGCTAGTCCATGCCGGAAGTTCAAGGCATCAAGACTTGAAGAAGAAGATCCAGTCCAAGCTACACGCATTAGCTCACCCTGAATTTCCGAAGGTAGTGAAGACTGGCTAGATCTACTGTTGAGTTGAAGTTGACGGAAGTTGAAGTGTTTTGCAACGGAAAATCACGACGGTTCATCGTGGATGTGACGGCACGTCCTGCAGGTCCGTCACAATTTACAGAGAGTCGATTTTAATATCCAATTTGAAGAATTCTAAGTGTCATGGAACGAAAACTCCTCGACGGGCCGTCGTGATGACGACGGTCCGTCGTGACAACCCCGTCGTCCCAGCCAGTTTTTCCCAGAATTTCAATCTTCTGCTCAAAACGACTAAACAGGTCGTTACAATAGATACCAATTTACCCATCGTTCGTCCCCGAACGATCAAAAGAAGAAAAACAGTGGCGAAAAGGAGTACCTGAATCTGTAAACAGATGTGGATTTTTCTTGCATATCTGCCTCCTTCTCCCAAGTAGCCTCTTCAACCAGTCGATTCTTCCATTGGACCTTGATGGATGCAATTTCTCTCGACCTCAACTTGCGAACCTCTCTATCTAAAATAGCAACTGGTTCCTCTTCATAAGTCAAATTCTCATCCAACAACACTGAGTCCCAACGGATGATGTAATTTCCATCTCCATGGTATCTTTTCAACATGGACACATGAAATACCGGATGCACTCCGGACAACCCTGGGGGCAAGGCTAATTCATACGCCACCTCCCCTATTCGTTTTAGTACCTCAAATGGTCCGATATACCTTGGACTTAGCTTACCTCTTTTGCCAAACCGCATCACCCCTTTCATGGGTGAAACCTTCAACAAGACTTGTTCACCCTCCATTAACTCCAAGTCTCTAACCTTTCGGTCTGCGTACTCCTTTTGTCTACTTTGCGCCGCTAGAAGCTTTTCTTGAATGCGCTTCACCTTATCTAACGAATCCCTCAAGAGGTCAGTACCCCAAGGTCTAACCTCAAATGCATCAAACCACCCAATGGGAGATCTACACCTCCTCCCATACAATGCTTCAAATGGGGCCATATCAATACTGGAGTGATAGCTATTATTGTATGAAAACTCTGCCAAAGGTAAGAAGCTATCCCAATGGCCACCAAACTCTATCACACATGCACGAAGCATATCCTCTAACACTTGAATCGTTCGCTCAGACTGACCATCGGTCTGAGGGTGAAATGCAGTACTAAGGTCCAATCTAGTACCTAATTCACCATGCAATGTTCTCCAAAACTTAGAAGTAAACTGCGTACCTCTATCTGATATGATGGAGAGGGGAACTCCATGCAACCGAACGATCTCTGAGATGTAGATTTTTCCTAACTTCTCTGCATTGTAAGTCACCTTGACCGGAATGAAATGAGCGGACTTAGTTAACCTATCAACAATATCCCAAATAGAGTCATACTTACCCATTGTGTTTGGAAGACCAACCACGAAATCCATTGCAATTCTCTCCCATTTCCATTCAGGAATGGGCATTCTCTGAAGTGTTCCTCCGGGCCTCTGGTGTTCATACTTCACTTGTTGACAGTTTGGACATTTGGCAACAAACTCAAAAATATCTCATTTCGTTCTACTCCACCAAAAGTGTTGCTTTAGGTCGCGATACATCTTGGTTGCACCAGGATGTATAGAATATCCGGAACACTGAGGAATCCTATTCTGCTTGGGATTTGCGCAACCTATGACGGGCTGTCGTGCCTGCGACGGTCCGTCACGATGGTCGTCGCAGCCTCCCAAAATCCAGGTGAACTGTGACGGCCCGTCACACCAGTGACGGTCCGTCCTGCACCTCCGTCCTGACGGTCAGAAACTCGTTTCTTGTACCAAATTCTCAAAAGTTGAAGTGTTTTGCAACGGGAACTCACGACGGTTCGTGGTGGATGTGACGGCACGTCCTGCAGGTCCGTCACAATTTACAGAGAGTCGATTTTTAGTATCCAAATTCAGAATTCTAAGTATGCTGAAACGATGCACCCTCGACGGGCCGTCGTGCCTGTGACGGTCCGTCGCAGTGCCCGTGGTCTTGGCCAGTTTTTCCAGAAATAAATCTGCTGCTCAAAACGACTAAACGGGTCGTTACAGTTCTTCTAGGACTAACTCTAGGACTATTTCTGGGACTATTATCTGGGGTTTTAACTCTTGACGTACTAGGCCTATCCATATCTCCTACGTTTATTTCTAATTTTTTCGGTTTATTTATTTGTTCTAGAATTTCTGTATATGTTTCACTTATATCACTTATTTCTGATTGTTGGTCATTTTCATTTCCGTCTATTTCATTTACTTCAATATCTTCATTTAGATCTTCATTTAGTTTTTGTTCCATTTCTTTTATTTCATTTTTAATTCAAGTTCTTTATCTTTTTCTTTTTCTTTTTCTTTTGTTTTTGTTTATTTTCATATAATAATTTTAATCTAGCTAATTCTTTTTCTAATTCACTTATTCTTGTATTTTTTATTTCTTCTAATTGTTGTACTTCTTGCTTTGCTTGTGTTTTTATTTTTCTATTTCTCTTGATTTATCTATTTCTTCATTTTCTTTTGTTATTCTTACCATAGCTGTTAAACTATCTTCTAATTTTGCTGTTTCTTTTTCTAGCATTAAATATAAGTTATTTCCTATTTTCTTGTATCTTCTTCCTAAATTTGAAAATACTATTTTTATTATCATTCCATCTTGGTTTTCATATGTCTTTTCGTCTACTTCAAATTCCTCTTTGTTCATTATGATCTATAGATTATATTATGTTGTAATTCATATTCAAGACAATCTAATTCTAATTCTAATTTTAATATAGCTTTTCTTTGTGCTAGTATTGATTTATTACATACTCCTGCTAATATATTTTCTTCTAATCTTCTTTTTCTATGTTGTAATTCTTGTTCTTTTTCAGTTATTTGTTCCATTATTTTTTCTATTAATTGTTGTTTATATTTTTCTTCGTTCATACTGTTTTTTCAAATAACAAACATATTTGTATTCTGTTTTTGAAATTATATTAATCAAATGATCTTTTTTATCATTATGTGTTTTGACTAGTTGTGTTAATTGATATTCTATATATAAGGATTTTAATTTTTTCCATATTTTTGGTACTTTTTTGTCTATCTTAGTTTTTGTTATTTTAGTTTCTTTGCTTAGTGTTGTATTATTCTTCATAAAATGTCTTTCTATAATATTCTCTTTTAAGTAGACCTAATTTTTGTATTTCATTAGCATTAGTTATAATATATTCTAGATATTCATCTTCTCGAGTTCTTAAATAACCAAATAAATTTTCAATTAGTAGTTTTTCATGTAGATCTATGTCTTCTATAATTTGTACCCAATATTGTAAATATTCGTAATTTATCATTGATCTCTGAATATATCAATATCATCATATAAATCATATATGTCAAAGTAAAGTTCATCTTCTATACTTTGTATAGTTAACTCAGTCCAACTTTGGGTTGTTATTTCTATTATTTCATATGTTATTAATTTATCATAAATTGCTCTTTTTATATCAGTATTAAGACTTTTAAATATATGGAATAGTAATATCTTATAATCAACATCATCGTTTAATAGGTATGTTTCCATTTTTATTATTTTCATTTTTCACTAAAATTTTATTCCTTTCAACCTCTTAATAAATTATACTTGCTTATTATGCAAAAATAATGATTTAATAATCATCTCGTCTGGTCATTACTATAGCTTTCTTCTTTGATTAGTTACCCTAACAGCGCCTTAACTTTGTTTACTCCCCTAAAACGGCCTTTTCTGCCTACCGGTTTCAGCCTTAGGATGGCATAGTCTGGGCATACTTATTCCAAGAATATTTCTGTAGCAAACTTGCTAAAGATGGTTATTAGAACATTATTCAAACATGATAAACAATTATAATTAACAAGAGATTTTCAGGAATAAATTAATTTAGCTACTCATGAATATAAAATGGTATACCTGTTCTTGTAGATTATCCGTCATAGATGAATTGTTTTCCATAATTATTTAATTTATCTAGCTCTGATACCAATGTGGGGTGGAAGCTATTATATTATAAGAGAGAATGAGAAAAGAAAGTTGGGAGAAGGATGTTTTATTAATGAAGGCAAATGCCTCTTTATATAGACGTACAAACTAACCTTTACTATATATACAGTAACTTGACTCTTACTATTTACACAGTTACTTGACCTTTACTATTCATGATTAGGACATTTACTATTCATGAATAGTAAACTTTACGACCTTTTTTAAAAAAAAAAGAGAAAAAAAAAACTTTGGCCAAATGGCCGACATACTATTACAATACTTTTTACATGTGGCTGATATTCAGCCGACACAAAACGACAAACATACTAAAAGATAAAAAATTAAAGGCTTTACAAATATCTTTCTTTATCTCATATGAATCTTCTTTGCTTTATCTCTTTATCCCAAATCAACTGTTGGTATTACATTATCTTCTCCGTTACATTTGGAGCATCTATGATCTGGGTATTTGTTGCTGATAAGTTTACAATATCTTACTAATAACTCTTCTGAAATAAATCCTTTTTTCAAGGCTCTTGTAGTTGGTTGATCTTCTAGTTTTAGCAATGACAAAATCCATCGTTGGACTACATCCATATCTGATTTCCTTAGTTCTTTTGAATTAAAATAAATCATTACTTGATCTCGTGCATAATAACTCCAAATAGCATTGCCATTTAAATAATTGTTACCTAATTCTTGTATAATTGCTGCTATTCCGATTATTCTTTTATTAGCATAAAAGCTCGGTATCTCTATCTTTGGTATCTCAGCTTGTTTTTCTATCTCTTCTGGTATGATCATATCTCTAGTCAGGCCTATCTTTATAACTTGTATTGGCGACTTTATCTCTTCATATAATATTTCTGCTGGTGCTGTATAGAATTTTATAAAAAATAGATTTCCTTTTGTAATTCTTTTATATGTCATAAATGCTTTATGTAATTCTGGTATTCCAATTATTTCTTCTCTGTCGTATGTATATACTGTATTTAGTAGTATATAGCTGTAACATGTTTTAACTAAATTTGGACTAGTTTTGGGTTGTGCTATAAGTCGGTTATATCCTTGTAATTTTTGGGTTATATAGTCTTCTTTGGGATTTTTTGTTTGTGTAGATCTTGGGTTTAGGTTTAAATATGTCTGGATTTTGTATATGTTTTTGATGTAGGAATGTGTAATATAGTTGTATCTCTTTTTGTCATTTTGTAGACTAACTGCATATGTAGATGTTTGTGGCTCTACGGGTAGCTGTATTTGTGGTTTTTGGATAAATGGTTTTATGAATAGTTGGTTTAAATTCATATTTTTTGGTTTCTCACTATCTCTTTTGCTTGTACCTGCAGCTGTATTTAAACAAACTTTGTTATGGGTTTTTTGGAGTTTCCCATCGTCTCCTTCTAGCTCTGGAATTTTTGTGTCTTCCGATTGACATAGCTCCGCATATTTATAGTCATGCTGCTGACTTATCTTTTGTAGCTCTTTATCCATACTTCCTACTTTCGCAGAAAGTGTAGTAATAGCTTTGAGTATCTCTTCCATTGTATCTGGTTCAGTTTGAGTTCCTTTTTCTTGATAGGTAGTCTGCAACAAGATTCTTGTCAGTCTTAATTACTTCAATTGTAAATGTAAAATTTAATATATTCAATACTAATCTCCTTATTTCTTTTGTTGTAACTGAATCTTCTAATTTTTTTGTTATCCACCATTTTACCTATGTATTATCTGTGCAATAGTAAACATACAAGTCCAGCATTTATAGTTATAAAACATAGTGAACAAAAAAAAGGTAAAAGTAGAATGGTTATAGATTATCGTAACCTAAATGCTAAAACTAAAACATATAATTATCCAATACCAAACAAAATACTAAAAATAAGACAAATACAAGGATATAACTATTTCAGTAAATTTGACTGTAAATCAGGATCTTACCACCTAAAAATAGAAGAAGAATCTAAACAATTAACAGCTGTAACGACCTGTTTAGTCGTTTTGAGCAGCAGATTTTATTTCTGGAAAAACTGGCTGAGACGACGGTCACCACGACGGACCGTCATGGGCACGACGGACCGTCGAGGGTGTCTCGTCCCAAGATACTTAGAATTCTGAAATTGGATACTGAAAATCGACTCTCTGTAAATTGTGACGGACCTGCAGGACGTGCCGTCACATCCACGACGAACTGTCGTGAGTTTTCGTTCAAAACACTTCAACTTTTGAGAATTTTGTACAAGAAACGAGTTTCTGACAGCCATGACGGAGGTACAGGACGGACCGTCACAGGTGTGACGGGCCGTCACAGGCCACTTGAGTTCGAGGGGGCTGCGACGACCTGTGTGACGGACCGTCGCAGGTACGACGGACCGTCACAGGTTGTGCAAATCCCAGGCAGAATAGGATTCCTCTACACGTTTTAAGGGTCGTTTTGGACTATTCTTTCCTTAATTATAAAGATTGAGGGTTAATATTAATAAGTCTAATTACTTGGGGGTTAAAAGAGGTAACCTTAAGTTAATTAGTGGGTTTTATTGTCCTCTTTTAGTCTTAATTATATGATAATTAGGGTAAAGGAAAGAGGGTTTGAATAAAACAAACAGAAAGAGAAAAAGAGAGAGAAAGAGTCGAACGAGAAAGAGAGAAAACAAAGAGGATAGCAAAGCTTTGGGGAAAATTCTTGCTTGATCAATTCTTCGGTGGAGGTAGGTTATGGTTTCATGCTATTCGTAGTAGACTCTTAATAGCGCATGATATGTATTGGTAGTATTGTAAACCTGTCTATATGCTTAATTGTATGCTTGCATGAATATGATTATGTGATTTTGATAAAACAAGCATGATGAAAACCATTGAATCCCAAAACTTGAAAGAAACTTAAATCTATGTTATTAATGATGATGCCTTGGTATAAAAGAAGGCTTGATGAATTGAAGTAATGGGATTGATGATGCCTTGGTATAGAGAAGTCTTGATGAAAGGATAGAATGAATTTAGTGGATCGGAGTGTCACGTTCCGACACATAGTAATAGTGGATAGGAGTGTCACGTTCCGACACATAGTAATAGTGGATCGGAGTGTCACGTTCCGACACATAGTATTAGTGGGACGGGTGTCACGAACCGACACGTAGATATAGGGGATCAGAGTGTCACGTTCCGACACATATAAGGGATCAGAGTGTCACGTACCGACACATATAGGGGATCAAAGTGTCACGTTTCGACACATATAGGGGATCGGAGTGTCACGTTCCGACACATATAGGGGATCGGAGTGTCACGTACCGACACATAGTGGTAGGGGATCGGATTGTCACGTACCGACACAAGAGGAAGAAAGATAATGAATCTTGAAAGATGATAATATACTCAACATAATGAACTGAATTCCCAAATGAGTATGGTATTGAGGCTTGAGCCCTCATGGATGAACTTGATGGTAATTATTGACGATTATAATACCTGTTGTTGCTACATGTTGAGTTTATAGTTGATTTATAATATTACTTGATATATATATTATCTTCTATTTTGAGTTGGCCGATGATATCTACTCAGTACTTGTGGTTGTACTGACCCCCTACTTTTATGTTTTCTTCTTTGTTATTTATGAAATGCAGCAAACGTTCCGTCAACTTCAACACAACAGTAACTCGAGCCAGTTTTCGTCATCCCGGATCTTCAGGGTGAGCTAATGCTTCTAGCTTGGAATGGGTCTTCTTCTTCAAGTCTTGATGCCTTGAACTTCCGGCATGGACTAGCTTTTTAGTTATTTTTGTTCTTAGACATTCCTAGCTTAGTAATTTGAAATAGATGTTCTTGTGATGATGACTTCCAGATTTTGGGGATATTAATAATAGTTTCGAATTGTTTTATTAATGAGTTTAAGTCTTCCACATTATTTTCTGTTGATATATCTTGAAATGTTAAGGGTTAGTTTGGTTGGTTCGCTCACATAGGAGGGTAGATATGGGTGCCAGTCGCGTCCCCGATTTGGGTCGTGACAAACTTGGTATCAGAGCATTAGGTTCATTGATCTCATCACACAAGAACAGGTCTAGTAGAGTCTTAAGGAACGGTAGGGGGACGCCTTTACTTTTCTTTGAGAGGCTATAAGACTTTAGGAAAATTCCATTCTTTCATTCTTTCTTTCGTGCTACTACTTGAGTCCAATTGGTATCTAGGTGATACAAATTGGTATCTGACCATCTTCACTCTATTTCGCAGATGGTTAGAACTAGAGCAGCGACCGCACCAGCAGCAACAACGGATAGACAAGAAACGACTGAGCCAGCCACTGGGGCTGTGGCTCGAGGAAGAGCAGCGGCAAGAGGCCGTGGAAGAGGTCGTGGGAGGACGTCCTCTAGAGGAAGAGGACGAGCACCTAGCCCATCTGATACTAGGGCATTGACTCCTCCACCGACCGAGGATGTGGTAAGAGAGGGACAGGAAGGGGAAATTGAACAAGGGCAAAATGAGGAAATGCCACCCCAACCTACCCCAGTGATGATCAACCAGGTACTTGCTTATCTTAGCGGGTTATCTGATCACGGTCAGGCACCTCCAGTGGTTTCTACACCAACACATCCGGTTTCATAGGTACGACATGCGGCTACTATGGCTCCCCGCATGGATGCATCATTGGGAATAGGCACATTTCCACGTCTGACTACTGGGCCTATTATGGCAAACGATCAACATGAACTTTTCAGTAAGTTCTTGAAATTGAAACCTCCAGTCTTTAAGGGTGCAGAATCAGAGGATGCCTACGATTTTCTAGTTGATTGTCGTGAGCTACTACACAAGATGGGTATAGTAGAGAGGTTTGGTGTCGAGTTCGTGAGCTATCAGTTTCAAGGGAACGCCAAAATGTGGTGGCGTTCACATGTTGAGTGTCAACCAACAGAGGCACCACCTATGACTTGGGAATCATTCTCTAGCTTGTTTATGGAGAAGTATATCCCAAGGACTTTGAGAGATAGAAAAAGGGATGAGTTCTTGATTCTCGAGCAAGGTAGGATGACGGTTAACGCATATGAGGCTAAATTTCGCGCACTATCCAGATATGCCACCCAACTTTGTTTCAGTCCACAAGAACGGATCTGCCGTTTTATGAAGGGGTTGAGGTCAGAATTGCGGATTTCAGCCTTACAGATAGCAGCAACGGCAACATCCTTCCAAGAGGTGGTAGACTTTGTAATAGAGGTGGAAGGAGTGAAACCAGATGACTTCACCAAGACATCGACATCAAAAAGGTTTCGAAGGGGAGGTGAGTTTAATGGTTCTTATTCTAGAGGACAGAACTCCGGAGGTCACTCAGTTCGACCAATTCAGTCTTCACTACAGACTGTAGTTGGGGGTCCGCCTCAGAACGGTCAACACTACTCCGAGAGACCTATGCCTGACTCCAGAGAGTGCTATGGATGTGGGGAGATTGGACATATTAGGAGGAATTGTCCAAAACAGAGTTACAGACCCCCAATAGCTAGAGGTAGAGGTGGTCATGGTAGAGGCCGCTTTTCTGGAGGACGTGGTGGTCGAGGTAATGGTGGTCACCAAAACGACAGAGGTGATGGGCAAAACGCAGCCACTACTACACAACATGGTAGGGGCAACGGACAGACAAATGATAGGGCCCATTGTTACGCTTTCCCTGGGATATCCGAAGCGGAGGCGTCTGATGCTGTTATCACAGGTAATCTTTTGGTTTTTGATTGCATGGCATCTGTATTATTTGACCCTGGCTCCACGTTTTCATATGTGTCTTCATCATTTTCTAATGGTCTAAAGTTGTATTGTGAATTACTTGACATGCCTATTCGTGTTTCTACACCGGTGGGTGAGTCTGTGGTAGTTGAAAAGGTACATAGGTCTTGTTTGGTGAATATCGTGGGGAGCAACACTTATGTAGATTTGGTTATCTTAGAAATGGTTGACTTTGATGTGATTCTGGGTATGACTTGGCTTTCCCCAAATTTTGCGATTTTGGATTGCAATGCTAAAACTGTGACGTTAGCCAAGCCTGGGACAGATCCGTTAGTGTGGGAGGGTGACTACACTTCCAATCCGGTGCGTATCATCTCCTTTCTTCGTGCTAAGAAAATGGTTAGTAAGGGGTGTTTAGCTTTCTTGGCACATCTCAAGGATGACACTACCCAAGTACCCTCGATTGAGTCGGTTTCGGTAGTCCGTGAGTTTTTGGATGTGTTTCCTGCAGATCTTCCTGGTATGCCACCAGATAGGGATATCGACTTTTGCATTGATTTGGAACCGGGCACTCGCCCCATTTCTATACCCCCTTATAGAATGGCTCCCGCGGAGTTAAGAGAGTTAAAGGCAAACCTTCAAGAGTTGTTGAGCAAAGGCTTCATTAGACCAAGTGCATCTCCTTGGGGTGCTCCGGTGTTGTTTGTGAAGAAGAAGGATGGGAGTTTTCGAATGTGCATAGATTACCGGCAGTTCAACAAGGTAACTATTAAGAACAAGTATCCTCTTCCTCGCATTGATGACTTATTCGATCAACTACAAGGTGCTTGTGTCTTCTCAAAAATTGACTTGAGATCCGGTTATCATCAATTGAAAATGCGGGCAACGGATGTGCCAAAGACTGCTTTTCGGACTAGGTATGGGCATTATGAATTTGTGGTGATGTCCTTTGGTCTTACAAATTCCCCCGCTGCTTTCATGAGCTTGATGAATGGGATATTTAAGTCGTATTTGGATCTCTTTGTGATCGTATTTATAGATGATATACTGGTATATTCTAAAAGTAAGGAGGAACATGAGGAACATTTGAGAATTGTATTGGAAATGTTGAGGGAGAAAAAGCTTTATGCCAAGTTCTCTAAGTGTGAGTTTTGGCTAGATGCAGTGTCCTTCTTGGGGCATGTGGTTTCGAAGGATGGGGTGATGGTAGATCCTTCTAAAATTGAGACAGTGAAGAATTGGGTAAGACCCACTAATGTGTCAGAAATAAGGAGCTTTGTTGGGTTAGCTAGCTACTACCGCCGATTTGTCAAGGGATTCTCTTCTATTGCTTCCCAACTGACGAACTTGACTAAGCAGAATGTTCCATTTGTATGGTCAGATGAATGTGAGGAAAGCTTTCAGAAGCTTAAGACCTTGTTGGAATTCTTACCTTGCCAGTAGAGGGTAAAAACTTCATTGTTTATTGTGATGCATCCTATTCGGGTTTGGGCGCCGTGCTAATGCAAGAGAAGAACGTGATTGCTTATGCTTCAAGACAATTAAAAGTGCATGAACGTAACTATCCAACCCACGATTTGGAGTTGGCCGCGGTAGTATTTGCACTAAAGCAATGGAGACATTATATATATGGGGTTAAGTATGAAATCTATACGGATCATCGTAGCCTTCAGTATGTCTTTACTCAAAAAGATTTGAACTTGCGACAGAGGAGATGGATGGAACTACTGAAGGACTACGACATCACTATCTTGTATCATCCGGGGAAGGCTAATGTTGTAGCGGATGCTTTGAGTAGAAAGGCCGGAAGCATGGGAAGTCTAGCTCATTTGCAAGTTTCTAGACGCCCATTGGCTAGAGAGGTGCAGATTCTGGCTAATGACCTTATGAGGTTAGAAATAAATGAGAAGGGAGGATTGTTAGCTTGTGTGGAGGCGAGATCTTCTTTTCTTGACCAGATTAAGGGGAAACAGTTTGATGATGAGAAACTAAGTCGAATCCGAGATAAGGTGTTACAAGGAGAGGCTAAAGAAGCAACAATCGATGAGGAAGGTGTTTTGAGGATTAAGGGAAGGGTATGTGTACCCCGCATCGGTGATTTGATCAACACTATTCTGACAGAGGCTCATAGTTCCGGATATTCTATACATCCTGGTGCAACCAAGATGTATCGTGACCTAAAGCAACACTTCTGGTGGGGTAGAATGAAGCGAGATATTGTTGAGTTTGTTGCCAAATGTCCAAACTGTCAACAAGTAAAGTATGAACACCAGAGGCCCGGAGGAACACTTCAGAGAATGCCCATTCCTGAATGGAAGTGGGAGAGAATCGCAATGGACTTTGTGGTTGGTCTTCCAAAGACAATGGGTAAGTATGACTCCATTTGGGTGATTGTTGATAGGTTAACTAAGTCTGCTCATTTCATTCCGGTCAAGGTGACTTACAATGCAGAGAAGTTAGCAAAAATCTACATCTCAGAAATCGTTCGATTGCATGGGGTTCCACTATCCATTATATCAGATAGGGGTACGCAGTTTACTTCTAAGTTTTGGAAAACATTGCATGCTGAATTAGGTACTAGATTGGACCTTAGTACTGCATTTCATCCTCAGAACGATGGTCAGTCTGAGCAAACGATTCAAGTGTTGGAGGATATGCTTCGCGCATGTGTGATAGAGTTTGGTGGCCATTGGGATAGTTTCTTACCTTTAGCAGAGTTTTCATAAAATAATAGCTATCACTCCAGTATTGATATGGCCCCATTTGAAGCATTGTATGGGAGGAGGTGTAGATCTCCCATTGGGTGGTTTGATGCATTTGAGGTTAGACCTTGGGGTACTGATCTCTTGAGGGATTCGTTAGATAAGGTGAAGCGCATTCAAGAAAAGCTTCTAGCGGCGCAAAGTAGACAAAAGGAGTATGCAGACCGAAAGGTTATAGACTTGGAGTTCATGGAGGGTGAACAAGTCTTGTTGAAGGTTTCACCCATGAAAGGGGTGATGCGGTTTGGTAAAAGAGGTAAGTTAAGTCCAAGGTATATTGGACCATTTGAAGTACTAAAGCGAGTAGGGGAGGTGGCTTATGAATTAGCCTTGCCCCCAGGGCTGTCCGGAGTGCATCCGGTATTTCACGTATCCATGTTGAAAAGATACCACGGAGATGGAAACTACATCATCCGTTGGGATTCAGTTTTGCTTGATGAGAATTTGACTTATGAGGAGGAACCAGTTGCTATTTTAGATAGAGAGGTTCGCAAGTTGAGGTAGAGAGAAATTGCATCCATCAAGGTCCAATGGAAGAATCGACCGGTTGAAGAAGCTACTTGGGAGAAGGAGGCAAATATGCAAGAAAAATACCCACATCTGTTTACAGATTCAGGTACTCCTTTTCGCCATTGTTTTTCTTCTTTTGATCGTTCGGAGACGAACGATGGGTAAATTGGTATCTATTGTAACGACCTGTTTAGTCGTTTTGAGTAGCAGATTTTATTTCTGGAAAACTGGCTAAGACGACGGTCACCACGACGGACCGTCATGGGCACGACGGACCGTCGAGGGTGTCTCGTCCCAGGATACTTAGAATTCTGAAATTGGATACTTAAAATCGACTCTCTGTAAATTGTGACGGACCTGCAGGATGTGCCGTCACATCCACGACGAACCGTCGTGAGTTTTCGTTGCAAAACACTTCAACTTTTGAGAATAGGGTACAAGAAACGAGTTTCTGACCGTCATAACGGAGGTACAGGACGGACCGTCACAGGTGTGATGGGCCGTCACAAGCCACTTGAGTTCGAGGGGGCTGCGACGACCTGTGTGACGGACCGTCGCAGGTACGGCGGCCCGTCACAGGTTGTGCAAATCCCAGGCAGAATAGGATTCCTCTACACGTTTTAAGGGTCGTTTTGGACTATTCTTTCCTTAATTATAAAGATTGAGGGTTAATATTAATAAGTCTAATTACTTGGGGGTTAAAAGAGGTAACCTTAAGTTAATTAGTGGGTTTTATTGTCCTCTTTTAGTCTTAATTATATGATAATTAGGGTAAAGGAAAGAGGGTTTGAATAAAACAAACAGAAAGAGAAAAAGAGAGAGAGAGTCGAACGAGAAAGAGAGAAAACAAAGAGGATAGCAAAGCTTTGGGGAAAATTCTTGCTTGATCAATTCTTCGGTGGAGGTAGGTTATGGTTTCATGCTATTCGTAGTAGACTCTTAATAGCGCATGATATGTATTGGTAGTATTGTAAACCTGTCTATATGCTTAATTGTATGCTTGCATGAATATGATTATGTGATTTTGATAAAACAAGCATGATGAAAACCATTGAATCCCAAATCTTGAAAAAACTTAAATCTATGTTATTAATGATGATGCCTTGGTATAAAAGAAGGCTTGATGAATTGAAGTAATGGGATTGATGATGCCTTGGTATAGAGAAGGCTTGATGAACGGATAGAATGAATTTAGTGGATCGGAGTGTCACGTTCCGACACATAGTAATAGTGGATCGGAGTGTCACGTTCCGACACATAGTAATAGTGGATCGGAGTGTCACATTCCGACACATAGTATTAGTGGGATGGGTGTCACGAACCGACACGTAGATATAGGGGATCGGAGTGTCACATTCCGACACATATAGGGGATCGGAGTGTCACGTACCGACACATATAAGGGATCGGAGTGTCACGTTCCGACACATATAGGGGATCAGAGTGTCACGTTCCGACACATATAGGGGATTGGAGTGTCACGTACCGACACATAGTGGTAGGGGATCGGAGTGTCACGTACCGACACAAGAGGAAGAAAGATAATGAATCTTAAAAGATGATAATATACTCAACATAATGAACTTAATTCCCAAATGAGTATGGTATTGAGGCTTGAGCCCTCATGGATGAACTTGATGGTAATTTTTGACGATTATAATACCTGCTGTTGCTACATGTTGAGTTTATAGTTGATTTATAATATTACTTGATATATATATTATCTTCTATTTTGAGTTGGCCGATGATATCTACTCAGTACTTGTGGTTGTACTGACCCCCTACTTTTATGTTTTCTTCTTTGTTATTTATGAAATGCAGCAAACGTTCCGTCAACTTCAACACAACAGTAACTCGAGCAAGTTTTCGTCATCCCGGATCTTCAGGGTGAGCTAATGCTTCTAGCTTGGACTGGGTCTTCTTCTTCAAGTCTTGATGCCTTGAACTTCCGGCATGGACTAGCTTTTTAGTTATTTTTGTTCTTAGACATTCCTAGCTTAGTAATTTGAAATAGATGTTCTTGTGATGATGACTTCAAGATTTTGGGGATATTAATAATAGTTTCGAATTGTTTTATTAATGAGTTTAAGTCTTCCGCATTATTTTCTGTTGATATATCTTGAAATGTTAAGGGTTAGTTTGGTTGGTTCGCTCACATAGGAGGGTAGATGTGGGTGCCAGTCGCGTCCCCGATTTGGGTCGTGACAACAGCATTCACAGTACCACAAGGTTTCTATGAATGGAATGTATTACCATTTGGATATAAAAATGCACCAGGTAGATTCCAACATTTTATGGATAACTGTTTTAACCAGCTAGAAAATTGTATTGTATATATAGATGATATATTACTATATTCTAGAACACAAGATGAACATATAAAATTATTAGAAAAATTTATACATATAGTAAAAAATACAAGTATAAGTTTAAGCAAAAGAAAAGCAGAAATTATGAAATCACAGATAGAATTTCTAGGAATACAAATAGATAAAAAAAGAATGGATTTAGTACAAAAATGCACTAAGTATGGCAACCACGCAAAAACATGAATTTAGAAGGGTCATTTTCTTGAAATCATACTTTATACCTTTTCGATAGAATCTCTATAAAACCTTTACACAATAGAAATTATACAATTTACATACTTCATATAGGCATATTCAATGGTTATGAATTATATAAAGTCACACATTGCATTTGAAGCATTTTAGAGCGACATTACAGTAAGTTATTTCTTCTTTACAGTCGAACTGTTTTATTTTACAATAAATCATTTTCTTCTTACTTCCTTATTCCATCAAGTAACCATCTAGTAATACTTGGTGCAATGCATCACCTTGGGCCCCAAGGAAGTCATATATACAATCTATATAAGACAAGACATATCATCATAGAACTATAGCACACCATAAGACACCTTCAAGTCAAGACCATCTTACAGTGAACTCTATTCACTTTGCACATATACAAATGTCACTTCAAATAGAAGCTTATGAGACATACTCACAACCCAATCTAATTCTAGTATTGCAATGTACACGTGAAGCCCAATAACTTCACACATACTTAGTAAACTTATTATGAGACCACAAGCCTTAACATCCAATTTATACTTAAACATAGTATGTGAAGACAATTTCATTCATGTCAAAATCTTCATCATGTAGTCTTTAGGACCAATATCATGTAGTCTTTAGGACCAATCTAATTCTAGTATTGTAATGTACACGTGAAGCCCAATAACTTCACACATACTTAGTAAACTTATTATGAGACCACAAGCCTTAACATCAAATTTATACTTAAACATAGTATGTGAAGACAATTTCTTTCATGTCAAAATCTTCATCATGTAGTCTTTAGGACCAATATTATGTATATACTACTATACCACTTCATATTGGCTCATACCATGCATTTCGTCACAACAAGTAGAAAAATACTATAAAGTCATGCATAAGGAACATATTACTTGACACATGCATTGGAACACCTTCCTAGGACTTCCCTCAAGAGCCACTTGTGAAATTAATAGATGAAATCTACCCAAACCTACACTAAACAACTACTCTTAGGTTACACTAGTTAGGGTCCCTACTTTACTTCCATTGTCCATTTTACTTTAGGGAAACTATAGCCTTTATCGACACTAAGACCATGGGTGATAAACATTGAATTTATTATTGTAGGGCCTTACACCAATGGAAGGTGTTCTTACCTAGCCTTGGTAGAACATTAACACATGCTAGCATACTAAGTGAATTCACTTACTAAATCCTATGTGGCAAGCATAGTTTATGGAACTAAAAGATATACATGACCCTCTACATGCTCATTGACATTGGATCCTCATATTATAAGAAACCATGGGTGAGTCTTCGTCAAGGAAAGTCCACACCTCATGCGGTATCATATGTGAATTTCCTCCAAGGGAAGTCAAAACCTTATGAGAACCCAATGGTGAATATTCCTCAAAGGAAAGCCAACACCTCCAATTGTAAAGTTCACTCGGCGCTAAGCTATTTTCCCTTTTATTTAAAAGCCTATATTAAAATTACTTATAAAATGTAGTCCTTAGGAGATTGAATCCTCATATGCTTAGCTCATAGGTCATAGATGAGGGTTTACTAACCTATATAATGTGAGAAACCTTTTAACATGGATATAGCATATGTAAGCACCTATCTAGTTTTAGGGTACTCTTGAGAATACCTTACAAGTGCCCCTCTATTTACTATAACTTCATTCATGTGTGTGTGTCTGCATACTTATATGTGAGCAAACCTTTCACATAAGACAAAAATATCACAAATGGTCATATATCAATGCATAAGTCTATAGGTATAACTATATGAGCAATCCTTTCATATAAACACAAAGACACTATACACATTCATAATTCATCATATCATATACTTAAAATCATATTGTATAAGTCATATTACTAAATAGTTCATACAATCTTATGTATGCACTTAGAAGGCCAACCTTGGAACTATCTTATCAAGGCACACATGTGAAATGCATACACATGATTCCATACCCTTGCCAATACTAGTACAAATATCAAGTCATCCTATTGAATGATACATCACACTACATCATAGAATAGATAGACTAACATAACTAATTTATTTAAGACTTACAACATAATTACAGGAAGCTCTGGTCTTTATGAACCTATCTTAGGTTTACATCACATATCACATTATAGGACATCATCATATGCATCAAGTACACATAGACTTAACATAACCATTTACATGCTCGTGACATTAGAAACACAACCTAGATAATAGCTAGACTAGGAAACTAGGTATAGGCTTCACATAGGGTGATTCATCACCGACACATATTCATAGTATAATTGCCTTCAATTCCATGTTCGAATCACACATATATATATTCTCTATAATGTAAACACCGCTTCCACATGTTGACCATACCACACAATGCCATACAAGGTCAATTTTATCAACAATACTATAAAAAAGTAGAGAAGTAGAGAAGTAGAGCAATAGAGCAATTCTTACCAATACTTTAGCCTTTGATCATCATTGACAAGTACAATTCTTTTATCAACAATTAAACTGTAGGGCATTATCTAAATATACATTTATATATATATGAAATCGTACCTTATTCCCTACAAGATCATGATACCAACACACAAACAAACCACTAATTCAATAAAAAGTAGAGAAATGTAGATAATTCACCAATTCCCCTGTCTTTGATCATCAATACGAACTTATCAGCAATATATATCTAGGTCAGCAGATAAAGAGATCATTACTCAAATGAAATCATGCTGCATCTACCCTAGCATTGAGATCACATCATATCCATTACATAACAAATTTATAGGATAAAAGTACGTAGATAAATTCATACAAAGATTTCTTTAATTTGATCACCAACAATTCAAACCCACAATTCATCCATAATATCATCCTAAGGCTGTACGTACAATGATCTTTACATAATCGAAATGCTATTGTCATTGCCATAAAACCAAACTTACAATGAACACATGAAACGACCTGTTTAGTCGTTTTGAGCAGCAGATTTATTTCTGGAAAAACTGGCCAAGACCACGGGCACTGCGACGGACCGTCACAGGCACGACGGCCCGTCGAGGGTGCATCGTTTCAGCATACTTAGAATTCTGAAATTGGATACTGAAAATCGACTCTCTGTAAATTGTGACGGACCTGCAGGACGTGCCGTCACATCCACGACAAACCGTCGTGAGTTCCCGTTGCAAAACACTTCAACTTTTGAGAATTTGGTACAAGAAACGAGTTTCTGACCGTCAGGACGGAGGTGCAGGACGGACCGTCACTGGTGTGACAGGCCGTCACAGTTCACCTGGATTTTGGGAGGCTGCGACGACAATCGTGATGGACCGTCGCAGGCACGACGGCCCGTCACAGGTTGCGCAAATCCCAGGCAGAATAGGATTCCTCTACACGTTTTAAGGGTCGTTTTGGACTATTCTTTCCTTAATTATAAAGATTGAGGGTTAATATTAATAAGTCTAATTACTTGGGGGTTAAAAGAGGTAAGCTTAAGTTAATTAGTGGGTTCTATTGTCCTCTTTTAGTCTTAATTATATGATAATTAGGGTAAAGGAAAGAGGGTTTGAATAAAACAAACAGAAAGAACAAAGAGAAAGAGAGGGATCGATCGAGAGGGAGGAGAAAACGCAGCTTGAGGATTAGCTTGTTTGATCAATTCTTCGGTGGAGGTAGGTTATGGTTTTCATGCTACTTGTAGTAAACTCTTAATAGTGAATGCTATGTGTTGATAGTATTGTAAACCCTACTATGTGCTTAATTGTAAGCTTGTATGAATATGATATATATATATATATATATATATATGTGTGATTATATGAGCATGATGAAGTTTTGAATCCCAAATCTTTAAGATACCCTAATTCACTCGTTAATGATGATGCCTTAGTATAAAAGAAGGCTTGATATATTATATAATGAGATTGATGATGCCTTAGTATGAAAGAAGGCTTGATGAATTAGGGGATCGGGTGCCACGTTCCGGTACCAGGATAGAGATAGAGGATCGGGTGCCACGTTCCGGTACCAGGATAGAATGAATATGAGGATCGGAGTGTCACGTTCCGACACCAGGATAGAATATGGATCGGGTGCCACGTTCCGGTACCAGGATAGAATGAATATGAGGATCGGAGTGTCACGTTCCGACACCAGGATAGTAAATGGATTGGGTGCCACGTTCCGGTACCAGGATAGTATATGAGGATCGGAGTGCCACGTTCCGGCACCAGGATAGAAATAGAGGAGCGGAGTGTCACGTACCGACACAAGAGGAAGAAAGATAATGAATCTTGAAAGATAATGAATATACTCAATCTAATGAACTTAATTCCCAAATGAGTATGGTATTGAGGCTTGAGTCCTCATGTGTGAACTCGATTGTAGTTATTGATGAATTCATGTTGTTATTGCTACATGTTGAGTATTGTAGTTGATTTACATTATTATTGATATATATTGTTCCCTATTTTGAGTTGGCCGATGATATCTACTCAGTACTTGTGGTTGTACTGATCCCCTACTTGTTTCTTTCTTTCTTTGTTTGTTATTTGTGTAATGCAGCAAACATTCCGTCAACTTCAACTCAACAGTAGATCTAGCCAGTCTTCACTACCTTCGGAAATTCAGGGTGAGCTAATGCGTCTAGCTTGGACTGGGTCTTCTTCTTCAGGTCTTGATGCCTTGAACTTCCGGCATGGACTAGCTTTTTAGTTATTTTAGCTTCTTAGACAGTTTTAGTTTAGCAATTTGAGATAGATGTTCTTGTGATGATGACTTCCAGATTTTGGGGATATTAATAATAGTTTTGAAATGTTTTATTAATGAGTTTAAGTCTTCCGCATTATTTTCTGTTGATATATCTTGAAACGTTAAGGGTTAGTTTAGTTGGTTCGCTCACATAGGAGGGTAAATATGGGTGCCAGTCGCATCCCCGGTTTGGGTCGTGACAAACTTGGTATTAGAGCATTAGGTTCATTGGTCTCATCACACAAGAACGAGTCTAGTAGAGTCTTAAGGAACGGTAGGGGGACGCCTTTACTTTTCTTTGAGAGGCTATAGGACTTTAGGAAAATTCCATTCTTTCATTCTTTCTTTCGTGCTACTACTTGAGTCCAATTGGTATCTAGGTGATACAAATTGGTATCTGACCATCTTCACTCTATTTCGCAGATGGTTAGAACTAGAGCAACGACCGCACCAGCAGCAACAACGGAAAGACAAGAAACGACTGAGCCAGCCACTGGGGCTGTGGCTCGAGGAAGAGCAGCGGTAAGAGGCCGTGGGAGAGGTCGTGGGAGGACGTCCTCTAGAGGAAGAGGACGAGCCCCTAGCCCATCTAATGCTAGGGCGGTGACTCCTCCACCGACTGAGGAAGTAGTAAGAGAGGGTGAGGAAAGGGAAACTGAACAGGAGCAGAATGAGGAATTGCCACCCCAACCTACCCCAGAGATGATCAATCAGGTTCTCGCTTATCTTAGCGGGTTATCTGATCACGGTCAGGCACCTCCAGTGGTTTCTGCACCAACACCTCCGGTTTCAGAGGAACGACATGCGGCTACTATGGCTCCCCGCATGGATGCCTCATTGGAGATAGGCACATTTCCACGTCTGACTACTGGACCGATAATGACAAACGATCAGCACGAACTTTTCAGTAAGTTCTTGAAATTGAAACCTCCAGTCTTCAAGGGTGCAGAATCTGAAGATGCTTATGATTTTCTGGTTGATTGTCATGAGCTACTACACAAGATGGGGATAGTAGAACGGTTTGGCGTTGAGTTCGTAAGCTATCAGTTTCAAGGGAACGCCAAAATGTGGTGGCGATCACATGTTGAGTGTCAACCAACAGAAGCACCACCTATGACTTGGGAATCATTCTCTACCCTGTTTATGGAAAAGTATATCCCAAGGACTTTGAGAGATAGAAAAAGGGATGAGTTCTTGAGTCTCGAGCAAGGTAGGATGACGGTTAACGCATATGAGGCTAAGTTTCGTGCTTTATCAAGGTATGCCACCCAACTTTGTTTCAGTCTACTAGAGCGGATTCGCCGTTTTGTGAAGGGGTTGAGGTCAGAATTGCGGATTTCAGCCTTACAGGTAGCGGCTAAGGCAACATCCTTCCAAGAGGTGGTAGACTTTGTGATAGAGGTGGAAGGAGTGAAGCCATATGACTTCACCACGACATCGACATCAAAAAGGTTTCGAAAGGGAGGTGAGTTCAACGGTTCGTATACTAGAGGGCAGAGTTCTGGAGGCTACCCAGTTCGGCCAATTCAGTCTTCACTACAAACTGTAGTTGGGGGTCCACCTCAGACCGGCCAACACTTCTCCGAGAGACCTATGCATGAACCCCGAGAGTGTTATGGATGTGGGGAGGTTGGACACATTAAGAGGTATTGTCCAAACCAGAGTTACAGAACCCCACTAGCTAGAGGTAGGGGTGGTCATGGTAGAGGCCGTTTTTCTGGAGGACGTGGTGGTCGAGGTAATGGTGGTCACCACAACGGCAGAGGTGATGGGCAAATTGGAGCCACTACGACACAACATGGTAGGGGCAATGGACAGACAAACGATAGGGCCCATTGTTACGCTTTCCCTGGGAGATATAAGGCGGAGGCGTCTGATGCTGTTATCACAGGTAATCTTTTGGTTTGTGATTGCATGGCATCTGTATTATTTGACCCTGGCTCCACGTTTTCATATGTATCTTCATCATTTGCTAATGGTCTAAATTTACATTGTGAATTACTTGATATGCCTATTCGTGTTTCTACTCCGGTGGGTGAGTCTGTGGTGGTTGAAAAGGTATATAGGTCTTGTTTGGTGAACTTTGTGGGGAGCAACACTTATGTAGATTTGGTTATTTTAGAAATGGGTGACTTTGATGTTATTCTGGGTATGACTTGGCTTTCTCCAAATTTTGCGATCTTGGATTGTAATGCTAAAACTGTGACATTAGCCAAGCCTGGGACAGATCCGTTAGTGTGGGAGGGTGACTACACTTCCAATCCGGTGCGTATCATATCCTTTCTTCGTGCTAAGAAAATGGTTAGTAAAGGGTGTTTAGCTTTCTTGGAACATCTCAAGGATGACACTACTCAAGTACCCTCAATTGAGTCGGTTTCGGTAGTCCGTGAGTTTTTGGATGTGTTCCCTGCAGATCTTCCTGGTATGCCACAAGTTAGGGATATTGACTTCTGTATCGATCTTGAACCGGGCACTCGCCCCATTTCTATACCCCCTTATAGAATGGCTCCCGCGGAATTAAGAGAGTTAAAGGAACAACTTCAAGAGTTGTTGAGCAAAGGCTTTATTAGACCAAGTGCATCCCCTTGGGGTGCTCCAGTTTTGTTTGTGAAGAAGAAGGATGGGAGTTTTCGAATGTGCATAGATTACCGGCAGTTGAACAAGGTAACTATTAAGAACAAATATCCTCTTCCTCGCATTGATGACTTATTCGATCAACTACAAGGTGCTTGTGTCTTCTCGAAGATCGACTTGAGATCCGGTTATCATCAATTGAAAATACGGGCAGCGGATGTGCCAAAGACTGCTTTCCGAACTAGGTATGGGCATTATGAATTTGTAGTGATGTCCTTTGGTCATACAAATGCCCCCGCTGCTTTCATGAGCTTGATGAATGGGATATTTAAGCCGTATTTGGATCTCTTTGCGATCGTATTTATAGATGATATACTGGTATATTCTAAAAATAAGAAGGAACATGAGGAGCATTTGAGGATTGTATTGGAAATGTTGAGGGAGAAAAAGCTTTACGCCAAGTTCTCTAAGTGTGAGTTTTGGCTAGATGCAGTGTCCTTCTTGGGGCATGTGGTTTCGAAGGATGTGGTGATGGTAGATCCTTCTAAGATTGAGACAGTGAAGAATTGGGTAAGACCCACTAATGTGTCAGAAATAAGAAGCTTTGTTGGGTTAGCTAGCTACTACCGCCGCTTTGTCAAGGGATTCTCTTCTATTGCTTCCCAATTGACGAACTTGACTAAGCAAAATGTTCCATTTGTGTGGTCGGATGAGTGTGAGGAAAGCTTTCAGAAGCTCAAGACTTTGTTGACTACCGCACCTAGGTTGCGCAAATCCCAGGCAGAATAGGATTCCTCTACACGTTTTAAGGGTCGTTTTGGACTATTCTTTCCTTAATTATAAAGATTGAGGGTTAATATTAATAAGTCTAATTACTTGGGGGTTAAAAGAGGTAAGCTTAAGTTAATTAGTGGGTTCTATTGTCCTCTTTTAGTCTTAATTATATGATAATTAGGGTAAAGGAAAGAGGGTTTGAATAAAACAAACAGAAAGAACAAAGAGAAAGAGAGGGATCGATCGAGAGGGAGGAGAAAACGCAACTTGAGGATTAGCTTGTTTGATCAATTCTTCGGTGGAGGTAGGTTATGGTTTTCATGCTACTTGTAGTAAACTCTTAATAGTGAATGCTATGTGTTGATAGTATTGTAAACCCTACTATGTGCTTAATTGTAAGCTTGTATGAATATGATATATATATATATATGTGATTATATGAGCATGATGAAGTTTTGAATCCCAAATCTTTAAGATACCCTAATTCACTCGTTAATGATGATGCCTTAGTATAAAAGAAGGCTTGATATATTATATAATGAGATTGATGATGCCTTAGTATGAAAGAAGGCTTGATGAATTAGGGGATCGGGTGCCAGGTTCCGGTACCAGGATAGAGATAGAGGATCGGGTGCCACGTTCCGGTACCAGGATAGAATGAATATGAGGATTGGAGTGTCACGTTCCGACACCAGGATAGAATATGGATCGGGTGCCACGTTCCGGTACCAGGATAGAATGAATATGAGGATCGGAGTGTCACGTTCCGACACCAGGATAGTAAATGGATCGGGTGCCACGTTCCGGTACCAGGATAGTATATGAGGATCGGAGTGCCACGTTCCGGCACCAGGATAGAAATAGAGGAGCGGAGTGTCACGTACCGACACAAGAGGAAGAAAGATAATGAATCTTGAAAGATAATGAATATACTCAATCTAATGAACTTAATTCCCAAATGAGTATGTTATTGAGGCTTGAGTCCTCATGTGTGAACTCGGTTGTAGTTATTGATGAATTCATGTTGTTATTGCTACATGTTGAGTATTGTAGTTGATTTACATTATTATTGATATATATTGTTCCTTATTTTGAGTTGGCCGATGATATCTACTCAGTACTTGTGGTTGTACTGACCCCCTACTTGTTTGTTTCTTTCTTTGTTTGTTATTTGTGTAATGCAGCAAACGTTCCGTCAACTTCAACTCAACAGTAGATCTAGCCAGTCTTCACTACCTTCGGAAATTCAGGGTGAGCTAATGTGTCTAGCTTGGACTGGGTCTTCTTCTTCAGGTCTTGATGCCTTGAACTTCCGGCATGGACTAGCTTTTTAGTTATTTTAGCTTCTTAGACAGTTTTAATTTAGCAATTTGAGATAGATGTTCTTGTGATGATGACTTCCAGATTTTGGGGATATTAATAATAGTTTTGAAATGTTTTATTAATGAGTTTAAGTCTTCCGCATTATTTTCTGTTGATATATCTTGAAACGTTAAGGGTTAGTTTTGTTGGTTCGCTCACATAGGAGGGTAAATGTGGGTGCCAGTCGCGTCCCCGGTTTGGGTCGTGACAACACATAGAAGAACATAGGTTTGTCTTGTTCAAACATTCATAAATCGATCCACATGTATAATTCATCAATAATTTATCCTCAATATACATAATACACATCATACATAAGCAATTCAACATAATAGAATCACAATTCCATCAATACAAATTAACGATCACAATGCCCATGCTTAAGCTAAATCGAGTGTTAAAGAGTACATGGGTTCATAATGCAATGGATTGATATTCATGTTAAAACCAATATAATGTCATCAATTCATCATGGGAACTCCTTTGAAAATGTTTTTAAAAGAACCCATGGTTAGATTGAAGAAGAAGAGATTTCATCACATTTTCTCTTTGAAAACGTTGTGATTAACTCTATCGATGGAAGGATAACTAGAGATGAAGGATCACCATAACTTAATGTATAATAAAACCTCTAAAACATGTTGAAGAACCCATAAGAATAAAATATCCAAGATGTTCTTGAGTTTCACCTTTAATGGAGGTTCTGGAGAGATTATTTTTTGAGGAAAAGTCTAATTTATGTGAATTGAATTAGGAATGGGATATTCACGTTTTTATAACATAAATACACCCAAAAATTATATAATAAGACTTATAGGTTCAGGTTAGCACGTGGGGTGAATTTTCGATTCACCGCTTTAATGAAACATTGCGCAGGCTGCAATTTGCACACACCATCGACGGGAACAAAACACAAACAGTAGGTCCATCGACCGAATGCACTGCAGCATCTCATTTGGTTCTATGTCTTGAAAAGAGAATTAAGTCTTAAATAGGCTAAGTGTCCATCGACGGGCCATTGGTGGACTGACGAGGCGTTTTTTTGGTTTAGTCGATTTATACTGCCAAGGCAGTGTCTCGACATCCTTTAGGTGCTTAATGAGGGAGTCTTGCGGGGCCGTTATGGAGTCGTACATGGGCGTTTCTAACGTAAATATATACATTATCATCTCAAGGTCCTTCAACATCTGTTTAATTAAAAACAATTGCACGCAATACCTTCAACCATGCTAGGAACACTCAAGACACACACATGCATGTCTAAAGCGATAACTTTCGAACGTCTTGGAAAATAAAAATCATTATTAATCATATAAGGACCTCATAATTTCCTGACACACACATAAGGACCCTTAGGTGACTGGTCATCGAATGCATTGGTCACCTCTTGACGTTTGACTTCCAAATTACTTCAAATTGTCCATGCATATTTTAAAACAATTTAGTTACATGTTAACAAGATTATTGTCAATAGTGTGTCTCTAGACACTCTAATTCATTTCAGGGGTCTTACAGTGTGTCTCATGTGGAAAAGGGTAAAAGGACCTAGTGAATGATGTTTAGAAGTTGGCTCGGTTTGGTGGTCAGTTGGAAGATTCTTCAAATGTTGTTTTTATAATCCACCATAACTGTTATGATCGGGGAGCACCCCCTAGACGCTACAGGCATCTTCGTCCTCAAAGAGGTTTCAGACTAACCCTTAGCATTTATCATTACACATCATATGTACAAATGCGGAAAAAATTGAAACTATTTACATATTGAGGTATACATAAACCTGTCACATATCGTATAGGGAGTTTACTTAGACTCCTCGCATATGAATCTGACATAGGCTTCTCATTTAGACAACATAACCAACTTATAAGGATTTAGTCTAATAATATTGTCTCACATTAAACAATTTAAAACGAAGTAGGGCATTCGGGCGTAGCCCTTATACAAATCCATAATTTCTACCTAGGGATTACAATTATATGTTCAATAATAGGAAGGAAAGGAATCTCTTAGGACTATAACAAAACTATTGCTAATCAAAAGGCCCCATACTGAAACTTGGAGGACTCACCAACTACTTGGAGCAAGAAGTCCAAGTATACTTCCAAAGTGGCCTAGAAGCTCTTCAATTGCTGGAACCTACAATGTTGGAGAAAAGGTAAGAAATATGGATTAGTACAAAACACATGTACTAAGTATGTTTTCTATGTATAAAATCATTCATGCATGCGAAAAGGCCTAATTTAGTCAAAATCCTGCATTATAACAATTAACCCAACATGCAACTATGTAGAAACATTATAAGCCAGTAAAATCATAATATTAATCAAACACATAGACAACTTAAAGCAAATGTTGTGCAATGGCAAGAGAACAATTATAACATTCTGAAAAAAAATTACGTCTAGTGAAGAGCCCTATAGATTTTTAAAATGGATATTGGGGATACATAGGCATCCCAATGCCCAATATTTAGATATATTGGGTATACTATAGAAAAATTATCTAAGGGATATTAGTCAACTTCTATATAATACCAAAATAGGAAAAATATTGGGCATATTAGAAAATATTGGCTTAAGGGTGTTAGCCAATTTTCTATGTATGACTAAGTAAAATACATTTTGGGTTGACCTACCCAATCCAAGAATAATTGTCCAAAAATATACCTGCAAGGAAAAATCTATGCTATAAATATTCTCTTCATAATATTTGCACAATATGTACTAGGTATGAAAGTGTCAAGTCTAGGTACCACAACACCTGATCATTTTAAATTATCATGTTGATTAAGCAGTTTCCAAAAACATGGTGAGGAAGTACAACAAACACATGTGTAATACATGAGAAGAAGCAGCCAAAAGAAGGGACAACCCTAACCGAATTTTGTTATGGTAGTTAGGGCGCAGGCGTTTGCAAGTGTCCTTCTATGTGGGGCCTTACTTTCTAAAAAACTCTACAATCTAACCAACTGTCCAAAATACCTAAATAACTTAATACCAACTGAAAAAAAAACTAATCAATGCACCCCACAACCTAAGACATAACCGGGTGACACTAACCTAGTAACTACTTAAAGAGACATTCTAGTACCTAACCTATGATAGTGCAAAAGGTTGGTTATGGTCCAAACAACTGAGGGATACTTTATTAAATACCCTAGGTTACTTATTTAATTAATTTAGTAACTTAATTAATTAATTTAAATGGACAAAACTGAACCACAAAGCAATTTCCTGATTTCGGCTAAGGCAAGCAAAAACAACATAGTATACCTAAACTAGGATTGTCCAAAGGGTTAATTATGGTCTTAACAACTTAGGGATAATTTATTAATTATCCTAGGTTATATAATTAATTAATTTAACATCTTAATTAATTAATTTAAAATAAAAAACCAAAATCACAAAGCAATTTCGAGATATCGATTGAGAAAAAACAACCAAGTACCTAACCTATGATGGTTCAAAGGGTTAATTATGGTCTTAACGACTTAAGGATACTTTATTAATTACCCTATGTCACCTAATTAATTAAATTAGTTATTAAAATTAATTCATTTAAATGGTAAAAACGAAAATCTTACACTAACTTAGTAACTAGTTCAAGAAACATCCCATTAATTAACCTAGGCTGGTCCAAAAGGGTTGATTATGGTTCCAGTGACTTAGGGTTACTTTAGTAATTAACCTAGGTCCCTTAATTAATTAAATTATAAATTTAATTAATCAATTTAAATTGTCAAAATGAAATCCTTAGGAAAAAATTTCAGACTTGACTAAGTGTTATGTTTTCTATTTTTAGTCAATCTAGGAGGGACTTCTTAGTAATTAACTAATTAATTATTTAATTAACTTATTAAACCTAGGTTGAATGAGTCAAGATCAGTTCTAATACCTAAAAACTCACAAATATTAACTTATAAATGTGATTCAAAGGCAGTAAGCAAGGCGAGAGAAAAAACAGAAAATCTCTTAGGCGATTTCAAGGTTTTCTTCAAGGTTTCGTGCAGGTTGTCTTTGTAGATTAACTCCTAAAGAAGTTATGGGTTTTATATCATGGAAGTAATTCTCCAAGAGGCTTTTCAAAAGTTATGAAATCATGAATTACGAAACTAGGGTTGTTCCCAGTGATATTATTGAACGTCCATCTCCCTAGTTATCCTTGTTTTCAATTCTAATAAGTATGTATATGTAAATATCAAACATGTTGTTGGTATTTGGTGCTAAATTATTATTATATGTATGTTTCTTGATTTTTTTATGATTAATGAGGCCATAGATTGGATTCGAATGATTGAGTGATTATTTACACGGATTAAGGAATGACATAATGCTTAGTTTTGTGTTCGAGAATGATGAAGTTGTTTTGAGTTTTTTATGAAGTTGAGTTTACTGTTATAATCTGTTCATTGAAAGATAGTTATAATTTCATTAATTGTAAAACGGTTGGCTTACGACAAATAAATGTTGGGAATACCACAATATGTGAAAGTTTGGCTTATGACAATAAATTGGCTAGTAATATATTCCCCAAATTGTCTACCATAATTGGCTTACAAAGTTTTCTTCAAAATTTCTGAAAGTTTGGCTATTCATAATATCATAGTTTTATTTATTAATAAATTGGTCAATAACATTATTCCCAAAATATGTAATAGAATTACACAATATTAAGTCAAACCAATCCTATATGGCCAATGTAAATTATGATGTCTTTTGTGAGGCCAAATATATATTAAACATTAACTTGAAAATACGTAACTCAATGAACACGAACTTGTCCCAACATACCTTATCCACACGAACTTGTCATCATAATAGCATTAAGGTTGGCTTGTTAACATGATGAGATTATTATATATGTACATGGAATTAATCGGATTGGCTAATGATATTCTCTTGTCTAGTGTTTAGTGAAAGTTTAGTTTATGCCAATAAATTGACTTTAAATGTTATTTCAAAGATATGATGAAAAATTTGCTAATGACTAAGTTAAACCAATTTAAGCATGACCAATGTAACTTTAAATTCATAACCAAGTATATACCAATCATTGGGACAAGTTGCAACATGCCCTAACAAAATAAACTACGTACATAAGTAGTTAATTGAATGAAGTTATCATCGTCCATAAACGGTGATATGAAGTTACCAAATGAACGTAAACAAGTAAAGTGAGTACTAACATAATTACAAGTTTCTATGTTAAGAAAGTGACCAAAATAAGGTGTTATAAGGAAGTGAGACAAGTCTTACTTACCTAAGTTACTATGTTAATATACTCACTAAAAAGGGTGTTAGAACGTGTAAGACAAGTCTCAGTAACACCGAAGATGTTATATAAAATTAAATCACAATGCATCAATGTAGAGAAAGGGATGACAAGTCATCAATAAAGTAAGTAAACCTCAATCTAGAAGCAAGTTTCCATAATGTTTGTGTCAACTCTAATAGATAATAAGATAAAGAAAGATAGAAAAGCACCGATTGACTATCTATGAGCTTGTGCTGGCACATGTAAGTCTCATGAGATGAGGCTACCACCTGTTGACATCCTTTGATAGGAGCAACGTCGCGGTGACTAAACTAAAAAAAAAGAATTTATAGTTTACAAAATTTTAAAATAGGTAAAAGGGGGTTAGAGAGGAAAAAAAGGTAAAATGAGTTTAAAGGGAAAAATGGAGTCACCACCTATTTTTTTTGGTAAACTAGGAAATCAGTTATTTAATTAACTCGAAAGAAATGTCTACGAAATTAATTTGATTCTATGTAAGGGGTACAAGTTATTTCAAAGGGAAAGGGTTAGGAACCCCTCGAAATACACAATTGTGGTTCCCGACTGAGTTCATTTTTTCCAAATTGAGGAAAATAAAATAATGTAAAAATATAATAAACATACAATATACACAATAAAAATAAAATAATAATATCGGCCTAAGGTTTGCCTAACATCGATATACACTAAATAATGAATTTAAAAATAATAATTCGAACTCCTTTCGAATAGCTTCAAGGAATCAAGTCTTGGTTACATGTTAACACACTTAGTAAAAGTGTTAGTAATAAATAAAATTGAATATATGAAATTATAACATAAAAATAAAAAACAATCTTATTAATATAAGAGGCCTTAGAAATCGACGGTAATTTCTTCATCGGCCAAATTTAACATATAAAATATATAAACATAAATTAAATTTTTGTCTTTTAAAATGGAAAGACCTCCAAAACCGACGGAGAGTCTTTTTCAATGGCCATTTTAATCATTTTACCGAACAAGTTATATGAACTTACACTAAAAAATTTCATCTTGTAATACTGGGAAGGCCTCCAAAATTTATGGAGAAATTTCTCAATTGCCATTTAATAATTTTAACAAACAAGTTATATGAACTTACACTAAAAAATTCCGTCTTTTAATATTTGGTAGGCCTCCGAAACCGATGGAGTCAGTTGAAGGGAGATGATAACCCAATATTGAACTTAAAGTGTCATTTGAAGGGAGATGACAACTCAATATTGATCATAAAGTTTCATTTGAAGGGAGATGACAACTCAATATTGAACTTAATGTGTCATTTAAATGGAGATGACAAGCCAACATGTCTTTTTGAAAGGCGGACAATCCATCTTGAACTCAATATGTCATTCGAAGGGAGATGACAACTCAATCTTGTCTCTTTGAAAGGTGAACGACCCAACTTGAACATACTATGTCATTTGAAGGTAGACGACAACCCAATTTTTAACTTAACGTGCGTGATGACAACCTAATCTTTAACTTAATATGAATGGTGTATCACAAAATCTACAATAACAATGTAAGTAGAAAATATAATATAAAAGCAACATAAAATATGCAACCATGGACTAATTTGGACAAGGTAATTAACTGTCGGGGTAGTTTGAACTTAATAAAAAAATCAATTTAAAATAGAAAACAAAATAAAATTGTCATATTAAACGGCATGACAAACCAATCTGAAATAAATTATTTTATTTGAGATAACAAATAAAATTTTAGAAGATAATTTTTTGAAAGGTGTGAAGATCTAGATTTTTAAAAAAATGCCATTTGTAAGAGTATAACGATCCCATAAAAATGTCATTTAGAAGGATATGACGACCCAAAAAAAAGATGTCATGTCGAAGGATATGACGACACAAAAATAAAAAAATGTCATTTTGAAATGTATGACTACCAAAAATAAAAAGATATCATTTTGAAGGGTATGACTATCAAAAATGAAATTTAAACTTTAAAACACTCCACAAAATTTGTAGGGACAAATATCAACAATGAAACGGTCCACAAAGATTGTATGGACAAACATAGGGCATAAAATGATGTCAATTTTAAAGGTATGACGACTCAAATTTAAAAGATGTCATTTTGAAGGGTATGACTAACAAAAATATAAAAAGATGTCATTTTGAAGGGTATGACTACCAAAAATGCAATTTGAACTTTGAAACATTCCACAATGTTATTTGGACAAATAATGAAAAGTGTGTTTCAACCCATTTTTATTTTAGAAACAATGAAACATATTTTAAATTGGTTAGGGCCAACAAAAGTATTGTACAAAAATGTCTCGCAATTCTCTATCTTTTCAACTGAGATTGATTTCGACATAATTCCTATGGATTCAAGTGGTACTTCAAATGTACATAAGTAACGACAAGATCTGCTCATCTTTCTTCTGCCAAAATCTTTGAACTAGACCTAACATCATGTCTCAAGTGCCCTCACATGAAGGAAATTTTCAATTTTGGCACATTTAAAGTGTTTTGATTTGGGAGCATCTAGAAAATAAAACACTCACACTCACAAAAAACTTCAACGCATGAAATTGTGATACCATAGGCTTGACCTTCATGAAAATCTCCACTAATATGAGAAATGTTAAATTGAAATCATGTAGGGCTTGTTAATAGCTCGTAATGTAGGCTTAGGGACGGGTAGGATAGTCATTTGGGATAAAAGTTACTTATTCCCTTCTTGAGCATTGCACTAATTTAGTGCTTTCAACATTTTCTACGCTTGTAGAATTTGATTCTCTTTGTTTTCCCTTCCTATGCATTTTTTGACTTCTTTGAAACTTCGATTGTTTGATTTTTTCCCCTTTCATCATCTGTGAACTTTTTCCTGTTGGTTTGAGTGTTTTTCTTTTTTTGATGAAATTTCGCTTGCTTGAACTTGTGGAAATTTCGAACTTCTTTTTCTTTCTTTTGAAGTCATTTTTGTTTTTTTTGACATTCAAAAACATTGATAACTTTTGTCTTTGACAAATTTTGAACTTTGAATTATTTTTGTAACTTGCACGCCCTAATTACGCTCAAGAAAGTTTGGCCAAAAGAGAATAGTGTGTGTAAGCACTCAGAAAAGGTATAGGCTAAGATGTGGTTGTCCAAAGAAAAGTCTTAAGGCTCAAAGTGGGGACATCTAAGGTTTAACATCATTTGGTAGGCTTCGAAAGGCAAAAACATACCTAAGAAGGCGTACAATCATTTTTCAAATAAAATATTACTCAAAATTTTGTTTGAATAACATTTAGGCCAAGTTATAGATCAACAATGCAAAATAATTGAATTTAGTTCAAAACACACCACATAATGCACATGAAACAATGAATCTGATTTTGTTCTAAACTTGAATGTATGCAAGAGAATATTTACAAGTCTAACAAAGTATGAATTTGAGGTACAAAAAGAATCCATGGTTTAACAAGAAGGCAATCTTCTTTATTGTACAATTTATTTTTCACATGCACACTTGAATTGTGTCGGCACCAACCAAGTCAAAAAATGATTTAAAAATTATAAACATTAAAAGAAATAAAAATAAAAGATCATTTAAATGAAGAATACCTAACCCAATAAGGGTTGCCTACGTATCTCATCGATGAGAATCATGTTTGCGTAGTTCTTTCAGATATTACATAAAATCTATATTTGAACAAAAAAATTTAGGAAGGAAAAACAAAGGAAATGAAAAAACAATGAGCCATATTGAAAGTTAGTCAAAAATATTTATAATTATTTTAAGAAAACTTAACAAGAATGAAGAAATCAGTGAGTCACCCAAATTTAACAAAAAACTAAAAAAAATAAAAATAAAAATTAATGAGTCAAATTGAAGGGGGACTACCTAAGCTTAATAAAATCTAGTAATTATATTAAAATAACAAAAGTAAAAAAAATAAAATTAATGAGTCACAATGAAGGACGGACAACCCAACTTAAAAAGATGTCAGTTAAAATAATATTTTTAAAGATAAATAAATATAATAAATATACAATGAATATGACATCATGTACAAAAATTTAATGTAAAATGTACAAACATCCTCGGAGTGAAGCCTTATGAATTCTGGAGTGTGTGAACAACCTTGGTGAAATTTTTGAGGGCATTCATAAATAATTTTGCCCATATTTCAGAATAGATCTCCGATATTTAACAAATATATCCCTTATAAAATTTTAGGAGACTTCCACAAAAATTATGCCCCAATTTCTATTTTTTAAAATAAAAGCGTACGGAGAAGATGATCGACCCCTTATGGAACCTATGTATCCCGCTAAAGCAGGAATCAGGTCAAACATAGTTCCACAAGATTGTAACTTGAATAGAGAATGGACTAAGATTATGAAAGTTCTAAAACTAGATGACAAATAATGATTTTGAATGGCTGGAAACCTAAGTGGAAAACTTAGTTTGAAACTCACGAAAACCATTATATGTATGACGAACCAATAGATTGTCGATCATTCTGAAAAAATGGTTGAGTTAGAAAAGTTCGACTTGCGATTCCGCAAAACCGTTCTTTAATATACTATACATATAATGCTGGAAAAAAAAACCATGAATGCAATGAAAACATACAATAAAATAATAGAATATTGAGTACAATATGCAAATAATAAACAAAATATACAAGATATAATGAATAACACAATAAAAGAATGATATCCACAATCTGAAAAAAATGAACACACAATGGTTAGAACCTCTATATTCCAGTGGAGTCGCCATTCTTTTGACATCCTTTGAATAGGATCAACGACGCGGTGACTCAACAAAAAAAAGAATTTTAAGTTTAAATTTTTTTAAAATGGATAAAAGGGGGTTAGAGGGGTAAAAGGGGTTAAATGAGTTTATAAGGAAAAAGGGAGTCGCCACTTCTTTTTTTTTTTTTTTGGAAAACTAGGAAACCGATTAATTTATTAACTTGAAAAAAATATCTACGAAACCAATTTGATTCTAGGTAAGGGGTTCAAGTTATTTCGAAGGGAATGAGTTAGGCACCCTTCGAAATCCACAACTGTTGTTGTTGACTAAGTTCATTTTTTAAAATTGAAAAAAATAATAAAAAAAAAATATAATACACATACAATATACACAAAAAAAATAAAATAATAATATCGGTTTAAGGTTTGCCTTACACCGATATATACAGAATATTCAATTAAAAATATAATTCGAACTCCTTTCAAATAGCTTCAAGGAAGAAAGTCATGTGTACCTGTAAACACACTTCGTAGTAATAATTAAAATTGAATATATAAAATAATAAATAAAAAATAAAAAAACCGTCTTATTAACATTGGAGGCCTTGGAATTCAACAGTAATTTCTTCACCAGCCAATTTGAACATATAAAATATATAAACATAAATTAAAGTTCTGTAAAATTGAAATGCCTCCAAAACCGACGGAGAGTCTTTTTCATTGGACATTTCAATAATTTTAACAAACAATGATGTCACAACCCAAAACGTGTCGTGAGTGGCACCCACACTTACCCTCTTTTGTGAGCGAACCAACCAATACCAAATCCAACATTTCAATATAATAACAGAATATAATGCGGAACACTTAAATTCATTAATGAAAATCAATTAAATAACTTCTAAAAACTCAACAACTATTATTATTCCCAAAATCTAGAAGTCATCATCACAAGAACATCTATCCTCAAATTTCTAAATCTAAGAGTATCTAGGAAGCTAAAATAAATAAAATGCTAGTCCATGCCGGAACTTTAAGGCATCAAGACATGAAGAAGAAGATACAGTCCAAGCTAGAAGCATTAGCTCACCCTGAAATCCGGTGTAATGAAGACTGGCTAGAGTTGCAGTTGAGTTGAAGACTACGGTACGTATGCTGCCCTCCACAAATAACAAAAAAAGAAACATACACGTAGGGGTCAGTACAAAACACAAGTACTGAGTAGGTATCATCGGCCAACTCAAAATAGAAAACAGTATATATAAGATCATATCATAAATCAACTACAATACTCAATCTGTAGCAACATCAAGTACTATGATCATAAATAAGTAACGCCAAGTACACCCATGAGGACTCAAGCCTCCATACCATACTCATTTGGGAATTAGGTTCATTAAATTGAGTATATTAACATATTTCAAGATTCATTATCCCTATTCCTCTAGTGTCGGTACGTGACACTCCGCTCCATATACTATCCTGGTGTCGGAACGTGATACTCCGATCCTCATATACTATCCTGGTGTCGGAACGTGACACTCCGATCCTCATATACTATCCTAGTGTCGGAACGTGACACCCGATCCATATACTATCCTGGTGTCGGAACGTGACACTCCGATCCTCATATACTATCCTGGTGTCGGAACGTGACACTCCGATCCTCATATACTATCCTGGTGTCGGAACGTGACACTCCGATCCTCATATACTATCCTGGTGTCGGAACGTGACACCCGATCCATATACTATCCTGGTGTCGGAACGTGACACCCGATCCTCTATTACTATCCTGGTGCCGGAACGTGACACCCGTTCCCCTAATCTCACTACTTTCGTTCATCAAGCCTTCTTTTATACCAAGGCATCATCATTAACAAAGTAGATAAGGGTTTTTCAAGATTTAGGATTCAATAGCCTCATCATGCTTATTTTATCACAATTATATAATCACATTCATGCAAGCATACAATTAAGCATATAGAAGGGTTTACAATACTACCCAATATATATCATTCGCTATTAAGAGTTTACTACGAATAGCATTAACCATAACCTACCTCCACCGAAGAATTGTGATTCAAGCAATCTACTTTTCCAATGCTTTGTTTTCCTCTTCGTTTCTCCTCTTTCTCGATCGTTCTTCTCCCTCTCTCTGTTCTTTCTATTTTTCTTATTCAAACCCTCTTTCTTTTACCCTAATTAGCATATAATTAAGTATAAAAGATGATGAATTAACCAATTAACTAATTCAAGGTTATCTCCTTTAACCCCCCAAGTAGTTGAATTAATAATATTCAACCACTAACTTTATAATTATAAGCAGGAATAGTCCAAAACACCCCTTAAAACATTTAACAGAAATCCGACCCAGCCTGGGTTACGCAGTCTGTGACGGCCCGTCGTGACTGCGACGGTCCGTCTTGCTGCTTCTGTCACAGAGTTCAGAGACTCAATTCCTTGAAGAGTCTGCGACAGTCCGTCGTGCCCACGACGGTCCGTCCTGCCATGTCGTTGCGAAGTTCAGAGAGTCGATCTCAGTACCCAAATTTCAGAATTCTAAGTGTTTTGGAACGAGACCCCGTCGACAGTCCGTCGTGCCCATGACGGTCCATCGTGGGATCCGTCGACCAAGACAGTTTTTCCAGAAATAAAATCTACTGCTCAAAACGATTAATAGGTCGTTACAATAGATACCAATTTACCCATCGTTTGTCCTCGAACGATCATAAGAAGAAAAACAAGGGCGAAAAGGAGTACCTGAACTTGCGGACTTCTCTATCTAAAATAGCAAAAGGTTCCTCCTCATTAGACAAATTCTCATCAAGCAGAACCGAATCCCAATGAATGATGTAGTTTCCATCCCCATGGTATCTTTTCAACATAGACACGTGAAATACCGGATGCACTCCTGACAGCCCTGGAGGCAAGGCTAATTCATAAGCCACCTCCCCTACTCGCTTAAGTACTTCAAAGGGACCAATATACCTTGGGCTAAGCTTACCTCGCTTACCTAACCGCATCACCCCTTTCATGGGAGAAACCTTCAACAAGACTTGTTCACCCTCCATGAAATCCAAGTCTCTAAACTTTCGATCTGCATATTCTTTTTGCCTACTTTGAGCCGCTAGAAGCTTTTCTTAAATGCTTTTGACTTTATCTAACGATTCCCTCAAAAGGTCAGTACCCCAAGGTCTAACCTCAAATGCATCAAACCAATCAATGGGAGACATACATCTCCTCCCATACAGTGCCTCAAATGGGGCCATACCAATGCTTGAGTGATAGCTATTATTGTATGAGAATTCTGCAAAGTGGAAGAAGTTATCCCAACGACCACCAAATTCTATCACACATGCACGAAGCATATCCTCCAACACTTGAATCGTTCGCTCAGACTGACCATCGGTCTGAGGGTGAAATGCGGTACTAAGATCCAACCTAGTACCTAATTCAGCATGCAATGTTTCCCAAAACTTAGAAGTAAACTGCGTACCTCTATCTGATATAATGGAAAGTGGGACTCCATGCAATCGAACAATTTCTGAGATGTAGAGTTTGGCTAACATCTCTGCATTGTAGGTCACCTTGACCGTAATGAAGTGAGCAGACTTAGTTAATCTGTCAACAATTACCCAAATGGAGTCATACTTACCTATTGTCTTTGGAATACCAACCACGAAATCCATTGCAATTCTCTCCCACTTCCATTCCGGAATGGGCATTCACAGAAGTGTTCCTCTGGGCCTCTGGTGTTCATATTTTACTTGCTGAAAATTTGGACATTTGGCAATAAAGTAAACAATGTCACGCTTCATTCTACTCCACCAAAAGTGTTGCTTTAGGTCACGATACATCATGGTTGCACCAGGATGTATAGAATACCTTGAACTATGAGCCTCTGTAAGAATAGTGTGGATCAAATCATCGATGCGGGGTACACATACTCTTCCCTTAATTCTCAAAGCACCTTCCTCATCGATTGTCGCTTCTTTAGCCTCTCCTCACAACACTTTATCTCGGATCCGGATCAATTTCTCATCATTAAACTTCTTTCCCTTAATCTTGTCAAGGAAGGAAGATCTTGCTTCCACACAAGCCAAAAATCCTCCCCTCTCATTTACTTCCAAACTCATAAGGTCATTAGCCAGAATCTGAACCTCTCTAGCCAATGGTCGTCTAGAAACCTGTAAGTGAGCTAGGCTTCCCATGCTTCCTGCCTTCCTACTTAAAGCATCTGCCACAACATTAGCTTTTCCCGGATGATACAAGATTGTGATATCATAGTCCTTCAGTAGTTCCATCCATCTCCTCTGCCTCAAATTCAAATCTTTCTGAGTAAAGACATACTGTAGGCTACGATGATCCGTTTAGACTTCACACTTAACCCTATATAAATAGTGCCTCCATTGCTTTAATGCAAATACCACCGCAGCCAACTCCAAATCATGGGTCGGGTAATTGCGTTCGTGCACCTTTAATTGCCTTGAAGCATAAGCAATTACGTTCTTCTCTTGCATTAGCACTGCACCCAAACCCGAATAAGATGCATCACAATATACAATGAAGTTCTTACCTTCCACTGGCAAAGTGAGAATGGGTGCAGTAGTCAACAAAGTCTTGAGCTTCTGAAAGCATTCCTCACATTCATCCGACCATACAAATGGAACATTCTGCTTAGTCAAGTTCGTCAATTGGGAAGCAATAGAAGAGAATCCCTTGACAAATCGACGGTAGTAGCTGGCTAAACCAACAAAGCTCCTTATTGCTGACACATTAGTAGGTCTTACCCAATTCTTCACTGTCTCAATCTTAGAAGGATCCACCATCACGCCATCCTTATAAACCACGTGTCCCAAGAAGGACACTGAGTCTAGCCGAAACTCACACTTGTAGAATTTGGCATAAAGCTTTTTCTCCCTTAACATTTCCAATACAATTCTCAAGTGCTCCTCATGTTCTTTCTTGCTCTTTGAGTATACCAGTATGTCATCAATGAATAAAATGACAAAGAGATCCAGATATGGCTTAAAAATCCCATTCATCAAGCTCATGAAAGCGGCACGGGCATTCGTAAGCCTAAAAGACATTACTAAGAACTCATAATGCCCATACCTGGTCCGGAAAGCAGTCTTGGGCACATCCGTTGCCCTTATTTTCAATTGATGGTAACCGGATCTCAAATCGATTTTTGAGAATGTACAAGCACCTTGTTACTGGTCGAACAAATCATCGATGCGCGGAAGAGGATACTTGTTCTTAACAGTTACCTTATTCAGTTTACTGTAGTCTATGCACATCCGAAAACTCCCATCCTTCTTCTTCACAAACAAAACAGGAGCACCCCAAGGTGATGCACTTGGTCTAATGAAGCCTTTGCTTAACAACTCTTGAAGTTGGGCCTTTAACTCTCTTAACTCAGCGGGAGCCATTCTATTAGGGGGTATACAAATGGGGCGAGTACCCGGTTCAAGATCAATGCAGAAGTCAATATCTCTATCCGGTGGCATACCAGGAAGATCTGCAGGGAACACATCTAGAAACTCACGGACTACGGAAACCGACTCAATTGAAGGTACTTGGGTAGTGTCATCCCTGAGGTGTGCCAAGAAAGCTATACACCCTTTACTAACAATTCTTTTAGCATAAAGAAAGGAGATGATAGGAAATGGAGTGGAAGTGTAGTCGCCCTCCCACACTAACGGATCTGTCCCAGGCTTGGCCAACGTTAGAGTTTTTGCATTACAATCTACGATTGCAAAATTGGGAGAAAGCCAAGTCATACCCAGAATTAAATTGAAGTCAACCATTTCTAGGATAACCAAGTCTACATGAGTATTGCTCCCCACAAAAGTCACCAGACAAGACCTATATACCCTTTCAACTATCACAGACTCACCCACCGGAGTAGAAACACGAATAGGCATGTCAAGTAATTCACAAGGTAAATTAAGACCAGTAGCAAATGAGGAAGATACATATGAAAATGTGAAGCTATGATCAAATAATACAGAATCCATGAAATCACAAACCAAAAGGTTACCTGTGATGACAGCATCAGATGTCTCCGCTTCAGATTTCCCAGGGAAAGCGTAACAATGGGCCCTATCGTTTGTCTGCACGTTGCCCCTACCATGTTGTGTTGTAGTGGCTCCAGTTTGCCCGTCACCCCGGCCGTTTTGGTTACCACCATTACCTCGACCACCACGTCCTCCAGAATGACGGCCTCTTCCATGACCGCCTCTACCTCTAACTATTGGAGGTCTGTAACTTTGTTTTGGACAATACCTCTTAATGTGTCCAGTCTCCCCACATCCATAACATTCTCTGGATTCAAGCATCGGCCTCTGTGAGGATGACAAAGTCTGGGGATAGCCAACAAACTTAGAGAAATGTTGACCGGTCTGCGGTGGACCCCCAACTACAGTTTGCAGTGAAGACTGAATAGGTCGGGCTGGGTAACCTCCTGAACCCTGCCCTCTGGAGTAAGAACCATTAAACTCACCTCCCTTTCGAAACCTTTTTGATGTCGATGCCATGGTGAAGTCATCTGGCCTCACTCTTTCAACCTCTATCACGAAGTCTACCACTTACTGAAAGGATTTCGCTGTAGCCGCTACCTTAAGGCTGAAATCCGAAACTCTAACCTCAACCCCTTCAAAAAACGGAAAATCCTCTCTTGTGGACTAAAACAAAGCTGGGTGGCATACCTGTATAGTGCACGAAACCTAGCCTCATAAGCAGTAACCGACATCCTGCCCTGCTCTAGGCTTAGAAACTCATCTCTCCTCCTATCCCTCAAAGTACGGGGTATATACTTCTCCATATACAAGCTAGAGAATGATGCCCATGTCATAGGTGGTGCCTCTGTTGGTTGACACTCAACATGTGACCGCCACCACATTTTGGCGTTCCCTTGAAACTGATAGGTCACAAACTCAAAACCAAATCGTTCTACTATACCCATCTTGTGTAGTAGCTCATGAAAATCGACCAGAAAATTGTTGGCATCCTCTGATTCAGCACACTTGAAGACTGGAGGTTTCAATTTCAAGAACTTACTGAAAAGTTCATGCTGATCCCTCGTCATTATAGGCCCTGTAGTCAACCGAGGAAACATTCCTATTTCCAATGAGGCATCCATGCGGGGAGCCATAGTAGCTGCATGTTGTACCTCCAGAATCGAAGGTGTTGGTGCAGAAAACACTGGAGGTGTCTGGCCCTGATCTGATAACCCGCTAAGATAAGCAAGAACCTGATTGATCATCTCTGGGGTAGGTTGGGGTGGCAATTCCTCATTCTGCACTTGTTCATTCTCCCCTTCCTCACCCTCTCTTACTACTTCCTCAGTTAGTGGAGGAGTCACCGCCCTAGTACCAGATGGGCTAGGTGCTTCTCCTCTTCCTCTAGAGGGCGTCCTCCCACGGCCTCTTCCACGGCCTCTTGCCACTACTCCTCTTCGAGCTACAGCCCCAGTGGCTGGCTCAGACGCTTCTTGTCTTGCCGCTGTCGGTGTTGGCGCGGTTGTTGATCTAGTTCTAACCATCTGCGAGATCGAGTGAAGATGGTCAGATACCAATTTGTATCACCTAGATACCAATTGGATCCAAGTAATAGCACGAAGGAAAGAAAGAAAGAATGGAATTTTCCTAAAGTCTTATACCCTCTCAAAGAAAAGTAAAGGCGTCCCGCTACCGTTCCTTAAGACTCTACTAGACTCGTTCTTGTGTGATGAGATCAACAAACCTAATGCTCTGATACCAAGTTTGTCACGATCCAAAACGTGTCGTGAGTTGCACCGACACTTACCCTCATATGTGAGCGAACCAACCAATACCAAATCCAACATTTCAATATAATAACAGAATATAATGCGGAAGACTTAAAATCATTAATGAAAATCAATTAAATAACTTCTAAAAACTCAACAACTATTATTATCCACAAAATCTGGAAGTCATCATCACAAGAACAACTATCCTCAAATTTCTAAATCTAAGAGTATCTAGGAAGCTAAAATAAATAAAAATCTAGTCCATGCTGGAACTTCAAGGCATCAAGACATGAAGAAGAAGATCCAGTCCAAGCTAGAAGCATTAGCTCACTCTGAAATCCGGTGTAATGAAGACTGGCTAGAGTTGCGGTTGAGTTGAAGACGACAGTACGTTTTCTGCACTCCACAAATAACAAAGAAAGAAACATACAAGTAGGGGTCAGTACAAAACACAAGTACTGAGTAGGTATTATCGGCCAACTCAAAATAGAAAACAGTATATATCAGATCATATCATAAATCAACTACAATACTCAATCTGTAGCAACATCAAGTACTATAATCATTAATAAGTAACGCCAAGTACACCCATGAGGACTCAAGCCTCCATACCATACTCATTTGGGAATTAGGTTCATTAAATTGAGTATATTTACATATTTCAAGATTCATTATCCCTATTCCTCTTGTGTCGGTACGTGACACTCCGCTCCATATAATATCCTGGTGTCGCAACGTGACACTCCAATCCTTATATACTATCCTGGTTTAGGAACGTGACACTCCAATCCTCATATACTATCCTGGTGTCGGAACGTGATACCCGATCCATTTACTATCCTGGTGTCGGAACGTGACACTTCGATCCTCATATACTATCCTGGTGTGGAACGTGACACTCCGATCCTCATATACTATCCTTGTGTCGTAACGTGACACTCCGATCCTCGTATACTATCCTGGTGTCGGAACGTGACACCCGATCCATTTACTATCCTGGTGTCGGAACGTGACACCCGATCCATATACTATCCTAGTGTCGGAACGTGACACCCGATCCTTTATTACTATCCTGGTGCCGGAACGTGACACCCGATCCCCTAATCTCACTACTTTCGATCATCAAGCCTTCTTTTATACCAAGGCATCATCATTAACCAAAGTAGATTAGGATTTTTCAAGATTTAGGATTCAATAGCCTCATCATGCTTATTTTATCACAATTATATAATCACATTCATGCAAGCATACAATTAAGCACATAGAAGGGTTTACAATACTACCCAATACATATCATTCGATATTAACAGTTTACTACGAATAGCATAAAACATAACCTACATCCACCGAAGAATTTTGATTCAAGCAATCTACTTTTCCAATGCTTTGTTTTCCTCTTCGTTTCTCCTCTTTCTCGATCGTTCTTCTCCCTCTCTCTGTTCTTTCTATTTTTCTTATTCAAACCCTCTTTCTTTTACCCTAATTAGCATATAATTAAGTATAAAAGATGATGAATTAACCCATTAATTAATTCGAGGTTATCTCCTTTAACCATCCAAGTAGATGAATTATTAATATTCAACCACTAACTTTATAATTATAAGCAGGAATAGTCCAAAACGCCCCTTAAAACATTTAACAGAAATCTGACCCAGCCCGGGTTACGCAGTCTATGACGGCCCGTCGTGCCTGCGATGGTCCGTCCTGCTGCTTCGGTCACAGAGTTCAGAGACTCAATTCCTGGAAGAGTCTGCGACGGTCCGTCGTGCCCACGACGGTCCGTCCTTCCATGTCGTTGCGAAGTTCAGAGAGTCGATCTCAGTACCCAAATATTAGAATTTTAAGTGTTTTGGAACGAGACCCCCTCGACGGTCCGTCGTGCCCATGATGGTCCATCGTGGGATCCGTCGACAAAGACAATTTTTCCAGAAATAAAATCTGCTGCTCAAAACGACTAAACAGGTCGTTACAAATGATCGATATCTTGTGGAGAAGAAAGGGAAGGAAAAGGTAACTGGAAATGGACAGTTGGTAGTTTTCTTGTGATGTTTCGTCGGAAATAGGGAATCAACACAGCTAGTGAGATGTTGTTTTTTCGGAGGAAGGAGGTAGATGGAATGGTGGTCAGTGAGATGAGAAGAGAGGAAAGATATGACCAGTGTAGTATTCTTCTGGGTGGTGGCTGGTTGGAGCTCCGACGAAAGTTCGCCGGAGATGATGAATAGTGTAGAAAAATCAAAGTAAAGTATCTGAAAATTACACTTCAAATTCTAAATAATTATATATATATATATATATATATATATATATATATATATATATGTATATATATATACGGATGTTGAAAAATATGGGGCTAAATTATGGGCTTGATATTATTAATCAAGAATTGTTGATTTATAAAATATTTATGAATACAAATTGTATTTAAAATTTAAATAAATTTTTAGACTGCGTAGAATATTAAAATGAATATTAACAATGTAACAAAGAAAAATTGAATAAGAAAATGTAATAAGCAAAATCACTTACATGTAAAAAATGTAATTTAATAGAAATAATGATTTTATAAAAAATGCACAACTATTTGAACGTCTGGATGTGAAAAAATAATATAAACATTACAATCAAAAAGAATCACAATACTTTGAGAAAAAATGATGATTATCAGCAAATTTCATTAAAATAACCAAAACATGTATTTTGATATATTTAAAATAAAATACTTAAAATATATTAATTTTTATATTATTAGACTAAAATTTGGTGTCAACACCATCGAGGTGGATAAGTAGTCTGCATATGTCTCCTAGTCTTCGAACCATGTCTAGCCAATATGAAAACTAGCCTTCGAGTTCCACCTTAGAGAGCTAGGTATGTTTCGGTCTCACTTAGGCAATTGAGATCACCTCTTTTCGGTGTGGGGAAGACACCAGATTTCATGTTTAGCTCACATGATTGATGTCATTAATTCTCAAAAGAATGTTCTTGGTTCAGTTTAGCCGTGAGCTACCCATTTCAGTGTAGGGTAAACACTTGAAATGGATTTACTTTAGCCAGTGAATCACCTCTTTCCAGTGCGGGGTAGACGCTGGATTCCTTGTTAACTCGCATAATATAGTATTCACTTTTTATCTTTGAATGTCACGACCCAAATCGGGGCCGCGACTGGCACCCACATTTACCCTCGTATGTGAGCGAACCAACCCATCTAAACCTTAACGTTTCAAGATATATCAACAGAAAATAATGCGGAAGACTTAAACTCATTAATAAAACATTTCAAAACTATTATTAATATCCCCAAAATCTGGAAGTCATCATCACAAGAACATCTATCTCAAATTGCTAAACTAAAACTGTCTAAGAAGCTAAAATAACTAAAAAGCTAGTCCATGCCGGAAGTTCAAGGCATCAAGACTTGAAGAAGAAGACCCAGTCCAAGCTAGACGCATTAGCTCACCCTGAATTTCCGAAGGTAGTGAAGACTGGCTAGATCTACTGTTGAGTTGAAGTTGACGGAACGTTTGCTGCATTACACAAATAACAAAGAAAGAAACGAACAAGTAGGGGTCAGTACGAAACACGGGTACTGATTAAGTATCATCGGCCAACTCAAAATAGGGAACAATATATATATCAATAATAATGTAAATCAACTACAATACTCGACATGTAGCAACAACAAGTACCAAAATCATCGATAAGTACTAACAAGTTCATCCATGAGGACTCAAGCCTCAATACCATACTCATTTGGGAATTAAGTTCATTAGATTGAGTATATTCGTTATCTTTCAAGATTCATTATCTTTCTTCCTCTTGTGTCGGTACGTGACACTCCGCTCCTCTATTACTATCCTGGTACCGGAACGTGGCACCCGATCCATATACTATCCTGGTGTCGGAACGTGACACTCCGATCCTCATATACTATCCTGGTACCGGAACGTGGCACCCGATCCATATACTATCCTGGTGTCGGAACGTGACACTCCGATCCTCATATACTATCCTGGTACCGGGACGTGGCACCCGATCCATATACTATCCTGGTGCCGGAACGTGACACTCCGATCCTCATATACTATCCTGGTACCGGAACGTGGCACCCGATCCCCTAATTCATCAAGCCTTCTTTTATACTAAGGCATCATCAATCTCATTATATAATATATCAAGCCTTCTTTTATACTAAGGCATCATCAATCTCATTATATAATATATCAAGCCTTGTTTTATACTAAGGCATCATCATTAACAAGTGAATTAGGGTTCTTTCAAGATTTGAGATTCAATAGCTTCATCATGCTTTTTCTATCACAATTTCATAATCACAATCATGCAAGCATACAAGTAAGCATATAGAAGGGTTTACAATACTACCAACACATATCATTCGCTATTAAGATTTTACTATAAGATAGCATAAAAACCATAACCTACCTCCACCGAAGAATTGAATTCAAACAAGCAAATTCCTCAAGCTTTGATATTCCTCTTCGTTTCTCCTCTCACGTTCAATATCTCTTTCCCTTGTTCTTTTTGTTTGTTTTATTCAAACCCTCCTTCTCTTACCCTAATTAACATATAATTAAGTGTAAAAGAGGACAATAAAACCCACTAATTAACTTAAGGTTACCTCTTTTAACCCCCAAGTAATTAGACTTATTAATATTAACCCTCTATCTTTATAATTAAGGAAAGAATAGTCCAAAACGACCCTTAAAACGTGTAGAGGAATCCTATTTTGCCTGGGACTTGCGCAACCTGTGATGGGCCGTCGTGCCTGCGATGGTCCGTCACAATGGTCGTCGCAGCCTCCCAAAGTCCAGGTGAACTGCGACGGCCCGTCACACCAGTGACGGTCCATCCTGCACCTCCGTCCTGACGGTCAGAAACTCGTTTCTTGTACCAAATTCTCAAAAGTTGAAGTGTTTTGCAACGGGAACTCACGACGGTTCGTCGTGGATGTGACGGCATGTCCTGCAAGTCCGTCATAATTTATAGAGAGTCGATTTTTAGTATCCAATTTCAGAATTCTAAGTATGCTGAAACGATGCACCCTCGACGGGCCGTCGTGCCTGTGACGGTCCGTCGCAGTGCCCGTGGTCTTGGCCAGTTTTTCCAGAATTAAAATCTGCTGCTCAGAACGACTAAACAGGTCGTTACATTGAATCACCTCTTTTCGGTGTGGGGAAGACACTGGATTTCATGTAGCTTCACATGATCGTAATGCTACAGACTTCTTTGAAGAGATAACAAGAGAGAAGAGACGTAAGTTCTAGGGGAACTAAGAAAGTAAGAGCTATGAATTTCAATATTAATAAGAATGCAGTTTCCAATAAGTAAAGGGCATAGCAATAATTAATCCTCATGTTATGAAAATGATCAAGTTGAATAAGATTGGCTTATAATGACTTTATATAATTGGAAAAATATCATAGCCAATTAAGATTTACTTATTATGATTTCTTATATTATGTAAAGGAATTTTTTATAGGTTTAGCCAATAAAGATTGGCTTAATAAGATATCAAGCCAAATTTGTAGTGAAATCATTTCCATAGTCCTTCGGATTATTTACTTCATTCATTGTAAGCATGTGACTACAATGAATCATTGCACTTATAAGTAAAACATAGGATCATAGGAGATTTTTGAATTACATAACAACATGAAGAAAAATACAAACAATAATAAGAAGAAAAAGACTAAAAAATAAATCAAGTGTCAAAGAAGAGCTCTCGGGTTTGGGCATATCAATTTTCAAAATCTTCGCTCGAGTTGTTCAAAAATTATGTTGATGATTCTAACGTCTTATTTTCATATACAAAATGAGTTTTGTTCTTTGAATACATTAAAATACGCCATATTCATATATCAATTCACAAATAAAGAATTAGGAAACTATAGTGATGTCATGTTCCAGAAATGACTATGTCATTTAGGAAGAGCTTTTCTTGATCATGCATAGCCTTATATGTATGTGTTCATACACCAATAATTAGTGCAAGTGTGTACTAACCCTATATATTTACTATCTTTTTAGGTGCAAGTCAGAGAGAAGGTTGAAGACACATTGCAACGGTTTGGATTTAGCAATCTCACCTTTGGTGGGTCGTCTAGATTTCAAGGATGCTACATTTCCCTTCCTAGCATTAGTACATTAGACATAACTAGAGGATGTTGTCCCTATCGTTTCTTTCAAAAATTTATTTGAAGCATTGTATTAAGATCATTTTTTGCAAACTATTATGATATGTTGATTTTTTGATTCGAATTGATTCCTCAATATTTTTTTTTTGCAAACTATTATGATATGTTGATCTTTTAATTTGAATTGATTCCTCAATTGTAGATGGATGTCCTTAATTTCATCTTAGTATAACAATAACTTATGCAAAAACTATATGAAGTATATACACTTCAATATGTGCAAACATTTTAAATTTTCCGTAAATGTAACTTTATGAATTTGATAAAAGCTAAGAAGAGGCTTGTCTGCACCTCTGAGAGGTAAACGATGCCGGTTGCGATACAGATTCCAGAATCTGGGTCGTGTCAAATGCTTCATTAGTGTAAAAAAATTTAAGTTTTCTGAAATTTAACTAGATGAAATATGATGGTGCAAGAAAATGCTTGTCTGCGACCTCTGAGAGGTCAACGACGCTGGTTGCAATTTGGATTCTACAATTCGGGTTGTGATAAGAACCTTATAATCCTATCCGAGGCTAAGAATCACCTCAAGCGACCTATTATATCCATACAACATAACCTCATACTTTGTCATAATCATGCTTGATTCATAAAATCATATATAACTTAGTATACATAACATGTAATCGACATATTCATTCAAGACCACTACTAAGACCCTCCATTAGGATCCCACATATGCAATGAATAAGAGAAGTCTCATACCCTCCCTCACCATATGTTGTAACCTTTAAGACAATCTGTAAAAATCGTTTACATACTTGGCTTATTCATTTACTTTATTACTTTGGGGAAAGAAGTGCAATAACCAACATTAGACCGTGTGAGTATCATAGAATCCAGTCTTTTCCTCCCATATTGAAAAGAGAGGGTTAACACTTACCTAATGTACAACCGTTCTTACATAGATATCTAATTTTATCAACTAAGCTATAGTCCTATGTGGGCCATAGTTAAGGGTCAAGGAGATTATTTCTAGAAACCTTGACTTACTAACGTAGAGGTTTCCATCTCATGAGACAACACATATCTTGGAAAAGAATACTTACTAGATGTGAAGAACCCATGCGGGAGGCCGGACTTACTAAAAGTGAGACATCCTTCTCATTTACATGTCCTTTTTGTGCTAAGTATTTATTCCCTTTAGTAATAACTATAGTCTTTATAAAAGATCATATTAGTCTCCTATAGACCTCTATGATAACATTTATCATAATAGCTCATGGGTATTCATAACTTAGAACTACCATTTAACTATAGAAACCACATACAAGTGAGTATACCTTTCACTCAATACTTAATCATAATCTTCAGAAGCTACTTTCAAGCATATAGGGATCATATGTTTACATTCTTGCATACTTCATATTCTAGGTTTAAAGATAAGGAATACATGCTATCAACATTACAACCACATGTTAGACATAGAAGCATTCCAATCTAATTAAATCATACTTCATAGTTGAATTCTAGAAGAATCAATTTCATACCTTATCGCCCTTTCATTGCCGTCATACTTCAATTTACCAAAAAATATATAACCAATGCATAAAAAAGTTAAATTCAAGAAGTGATACATATCAATTACAATTCTACATATTCATATAGTAATCATCTTCTACAATAACCATAGAATTACAGGGCATAATTAGTGTACAAAATAACAAGGCTTCAAAGGGACAATCTTAAGTGATTAACTACAATTGACCATAAATACTTAGTAAAACAATGATAAATGACTATAATTCATCTCAATTTAATAACAATTACGTTTTGAAAAGAGAACCCACATCTACATTGAAACCCTATTTCATCTCGGAAGTTGAAAATCTCCTTTGAAAGGGCCTTTTTGCATAATGAAATCCCAAGAGTGAAAGAAACCATATCTTGGTGATGATATTTCTACGAATTTGGGATAAAAAACTTGGTGAATTAGTCCTTGAATTGGATTTTTAGAGTTTCTTTAGTGAAGTTTTGAGTTTGGGAAGTGAAAGGATAAAGAAAAGTTACAGAGACGTGGGTTTATAGAATTATGTGGTGCTAGGTTACTTAAATGAGGGTTAGGTTTTGCATAGTGCCTTATATAACTTAATTTAACCTCCCTTAAACCTTAATTAACCAAATAACCAACTAACTAATATGTTCATTTAACTTAAAAACTAGACGGTGAAACAAACCCCAACTTATGACCTCCCGTTATGCCCCATAGCTCAGTCGATGACACTATACTGCATGGGCATTGTTTGTTATAGAGAATTTGTTTTAGGAAACTTTTTTGGAGAAATCTAAGTTTTGTCCCACGACAACCATTGACGGGTCGTTGACCCATCAACAACTCATCGTTCGGCTACTGCCAAATTGACAATTTTGGGTCAAATGTAAGGAACCTCTTCAAGGACCATTAGCGTGGTCCTTGGGGAGTCTTACCTTGACGTTTCGACCCTAAATACACGCTAATACAATTTTAACACATTTCTAGCAATTGTTTAATTTGTGACTCTTAAAACTCCATGAAACATACTAAGGCACACTAATGCACATTTCACAATTTAACGAACGTCATGAACGTTAACATTTTGAATCTAACGCTTTCTAAATGTTTAAAATAAATTATTTTAGGCTTAAAAATAGTGTTTTGAGTCTTAATTCATGTATGTAGGCAATAGACCAAGTCCTATACTTACAGAGTGTTACAATAACTTTGAATCGTCTTTAGTGGTTGAGGTGAAGTCTAAGCAACACATTGACCCTTTATTGATGGAGTTAAAGGAATTGGTTCATGTAAAGTTTAATGATTCTTTTTCCCAAGGGGGGGATTGTGTACTTAGATACCAAGGAAGGTTGTGTATACCAACTATGGATGATTTGAGGAAACGAATTTTTGAAGAGGCTCATGCTTTAGATATTCTATTCATCTGAGTGTCACCAAGATATACCTTTATCTCCAAGAGGCCTATTTGTTGGAAGGTTCAAAAGGACACATATCGGAATTTGTATCTAGGTGCCCTAATTATTAATAAGTAAAAATTGAGCATCGAAAACTGGGTGGTTTGACATATGTAATCCTTGTTCCTACCTTGAAGTTGGAAGACATTAACATGGACTTTGTAGAGGGTTTTCCTCATACACGTAGGCTAAATGACTGAATATGGGTTATTGTTGATAGGATTACAAAATATGCTCACTTTATCCCCTTTAAGTCTATTTAATCGGTGGAGAAGTATGCTAGATTATACCTCAAAGACATTTTGAGGTTGCATGGTATCCCTTCGTCCAATATATTAGATAAAGGTGAGAAATTCACTTCTCATTATAGTAGGTCTTTTAAAAAAGGGTTGGGTAATCAATTGAAGCTTAGCACCGCTTCTCATCCCCATAAGGATGGCCAAGCCGAGCGTACCATTCAAACCCTAGAATATTTTCTAATAGCTTGTGTTATCGACTTCAAGGGAAGATGGAAAGATCATCTACCGTTGAATGAATTCTCCTATAATAATAGCTACCACTCGAGTATCTCCATGACACCTTCTGAGGAACTTTATGGTAGGATATGTAGGTATATGTTTGGGTTATTTGAAGTTTGTTAATGTTCACTCCTTTGTATCGAGATGATATATGAGGCCTTTGAGAAGGTTTGCATAGTAAGGAATAGGTTGAAAACGTTCTATAGTCAGCGAAAGTCGTATGCCAACCATTGAAGAAGATATCATGAATTTGAGGTAGGGGATAAGGTATATTATAAGATTTCACCCATGGAATGGGTGATGAGATTTGGCAAAAGGAGGAAGCTTAGTCCCCGATATGTGGGTCATTATGAGATAGTGAAATGGGTCGGGATGTTTGATTATGAGTTGAAGTTACAAAGTGAACTAGCTTCGGTGCATCCCATATTTCATGTCTCCATGCATAAGAAGTGTATAGGTTATACCATATCCATCCTTTATCTTGAAGTGTTAGGTGTGGATGAGAACCCTTCCTATGAAGAGGTTCTGGGGTAAATTCTAGATAGCCAAGTCAAGAAATTGAGAAACAAAGAGGTGTCCTCCGTAAAAGTACTATGGAGAAACCACCTAGTTGAGGGAGAAACATGGGAGGCAGAGGCCGACATGAACTCCCGTTATCCTCATCTCTTTCCTCAAAATTCTAGCAAAAGTTGAGTTTAGTAATCATTTTAAAATTAAAAAAAATAACAATGTTGAATTTGTCTTGATTTGCTAATATGTGTATATTTATGATAAAGGTTCATGCTAGAATGTGTTTTCATCGAAATATGCTCATTTGGTTAACTTTCACCTATGTGTGAATTTGTGTATACCTATTTCCATGTAATGGTATTGAGCATGTTTAATGTTCTTTGAATGATGTTTTTGCATAAGTGACTCTTGATGTTATGTTGAGTTCATATTGATAATGAAAAGGTAGTTCCTCATGATGTGAAATTAAGCTCTTATGTGTGGTAAGTTGAGTTTTGAGTTGCTATGTTAAATGCCATGGTATATGTCGATTGGAGTTCTAAATTAATCATATGCACTCTTACTCATGATGGTTTAATTATATTTATGTTGCTGTTGGTTGTCCTTCTAGTCTTGAGTCATCCTCTCCCCATAAGAAAATCTTTAGTGTCATTCGGGGACGAATGTTCCTAGGAGGTGGATAATGTGACGCACCGAAAGTCTATGACTTCCTATAGAGACTCTATACATGAACTAAGACTCAAAACATTGTTTCCAAGAATAACATAATTTATTGAATATATGTAGGAAGTGTTAGAGTCAAAACATTAAGAAACAACCATGACGTCCGGAGAATTGTGAAATGTGTGGTAGTGTGCCTTTGCATGTTTCATAGGGTTTCAAGAGTCAGAATTGAGTTAAATTTTGTAAAATGGTTCTAAATATGTGTTAGAGTGTGTATAGGTTCAAACCGTACAAGTACGACTCCCAAACAACCACACTAAGTGTCCTATCAGAGGACCCATCAATTTGACCTAAAACTGCCTAACTTTGAAGTGGCAATCCACAAACCAATTAACAATCCTTCAATGTTATTTGTTTAATAGAAATTATACATATGTTGAAAAAGGTCAAAAAATACAGGCTTTTACCCAAACCACAGACCAACAAGGCGGTCTGTGGTCCATTCAACAACCTCTAGGTCGGTGTCTCGTTGGTTGGGGGTCAAAGATTACTATTAATTTCTAGTTTAGGGAGATAATTAGTGGATTAGTTAAGTGATTAGTTAAAGGAATAGGGGTGATTAATTAAGATAGTCAAGGACTATATAAAGGGTTCAACTCGTTAACAAATCTAACACCCCATTATTTTCCCAAACTTACATCTCTCTAAAATCTCTCTAGCCTCTCTCTTCCTAAACTCAAACCTCCATTGAAGGAACATAAGAGCTCCAATTCATGGAAGAATTCAAAATTTGTTGAAATATTATCATTAAGGTATCGTTTGTTTCACTCTTGGGATTCCTTTCCCCAAGAGGACCTTTCAAAGATCATTTGCAACTTCCCCAAAAGAAGGGTTTCGATCAAGAAATGGATTCTCTTTTAAAAATGAACTTTTTATTTCATTGTGATGAATTATAGTATTTTATCATTATTTATCTAAGTATTGATGGTTAATTTTTGTTAATCAATCAATATTGTTCCTTTTAATCCTTTTTCTTCCCTACAATCATTATGCCTTAAAGTTATATGGTAATTGTAAAAGAAGATGATTATATGAATATGTACAATAGTAAATGTTATGTATTACTTATTTAATGTAACTTGTCTATCCATTGGCTAGGTATCCTTTAGTAATTGAAGTATAAAAGCAATGTAAGGGCAATAAAGTATGAAGATCAATTCTTCTTGAATTAAATTATGAAGTATGATTTACTTAGGTCGTAACGCTTTTATGTCTAATGTTTTGTTGTGTTGTTGATAGAAAGCAATCCTCATCCTTAACCCTAGACTATTGAATTTTATACTAAGTATGAAAGTATCATAATATATGATTATTATATAATTGAAAGTAGCTTCTCATGACTATGATAAAGGGTTGAGGGAAAGGTTTACTCAATTGTATATGGTTTTCTAAAGTTAAAGGGAAATTCTCACTTATGAATACCTATATGCTATGATGATGAAATCTTCCCATAGGGGTCTAGAAGAGACTATTTGATCTTGTATGAACAATATGATGTCTACTAAAGGAAATGAAGGCTTAGTACCAAAAGGGCACGAATATGAGATGGAGGTCTCACGTTTAGTATGTCCGGACTCCCACATGAGTTTCTTCATGTTTATAAAGTCTACATTCCCAAGGTATGTGTTGTCTCATTCGATGGAAACCTCCACGTCTAGATAGTAAAAGTTTCTAGTAGGAATCTCCTTGACCCTTAATTGTGTGCCCACATAGGAGAATAGCTTAGTGGATCCAACTAGATAGCTATGTACGACTACTTACGCCTTAGGCAAGTGTTAGCCCTCTCTTTTTGATGTCGGAGGAGAAAACCGAGTTACATGTATTACGCTTCATGTCGGCTATTTTACTTCTTTCCTTAATGAAATAAAGTAAATGAATAAGTCAAGTGTGTGAACTATTATTAGGGTTTGTCTTAAAGGTTACTAAATAGGGTGGGGGAGGGTATGGTACTTCTCTTACTGATTGGACATGTGGGATCCTAAGGGAGGGTCTTAGTAGTGTTCTTGGGTGATTAAGTTTAATGCATGTTATGTATGTCAAGTTTTATATGAACATATGAATCAAGGATGTTATTGTAAAGTATGAAGGTATGTTTTATGCACGTAGTAAGTTATTCAATGTGATGTTTATATTTGGATAGGGTTATGGGGTTCTATTCTTCGCACTGAATAAGTATTACTTTAGGTTGCTTATATGTTGGGTTGAATTATGATGTTCCTTATATGTGAAAGGTTTTGATATTGTGCATAGTTTTGACTAAATTATCCCTTTTCTCATCCAATGATGATTTTATGTATAAGAACCATACTTAGTACATGTGGTTCGAACTTATCCATATTTCATCCCCTTTTCCCCCAACATTTTATGTTCCGGCCATCGAAGAGCTTCTAGGAAACTTTTAAAGAAGACTTGGACATTTCCTCTAAGTTGTTGGTGAGTCCTCCCGTTTGACAATCGTGCATATTACTCTACCTTAGTAGGTTGTTATAGTGTAAAGACATTAATTTCTTTCCTATTGTGAAAAATATTGTTGTAAGCCCTATGTACCAATTATTAGATTGTATAAGGCCTATGTACCAATTATTAGCTCTACTTCTCTTTTGATGGTTTAATGTGAGACGGTATTATTGTATAATATCCTTATGTTGGTTATGGTGTCTAAACGAGAAGACTATGTAAACTTAACTAATCTAGGAATTTATGTAAACTCTATTTATAATATATATGAGGTCTATGTACACCTCAATATGTAAAAAGTTTTAATTTTTCTGCATTTTAACCTATGATATGGTATGACAAATGCTAAGAGGATTGTCTAAGTCCTATTCGAGGACAATGACGTCGGTTACGTCTTGTGTCACGCCCCGAGATACCCCCGAGATGCGAACACGGAACCTAGGACCACAAGTGATCCCAAGCTAATCCTTCTTGCATGATCATGAGAATACTAAAGATAATAAACTGTTGCGGAAGCTAAATCATACTTAAAATGAAAAGACGGGGAATACCCATAATTTATAACTAAGATATTTGAAAACAATAAGTTTAATAGAAAATAAATATTAACTCAATACTAAGCTGAATCTAACTAGGTCTTAAAATAGCCTCTAAACTAGACTAGAAATAGTGGAACAAGCCCTAGCTAAATCTAGCAAAAATATAAACTAAATGACTAAAGACTTAAATGAAACTCATGACTGTTGTCATCGGAGAATGAGGACTCACCACAAAATCTACTGAATAGGAGATAGGGAAATCGAGATATGCATGATCTAAATGCTGAGAACCTGAACCTACATCATAGAATATATAGCGCACATATGCGTCAGTACTTCAAAGGTACAGAAAATGTAGCATAGAGTAAAACTGAAATAAAACATAACTGAACAAGCACAAGAACAAGTATAATAATCTTAACGTGGTGTGCTGATGTCTGAGCTAACTAGATGAAATGACCAATATATAATATGCTTAAACTGAATACTAAATATACTGATAAATGGTCAATCTAGTGAGTCTGACTGAATGGTGGGAGCTACTTATAACCGATAATAAAATCACATGAGCTAAATGTGGAGTCCGATGTATACGGCCCATAGAGAATACCCAATATACCCTGCCATTTGGTATAAAGGCATGTTGGCGTGATCACTAAATTGATTGCCTATAGAGGGGACTTACAACCTACTTGGCTAGTAGTTCGGGGACTATTGGGTACTCTAAGCCCTAGTCCAACTTGGTATTATGCTAGTCCCAATGAATTATATAAATTAGCTGATTATATCTTAATTACTGTAAATACTGGATTGCTCAAAATTTAACATTCAAACTAAGAATGCAACAATTAATCTGCTAATTATGAATTTATAACTGAGGCATTTAGAGCTGAAATGGTTCTGAAATTCATGCAATAATTTGAGTAAAAACATGATAATCTGATTTAGAACATATATTTAATAAATTCATGAACTTATATCAAAGTTCTAGAAACCCTAAGTTTAATCAAGATAAGAGAATCAAGAACTGACTGAAACTACGGACCCAATGGGTGAAAGGAACCCAATAGTAAAAACCCACATACCTTGTGATGAAATCCATGGAAAAATACTTACATTTCGGGGATGGAACTGCTGGAGCATGTGGCGTTATTGAACTAGGAGTTCTTGAGCTTTTTTCTCCTCTCTTGCTTCTAATTTTCTAAGTTTTGATTTAATGATTTGACTTGGATATGTTTTAATAATGTTTCTAGGCTTAAAGTGACTAAGATCTGATGATTTAGGGTCAAAACAACGTAACTTAGGGTTTAAACGGAGTGGAAAAGGTCAAAAAGACCCATGTGAAGGTTGCTGTCGGGCCTCACGACGGCCAGGATTGACGGTCCGTCGTGGACCCGACGCCCCGTTATTGTGTCTGTCGTGAGGGCCTGTTTGACATGCCTTTACTAAAATGGACATAACCTTTTAGTCGCAGGTCTGATTTTAGCAAGGTCGGTGGCTATGGAAATATAATTCAATTATGTATCTGTGGGTAGGTCATGGGAGACCTAATTCATTTTGTGCTAAGTGTTATGATCATTTTATGTTGGCCCACTTTATTTCCCTTTAACTTGCTGCAAATTTTCCACCTACGGTCAGACCTACGGACCGTAAGTCCACCTTCGAATCATGCTGGTCATCAATAGCTCTTGTCAAAGAGTAGTTGAAGGGAGTCTTGGTCGACAGTCACGGACTACGAACCGTCATTTGACCAATGGACCGTAAGTCCGTCTGTTGTCTAAGACTTAACCTATTTTTCTAGGCTGAATTTTTTTGTGGGAGTTTATGATCCCAACGACGGTTGTGCAGGACGGACTGTGGTTCAGGCTACGGTCCATCAATGCCACCGTTGGTAGCACCTGCATATTTTTCAGAAAAACTAATTTTTGGTCTGTTTTGGCTACTGGGTGCTACATCTAGGGGGTCCTCCCCTATTGTGACAATTATCATACATTATTCATTCATTCATCGATGTGTGTGCAGATACATATAGGAGAAAACCTTACACATAAACACCTCTAGATAACATATGCCCATAATTCATTTATTATATACTTTACATGCACAGTAATAGATAATTGTGGATAAGAGAACTATCTTTTCCATAGTCATTATGAATCTATCATAATAAAAGATATGCATCAGGTGTGTACATTGGTCAACATGATAACATAATAAAAACAACATAGTATTGAGGAAGCCACCCTCGAAAGGTTAGAACACATGTGCAACATACCTCAATTCATAAGTAACACACATATAGAGTATCAAGGACTACGGATTATACGTACTCACATTATATCATAGGAGACAAAAACATACTCAATCATTGAATAGAAGACTCCTAGCATGCTATGATAACTCATTCATATCGGGATTGCATAGGTAGGTGTAATTTTACAAGAGTATTTATCACAATTAGACATGTGTACCATACCTAACCCTAATATTATCATTCACATATACATAACATCATCAACACACCTAGATCATGACACTATAATTGGAGACTACACACATCTACTTAATAAACATGAGAATCATCATATCAATTGATCTTGCATCTAACGCCTTCCAAGGCAATGATTACAGTATATACATATATACATACACACACACACACACACACACACACACACACACACACACCACACACACATATATATATATATATATATATATATATATATATATATATATATATATATAAGAATGTAAACACTGCCACCATAAGTGGACCATACCACACTATGTGAATCCAAATACCTTAGGCTAGGAATTAGGTCAAATTACCAAATCTCCAAGCTTTGACCATTATAGACCAATTCTCAACAATTCGTAACCAATTGATATTGAAAGCAATAAAAATAACCAATCCATAACAATCTAATAACAATTTTATCATCATCTTTTAACGACCTGTTTAGTCGTTTTGAGCAGAAGATTTTTTTTCTGGAAAACTGGCTGAGACGACGGACCCCACGACGGACCATCATGGGCATGACGAACCGTCGCAGGGTCTTGTTTCAAAACACTTAGAAATTCTGAAATTGGGTACTGAAATCGACTCTCTGAACTTTGTAACGAAATGGAAGGACGGACCGTCGTGGGCACGACGGACCGTCACAGACTCTTCAAGGAAATTGAGTCTCTGAACTCTGTGACGGAGCAGCAGGACGGACCGTCGCAGGCACGACAGGCCGTCACAGTCTGCGTAATCCCAGTCTGGGTCGGATTTCTTTAAACGTTTTAAGGGACGTTTTTGACTATTCCTGCTTTAATTATAAGTTAGTGGTTTAATGTTAATAAGCCTAATTACTCGGGGGTTAAAATAGATAACATTGAGTTAATTAGTGGGGTATTATTGTCATCTTTTATACTTAATTATATGCTAATTAGGGTAAAAGAAAAAGGGTTGGAATAAAGAAAATAGAAAGAACAAAGAGAGAGAGAGAGGATTGAACAAGAGAGGAGAAACGAAGAGGAAAACACAAAGCTTTGGGAAATTTCTTGCTTGATCACTAATCTTCGGTGGAGGTAGGTTATGGTTTTTATGCTATTCGTAGTAAACTCTTAATAGCGAATGATATGTATTGGTAGTATTGTAATTCCTTCTATATGCTTAATTGTATGCTTGCATGAATATGATTATGTAATTGTGAATAAATAAGCATGATGAAGCTATGAATCCCAAATCTTGAAAGATAAACCCAATCTCTTTGTTAATGATGATGCCTTGGTATAAGAAAAGGCTTGATGAACTAAAGTAATGAGAATGATGATGCCTTGGTAAAAGAGAAGGCTTGATGAATTGATAGAATGAGATTAGGGGATCGGAGTGTCACGTTCCCACACATAGAATTAAGGGATCGGGTGTCATGAACCGACACGTAGATTTCAGGGATCGGGTGTCACGAACCGACACGTAGATTTAGGGGATCGGGTGTCACGAACCGACACGTAGATTTAGGGGATCGGGTGTCATGAACCGACACATAGATTTAGGGGATCGGGTGTCACGAACCGACATGTAGAATTATGGGATCGGAGTGGCACGTACCGACACAAGAGGATAAAGATAATGAATCTTGAAAGATGTTAATATACTCAATCTAATGAACATAATTCCCAAATGAGTATGGTATTGAGGCTTGAGTCCTCATGTGTGAACTTGGCGGTACTTATTATGATTATGGTACTTGTTATTGCTACATGTTGAGTATTGTAGTTGATTTATTATATTACTTGATATATACTGTTTTCTATTTAGAGTTGGCCGATGATACCTACTCAGTACTTGTGTTTGTACTGACCCCCTACTTTTATGTTTTCTTCTTTGTTATTTCTGGAGTGCAGCAAACGTGCCGTCGTCTTCAACTCAACCGCAATTCTAGCCAGTCTTTGTCACATCGGATCTTCAGGGTGAGCTAATGCTTCTAGCTTGGACTGGATCTTCTTCTTCATTTCTTGATGCCTTGAAGATCCGGCATGGACTAGTTTTTACTTGTTTTAGCTTCTTAGAATACTCTTAGTTTAGTAATTTGATCATAGATGTTCTTGTGGTGATGACTTCCAGATGTTGGGGAATAATAGATGTTGAATTTTAGAAGTTAATGAATTGGTTTTTTTTAATGAGTTTAAGTCTTCCGCATTACTTTCTGTCGATATTATATTGAAATGTTAAGGGTTAGATTGGTTGGTTCGCTCACATAGGAGGGTAAATGTGGGTGCCAGTCGCGGCTCGGTTTTGGGTCGTGACAAACTTGGTATCAGAGCATTAGGTTCGTTGGTCTCATCACACAAGAACGAGTCTAGTAGATTCTTAAGGAACGGTAGGGGGACGCCTTTACTTTTCTTTGAGAGGCTATAAGACTTTAGGAAACTTCCATTCTTTCTTTCTTTCTTTGGTGCTATTACTTGAATCCAATTGGTATCTAGGTGATACAAATTGGTATCTGACCATCTTCACTCTATTTCGCAGATGGTTAGAACTAGAGCAACGACTGGGCCAACACCAACACCGGCAAGGCAAGATACATCTGAGCCAGCCACTGGGACTGTAGCTGGAAGAGGAGTAGCGGCAAGAGGCCATGGTAGAGGTCATGGGAGGACGTCCTCTAGAGGAAGAGGACAAGTACCTAGCCCATCTGATGCTAGGGCGGTGACTCCTCCACCGACTGAGGAAGTAGTAAGAGAGTGTGAGGAAGGGGAGAATGAACAAGTGCAAAATGAGGAATTTCCACCCCAACCTACCCCAGAGATGATCAATCAGGTTCTTGCTTATCTTAGCGGGCAGTGTTTTCTGCACCAACACCTCCGGTTTCAGAGGTACAACATGCAGCCACTATGGCTCCCCGTATGGATGTCTCCTTGGAAATAGTCACGTTTCCTCGTCTGACTACAGGGCCTATAATGACAAATGATCAGCATGAACTTTTCAGTAAGTTCTTGAAATTGAAACCTCCAGTCTTTAAAGGTGCTGAATCGGAGGATGCTTACGATTTTCTGGTTGACTGTCATGAGCTACTACACAAGATGGGTATAGTAGAACGATTTGGTGTTGATTTCGTGAGTTATCAGTTTCAAGGAAACGCCAAAATGTGGTGGCGGTCACATGTTGAGTGTCAACCAACAGAGGCACCACCTATGACTTGGGCCTCATTTTCGAGCCTGTTTATGGAGAAGTATATCCCCCGGACTTTGAGGGATAGGAAAAGGGATGAGTTCTTGAGCCTAGAGCAAGGTAGGATGTCGGTTACGTCATATAAGGAGAAGTTTCGTGCATTATCTAGGTATGTCACCCAACTTTGTTTCAGTCCACAAGAGCGGATTCACCGTTTTGTGAAGGGGTTGAGGTCAGAATTGCAGATTTCAGCCTTACAGGTAGCGGCTACGGCAAAATCCTTCCAAGAAGTGGTAGACTTCGTGATAGAGGTGGAAGGAGTGAAGCCAGATGAATTCACCATGGAATCGACATCAAAAAGGTTTCAAAAGGGCGGAGAGTTTAATGGTTCTTACTCTAGAGGACAGGGTTCCGGAGGTTACTCAGTTCGACCAATTCAGTCTTCACTACAAACTGTAGTTGGGGGTCCACCTCAGACCGGTCAACACTTCTCTGAGAGACCTATGCTTGACTCTAGAGAGTGTTATGGATGTGGGGAGACTGGACATATTAGGAGGAATTGTCCAAAACAGAGTTACAGACCTCCAATGGTTAGAGGTAGAGGTGGTTATGGAAGAGGCCGTCATTCTGGAGGACACAGTGGTCGAGGTAATGGTGGTCACCAAAATGGCCGGGGTGATGGGCAAACTGGAGCCACTACATCACAATATGGTAGGGGCAACGGGCAAACAAACGAAAGGTCCCATTGTTATGCTTTCCCCGGACGATCTGAAGCGGAGACATCTGATGCTGTTATCACATGTAATCTTCTGATTTGTGATTGCATGGCTTCTGTATTGTTTGATCCTGGATCCACATTTTCTTATGTATCTTCCTCATTTGCTAATGGTCTTAATATATATTATGAATTACTTGATATGCCTATTCGTGTTTCTACTCCGGTGGGTGAGTCTGTGATAGTTGAAAAGGTATATAGGTCTTGTTTTGTGAATTTTGTGGAGAGCAATACTTATGTAGATTTGGTTATCTTAGAAATGGTTTACTTTGATGTAATTCTAGGTATGACTTGGCTTTCTCCGAATTTTGCGATCTTGGATTGTAATGCTAAAACTGTGACGTTAGCCAAGCCAGGGAAAGATCCGTTAGTGTGGGAGGGTGACTACACTTCCAATGTGGTTCGTATCGTCTCCTTTCTTCGTGCTAAGAGAATGGTTAGTAAGGGTTGTTTATCTTTCTTGGCACACCTCAGGGATGATACTACCCAAGTACCTTCGATTGAGTCAGTTTCGGTAGTCCGTGAGTTTTTGGATGTGTTCCCTGCAGATCTTCCTGGTATGCCACCGGATAGGGATATTGACTTCTGCATCGATCTTGAACCGGGCACTCGCCCCATTTCTATACCTCCTTATAGAATGGCTCCCACGGAATTAAGAGAGTTAAAGTCCCAACTTCAAGAGTTGTTGAGCAAAGGCTTCATTAGACCAAGTGCATCTCCTTGGGGTGCTCCGGTATTATTTGTGAAGAAGAAGGATGGAAGTTTTCGGATGTGCATAGACTATAGACAACTTAATAAGGTAACTATTAAGAACAAGTATCCTCTTCCTCGCATTGATGACTTGTTCGATCAGTTACAAGGTGCTTGTATTTTCTCTAAGATATACTTGAGATCCGGTTATCATCAATTGAAAATACGGGCAACGGATGTGCCAAAGACTGGTTTTCGAACCAGGTATGGGCATTACGAATTTGTAGTGATGTCTTTTGGTCTTACGAATGCCCCTGCTGCGTTCATGAGCTAGATGAACATGATTTTTAAGCCATATCTGGATCTCTTTGTGATCGTATTTATTGATGATATACTGATATACTCTAAAAGTAAGAAGGAACATGATGAGCATTTGAGAATTGTATTGGAAATGTTGAGGGAGAAAAAGCTTTATGCCAAGTTCTCTAAGTGTGAGTTTTGGCTAGTGATACGCTCAAACTTACTTCTCAAATGAGAAGTAAAGCGGTCGTGTCAAGTAAATAACCCAACTAGTGAGGTTGGGATCGTTCCCACGAGGAAAATAGTCTAGACTTAACTTTAACCTAGTATTACTATCGTTTAGTCAATAACTTTCTTGGAAAGTAAAAATATAAAAAGGGGGGTTTGTATTACCTATTGAGTAAAAATAACTAATGTAATTGAAAGAGACAGTTGACAGTTTTAATATTGGGTTTTAATCAATGAATTAAAGTAACTAGGGTTTACGTGTTCCCCACAGGTTCGTAACTTGATAATTCTAACTATAACAATCCTTTCCTAGTATCTTGCATGCAAAGTGATAAGTTATGTATTTCTAAATCCTTGGTCCGGCATCTAGAAAATCTCACTCCGCACCTTGGTCCGGCTACGTGTGTTGCTCTCCTACCCTTATCTTTACCTCATATTAAGCATCGTATTCGATATTTGACTAAGTTATTACCTCGTACACTTCAATACTAGCCTATTAGATAGTATACACTAAATCTATGTTAATAATTCTTTTCCTATTATCTACCTCCTTGGTCCGGCAAGTAGCATTAAGGCGAGTTCTAACGTTGATCATCCGTTAAAAAGACTTCTAAGCGAAAGAATTATTAATACATGCAAGACACTATTCTAGAATTGTTATTTTAGTTAGGGTTTATCTCATTATTTGCCTATGGTTCCCACAACCCTAGTTATGGAGTTTAGTTACTCATAGCCATAAACACAATATTCAAATATGTTAAATTAGAATTCATGTACTTACTTCAATGAGAAAGAATAAAATCTGAAAATATGCTTGATTAATCACCAAAAATCACTTGTATCAATCTCCAATAATCAAACACTCAAAAACACGAAGTCTAGTAATCACAAAGTCTAGCTATATGGAATTTGGTAATCAAAGAGTCTAACCTCAAAAACGAGGTTTTTCGAACTATTTATAAAAAATAAAAACCTAATTAAACAAGGATTCTAATTTCTGGAAATCTGCCAAAACGCTGCTGGGTCGACGGACCACGCGACGGACCGTCGTAGTCATGACGGACCGTCATGGGCTCCGTCGTCCCACACTTGTCCAATTTCTTCAGCTGCTTTCTTCATTCCCCTTGACGGCCAGTGTGACGGACCGTCATAGGCACGACGGTCCGTCGAGGGTCTTCGTTTCAAATACTTCAACTCCTGGAATCTGGGTACTGGGATCACTTCTCTGAACTTCACGACGGACCTGCAGGACGAACCGTCATGGCCATGACGGACCGTCACAAGCTTCGTAATACCACACTTGGTCAGACTTCCCCATCTTCCTTCAGCAGCTTCTCTACGCTGCCACCTACGGACCGTCGCAAGCACGACGGACCGTCATAAGATCCGTAGGTGGTCTCTTCTGCATTTTTCGCTCAAAATCTCCGCATTCAGCTTTGGACAGATTTCCTGCAAAACAAAGAGAAACTTATATCAAAATTAGCACAAAAAGGCTTTTGGACACACTAAACTTAAGGAAAAAGCATTAATTATACCGTGAAACCACGGTATATCAACACCCTCAACTTAAATTCATTGTTTGTCCTCAAGCGACGCACTATGACTCACTACACAATCTTTGTACAATAGTATTCACGTTTTATCCTTTGCAATCATTTGGCTATCAATCCCGATTAATCCCATCAAATCTATACATGCTATAACTATTAAGCTTGAATTTTGTGGGATTCGAACATGACACAGACTCACCATGCACCAACACCTATCCTCTTCAATTTCTCACTGAAGTGCTAACAATTCTGGTATTGCAACTAGTGTCCTCACTTTAGAACAAAATCCTCATTTTTCACACAATGATTTCAGTTTGAGTATAAGGATTACATTTCAACACTCGCTCTCAGAACAAAGTCACACTCATTCATACCTATTGCCATAAGCTTGCCCTTATTTTCACTGCCTTAAGTTCGCTATACAACCCTTAGGATCACGATAGGACTTTTTTTAGCTTGTAACGTAGGCTCAGAGTCAGGTAGGGTATATTTAGGTATACTTTAGTGACTTTTTGCCCTCCTTTATCTCACCCAGTTTCTCCTATTCTTTCACCATGCTGTTTCCCTTCTTTCTTCATTTGTGTAAGTGACTCTTTTCTTTTCTTGTTTGTAATTCTTGAATTTTTTTATTATTTTTTTTTTAACGAGTTCTTGAGTCACTTCACTTTTGCTCTTTCTCTCTCATTGTTCTTTCAACCCCACTTTCCAGAGCATTCCTCAAAACAGCCACCCTCAACTCATGGCTTTGCCATGAGTCAAGGTACACAATACCCAAAGTCGGGTCAGGGCCATAACGAAGGTTGTTTATACATTAGCCACCCTCAACTTATGCTTTTGGCATAAGCTGAGGTGCACATGTCCAAGGAGGGACCAGGGCCAACATATTGTTCGCAGAAAAGGTCAGTTGGGGTGAAAAAGAAAGGTCTAATTTTAAGCTCAAATTATTTGGATCAAAGAAGGATAACTTTCATTTGGTTTCTTTATTTAGGCTAGAAATGGGCTATATTGAAAAAGGGCCTATGATCCTTTCCTAATTGTCTGCTACAGCTTACTTTTAGTAGGACTAACCAGGCAAGTTCTAGCTCAGTACCAGTAGTGGACTATACAACTTTCCTCACACTCACTTGACATCTCATCACTATACCGAATTATCAGACACCTAGTTTGACTTGAAGATTTAGGGTAATGCAATGGTGTAACTCTATTTCATGTTTAGAGCCACACAATTATCAGTTACTACGCCTAGTCATGCAACATTTTCCAGTTTTATCGGGATATCATTTTAGCCATCATGCTTCAGAGTTAAACTTATGTACAAAAGATATAACGTGCCGGTTCAACAGAAAAATAATCAGTCTTTTGGGGAAAAAGAACACAGGCAAGAAAACCCCAAAAGAGGATAGTGAGTTGGGCTACTCAGACTTCACCCTAACACTCACTTTCCATTTACCCCACCCCCAACAAAAAGCATGCAATTGTCCCCAATGCATAAAAAAAATCTAAAGATTAGAGGGGTAGGTGAAGCAAACCTGTGGCGCATAGCGTCGTCGATCAGCAAGCTGGTGGGTCCGGTTTCCCGGAACCCACAGCCTCTGCAATCTGGACACCCTCAGTGGTGTCCTCAGCAATCTGGACACCCTCAGTGGTGTCCTCAGCAACAACTGCACCCTCAGTGCCTCCTGCGGTCTCTACAGTATGGGAGCAAGACGCCCCAGCCGCTATCTGCGATGCTCGGATCCTGTGTGCCTCCGCCTCAGCAATTGAGGCTCTCCTCGCGGTCTCCATCTCGCGGCGCTCCTTCTTCCTCGCTCGGGCCTCATCCTCTGATCAACCCCTACGCCTCTTGGCACTCTCTCGAGGGGAGGGTGGGGGACTGGCTGGATTAGAAAACAGGGCTGCCAATACAGTATCCTCAGCAGGCTTGACAGACTCCGGCACTCTTGCCGCTAGGATTGTGTCGATGTCTGCCCAAAGACTGGAGACTGCAGCCTGAAGAGTCGACACATCAACCGGAGGGGCTGGTCGAGCTAATACTCTCAATTCAAAAGCATCGAGGCGCTGGTGGACCTCAGCAACCTTCCGCTGCATCTGCCTCTCCATTCGCGCTTCAGACTCGGCAATAGACTTCTGCATCCATGGCTGGATATGATGCAGAAGGGTGGCCATTTGTGCCTCCAATTTTTGGACTCGAGCAAGCGGGGCTGGTGTAGGTAGAGGGGCTGTGCTACTACCCGGGATAGACTCGACCGCGGTAGTGTCCGTGGATGCCTGTGTCGCTGTGCGGGCCTGGGCCACCGTATCCGCAAGATCATCAGATAGTGGTGGCAGCTCTGGATGGGGCCCTCGACGTGGGGCCAACTCATTGGCCTCGTCTCTGATGAGGCCGACATCAACGGTGCCCTGCGGGGTCTTCAACTGATCGATGTGCCACACGGGCACACCTGCAGACCTGCAAAGGGCGAAGATCATGCACGGAAAGGGGTAGGTGGTGGTGACCTTGAATGACCTCTCGTGCATGACTGCCTGGAGAAGCCATGCATAGTCTACCTCGAAGCCGGCTATCATCGCCGCCATCAGCACTGCTCGATCCCAGGTGACTATGTTATCAGCAGCTGTGGGGGAAAGGCAGTGACGCATGAGCAGCCACAAGAACTTCGCGACGAACGTGAGGTTGGCCTTCTTGATGGCCCCCTTCGGCTCAGTGACCCAGTCGGCACCCTCTCTGTCGACTGATAGGTGCAGGGCCATCCACCTCTTGGTGGTCTCTCTCAGTGTCCGCTCGCGGATGAATTGTCCATCCTTGACTATCTGCCAGCGATAGTCAAACTCGGCAGTGGTGGGGGTCCGAGTAGCAGCTGCACTCTCGCCGTATAGGAACCGGCGGATGGCGGGCAGGGAAATGTCAACCTGCACGCCCCGGACGAGAACTTTCTCCAATGGGGCCTGTTTCGCGGGAGCAGCCCGCCTGTCGATCTGTGATCGGAGAGTCGCTACGTAGGACGCGTAGAACTCTCGGACCATCTCCTCACTGTAGCGTCCCAGTGGACGGGCTGTCCACTCTAGGCGATGCCTGGTGAAGATGTTGTGGATTTCCGGCATCGAGGGTAGACTCCCTGTAAGTACCCGCCGCTCCAGGGTGAGTGTCCGAGTCATTATCCCTTTATCAGTAAGGAATTTTATGTCGGAGTACACTTGAAACTGGCCTTCAACGCACCATCGGTTTGGCTGGTCAGATGCTGGGGTGGGGACCTGGGCTGGTGCGCCGGATGTGGAGTCTGAACTGTCAGCCTCATTAGACGAGGCCGACGCTGCAGCAGTGGCGGGTGCGGGAACCTCAGCAGATCCTGAAGCTTCCTCGGACCAGGATACTCCTAAGGAGCGAGACGCTCCTTCCTCGTTGGTGGCCGACCCAGAGGGTGTGCCGGTCAGTGTGCGCTCCTCATCAGACTGGGAGGCAGTGACTACGCCGGACGCCACCGTCTTCTTGGGTGTGGCTCGGGGGGCACGTGCAACACGGGAAGGTGCGGAGGTGCCTGGGGGCATGTATTCAGGGTCCCGCTCATCATCAGACCTGATGATCAAGCGTGCAGACGGGGCCACAGACTTGGATCGCCCGCGTGCGTAAGCTCGGTCTTGCTTGGGTGCCATAGTAGGTAGTACCTGCAAAGGTTCACTATTAGTACGAGTAGTGTCAAACAAGACAAGCAAGCTCATTGAACATAAAACATTTCAAATAGTGTGAGAGTGATAGTGAAACTGTATCACACGACGGGACAGATGACGGCTCGTCGTGGATACGACGGACCGTCATGAGGTCCGTCGTGTTGTACTTGGTCGATGTACATATAAAGAACCCTGAAAGAGGGGTCTCTGACCATCATGACGGTCGTGCAGGACGGACCGTCGTGGGTGTGACGGTCCGTCGTTAGTGTCCGTCGTTGGACACTTGGAAAAGTTTTAGAGACCCTTAGAAACAGGGTCTCTGACAACAATGACGGTCGTGCAGGACGGGCCGTCGTGGGTGTGACGGTCCGTCGTAAGTGTCCGTCGTTGGACACTTGGAAAAGTTTTAGAGACCCTTAGAAATAGGATCTCTGACAACCATGACGGTCGTGCAGGACGGACCGTCGTGGGTGTGACAGTCCGTCGTAAGTGTCCGTCGTTTGACACTTGGAAAATTTTTAGAGACCCTTAGAAACAGGGTCTCTGACAACCATGACGGTCGTGCAGGACGGACCGTCATGGGTGTGACGGTCCGTCGTAAGTGTCCGTCGTTGGACACTTGGAAAAATTTTGGAGACCCTTTTCAGAGGGGTCTCTGACAACCATGACGGTCGTGCAGGATGGACCATCATGAATGCGACGGTTCGTCGTAAGTGTCCGTCGTTAGACACTTGGAAAAATTGTGGAGACCCTATTCAGAGGGGTCTCTGACAACCATGACGGTCGTGCAGGACGGACCGTCGTGGGTGTGACGGTCCGTCATAAGTGTCCGTCGTTGGACACTTGGAAAATTTTTGGAGACCCTTTGTAGAGGGGTCTCTGACCGCCATGACGGTCGAGCAGGACGGACCGTCGTGGGTGTGACGGTCCGTCACAGGCGTCGTTGGGGAGGGTGCTAGGGCTTTTGCGACAGACCCTACGACGGTCCGTCGTGTATATGACGGACCGTCATCGGGGTCTCATTCTGACTATCAGAGACAGAACTGTAGGTACCCTAAGCAACCCCAATGAACCCACATGGTCTTGTAGTGTTGTGGACCTATATGTGTCTATCCCAACTACCTAGGAAACTATTAATGTGAAATCACCTATGTCTAGGGTTATTAACATGGAAAATTCAAACAGTTAGAGCCTAGGTCTAGGCATAAGCATATAAAGGGAACAAGATACCAATAAGAACGAATCTAATACTAACTAATAAATAAAAATACAAGAGAAATGAGTACAAATTTAGAGACATATACCTTGGAAATGGAGAAACCACAAGTGGGGAATGATTCAGGTAGCAAGGTAGATACCAAAAACAGCAGCACCGACAAGTAACTGATAGTGATTAAGTTTGGGGAGATTGTGGAGGCAATGATCAGTGGGGGGGAGTTGAAAAGAGAGGGGAGATGAGAGGAATGAGGAAATAATGGGGGAAATATGGAGGGGCGGGAGTATAAACGGTCAGATTTTGAAAAGGGTCGTCCGGGTAAGGTCGGGTTAATTTCATTAAACGCGCGACGGGTCCCCGACGATGGTCCGTCGCGCTTGCGACGGCCCGTCGTAGTGTCCGTCGTGTGTGCCCTAATTTCAAAAAATGACAGAGATACGTACCTGGTGTGACGGATGAATACGACGGTCCGTCACGTGTGCAACTGTCCGTCGATGTATCCGTCAGTGGCTGCTGCAGAGTAGTTTTCTGCAGAATTTCCTGGTGATGTGCCTGCAAATTTAAAACCCATTAATAGAAAATGCTACTATTAAAAAAACAATAAGTATTGGGTTGCCTCCCAACAAGCGCCAGATTTAACGTCGCGGCACGACTGGGGCCACTTGATTACTCAGACTTCATCAAGATGGTATGCCTCGATCACTTCATTCGCCAATTCAGCATGCCCTAGATAGATTTTTATGCGCTGTCCATTCACCTTGAACCGCACACCCTCCTTAGTTTCCAACTCAACTGCTCCATGAGGGAATAGTTGGGTAACCGTGTAAGGACCAGTCCATTTGGACTTGAGTTTGCCTGGAAACAAGCGCAATCTGGAATTGAATAGAAGCACTAAATCCCCGACCATAAACTCTCGTTTTTCAATTTTGTTGTCATGATACTTCTTCATCTTTTCTTTATATAGGGCTGAGCTTTCATAGGCTTTCAGGCGAAATTCATCAAGTTCATTCAACCCATTTAACCGTTGCTCTGCAGCTTCGCTCCAATCCAATTTTAACTTCTTCATAGCCCACATGGCTTTATGCTCTAACTCAACCGGAAGATGACAAGCTTTCCCATATACAAGTTGGTATGGAGACATACCTATGGGAGTCTTATAAGCTGTCCGGTAGGCCCACAGAGCATCATCAAGCCTCCTTGACCAATCTGTTCGACTAGCATTCACTGTTTTGGACAATATCTGTTTGATCTCCCGATTCGATACCTCAACTTGCCCACTAGTTTGAGGGTGGTAAGGCGTGGCCACATTATGGCGAACACCGTATTTCTCCAATTACCCCTTGAACAATCTGTTGCAGAAGTGGGAACCCCCATCACTAATAATGGCCCTTGGAGTGCCAAAATGGGAGAATATATTCTTTTTCAAGAATGCAGTGACACTCTTCCCTTCATTGTTTGCGAGAGCTATGGCTTCGACCCATTTAGATACATAATCAACTGCTACAAGAATGTACTTCATCCCATGAGAACTCACGAAAGGGCCCATAAAGTCAATACCCCACACATCAAATAACTCAATCACAAGAATGGGGTTTAGAGGGAGCTCTTGCTTTCTTAAAATACCACCATCTCGTTGACATTTGTCACATGATTTAGCAAACCCATGAGCATCTTGATGAAGAGTTGGCCAATAGTAACCACATTGCAATATCTTGTGAGCGGTTCGGATACCACTATGATGTCCGCCAACAGGTGAAGAATGGCATGCCTCCAATACACTCAACATTTCACATTCTGGCACACAACGCCGAATAAGCCCGTCAGCACAACTCCTATACAAGTATGGTTCATCCCAAAAGAACTTCTTCACATCGTACATGAACTTTTTCCTTTGATGAAAGGACAAGTCTGATGGAACAATATCACTAGCCAGATAGTTCGCAAAATCTGCGAACCATGGAATCAAGTCTTGTGAAGCAGCCAATACATGTTCATCGGGGAAAGTATCAACAATGTCAGTCTTATCCCCTAACTCTCTCATAGCTTCATCCTCTAGACGGGACAAATGATCAGCAACTTGATTTTCAGTCCCTTTTCTATCCAACACTTCAAAGTCAAATTCTTGCAGCAGTAATACCCAACGAATCAGCCTTGGTTTCGCATCCTTTTTCGCCATCAAATATCTCAGTGCTGAATGGTCAGTATGCACTATGACTCTAGTACCTAGCAAATAGGAGCGAAATTTCTCAAAAGCAAAGACTACTGCGAGGAGTTCTTGCTCAGTCACTGTGTAGTTCTTCTGGGCTTCATTTAGGGCTTTACTGGCATAGTAAATTGGGTGAAGGATTTTGTTTCTTTTCTGTCCCAATACTACACCAAGAGCCACCCCACTAGCATCGCACATTACCTCAAATGGACTATTCCAATCTGGAGAAATAATGATAGGTGCAGACACTAACTTCTCTTTTAGCTCACTGAATGCTCTAAGACAGGACTCATCAAAACAAAATTTACATTCTTTCTCCAGTAATTTGCACAATGGGTGTGCAATCTTTGAAAATTCTTTGATGAATCTCCGATAAAAACCTGCATGCCCAAGAAAGCTTCTCACACCTTTCACAGAAATCGGCGGGGGAAGTCTCTCTATTACCTCAACTTTAGCTCGATCAACCTCTATACCCTTTTCTGAAATGCGATGACCCAACACAATACCCTCTTTCACCATGAAATGACACTTTTCCCAGTTTAGTACCAGATTGCAGTCTTCACATCTCTTAAGAACCTCAGATAAATTGGACAAACATCGCTCGAATGAATCACCAACCACAGAAAAATCATCCATATAAACTTCTATAGTATCCTCCACCATGTCAGAAAATATTGACATCATACATCTCTGAAAGGTTGCGGGTGCATTGCACAACCCAAACGGCATTCTTCTGAACGCAAAAGTCCCATATGGACAAGTGAAAGTGGTTTTCTCTTGATCTTCTGGTGCGATAGAAATCTGATTATATCCAGAATACCCATCAAGAAAACAATACCACCCTTTTCCGGCAAGTCTATCCAACATCTGATCCATGAAGGGCATAGGAAAATGGTCTTTTTCAGTCCATCAGTTCAGTTTACGGTAGTCCATACACACCCTCCATCCAGTAACCGGTCTCATTGGAACAAGTTCATTCTTTTCGTTGGGGACCACAGTCATTCCCCCTTTCTTAGGTACACACTGAACCGGGCATACCCAACTACTATCAGCGATTGGATATATGACTCCGGCATCCAACCACTTGATGATTTCCTTCTTCACAACCTCTTGCATAGGAGGGTTCAAGCGTCTCTGGTGCTCAACACTCGGCTTATGATCAGGCATGAGTTGGATTTTATGAGAGCAAATATCGGGGGGGATACCAATAATGTCCGCAATAGTCCACCCAATAGCTCTTTTGAACCTTTTTAGTACCGTCACCAAACTCTGAACCTGTTGTGCATCCAAGTCTGACGCAATGATTACCGGCAAAGTGTCACCCTTTCCTAAGAATTCATACCTGAGATGAGGTGGGAGAGCTTTTAGTTCTAATTTTGGAGCTTCCTCTATAGATGGTTTCGCGGGTGGGGACTCACGATTCTTCATATCAAGCTCAAATTTCTTTGGTTTAAACCGAACATCACCTCGGTCAAGAGCAGCGACTAATGACTCATACTCTTCAATGCAATCGCTATCAAAGTTCATTATCACTGCCGCTAATGCTTCGACACCTAGACGTTCTTCTATTTGTATCTCAAATGTCTCACCCATGTTGTAGGATATCGCAGATGCCGATTGGAGCTCACTACTCTGCTTCATGGACCTACAAATATTAAATGTTACTTCCTCATTGTTCAACCGAAATTTCATCTGCCCCTTTTCCATGTCTACTAAGGCTCTTCCCGTAGCAAGGAATGGCCTCCCAAGAATAATGGGCACTTCAAAATCGACTTCGCAATCAAGAATAACAAAATCTGCTGGAAATATGAACGACTCCACTTTTACCAACACATCGTGGAGTATCCCTATAGGCCGTTTTACTGTTCGATCGGCCATCAGTAGCCGCATCGCAGTGGGTTTTGGGTCACCCAAACCCAACTACTTGTAAATCGAGAGGGGCATGAGATTTATGCTTGCCCCCAGATCACATAATGCTTTCGCAAAATGTAATAGCCCGATTGTACAAGGAATGGTGAACGCACCCGGATCTTCCTTCTTTTGGACCAGAGATCTTGTAGCAATAGCACTACAATGCTGCATTCTATCATCATCCTCAAAAGTAACCGATCTTTTCTTTGTGACCAGATCTTTCATAAACTTGGCGTAACCGGGCATTTGTTCTAAAGCTTCTACCAAAGGGACATTGATAGAAAGTTGCTTCAACATTGTTATAAAACGCCGATATTTGCCATCCTCGGTCTTTTTCACTAATCTTTGAGGAAATGGGGGTGGTGGCCTAGGCATGGGAGTTACCTTTTTAGGCACTTCAGCATCTTTCTCAGTCTCATCCTCTAATTCAGCATCAACATCTACCACTTTATCAGATTCTGTTGTCACCTTATTCTCATCAGATGGCATAGGTGGATCAATGGTTTGCTTGCCACCGCGAGTAGTAATTGCCATACAATGTCCATCATTTTTCTGATTTTGGACAGTGTTGCTAGGAAGGGTGCCCGGTTGCCGTGTGTTCACAGTTGCAGATAATTGGGCCAATTGTAACTCAAGTTGCTTAATCGATATTGCATGTGTATCAACTTTTTGCCCAATACCCGCTAAATCATTCCTCAACTCTTTATTGTGCTCATCACTAGCATCGAACCTCCTCATCATCTTATGCAACATATCCTCAACTCGCGACATACTACCTCCACCATCCCTGAGAGTAACTTCACGATTTTGAGGAGGAACATAGGGTCCATTCCTGTCGTTTCTGTTACCATAGCTACCCCTGTTGAAGTTGTTGTCGCGATTGTAGTTTCCATCTCGGACATAATGACCCTCACGATTGTAGTTACCATAGTTCCGACCTTGGTTCCCTTGACCTTGGTGCCAATTTTCCTGATTAGAGCCTTGGGCACTTGGTCGGAAACCCCCCATCTGTTCATTTACTGCATAGGAATCCTCCTCATAATAACACTCATCGTTTGGAGGTGGTGGTTTAGCCAAGTAGTTGACTGCATTAATCTTTTCTGCACCCCCAACGACATGTTTTAGTACCAACCCAAGCTCAGTTCTCATCTGAGCCATTTCTTCCCGAATATCATCTGTGGCTGGGTTGTGAGTGGACTGCACTGCCAAAGAGACAGTTGACAGTTTTTAATATTGGGTTTTAATCAATGAATTAAAGTAAGTAGGGTTAACGTGTTCCCCACAGGTTCGTAACTTGATAATTCTAACTTTAACAATCCTTTCCTAGTATCTTGCATGCAAAGTGATAAATTATGTATTTCTAAATCCTTGGTCCGGCATCTAGAAAATCTCACTCCGCACCTTGGTCCGGCTACGTGTGTTGCTTTCCTACCCTTATCTTTACGTCATATTAAGCATCATATTCGATATTTGACTAAGTTATTACCTCGTACCAATCAATACTAGCCTATTAGATAGTATACACTAAATCTATGTTAATAATTCTTTTCCTATTATCTACCTCCTTGGTCCGGCAAGTAGCATTAAGGCGAGTTCTAACGTTGATCATCCGTTAAAAAGACTTCTAAGCGAAAGAATTATTAATACATGCAAGACACTATTCTAGAATTGTTATTTTAGTTAGGGTTTATCTCATTATTTGCCTATGGTTCCCACAACCCTAGTTATGGAGTTTAGTTACTCATAGCCATAAACACAATATTCAAATATGTTAAATTAGAATTCATGTACTTACTTCAATGAGAAAGAATAAAATCCGAAAATATGCTTGATTAATCACCAAAAATCACTTGTATCAATCTCCAATAATCAAACACTCAAAAACACGAAGTCTAGTAATCACAAAGTCTAGCTATATGGAATTTGGTAATCAAAGAGTCTAACCTCAAAAACGAGGTTTTTCGAACTATTTATATAAAATAAAAACCTAATTAAACAAGGATTCTAATTTCTGGAAATCTGCCAAAACGCGGCTGGGTCGACGGACCACGCGACGGACCGTCGTAGTCATGACGGACCGTCATGGGCTCCGTCGTCCCACACTTGTTCAATTTCTTCAGCTGCTTTCTTCATTCCCCTCGACGGCCAGTGTGACGGACCGTCATAGGCACGACGGTCCGTCGAGGGTCTTCGTTTCAAAATACTTCAACTCCTGGAATCTGGGTACTGGGATCACTTCTCTGAACTTCACGGACTTGCAGGACGGACCGTCATGGCCATGACGGACAGTCACAAGCTTCGTAATCCCACACTTGGTCAGACTTCCCCATCTTCCTTCAGCAGCTTCTCTACGCTGCCACCTACGGACCGTCGCAAGCACGACGGACCGTCATAAGATCCGTAGGTGGTCTCTTCTGCATTTTTCGCTCAAAATCTCCGCATTCAGCTTTGGACAGATTTCCTGCAAAACAAAGAGAAACTTATATCAAAATTAGCACAAAAAGGCTTTTGGACACACTAAACTTAAGGAAAAGCATTAATTATACCGTGAAACCACGGTATATCAGCTAGATGCAGTGTCCTTCTTGGGGCATGTAGTTTCTAAGGATGGAGTGATGGTGGATCCTTCTAAGATTGAGACAGTGAAGAATTGGGTAAGACCTACTAATGTGTCAGAAATAAGGAGCTTTGTTGGTTTAGCTAGCTATTACCGTCGATTTGTCAAGGGATTGTCTTCCATTGCTTCCCAATTGACGAACTTGACTAAGCAGAATGTTCTATTTGTATGGTGGGATGAATGTGAGGAAAGCTTTCAGAAGCTCAAGACATTGTTGTCTACTGCACCAATTCTCACCTTGCCCGTGGAAGGTAAGAATTTCATTGTTTATTGTGATGCATCCTATTCGGGTTTGGGCGCAGTGCTAATGCAAGAGAAGAATGTAATTGCTTATGCTTCAAGGCAATTAAAGGTGCATGAATGTATCTATCCGACCCATGATTTGGAATTGGCCACGGTAGTATTTGCATTAAAGCAATGGAGGCACTATTTATATGGGGTTAAGTGTGAAGTATACACGGATCATCGTACCCTAGAGTATGTTTTTACTCAGAAGGATTTGAACTTGAGACAGAGGTGATGGATGGAACTACTGAAGGACTACGACATCACCATTTTGTATCATCCGGGAAAAGCGAATGTTGTGGCAGATGCTTTAAGTATAAAGGCGGGAAGCATGGGAAGTCTAGCTCACTTGCAAGTTTCTAGACGCCCATTGGCTAGAGAGGTTCAGATTCTGGCTAATGACCTTATGAGTTTAGAGGTAAATGAGAAGGGAGGATTTTTGGATTGTGTGGAGGCAAGATCTTCCTTCCTTGACAAGATTAAGGGAAATCAGTTTAATGATGAGAAATTGATCCGGATCCGAGATAAAGTGTTGCAAGGAGAGGCTAAAGAAGCAACAATCAATGAGGAAGGTGTATTGAGGATTAAGGGAAGGGTATGTGTACCCCGCATCGATGATTTGATCACCACTATTCTGAAGAGGCTCATAGTTCAAGGTATTCTATACATCCTGGTGCAACCAAGATGTACCGTGACCTAAAACAACACTTTTAGTGGAGTAGAATGAAGCGCGACATTGTTGATTTTATTGCCAAATGTCCAAACTGTCAGCAAGTAATGTATGAACGCCAGAGACCCAGAGGAACGCTTCAGAGAATGCCCATTCCTGAATGGAAATGGGAGAGAATTGCAATGGACTTCGTGGTTGGTCTTCCCAAAACATAGGTAAGTATGAATCCATCTGGGTGATTGTTGATAGTTTAACTAAGTCTGCTCACTTCTTTCCGGTCAAGGTAACTTACAATGCAGAGAAGTTAGCCAAACTTTACATCTCAGAAGTTGTTCGGTTGCATGGGGTTTCAGTCTCCATCATATCAGATAGAGGTACGCAGTTTACTTCTACGTTTTGGAAAACATTGCATGCGGAGTTGGGTACTAGGTTGGACCTTAGTACTGCGTTCCATCCTCAAACCGATGGTAAGTCTGAGCGAACGACTCAAGTGTTGGAGGATATGCTTCGTGCATGTGTGATAGAGTTTGGTGGTCATTGGGATAACTTCTTACCCTTAGCAGAATTTTCGTACAACAATAGCTATCACTCAAGCATTGATAATTTGATATGGCCCCATTTGAATCATTGTATGGGAGGAGATGTAGGTCTCCCATTGGTTGGTTTGATGCATTTGAGGTTAGACCTTGGGGTACTGACCTTTTGAGAGATTCATTAGAGAAAGTGAAATCTATTCAAGAAAAGCTTTTAGCGGCGCAAAGTAGGCAAAAGGAATATGCTGATCGAAGGGTTAGAGACTTAGAGTTCATGGAGTGTGAACAAGTCTTGCTGAAAGTTTCGCCTATGAAAGGGGTGATGCGGTTCGGTAAAAGAGGTAAGCTAAGCTCAAGGTACATTGGACCATTTGAAGTACTTAAGCGAGTAGGGGAGGTGGCTTACGAATTAGCCTTGCCTCCAGGGCTGTCCGGAGTGCATCCGGTATTTCATGTGTCTATGTTGAAAAGATACCATGGGGATGGAAACTACATCATTCGATGGGATTCAGTTCTGCTTGTTTAAAATTTGTCTTATGAGGAGGAGCCTGTTGCCATTCTAGATAGAGAAGTCCGCAAGCTGAGGTCAAGGGAGATTGCATCCATCAAAGTTCAATGGAAGAATCGACCGGTTGAAGAGGCTACGTGGGAGAAGGAGGCAGATATGCAAGAAAGATACCCACACCTGTTTAAAGATTCAGGTACCCCTTCTCGCCCTTGTTTTTCTTCTTGTGATCGTTCGAGGACGAACGATGGGTAAATTGGTATCTATTGTAATGACCTGTTTAGTCGTTTTGAGCAGCAGATTTTATTTCTGGAAAACTGGCTTAGACGACGGACCCCACGACGAACCGTCATGGGCACGACGGACCGTCGCAGGGTCTCGTTTCAAAACACTTAGAATTTCTGAAATTGGGTACTGAAATCGACACTCTGAACTTCGTAACGGAATGGCAGGACAGACCGTCGTGGGCACGACGGACTATCACAGACTCTTCAAGGAAATTGAGTCTCTGAACTCTGTGACGGAGCAGCAGGATGGACCGTTGCAGGCACGACGGGCCGTCAAAGGCTGCGTAATCCCAGTCTAGGTCGGATTTCTTTAAACGTTTTAAGGGACGTTTTTGACTATTCCTGCTTTAATTATAAGTTAGTGGGTTACTGTTAATAAGCCTAATTCCTTGGGGGTTAAAAGAGATAACCTTGAGTTAATTAGTGGGGTATTACTGTCATCTTTTATACTTAATTGTATGCTAATTAGGGTAAAAGAAAAAGGGTTGGAATAAAGAAAATAGAAAGAACAAAGAGAGAGAGGGGATTGAACGAGAGAGGAGAAACGAAGAGGAAAACACAAAGCTTTGGGAAATTTCTTGCTTGATCACTAATCTTCGGTGGAGGTAGGTTATGGTTTTAACGCTATTCGTAGTAAACTCTTAATAGCGAATGATATGTATTGGTAGTATTGTAAATCCTTCTATATGCTTAATTGTATGCTTGCATGAATATGATTATGTAATTGTGAATAAATAAGCATGATGAAGCTATGAATCCCAAATCTTGAAAGATAAAACCAATCTCATTGTTAATGATGATGACTTGGTATAAGAAAAGGCTTGATGAACTAAAGTAATGAAAATGATGATGCCTTGGTATAAGAGAAGGCTTGATGAATTGATAGAATGAGATTAGGGGATCGGAGTGTCACGTTCCAACACTAAGAATTAAGGGATCGGGTGTCATGAAATGACATGTAGATTTAGGGGATCGGGTGTCACAAACCGACACGTAGATTTAGGGGATCGGGTGTCACGAACCGACACGTAGATTTAGGGGATCGGGTGTCACGAACCGACACGTAGAATTAGGGGATCGGAGGGTCACGTTCCGACACATAGTAGTAGGGGATCGGAGTGTCACGTACCGACACAAGAGGATAAAGATAATGAATCTTGAAAGATGTTAATATACTCAATCTAATGAACCTAATTCCCAAATGAGTATGGTATTGAGGCTTGAGTCCTCATGTGTGAACTTGGCGGTACTTATTATGATTATGGTACTTGTTATTGCTACATGTTGAGTATTGTAGTTGATTTATGATATTACTTTATATATACTGTTTTCTATTTTGAGTTGGCTGATGATACCTACCCAGTACTTGTGTTTGTACTGCCCCCTACTTTTATGTTTTCTTCTTTGTTATTCGTGGAGTGCAGCAAACGTGCCGTCGTCTTCAACTCAACCGCAATTCTAGCTTTGTCACATCGGATCTTCAGGGTGAGCTAATGCTTCTAGCTTGGACTGGATCTTCTTCTTAATGTATTGATGCCTTGAAGTTCCGGCATGGACTAGTTTTTACTTGTTTTATCTTCTTAGAATACTGTTAGTTTAGTAATTTGATCATAGATGTTCTTGTGGTGATGACTTCCAGATTTTGGGGGATAATAGATGTTGAATTTTAGAAGTTAATGAATTGGTTTTTATTAATGAGTTTAAGTCTTCCGCATTACTTTCTGTCGATATTATATTGAAATGTTAAGGGTTAGGTTGGTTGGTTCGCTCACATAGGAGGGTAAATGTGGGTGCCAGTCGCGGCTCGGTTTTGGGTCGTGACACATCTAATCAAGATCACAAGACCCACATTATGGGCTAAATTGAGAGATAGAAGAAATCATGGGTTCTGCATTGAATTGGAAAGGGATTCATTTTAAAGTAAGTATTTAATATAAATCCATCATGTTAATGACTTCAAAAACAATTTGAGAATGAACCCATGGCTAGATTAAAAGATAGGGAATTTGATGAGGACATATCTTCGAAAAACCTTTGAAAGAACTCCTAAGATGAAATATTAAGTAAATATCAAGGATTAATATATCTTAATAGAAGTGAAGAACATGAAAAATTAATTAAGAAACTTCTTGGAATCAATATCCTAGCTTTATCGTGAGCTTTCTCTCCAATAGAGGTTTCTGATAGATTATATTTTTAGAGGGAAATGTTTGATTTGAAGAATGAATTCTAAATTTTTAGTTTTATGTTTTTAACAAATTATAATACCCAATAATAGATAAAATAAACTTCCATGCTTTTGTTTGTAACGTGGGTTGTATTTCTCAATTCACCCCTTAACCTAGTGGCGTCTTGGACAGTGTTGCATGTCCGAAACTACAGATGCTAGCGATGGGGCATCGTCTGATAAACAAGCCGTCCTGATGCTCCATAATTTTTTGACTGAGACACCACATTTGGAGGATGAGCTCACACGCTTAAGTATGAAAAAATGCCCCCAATCAACATGGCATCGACAAGTCTACTAGACATCATTTCCATAGATATCGATTGACACTTCCAAGGCAGTGTCTTGCAAGCTTTTGGGTCCTCCTCAAAAACCCTTAGGGTGGTCCTTCTGGATTCGTGCCTGCAATTTCGGACCCTAAATACATTCATATAGCTGTTCGGGTCATCTCTTATCTATTTAGACTCCAAACAACACTCCGACACAAGACAAACATACAAAGGCACACTACCACACAAACGACTATTTTCTCGATGTCTTGGTCATCCTTGGACTTTTTTCCTCAAATAACTTTAAACCAACATTTACGATCTGTGAGAAATTTAATCAACAAGTTAATGACTCATAAAGCTCATATGAGGCTCTAGTGTACCTTAGTTAGTTTTTACGGTTGTTACAGTATGCCTTACTTGGGAACATTCATCCTCGAATGACACATGAGACACTTCTATGGACTCAAAGAGCAGTTAGTAACTCACACATTTATTATTTATACCACGAAATAGTCATTGCACCAACTTAAAAGAAAACACTAACTTCATATCATAGTGTATTTAAGTAACATAGTAAAACATGGACTACTTGTCGAATTATTTCCATGCATACATGTTTCTTCATACTCATAGCCATTTGAAGGAATTACCTTCTCTTACTTTAGGCATGCACATTATTTATTCATAGGGCAAAACTATAACATTCCAAAAATTCTATGACTTAGAATAGAGCTTAATCAATTTAATAATGTTTAGAATGACGTTTCCAGACCTATAATAATGTATTAATTTCATGTAGAAAAGGTTAGAGCCAAAATTCCAAAGACAGACCCCGACGTCTAGACACTAGCTAATTGAACTAGTTGACGTTCCTATGTTTAGTGAATGTTTCGAAATGTCAAATGAAGTCCAAAACATATAAAGAGACCTTATACAGGTGACATGTACAACAAGGGGTCCAATCGTCTGGTAACGACACCTCAAGGATCACTTGGAGGGTCCATGGGGATGACCCCAACATGGGTAGGCAGGCTTCCTAGCAGCTTGCACGAACAAGATTGGGGCATGAGGTGTGCGACGCGAGGCTGACACGCAGGCTACTCCCGCAAGAAATGAGAGGAAACCTCGCGACGTGAGGCTGGAACACACCTCACTGCCTCAACCAAAAAATTCAGAAAAATAATGGGAATTGACCCCAGACCTCACAACCACTTCCCGGATTCGTAAAGTCGTATTATTTGTAATTTAACTTCATAAAAAGACCCATTAAAGTGAATTATTTTTTGGTACTTTTTATAGGAAGACTATATATGGAAACTAGGTCAGTTTTTGACCACTTTTTACACATCGAAATCAAATTCTCACGCAATTACCCATCTCTCTCAAGAAACACTCTCTTTTCCAAACTGCATTTAAGAACAAGAAGAGCTAAAGGAAGAACACAAAGTCTTCGAGGTTTCCAATAAAATTAAGTGGATTATTTGTCTATAAGGTATATTTTTTTAACTTTTGGGATTCCTTTCCCCAAGAGGTTTAGAGGATAAGTTTTTAAGAACATCAAATACGAGGGTTTTTAATCTACAAAATGGATTTTCTTCCTTACTCTAGATTCATGAGTTTTGATGAAATGTAATTGTTTTCTACGGTCGATTTCACACAAATTGATGAGTATGTGGTTAGTAATGTTTGAATGTCGCGTGATGCATGTTCTTATCTAATTGATAGTTTTGAAAGGGATTCCTACTTGATAATATTTAAATGTTGGGATTGGAACTAAGACTTGAATGAACTCCTTAAAATCCCTTTCACTTATCCTACATTACGAATTCATCTTGTATATGAATTGAAGAGCTGATATTGACTATGCTATTGAGTATTTAACTATGTTATTGTTATAATTATTGAAAATTGAATGTAATTTCTTTAATAAGGTACTTGGAAGCAATAGGTAAGACTTCTAAATTTGTGATTTCTCTATGATGTTTATGTTAGACAATGAAAGATGATAATATGATAATGAAGTATACATGATGTTGCTATGATTATATGTTGGTCTATGAACATAATAAATGTTACATCATGATAATGATACGAAATCGCAAGTATATGATATCCTGTTGTATGATTTACAGAAGGTGATTATGTTATGTTAATCTCACATACGAACGGTTAGGATGAAAGAAAATTATCATCTAACCCTAATGAACTGATGATCATGTTTAGACAAGGAGTTAATCTATTATGACGTATTATAAGTTTATGATAAAATAAAGTTTAAAGGTTATTCAAGTAAGAGACTTAAGATAAACACCAATGAACTAGTTATGGGAGGTGTCTTTTCCATAGTTGAAAGGTAGGTTCACAATGACTCTCATGAGATTGAGGTTGCCATGTAATGTGGCATTATCATCTCTATTATATCTCCTAGTTCTTGTACTATGATTCCACAATAGGATACTAGCTAGTGGATCCACCTAGAAAGCTATGTCATGTTTGTTTTTACATTGGCCTGTAGACCGCCTTCTTTCGGCGTGGGGTTTTATGACATAGTATTCCATGTTTATGTCACATGGTATTTGTCGGTTAAGAAGTATTTTCCCTCATGTAAAATGAAAGACAAGTAAATGGACATTGAATAGGGTGACATGAGGATTTTACTTAATATAGGTATGGGTATGGGATTCTACCTAGACATTGCACGAGTTTACTCGAAGGGAAGTCCTAGTAGATTATTCTTATGTTATATGATAACATGAAAGATATGATGCTTATGTTATATGATGTTACCTTTATGTGATGTTGTCTATATTGAGGAACATGTGATATTTCTATACGAGATGATAACTACAATGTTACAAGTTACATGAAGCAATGTTTTACTTATGGTATCCTATCTTTTACACATGGTTACGTGGGGTTATGGGCCTCACATGACCATTGCACTTGTAGATTGGGGATGGGATTATTTGTAAGTGTTTTCTTATGTTTAAATGATCTATTTAATATGAAAAAATCACATGACTCCATGATAATATGTCTTGATTATGATCACGCTCTATGTTAATGGTATTCTTAACATGTATATGTTCTATGGTGTGTGCATTGAAGACACTCATATGACTTATCATGCTTTCTAAAAGAAATGATAAATTATCATTCTCATGCATGTCCTTAAATGTTATGTGCATAAACCCATATTTAGTACATGTGAAGTACTAAGTCCATTACTTTATATTATTACAAATGTAAGGTCTGGCCGTTGAAGATTATTAAGATTGAATAAAGAAAATTGGAACTCTTTCTCCAAGTGTTGGTAGGTTCTCATATTTGGGGATTGTAACGCCACAAAACAAACTAAGGCGAACTAGAGTTTCATTAGTGTTTATTGAGTTAATTAGAAGTTAAAATGATTTTATTTAGTGTTATTAGGAAGTGTGTTATTTTTGGTTTTGTTTAGAGGTCAAATGCCCAAGAACGTCCATGATGTTCGGAAGGTGTGCCTTAGATAGTACTTGTGTGTCTTGAGGTGTTTGAGTGAGTTTTATGTGTTTGTTTTGCTTTAAACTTGCATGAGATGTTCCTAAAACATAGAAGACTTAGGTTAGGTATTTAACGTCGGGGCACGACCCCATATAGGACCCATAAGGGGCACTAAATGAAGGGCCCAAGACATTGGCTAAACTGCCAAATCTGTGACCAACAACGACCGTAAGGACGGTATGTTGATCCACAAACGGCCCGTCGACCTAGGGCACATACTATCCCTGCAAGTTGGTATTAATAAGTCTCAAAATTGATTTAAGTCTGAACAACCGAGACCTCACCAATGGCCCGTCTATTGACAAAAGGTCCGTTGGTGAGTTTGCCTAAAAAGCTCTAAAGTGGATTGCCTTGGCTTGGGGTGTTTAATAAATTCACCCCAAGTGTTTTATGAACCTAGGTCGTTATTTTTAGTTTTTATTAGGTATATTAAATTATTCTGAACCCTATTACCCCATTTTAGACCCCTTTTCATAAAACCCAAAACCCCTCTTTCTTACAATTCTCTCTCAAGTCTCCATGGATGCTAGAGGTCAAGAACTACTAGGAGGGCTATTGGTGGTAGTTTATACATAAAAAATCTTTTGTGTTTATTCAATGTGAGGTTTGGTATCCATTCTTGAAGTCTCTTCCATTCAAGGAGTCCCTTCTAATAGATTTTCAAATTGGGTTCTGAACCCTAGTTTTTTCTACCTTTAATTCTATATATGGGTATTGCATGAAAACATTTTGAATTACTTATTAATGATATTTATTAGGTTATTTTCTGGTTTTAAGTTTAAAATATCAATGAAATCATGTTAAATATTTTAATATAACGTTGGCTTAAGAAATGGGTTATATGAGCATGAATTGATAGTCTTTCAGCTTTGATTTATTATGATTGTTATTGTTGTTTAGCTACTGCCCAAATGGATAATTTATGATGAATTATGAAATAAAATATTATATATGATGAAATCATAGATTATAGGTTAAGTTGGTCATGGTGTTTAGTTTCAATTTCGAAATGCTTTTGAGTTGTATTGTCTACCTTCTTTTTGGCAGTGTTGATTTTAATTGTATGAATGTAAAGTTACTAGTTTACTGATATGATGCTATTAAGGCCTTTTATGTGAAGTAATAAGATAATATGCTATTATTGTTAAAGGTGACTTATGAAGTGATTATGTGAAATAGGCTAGAAGTATGCTTAAAAGAAGAAGATATTTTTGTTAAGAGTTTTATGAAACTTGATATGAGAAGTATGTTAAGGATTGTGTATAAAGGACTTAAACAATTATATGAAGTATGTAAAGTGTGTGATGTGATTAATGAAGGTATAATCATGTATAGAAGTTAAATGTAAATGAAATTAAGCTTATGTGCTAGGCGTGCTCAGACTCACACTTGAATGAATGAATGAAGCTAAGTTAAGTCCCAACGGGGAGTTTTGGGGTGAACACTCTTCGTTAGTTTAGATGAAATGTTTAGTAGCAACCTCACTACATCCCAAGAGTTTTTTTAAGAAAGGTTGGAGAATGAAGTGTGTTAGTGCGTTAAGATGTGGTGTTCACTAGTAATCCTTAACCTATATTCTATAATGTTGAGAATGTATGAGAAGTTATGCCTAGAACCAAGAGGATATGAAGGAGAGGTGGATTACACTTCGTGAGATGAGATGTTGTGTTCCAATTTACTTCTTGAGATGACTACTCCTCGTTAGTAGAGAATGAATTTCTTATTAGCAATCTCCTTATCTCTTAACTATGTGCCCGCATAGGTGTATCTATTGGGAAAGCCATGTAAATACTAAGAGAATGACCTCATTCTGGGAAAGTTATGATCCCTCATTGATCGGAGTTAATATCGGAATTCCATGTCTAGCTCTAATTGTCTATGTCGATGAAGCTAACTCCCGCAAAAGAAATGAATGTCATAAGTCTTCTAAAAGAGTGTTCTAATTAGGGTAGATAGTGGAATGGGACTCTATTTATCCATTGCAGTAGTTAGGCAATACAAAAGGGGAGTCTTGGTGAGACTTATTTGAATTGAAGGAACTAAGTCTTCTAAAATAACATACTGCTTAGGGTTGGTGGTGTATGGGACACTATCTATCCATTGCACGGGAAGAATTTGTTCCAAAATTTCTAATAGAATGTGCTACTAAAGGTAGGTGGTGGAATGGGACACCATCTACTCATTGCACTAAGTACGCATTCCCAAAGGGAAGACTTTGGTGGTTTGTTGAGTGTCTTTTAATGTCTATCCATTGATTGAGGGGCTTGTTTTTCCCGAATTGAGTAAGCCGAAATGGGTAGTCTTGAGGATTTTTTTGTGTGTATTGAAGGATGCACATGCATACTTCCTTCATGTCTTGCATTAGTGAGTCTTAGGATAATGCCGAGTTAGGAAAACTCTTACGGAAATTGAGTTCACTTTCTCTTTCACTTTGCCTTGGAAGTCACTACTTTAGAATACGATAGTTCATTGTAATTGCTTGAGTTGAATACATTGTGAAGTCTTTAAATGATTTATTGTAGGTGCTCAAATGGTTTCACTGTAAAGGCTTAATTAGTTCACTGTAATGTTTGATTTGAGATAACTTTTATGCTTTTGTAAGTTAATTGAAATGTGTCTTTTGGTTTAAGAATTATATGACTTTTAATCTAAGTGTTAAATGATGTTCATCATGTTAATTTGTTTCTAAATTCATGAATATTTTTCTTAAATTGCATGAAATGTTATTTTACAAAAACATCCATTTTCGCATGGTTTTTCATATGTCATACTCAGTACATTATTTGTACTAACCAAATACTTTTCTATAAAATAATTATAGGTTTGAAGCATTCTTAAGGTTTAATTCTAGAAGGTGAAGCTTTGTAAAGTTCCTCTCAAGATAAAATATGTCCAAACATATTCCAGGGCATAGTCCGTTTCTTAATTTCATAGTATTTTGTATTCCTTACAATGTAAAGGTTAAGTCCCTATGTTGTTTATGTTGTGTCATTAAGTTTGGCTTGTGACGATAAGAATTAATACTTATTTATGAAAGACTTCCTTTTTGTTAATTAATTCGTGAAAAGTTTTAATTCCACGTTACTTTTCATGTCTTATATAATGAATGCGACTTGAAGGGCTTGTACAAGACCCCAACGAGTCAAGTACGCCTAGCTAGGAAATAAGGGTTCCTCCTAACTTCTAGGGGGTACTTTAGGGTCGTGACAACATTTGGTATTAGAGCATAAAGTTTTGAGAAATAGTCATATGTCTAAAAGTCTCACAACCATGTCTAGTAGTATCTTAGTCATTTGGTGTGAGTCGGGCATATCAATGGACAAGACACTATAAGACGACATAGTTTCACTTTTTTCATTACTCATGAATCGTGCAATTGAACTTAATTCCATAAGGTCTCTCTCTCTTGTGTTCCCTTGTCTTGTGGTCTTCTAGGTGTGATTGCTTGGAAGGCGAGATATTTCCAAGTTTGAGGGAGAGAAAAGGGTGAGTGTTGATGTTAAGATTGTTTTGTGGCTAAAAGAGTAGATGTGAAGGTATGTTTGGAAACTTGGGATGTGATGCCATTTATGTTTGGTGTGTATTGTGAGGTTGTGAATGTTATAATAAGAAACTTTATGGTTATTTAGTTTTACTCATGGTTAGAGTTATAAAGTTTAGTAAAGTGCTTTTGAATATAAATGAAATATCTTGTGATTATATTCAATGACGGTAGATATGCTTTAAGGTGTGAATTTGAGGAAATGTCGAGGGAATGTGGTGATTTTGTAGGAGTTTACGTCAATCCTCTTGTGTGGTTAATGTTTTAGTAGTCATTCTTGTTATTTGGGGGATGTTGTTGTGTAGGCTTACACTAAGATGGAAATGTGGTATGAATATTTAGTGAGGAAGTTTTTTTTCCATGAAATTTAGTTAAGTGATGCCTAACAATTGAATGAAGTGATGTTTAAGAGAGTTTCTATAGACTTGAATCCTAAGAGGAAAGTGTTATGCTTAACTTGTAAAATGATGTTTAATTTTTATGTGCATGTGTTGAGGGTAGTGTGAGTTCTTACCTTGTGATAGGAAAAATGATTCTTTGAAGTATGAGACCTTGAAGATGCCTTTACCCTAAGTTGGGAAAATTAGTTGTGTAGAATGGAATATAATGTACTTAGTCCAAGAGAATCCTTAAGGTTCACTAAATGGGAGTGTTCGTATGGGATGCTACTCTCACATTGCACTTACTGAAATTTACCAAGTCCCTTTGGAATAAGTTAGTTTTGTCTTGTCCCTGATATTCTCATGTCATCTTGTTAAAGTTGCTTGAAAGGTGCATAATGGAATTTTTAAGCATGTGACATAGGGATGTTTTGAATTGACTGTAATGAAGTTCAACTTTTTGAGAAAATTGCATTTTTAAAAAATTATGGTTTAAATGTTTTATACTATGAATTTATATGGTATTATACTTAATGTAATCATGCCCTATTGATGAATTGCTCAAACAATAGAATTTTTTTAAAATTTTTATTATATTGGCAGTGAAACAGTGAATGTTCACTGTAAGATTTCTTATTTTTTAGAAATTTGGAGTCTTTCATTGATATTTCAATGTGAAAAGGTGTTGTATATGAGAATATTTAAGGTTGCAGAAGTTAGTTCCTCCATAAAACAACGTTAAGTGTGAGTTTTGAAAATTTGTAACTTTACAAGTGTCACCTATATTGCTAAGTGTTTGAGAATGTCAAATGATGCTCCTTCCTAGTGATGATTTGATTTTGAGGGTTTGAGCCTTAATTATAATGTGTTATTTCATACTAAGCGACTCCTTGTTGTTCTTGAAGTTTTAGTGTCATTCAAAGACGAATGTTTTTTAAGTGGGTTAGAATGTAATGCCCCAAAATGAGCAAAGGTGAAATAGAGCATCATGAGTGTTTCTTGAGTTAATTTGAACTTAATATTAGTTAATTTAGTGTTCTTAGGCAGTGTGTAAAGTTTGGTTATGTTTGGAGGTCAAACGCCCAAGAACGTTCGTGAAGTTCGAAACGTGTGCCTTAGATAGTGCTTATTTGTCTTGAGGTGTTTGAGTGAGTTTTATGTGTTCATTTTGCTTGAAACTTGCATGAGATTTTCGTAAGACCTAGAAGACTTATTTTGAGGGTTTAACATCTGGGCACGAACCCACATAGGACACACAAGGGGCCCTAAATGAAGTACCTAAGAGTCGGACCAAACTGCCAGAGCAGTGACCAAACGACGAAATTAAGTACGGCCGTTGATCGACCCAGGGAGTCGATTGTCCCTGAAAGTTTTGATTGTGCAAGATTGAGCTATCTCTCAACCAACGAGACCTCACAAACGGCCCGTCTCTTGATAAATTGTCCGTTGGTGAGACTGCCTAAAAAGTTGTAAAGTGGACTGCCTTGGTTTTAGCGTTTAATAGGTATATTAAAGTGTTCGATATCCGAAGACCCCATTTCAGACCCCTCTTCCTAAAACCCAAAACCCCTCTCTCTTAGAATTCCCTCTCAAGTCTCTGTCCTTGAACTCTTTTCCATTCAAGGAGTCCCTTTTAATTAATTTTCAAAACGGGTTCTCAACCCTAGTTTGTTCTATCTTCAACTCTAAATATGGCTATTGCATGAAAAAGTTTTGAACGACTTATTAATGAAATTTCTAGGTTAGTTTGTGTTTTTAAGGTTAAACTTCAATGAAATAGCATTAGACGTTTTAATCTAATGTTGTCTTAAGAAATGAGTTATGTGAGCATGAATTGATAGTCTTTGAGCTTTGATTACTTATGGTTGTTATTGATGTTTAGCTACTGGCCAAAGGGATAATTTACTATGAATTATTGAATAAAATGTGAAAGATGATGAAAGCATGAATTAAAGGGTAAGTTGGGTATGTTGTTTAGTTTCAATTTTGATATGCTCTTGAAGTGGTATGGTCAACCTTCTTGGTGGCGGTGTTTATTTGAATTGTATGAATATAAAGTTACCAGTTTATTGTGAATGAGGGTATTAAGGATTTTTAAGTTAAATAAGAAGATAAATATTCTATTATTGTTAAATATGCCTTATGAAAATATTATGTTAAATAGGCTAGATAGTAACCTTAAATGAAGATATTCTTGTTAAGGGTTATATGAAACTTGTTATGAGAAGTATGTTAAGGATTATGTATAAAGGACTTATGATTATATGAAGTATGTAAAGTGTGTTATGTGATGTATCAAGGTCTAAGCATGTATATAAGTTATATCTAAATTAAATGAAGCTTAAGTGCAAGGTGTGCTCACATGTACATACACACTCACACTTGAATGGATGAATGAAGCTAAGTTAAGTCCTATGGGGAGTTTTGGGGTGGACAATCTTCGTGAGTTGAGATTATGTGTTTAGCAAAAACCTCACTGCATCCAATGAGATTTGTAAGATAGGTTGGAGGATGAATGCCCTTCGTGAGTTGAGATGTGGTGTTCACTAGTTATCCTTAACCTATAGTCTATAATGTTAAGAATCCGTGGGATGTTTTCCCTTATACCGAGAGGATATGAAGGAGAGGTGGATTACACATCGTGAGTTGAGATGTTGTATTCCAATGTAGCTCTTGAGATGAGTACTCCTCGTTAGTAGAGAATGAGTTACTTAGTAGCAATATCCTTGTTTCTTAACTATGTGCCCGCAGAGGTGTAGCTATTAGAAAATCTATGTAATTGCTAAGAAAATGATCTCATTCTAGACAAGTGAAGATCCCTCATACGATAAGGGTTAATATCAAGATTCCATGTCTAGATCTCATGCTCTATGTCTTTTAACGTAACTCTAACAAAAGGAATGAACGTGCTAAGTGTTCTAAAAGAGTGTTCTACTTAGGGTAGGTAGTGGAATGTGACGCGATTTATTCATTGCACTAGGTAGGCCATCCGAAAGGGAGTCTAGGTGAGACATGTTTTAATTGAATGAACTAAGTCTTCTAGAAAAACGTACTACTTAGGATAGGTGGTGGTATGTGATTCTATCTATCCATTGATCTAAGAAGGAACTTCGAAAATGGAAGATTTGGTGCCAAACCTTGTAAAATATTGTTCTACTCAGGTAGGTGTGGTATGGGAACCATCTACTCATTGCACTAAGTAGGCATTCGAAAAAGGAAGATTTAGGTGGTTTGTAGGGTGCCTTTTTAATGTCTTTACATTGAGTGAGGGGCTTGTTTCTCCCGAGTTGAGTAAGACGAAAGGGGTAATCTTGAGGATTGCTTTGGTGTGTATTAAAGGAGCCATATGCATACTTCCTTCATGTCTTACCTTAGTAAGTCTTCGGATAATCCTGAGTTAGGGAAACTCTTATGGAAAATGAGTTCACTTTCTCTTTCTCTTCGCCGTGGAAGTTCACTCATTTAGAATAGGTTAGTTCATTGTAATGGAACAAGTTGAATACATTATGAATGCTTTAAATGATTTATTGAAAGTTCTCAAATGATTTCACTGTAAACGCCTAATTAGTCACTTTAATGTTAGATTTGAGTTCACTGTTATGTTTTGGTAAGTTTAGTGTAAAGTGTCTTTTGGTTTCAAAATTATATGAGTTTTCATATAAGTGTTAAATGATGTTCATCATCTTTATTTGTTTCTTAATTTTTAATATTTTACTTAAATTGCATGAAATGTTATTTTTACTAAAATATCCCTTTTCACATGTTTTTGCATATGTCATACTCAGTAAATTATTTTTACTAACCCCATACTTTTCTATACTATAAGTATAGGTTGGAAGAATTTTCAAGGTTGAAGTCTAGTAGGTGAAGGTTGGGAAAGTTCCTCTGAAGATAAAAAATGTTCTCACATATTCGAGGGCATAGTCCATTTCTTATTTTATTAGTTAAAGAATTATTATGTAATCCTTTCCATGTAAAGGGCCGTGTCCCAAAGTTATTTATGTCGTGTATTTATGTTTGGGTTGTTACGATAAGATTTCTTAAGTATTTATGAAAGATTTCCTTTTTATTAAATTATTCGTAAAAAATTTTGATTCTGAACTACTTTTCATATCATATGTAATGAATTCGAGTTGAAGGGCTTGTACAAGACCACAGAGGGTCAAGTACGCCAAGCCACGAAATGAGGGTTCCTCTTATCTTCTAGGGGGTACTTTCGTGTCGTGATAGGGACGCTATCTTTTCATATTCTAGCTTAAGAAGACATTAGTTTATTTTAAGAATACTCACATTTCCTTTATGTTCTTCGGATTCTTTTGTATTAAGGCCTATATGGCACATTGATTATTTATTGGCTAAGTCTTGATTCATACTCTTTAGATGGTTTTATACATGTGAGACAAGTTGTTAGAATATCGTATGCTATTATAAATGTGAAAGCATGAAGTCTAAGTATACATAACATAATATTAAAAGTTTTAATTTTCCGCAAATTTTAAGTGATGACATGCTATGATGAACGCTAAGAGTCTTGTTTGAGTCATCTAAGAGGACGACAACAGTGGTCGCATCTAGACTATACTTATACGGGTGTGACATAAACATAAAATGGAATTCAAATACTCACATAGGAACGATCCACACTTCCTCTCATGAAGAGTTTAAGCTATCATTACTCGGTGGACATGTATCAAGAAGAATATAGATCAATTACAATCTTATAGTCTATACATAATACCGTCAAGGTCATCTCTAGCATTACCATGTTTAATTATGTACAAGGAGGAACTACCTTCTCCTAGTCACAAAATACATCCATTGCATCATACGGTTTACATACCAACATTCAACAGAGGTAAATTAACTTATGGAGAATTTCTTCCCTCTTAACAAAATCATGCTCATACTTTCCTTCTAATGAAGTCAAAATGGTATATCGCACCAACCACATCACAACAATACGAAGTTACTTCAAAAAATTTCAGTTTGTAGTATACACTATTTTTCTTGAACATACATCATTTAGGAATGCTATTATATTCATAAACACACATACATAAATATTGGCTAGATACACCATCACTTTTCAAGAGTAAGACTACATCAACACTTTCCAAAATCACAAAATCACATACTTTAAAGGGACTCATCTTTTCTCATTTAAAGAATAGTTAACACATCGTTGTTGGGCCAAAATACCCTCACGTCAAAAAGGATTATAAAGCATGTTCATCAAGCCATATCATGAAGTCAAAGTGCAAATATATCCTATTAAGATTCACAAAAACCTAAGAAACATTTAATTTTAAAAAGATCTTTTTTCATGCAATATGAATTTTTTAAAACATGCATGACATAGTGTAATTTAAGATATTCATAACATGAGGAGAACATGCAACTTATACTCATATGACATACTCCATAACATGAACAAGCTACTAAGAACCCCTTTTATTTCATGCTTGAGTACTAATAGATGGAAAATAAAGGGATATCAACAACCTTACTACTCAAATCATCATCACCAACTTAGGGTAAACTCATATTTAGAGAAACTCATCTCATATAATAGAACATGGAATTACGAATCCTTCTAGTAAAAAAATCATATCCCTTTTGGGATCAAGATTATGCATACCGTTCATAACATCACCTCCTTCCATATCTAAAGAAGGAACCATTCTATAACCTAGTCCTAACAAGGTAAGTAGTCCCGAATTTAAGACTATAAGGGTCATTACCTTAGTAGTTCATTTATAGCCTTTAGGGAATTCTCCCTCAAACTTAGGACTATAGAATTCCCTTATTCTAACCAATCATAAAAAGCAAGTTGGAACTGTAAAGATCCTCTACTACTTCATCTAGATATTCATGGTAATCATACTCCCTAGTTAAAATCTTAGGGGAAGCGTAGAAGGGATTTGGCAATAAAGTCCTGTTTCTTTTCTTCAATAGCTTAGGCAAGGTGCCTTTTAGGTTTTCTCAACCCAAATCATCACCATTAGTGGAACCTTCTAACCAACCATGCGTAGATACAATCTAACCATTTTCCTCAAATGACCATACTTAAGGTCAAACTTAAAAGACATCTAACCTCTTTAAAGTAGGTCAACATCAATTCTTTTATTCTCTTTATGAGCTAAAGGGTAAAATTCATCTCTCTAAGTCAACCTTAGAGCAATGAAATATTCAAACTTATGGAACAAAACCCATTATTACCTTTTTCCCACCCTTAGAATAGGGTCATATATGGAACTTATCAACTAGTCTTATGGGTTCTACCATTAACTATAATGCTTCACAATTTCCTTACTAGATTTAACACACATCTTGCCTCCTTAGTAGCAAGACTATGCAAAAGACTCCAATCCACACAAGCAAAACTATGAAGCATTACTCATATACAAAGGGAATCATTCATCTTTCACTATTACAACATTTGTCAAAAACTTGTTCAAGCTTATACCATAACATTATACTATCATAATGCATAACCATAAAGTAGGTCATAATTCTAAAGAGTACTCTATGACACTATAACGACTCTAAACAAGGTTGAACTATATCATAAAATAACTTCTCATCATATAACCTCAATCGTCATAAGTCACATATATCCATAAATGACATCACATCAAATTATTCCAAATTTACCTTCACTAATTTTCACATCCGGGGACCAACCCATTAAAGTAACATTGCGTACTTGAACTCTCGGAGGTCTTATACAAGCCCATTGTTATCATTCATCGAATTGTCATAGTAATTTTAGAAAAAAATTTAGAACATTTCATAACACATCATATGCTAGAAACTTTACCTCATATATATATATAAAATATCATAAGTACATATTTAGACCTTAAGTCACTTTACCAGCCTAGACACAACATCATAAGAGTACAATAGGGAAACGTCCCTTAAAACATAATACATAAGTAAACATATACACTTTATAGTAAAGACATGACTATGGAATCCCTGAACTTAAGGATCCCTTTTGCTTGAGCATGGGATTTCACATATCAAGATCCTCAACCATAAATAGATCCTATAAGAATCCATAACCTACACTTTGCGTAAAAAAAAATATAAGATTGGAGTTAGTACAAGAAAGCACTACATACGACAACCATGTAAAAACATGCATTTAAAAGGGACATTTTCTTGAAATCACACTTGATGCATTCTCGTTAAATTCTTCATAAAACATTTCTATAATATTATTTATATCAATTACATACTTCATGAAGACATATTCAAAGTACATATATCATATAAAATTTTAATTTAGAATTTAAGCCACATTTGAGGTCACTTTACAGTGAGCTCCTTTCATATTAGAGTGAGCTACTTTCCTTTTACAGTGAAGTTGTTCTTATAACTCATTAACCTTCAAAGTTACCCTCTAGTGATACTTAGTGAAATACATCACGTTATGGTCACAAGGAAAACCATACATACAACTTACATAAGCCCACACATACCATCATAGAAGTATAACACATAAAAGACACTTAGGCCAAGACATAAGAACATTACAGTAAGCTATTGTCCTTATGCATATATATTTATTTTGCTTCACACAAAACCTTATGAAACCTTAATCGTAATTCTTATCTAAATCTACTAGTTCAATGTAAATGCGAAGTCCCATAACCTCACACATACTTAGTAAACCTATCATGAGACCAAAAGCCTTAACATATCCTTCATGTACCAAACATAATACTACAGACAACCAACATACACTTTAATATAGGGCCTTAGTCACATTGACATATTTGAACTTCATGTCATGCATATAATCTCATCATGTAAACACTATAAAAATGTCATGCAAGAAAAACCATAAATATAGACACATGCATATGAACACCTTCCTAGGACTTCCCTCAAGTGTCACTTGTTCAATGCATAGGTGAAGTCCCATACCCCCATCTACACTAAGAAACTACCCTTAAGTTATCCTAGTTAGGGTCCTTACTTTACTTCCATTTTCCATTTTACTTTAGGTAAATTATTGTCTTAACTGACACTATGACCATGGGTTCTAAACATGGAATTTTGTGTTGTAAATACTTACACCAAAGGAAGATGTTCTCACCTAGCCAAGGTAGAACATTAACATACGTCCTAGCATATTAAGTGAATTCACTTTCTATATCCTATGTGGCAAGCATAGTTTATGGAAGTAGGAGATATACATGACCATGTACATGCTCATTGGCATTGGAGCCTCATCTTATGAGAAACCATGGGTGAACCTTCCTCAAAGGGAAGACACCACCTCATGTACAACATAGGTGAATATTCCTCTAAGGGAAGTCAAACCTTGTGGGAACCCAATGGTGAATCTTCCTCAAAGGGAAGTTAAAACTCTATGAGAAATCAATGGTGAATCTTCCTCATAGGAAGCCAAAACCTCTTATTCTCATGTTCACTCGGTTCTAAGATAAGTTCCATTTTTATCAAAAGCCTTTATTTCTTTACTTCATAAAACATAGACTTAGGATATTTATTCCTTATATGATTATTGAATATTCAAGCACCTATCTAGTTTTAGGGTACATATTAGCATACCTTTCAAGGCCCGTCTATTGACTAGATTTTCATACATGTGTGTGTGTGTGTGTTCTTGTACGTAAGAAAACCTTTCACATAACACATATATGTCACACATGTTCATTTTTCAATGCATAAGCCAATAGTTGTAACAATACGAGCAATCCTTTTGTATCAACAATTTAATAAACTCTACCATTAATATTTCATCATATCATATACTTAAAATAATAGCATATAACACATATTCAAGATATTTCCTTATATTCATTTTCATGTTCATACAAATCAAACCTACGAACTATCCAATCAAGGTAAACAAATGCAATGTATAGCCAATATTTCATTAGACTTTATGAACATACCCTTGCCCATACTAGTATACCTATCAATTAATCCTAGGTAATGGAATATATAACATACTTTTATACATTTATATTACATGCATTGTAGTATACATTTAGTGAATATGAGATCAATCTTTCATTAGACTATATGAACATTTACTACATCGTAAGCATGCATAATGTGTGACTGTGTGTATACATTGGTAAACGTGATCACATAATTGCTATCAAGAATACATTGAGTCAGTCACCCTATTAAGACTACATTACCCTTGCAAGCATAGACCACACAACAAACAATAGTGTAGGAAAAAAGCCAAGCTTCCTATTATACTTAAGACTTCTAACTTTGACTATTTATGCATTCACATAGGGGTACATCGATAGGGGTCATCATTTCGTAATAATTCATTAATGGAATCAGCTACACATAACCCTAACATACTCATTCTGATGCTCATAGCAATAATAATATAACCAAGATTCACAACTAGAGTAAAAGACTAGGTACAAGTTACACATAAGGTGATCATCATAACCATACATACATATATTCATCAATTTGACTTCAAGGATATGGTCAATAAAAATATAATGAAAATAAAGAAAAAACCGCCACCATAGGATGAGCGTACAACGCAATGCCATACAAGGCTTCATCAATTACAATAATATAAAAAAGTAGACAGGGAAAAGCCATCCTTACCAATTCATCATACTTTTATCATTATTGATAAGTACACCTTTTTCATCAACAATACGATATAGGATAGTATCTAAATATACTTTAATAATAAAGTAACTCAAGAACAACTCACTACGAGATCATGCTATAACAAGTACACTACATCACCAATAGACTATAAGGTAGAGAGACATAGATCACTTACTAGTATTCCATGCTTTGATCATCATGATACACATTCATAATACACCAATAAAAACAATATAGAGAAGTAGATAAAGATATAATAACCAAGAGTAAATCATGTTTCATCTACCCTAAATTTAGATCACATTTTGTTCATAGCATTTTCGACTATTAGGCTAAAACATAAAGATTAATCCTTATAAAGATTCCTTTTATTTTATCATCAAGAGTTTATACCCACAATTTAGCCAAACCATTAACCTAATATAGTAGATATAATCATCTTCACCTAAGCGAATTAAACATTCAATCATTATAAAGGCAATGTTACAATGAATACAAAGAGATATAAGCTAGTCATATTATAAATCTTTATCATTGATCCACATGGATCTTTCATCATCAATTTATCATCAATACACGTAAATAACAATAGATATAATCAATCAAACGTAACAGAATAACAATTCAATAAATAAAAAGTCACGAACACAATGCCCATGCAAGGGCTAAATCGAGTTTGGGAATTGACATGGGTTCATCATGAAATTGGATTGAAAATCAGGTTAAGACAAATGTATTATCATCGATTCATCATGATTATGCCTTTGAAAATGTTTTTAGAATGAACTCATGGCTAGATTGAAAAAGAAGAGATTTGATCATATTTTCTCTTTGAACCAAGTGAAAGGTTACTTAGAGATGAAGGATCAACATACCTTTATCTAGAACAAAACCTCCAAAACATGATGAAGAATTTATGGAAATCCAAGCTCCAAGTTTTTCTTGAGATTTAACTTCAATGGAGATTTTTAAAGAGAATTGGTTTTGGAGGGAAATTCTTTTTGAGTGAATTTGATTGGGAATGGGTTGATAACTATTTTGATCCCTTATACACCCTAAAATAACTAAACAAACCTAGTAGGGTCAGTTTAGGACGTGGGGTGAATTTCCCATTCACCCCTTTAATGAAACAATGCACAGGCAATGATACAAAGCCTGCACCGACGAACCAACAACAGGGTGTTGGTCCATCGACGTACAATTCTGTGTATTCTGTCATTTGTGTCTGAATTGGTCATGTGGCCAAGACTTCTCCGGGATAAGTTCCCATCGACGCCTCCCCATTAACGGAGCGTTATTTCACAAAGGACTCATCACTTGAGCTTGTCTATTGACACTGCCAAGGCTTTGTCTCAATAATCATTGTGTCTTTTTTGTGGTCCCTCTTGTTGGGCCCTTGGGAAGTCGTACCTGGGCGTTTCAAACGTAAATATGAAAATTTACGAACCAAGAACCTTTCACATCAGTTTAACCCAAAATAATTGCCCGAAACACAACCATACATGTTAGGCACCATCAAGACACACATGAACGTCTCAAGGGCTAACTTTCAAACTTCAGAGATGTTCTTGGACGTTTGACCTCTAAACTTCAGGAAAATCTATACACTGCTTATAAACTTCATTATAACCCATTTTAACACATAATAATCTCATGAAAAATTCAAACGCCCATAAAAGCATATAAGACCCCTTTGCCGACTTGTCATCGAATTTCTTGGTAGTCCTTATGATGTTCGACTTTCAAATTACCTGAAACTTTACACACTCTTTCAATACCATATTATAAACCATTTTACGACCTTCGACCCTTATTACAGACATGTCAGACTCTAGATACCCTAACTCACTTTGGAGGTCTTACAATATCCCCCACTTGAGAACATTCGTCCTAGCATAGAGCAACAAGGACTTCAATGAACCAATGGGCAACTCACAACAATCATAACATAATCATGTAAAAGATAATGCACATAAATTACAATGAACACACTTCAAACCATTTAGCACTCAATGCGTACAAGCAAGCAAAACTTTTATCCACTCACTCTATAATGTGTCAAACACCTAAGCACTTCTCATGTTCATAGGAGGAGCATCCTTCTCCTAATAATAACGTGGTCATTATATTTCAATTCATTGAGGTCATCACGCAATGTCCTACATGCGCAGATTCCAACAATACTCTAAAGCTAGTTAAGCATTCATACTTCAATGCACATAGACTTGAGTTAATTAGATTGATAATGGACTCTTATTAGTTAGACCTAGTGCTATGAGGGTCATACTCAACCAAACCATGTTTACTTATGTTGATGGAAAAATTTCCTTCTCCTCATCACACTTACTTATCTCATGAGTTCATGCCCAAGAAAATTCACAAAGGTCATCTTTACTGCAACATAAGATTTCTCAACTTTTAAACCAAGGCATGCTCATATTTTCTATCTAGTGAAGTCTAAATGGTAGGTTACACAAAGGACATCACATTAATAGGATGTCACTTCTCACAATGTTAATTTATAACGTAGAAATAGCCTTCAAAGAATGCATTATTTGGGAAAGACAATACAAATCATTGGCACTCACAAGGACACTAGCTAATCTTTCCTTCACTTTTCAAAGAGATAGCCCAAAATAATGTTTTCTAAGTCGTAAAAGTCACATAAATTTCAAGAGACTCATCATTTTCATTTTAAGAAGACTCAAATTTTTCATTATAAGGCTAATCATTACACTTTAAGAGTAACTTCAAATATTCTTCGTACCTTATATCATGAATTTAAATGCACAGCTAACATGTCAAGATGCACATTCAACATGAGAAAACCATGAAGTTACTCAAATTCTTGTATTTCATTGACTAGTTAAATCCTCAAAAGATAGTGTCAATTATGACATACCAACATATAGAGGTAATGCAATTCATACTTTAAACAACACTCCTATCATAAACAAGCTTACAGTTCATTAGTTTTAAGTTCAAGTAAACATAGAAGGACAACGCAGAAATATCTACAACATTACTACTCACGTCATAATCCCCCACATATGGTAGCCCCTATTAAGAGCAATTTAACCCAACCTTAAGAGGATATTAACTTATCAACCTTCATTTTCATCACATAAAAGTGATTACCACTTTAAAAGGTATTACAGTAAGTCAACATAGGAACACCGAAGAATTCTAAACCTTATCACCTATGCAAATTATCACAAAATAGACTCCAAGTTCATACAACATTAAGGAAAACATTTGAGAACACTTAACTATAAGGACTCTTCCTTTTCATTCAACTTTACAATAAGGTGACTTCTAGTTCACTCAAACTGACATCATCACTCTACAAAGACAACATGCTACCATTGCTTCTAAGACCAAGCCTATACAAAGACTTCAATCCATACAAAACAATAAAGAATGGTCACACATATAAACAAGGGAAACATTTGAAACATCATACATATATTCTTAGGGCAGCATGTTTCTTTACCATTTAACATAATCCTAAAACATTTCAAGCTAAAATATTATCATTAGGCTACCATAATTCAAAACCATATAGTAGCATACCAATCAAAAAAGAAACTCATTTTCACCATAACAAATTCTACCATATTTTAACCATATCATAACATATATTTTCCAACATAACATGCTATTTCACATTGGTCTCACATGTAGCCACAAGGGACATCATATCAGCACATCACTGCTAAATTCACCTTCACACACTCATGAAAAAATAAAACCAAGATAAGCATCAAAACTCACCTTTTTTCCGTCAAGCATGGATATATAATCTCATTTAAACAATCACATATTAAAGACCACCGGAAAAGTAAACATAAGAGAGAGATCTAATAAAGTTATGTTCTATTGCACGACATGAGAATTATTAAGAAGAAAAATTCTATCGTTCTATACCCTCTCGTATCATTTGATGTGTTGTGACTCATAACCAATGATACGAGACTCTACTAGACGTGGCAATATGAGAATTTTACAACCTAAAGCCACTTTCATAATCCTCACCCTCTAATACCACATTTGTCACATCCGAGGAGCACCCCCTAGAAGTAACATGGCGTACTTGACCTCTCGGAGGTCCTGTACAAGCCCATAGTTTTTTTTAATCGCATTGTCATAGTCATTTTAGCAGGGAAAATTTATAAATTTAAATAGCACATCATAGGCTAGAAAATTTACCATATATATATATATATATATAATATCATATGTATATATTTATACCTTAAGTCTCGTTACCATCCTAGACACAACATCATAAGAGTACAATGGGGACACGTCCCTTAAAATATAATACACAAGTAAACTTATACATTTTATAGCAAAGACATGACTTAGGAATCCTTGAACTTAAGGATCCCTTTCCTTGAGCTTGGTAATTCACATATCAAGCTTCTCAATTATAGAGACATTCTTGAAGAATCCATAACCTAAACTTTGTGTAAAAAGTATAGAAGAATTGATTTATTAAAAGAATGCAATAAGAATGGCAACTATGTAAAAACATGCATTTAAAAGTGAAATTTTCTTTAAATCACGCTTCATGACTTTGTGTTAAAATCTTTATAAAAAATTTATACAATAGCATTTGAGTCATTCGCATACTTCATATCGACATATTAGAAGTCCAAATATCATATAAAATCACATGGAGAATTTAATAAATATTTGAGATCACATTATGGTGAGCTCCTTTCACATTACAGTGAGCTACTTTGATTTTACAGAGAAGTTCTTCTTCTAAGACATTAACCTCCCAAATAACCCTCTACTTATAGTTGGTGCAATACATCACCTTAAGGTCATAAGGAAACCCATACATGCAACCTACATAAGCCAACACATACCATCATAGAAGTATAACTAATAAAAGATAAACTTAGACCAAGACATAAGAACATTACAGTAAGCTCTTGTCATTACGCATGTATCCTTATTTTGCTTCACATTTAACCTTATAAAACCTTACTCATAATCCCAATATAAATCTACTAGTGCAATGTATATGTGAAGACCCATAACCTCACATATACTTTGTAAACCAATCATGAGACCACAAGACTTAACATAACCTTCATGTACCAAACACAATACTATAGGCAACCAACATACACATCAATATAGGGCCTTAGTCACGTAGTCATATTAAAACTTCATGTCACACATATCATATCATCATGAAAACACTATCACAATGTCATGGAATAAAACCATAAACATAGACAGATGCATTAGAACACCTTACTAGGACTTCCCTCAAGTATCCGTTGTGCAATGCATAAATGAAGTGCGATACCCCCACTTACACTAAGTAACTACCCTTAAGTTATCCTAGTTAGGTGATTACTTTACTTCCATTTTCTATTTTACTTTTGGGATATTATAGCCTTAACCAACACTAAGACCCGGGGTGGTAAACATAGAATTTGGTCTTGTATAGCCTTAGACCAAAGGATGTGTTCTTTCCAAGCGATGATAGAACATTGATATGCATCCTAGAATACTAAGTTAATTAACTTGCTAGATCCTATGTGGAAAGCATAGTTTGTGGAACTAAGAGATATACATGACCCTCTACATGCTCATTGGCATTGGTGACTAATTTCATGAGAAAAAAAGGGTGAACCTTTCTCAAAGGGAATACACCACCTAATGTGGAACAATAGGTGAATATTCCTCTAAGGGAAGTCAAACCTTATGGTAACCCAATGGTGAATCTTTCTCCAAGGGAAGTCTACACTCTATGAGACACCAATGGTGAATCTTCCTCATAACGAGCCAACACCTCTCATTGTCAATTTTACTTGATGCTAAGCTAAGTTCGATTTTTATTAAAAGCTTTACTTAATGAATCATAGGCTTAGGATATTGATTCCTTATATGATTATACCATATTCAAACACCAATCTAGTTTTCGGATACGTTTCAGCACACCTTTCAAGGTCCCTCTATTAAATGGATCTTTATACATGTGTCTGTGTACTTGTATGTGAGCAAAACTTTTACAAAACACATAAATGTTACACATTTTTATATATCAATACATAAGTCAAGGTGTAACTATATGATCAATCCTTTTATATCTACACTTTAAGACACTATGCACATTTCTCTTTCATCATGTCGTATACTTAACATCATAGCATATAAGAGATATTCATGGCATGTCCTTATATTCATTTTCATGTTCATAGAACCAAACCTAGGAACTTTAATATTAAGGTACACATGTGAAATGCATAGAAAAGGTCCCATACCCTTGCCCATTCTAGTACACCTATCAAGTCATCATAGTTAATGGAGTACATAACATACTTCACATACATTTACATTACATGCATAATAGTAGACATCTAGTGAATATCAAATCAACGATTCATTAGACACTATAAGACTTAAATAAATTTTAAGCATGCATAATGTGTGAGTGTGTGTGTACATTGTTCAAAATGATCACATTATTTCTATCAACAACACATTGAGGCAGCCACCCTCTTAAGACAACATTTGTAACACTTCAAAAATCCAAGACATGTTGTAGAGCCTAACATAAGTTTCATAAGGTTTTGACACTATTTTAAGGTAAATATTTATGATTATAAGTCATTTAGGAAGTCTAGTAACCAGAACGTCAATGACATACGGAAACTAGTTCAATGAGGTACTAGCACGCCTTAACCTATTTGACTAGTTTTTAGAAGTTGAAAAATTATGAAAATTGGTGGAAGGGTTTCTAATATTTGTTTAAGATGATTCATGTTCAAAAAATACAGGTAATACCCCCCAAGTAACAACTAAGGTTCCTTGAGGAGGACCCTTTTGTTTTGGGGTCATAAGCATAACCTGGGCAGTGTGCACCTACGAAGAGAGTTTACAGAACGTGTGTCGATTGACGGGGCATCGATGCCATGCATCGACCAATACATCACAATTTGGATAATGGTCCATTTGTACTAGTCTCTCAACATACCTAATGATGTGTAGCACGGAAGGGGGTGGTGGGAAGGTCATTGACTCACAGACGGACCATAGGTCGAGGTCTCATCTATGAGAGTTGAGATTTTCTGCATGTTTTAGATTAGTTCCAATTAATCAATTGAAGGTTTAGTCAAATAGTTTGGGGATTATATATAACTAGTTGACCTATTTTACACCCTACATAATGTCCTAATCTAATTAAAACTAACAAAACTCTCGTAACTCACAAAACCAAACTCTCTTCCTTCTCTCTCTAGTGAGGAATCCCATTGAAGACCAAGCTAGTGGAGGGATTAAGGGAAACAAAAATTCTAGTTTCACCATCAATATTCATCAATTTTCAAGGTATGGTATCTAATTCACCTCTGAGACCTCTTTCTTCAAAGGGTTCAATAAAATTGATTTCAAAAGTTGAGTTTTCAAGTGGGTTTCATCCAATCTCAAAATTGATGTTAAGAATTGATTTTTTAATGATTTCTTTTGGATATTATGAACATATTAACATGTATTATAAATTAATTATTATATATCTTGATGAATTGTTCTAGTTTGTCGAAGATGACCTTCATCTCTTAACTCTAGGTGGTGATCTTGATGTGAATTATATTGTATTAGTTCTATTGACTTGATTATTGGTTGAATTCATACTACTTAATGTTTTTATACTAACCATGATTGAATTACGGTAATTTATAGTTCTTTCATTCTAGTTTTTGAGAAGTGAGATGGGTTATGAAATATGTTGTGAGTTTGACATAAGTATCTTTTCTTATGTCATGATCTAGTATTGAATTGTAATAGGTTGATTCTTACAGCCCTGTTATCATATTGGCAATTGAATTATGATGATGTTATACCCTAATTTTGTTGAATTAATGATTGATGGTAAGACCTTGATGATGAATTATGAAGGAGAATGGATAAGTCTTATGATCACTATCCTTTACTTCAAATTATGTTTAATTATGATTAAGTCATTATGTTGTATTGGATTATGCCTTGTATTAGTATTGATAGGGTGGTATGATGTTGAATACAAATATTGTGATTATGCTTTTTTAGATGTCGACTAAGATGTAAATGATATAAGGATGGTGAATGATTTATCAACGTGCCTAATCATGATATTAAAATGTTAATGTTCTAACCTCACCTATATGAATTGTAATGAAAGTACAATATTAATATAATTCTGATTGAGCTATGGTGATGTTGAATATACGAGGGTCAAAACCTATGACCTGCAATAAGTTAAGATGATTAATAAATACATTAAAGACATTTGAAAGGGACTTATCTTAGCGCCGAGTGAGCTTGACAATGGGAGGTAATGGTATTCCGTAGAGGAAGATCACCCTATAGTTCCACATGTAATGTTGAATCCCCAACTAGGTACACTCATCCAATGGATTCCCATGATAAGAGGCCCTAATTTCCAAGTTGAATGTAAAGGGATTATACCTATTGCTTAGTTCTTGAACTATGTTGCCCCCATAGGTTGACTAGCTAGTAGTTCAACCTATAAAGCTACGTTTATGTTTGGTTTTACTTTGGCCGGTAGACCACCTTACTTTGGTGTTAGGTTTAAAAACACCGGATTTAACACGTAGCTTTTCTGGTCTATGTCGGTTAAGGAATGTGTTCCTTAAACCAAGATGAAGTAATGAAGTACAAATAAACTAAGGTGACTAGAGAAGTTGACTTAGCTTTGGTAGGGGTGTGTAAATTTTCTTATGCCTTGCACTATTTTGCCTCGTATGGAACTTTAGGAGGTTGTTACAATATATGTATATGCTTATAATGGTACATCATACGTATATGATTAACCTACGCATTGTTCATACTATATATTGATTGGTGTCAATTATGAATATGTGATGGTTTACATTGTCAAAGTATGATGATATGTACTCTTAAATGCTATGCTATATGAAGTAAGATGTTAGTCATGAATCTAGTTGGGTTACATGATTTATTAAGGTTATGGGCATTACTTGGTTATTGCACTTTTTTGACTTGATAAGGGTTTATGGGTAAGTGTTTTGCCTTTGTTATGTTAAAATGTTCACTCATTTATGCTTATTGCTATTACGACGTGATTATAGAGTTACTTTACAATGTATTCAATTATATGATATGTATGTTTACTTGACTACACTTGATCTTGTGGTTCTTCTGATGTACATGCCTATGATTTACTGAACAAACCCTAATGGTTGGTATGGCCTTGTTGAACGTCCATAACGGATTTTAATGAAAAGTGCATACTTATTGAAATGTCCCTTTTCTTAGCATGTTTTCATTGTCATTATGCATATGATATCATACTTAGTACAAGTGGTGTACTAACCCCATTTCATCCTTTTCTCCAACATTTGAGGTTCCGGTCGTTTAAGGGATTTTATAGACAACTTCAAAGAAGACTTGAAATTATTGATCATCCAAGTTGGGTGGGTCCTCACTTATCAGGGGCAATGACAATAAAAACTATGAAGTTGTTTTAGTATTGAGACTATTATGTTTCTTTTCTTTCATTTGAGTACTAAACATTTCTATGACCTATATGTGGTCCTGTTTCAATGATGTATGCGATAGGCTTAATTTGATGTGCTCTTATTAGATGTTTATGAGATGACACAACTATTATGTTATCTCCTATATATCAATGTGCGATAAAATTAGAAGACTAAGTAATTTTCCTACCTTGTCTACGTATACTTGATATATATATATATATATATATATATATATATATGTATATATATATATATATAATATATATTTATATTTATATATATATATACATATATATATATATATATATATATATATATATATATATATATATATATATATATATATATATATATATATAAACCTACAATTAGATGTACTGTAAACTTTAAAATTTTCCACTAAATTTGATCTATGAATGTAATGATGTTAGCTAAGAGGCAAGAATTAGTCTTCAAAGAGGACGACGACTCCATTTACGTTTAGGATGTATTTATAACACTTCAAAAATCCAACACGTGTTCTACATCCTAACATATGTTTCATAAAGTGTAGACACTATTTTAAGGCCTATTATTATGATTATAATTCATTGAGGAAGTCTAGAAATCAAAACATCCAAGAACGTCCATGAAGTTTGGAAACAAGTTCAATTAGATATTAGTGTGCCTTAGCCTATTTTATTAGCTTTTAGAAGTAAAAAATGATGAAAATTTGTGTAAGGGTTTCTAACATGTGTTTATGTTGATTTATGGTCGAATCGTCCAGGTAGGAATCCCCAAGGACCAATAAAGGGTGCTTGAGGAGGATCCTTGATCTTTGAGGTAAGATTGCCTGGGTAGTGTGAACACAGGAATAGAGGCGACAAAACTTGTGTGGATCAATAGAGCATTGATTCCATCAATTGACCAACACATAGCCAAATTTCTTAAGGACCTATTTTGGCTGGTCTCTGAACTCATCGACCGATGATCACTACGGAAAAGTGAAGTTGATTGTTGACTCATAGATAGACCGTTCTTCGAGGTCTCGTCTGTGAGAACCTGATTTTCTGCATATTTTAACTTAACTAATTCTCTTAGTTTGGAAATTAATTAGGGATTATGGGTTGTGTAATTATGTTTGTTAACCACATATATAAATCCGTAACCTAATTAAGACTAACTAAAACTGTCATAACTCACAAACCCAAACACTCTTCCTTCTCTCATCTTTCTATCTCTAGTGAAGAACTCCATTGAAGACAAACATAGGAGAGGATTTAAAGTCTTAAAAGGGTGAAGTTTCACATCAATCTTTATCAATTAGTAATGTATGCTATCTCTTTCACCTTTGAGACCTCTTTCTTCAAAGGGATCCATAATATTAATTTCTAAAGTTGTGTTTTCAAGTGGTTCTTTTCCAATCTCTGAATTCATGTTATGAATTTATTTGTTTATGATTTATTTTTGATATTATGGATATATTAACATGTATTCTAACTCAATTATGTTATTTCTTATGAATTGGTCTTGTTTGTAAAAGATGACCTTTACCCCTTAACCCTAGGTTATGATCTTTATACGAATTATGTTGTTTTGGTTCAATTGACTTGGTTATTGGTGGAATTAGTACTACATGTTGTTTTTATACTAATCATGAATTAATTAGGGTAATTTATAGTCTTTTAATGCTAGGTCTTGAGAATTTATCTAGGTTAGGAATTATGTTGTGAGTTTGACCTAAGTATCTTGTCTTAAGTAATGAACTAGTGTTGAATTGTGATGTAGTGATTATTTTAGGATTGTTATCATATTGGACATTGAATTATAAAAAATTTTAACCCTAATTGGGTTGAATTAAGTGTTGATGGTAAGACGTTGATGATGAGTAAATAAGGAGACTTTGTAAGCTTATAATCCCTATTCTTTACTCCATATTAGGGTTAATTGTGATTAAGTCATGATGTTTTATTGGAGTATGCCATGTATTAAGATATAAAGGTTTGGTATAATGTTGAATTGAAATGTATTCACCATGGTATGTGAGGTGTTGGCTACAAATGTAAATGTTATAAGGATGGTCAACGATTTATCAATGTGCCTTATCATGTTTTGATATGTAAGTGTTCTAACCTCACTAATATGAATTGAAATTAAAGGGTTTTAGTCATGCTATTATTATTAAGCTATGATGACGTCAATAGGAGGGTTAGGCCTATGACGTACATTTATCTACGATTAGTAATAATGACTTTAAAGACATTTCAAAAGAGACTCTAACTTATCCCTTAGTAAATTAGAGTGAGGAGTGTACTTCCAACATGGGAAAGGTAGGATCACCAATATACTCTGTATAATTGAGAATAAAATTAATGTAGAATAAAGAGGGTCCAACCTATATCTCTTAGTTCTTGAACTCTGTAGCCCCCATTAGAATACTGTCTAGCAAATCCACATCGTTGTTATGTTTATGTTTTAGTATACCTTGGTAAATAGTCCGCCTTCTTCATGTATGGTTTTTCATGACAACGGATTCAATATTAGATCATGTTATCTAAGTCAGTTAGAGCAATATTTTATCAAAAGTAAAAATGAACTAAAGGAATGAACTCTAACTAATATGACCTTAGGGGTTTAGCTTAGTCTAGGTAGCGGTATGGGACTCTACCTAAACATTTCACTAGTTAGACTGAAGGGAAGTCTTAGGAGGATGTTCCTATGTATGTATATTCTTATTAATGTAAATGATATGTATATGATGATCTTATGTGTTAATGACACTATGTGATGATAATTACTCCTATGAGTATGTTTTTCGTTTATAATACTAAAGTATGATATTATGCACTCTTAAAGTTATGTTAGGTGAGGTTGGACATTGGTTATGGTTATTTATAGGTTTACTTGATTAATAAGGTTATGGGGCTTTGCTTAGTTATTTTACAAGTGGACTTAAAGAGGGTCATGATTGATGGTCTTGCTTTGATTATGTTAGAATGAATTCTTTTTTATGCTTGTTGAAGTTATGACATAATGTAGAGTCGCTTTGACTATACGTGTCATAACTTGATATGCATGTCGACTTGACTAGTTTTGAAGTTGTTAGGATTGTGATATACATGCCTATGACTTAATGACTATGTCTTATTGATTTGGCATGGTGTTTTTGAATGCACATTAAGGTCCTCAAAAAAAAGTGCATACTCATTGAAATGTCCCTTTTGTTAATGTGATTTCAAAGTATATGTGCATATGGTCTCATACTTAGTACAAGTGGTATAATAACCCCATTTAATTATTTTCCCCAACATTTTAGATTCCGGTATTGTAAAGACTTTTGGAGACGACTCGAAGAAAACATGGATATCTTATTCATCCAAGTAGGGTAGGTCCTCAATTATTGAGGGCGATGTCATTATCTAGCTAATGCAGTTGTTTTAAGTTTAAGACTTCTATAGTTCTTTCTTTTCCATATAGTACGAAACATTTTATAGCCCATGTGAGGCATTCTTAATTTGGCGTATCAGCGAGGCCCAATTTGACACTCTTATTAGATGATTATGAGATTAGATAACTATTATGTCTATGTTATGTTTTACATATATATCTATGTGCAATATAAGTAGATGACTAAGTATTCTACCTATATGAATGATCTATGTATACCCAATATATATATATATATATATATATATATATATATATATATATATATATATATTACATGTATGTACAAGTTTATGTAAACCTCTAATTACAAGAAATGAAAAGTTTTAAATTTTCCGCTAAATCTGACCTATGTATGTAATAATGTAAGCTAAGAGGCTAGTCTTAGTCCTCAATAAGGATGAGGACGCCAGTTACGTCTAGGGGGTATTTTTTGAATGTGATAAACTTAGTATCAGGGCATTAGGTTAAATATTCTTAAGGCGATCTCTCTCTCAACCACATCTATATAGGTTTGTATTCATATTTTTGAAGTGCACCAAACTTATGAATAGGAATGTCGATGGTGCTTAGGAAACTCTAACTTTCTTGGAAGTCCAATATCGTGCCTTTAGTGTGTAAGCTCTATGATCTTTTGTCTAATCCTCTTATTCTTATTATAGGAAATGAACACTCAAAGGAATGGGGCCCAAAGACTTGAAGAAAACATTGACAATGCGGGAGTTCCTCCCCATGGTGATCAAGTTCCTCCTATTGAGGAAGATGTGAATGATGCCCAAGCCCCGATCAATCCTCATCCTTTGAAAAATGAGAACGTAAGGGACACTCTTTTCCAAATGTCCTAATCCATTACCACCAAATGTAACGACCTGTTTAGTCGTTTGAGCAGCAGATTTTTAATTCTGGAAAAACTGGGCCATACTACGGACACCACGACGGACCGTCGTAGGCACGACGGCCCGTCGAGGGTGAATCGTTGCATCATACTTGGAATTCTGAAATTGGGTACTGAAAATCGACTCTCTGTAAATTGTGACGGACCTGCAGGACGTGCCGTCACATCCACGACGAACCGTCGTGAGTTTCCGTTGCAAAACACTTCAACGTTTGAGAATTTGGTTCGAGAAACGAGTTTCTGACCGCCATGACGGACGTGCAGGACAAACCGTCACAGGCGTGACGGACCGTCACAGCGTCCGTGGTGACGGTGGGATTTTGGGCAGGTGCGACGGCCATCGTGACGGACCATCGCAGGTATGACGGCCCGTCACAGGTCACGCAGTCCCAGACAGTTTAGGATTTCTCCACACGTTTTAAGGGTCGTTTTTGACTATTCTTTCCTTAATTATAAAGATTGAGGGGTAACATTAATAAGTCTAATTACTTAGGGGTTAAAAGGGGTAACCTTAAGTGAATTAGTGGGGTTTTATTGTCCTTTTTCACACTTAATTACATGATTAATTAGGGTAAAGGAAAGAGGGTTTGAATAAAACAAAAGAGAAAGAACAGAAAGAGAGAGAGCAGATCGATCGAATTGGTTGAGGAGAATAGCAAGCTTGGGAAATTTCTTGTGGATTCCAATTCTTCGGTGGAGGTAGGTTATGGTTTTATGTTACGATAATCGTAGTGAACTCTTGATAGTGTATGATATGTATTGATGATGTTGTAAACCTGTCTATGTGCTTAAATTGTATGCTTGCATGATTATGATTATGAAATTGTGATGAATTAACAAGCATGATGAAGCTATTGAATCCCAAATCTTGAAAAGAACCCTAATTCGCTTAATATATTATATAATAAGATTGATGATGCCTTAATATGAAAGAAGGCTTGATAAATTATATAATAAGATTGATGATGCCTTAGTGTAAAAGAAGGCTTGATGAATTAGGGGATCGGGTGCCACGTTCCGGTACCAGGATAGAATGAATATGAGGATCGGAGTGTCACGTTCCGACACCAGGACAGAATATGAGGATCAGAGTGTCACGTTCCGACACCAGGATAGAATATGAGGATCGGGTGCCACGTTCCGGTACCAGGATAGAATGAATATGAGGATCGGAGTGTCACGTTCCGACACCAGGATAGAATATGAGGATCGGACTGTCACGTTCCGACACCAGGATAGAATATGAGGATCGGGTGCCACGTTCCGGTACCAGGATAGAATGAATATGAGGATCGGAGTGTCACGTTCCGACACCAGGATAGAAAGTAGAGGAGCGGAGTGTCACGTACCGACACAAGAGGAAGAAAGATAATGAATCTTGAAAGATAATGAATATACTCAATCTAATGAACTTAATTCCCAAATGAGTATGGTATTGAGGCTTGAGACCTCATGTGTGAACTTGACGGAAATTGTTAATGATAAAGTAATTGCTATTGCTACATGTTGAGTATTGTAGCTGATTTACATTATTATTGATATATATTGTTCCCTATTTTGAGTTAGCCGATGATATCTACTCAGTACGTGTGGTTGTACTGACCCCCTACTTTTATGTTTTCCTTTTTGTTATTTGTGTAATGCAGCAAACGTTCCGTCAACTTTGACTCAGCAGTAGATCAAGCCAGTCTTCACTCCATCGGAAATTCAGGGTGAGCTAATGCGTCTAGCTTGGACTGGGTCTTCTTCTTCAAGTCTTGATGCCTTGAACTTCCGGCATGGACTAGCTTTTTAGTTATATTTTGTTCTTAGACATTCCTAGTTTAGTAATTAGAGATAGATGTTCTTGTGATGATGACTTCCAGATTTTGGGGATAATAATAATAGTTTGAGTTGTTTTTATTAATGAGTATAAGTCTTCCGCATTTCTTTTGTTGATATTGTATTAAAATGTTAAGGTTTAGATTGGTTGGTTCGCTCACATAGGAGGGAGAATGTGGGTGCCAGTCGCGTCCCGGTTTTGGGTCGTGACACCAAAGCACAATATCCACTACTTAAGCCCAAGTCATGATGGCCCAAGCTAATTGGTAGGTTGTACCTAGAGCACACCAATAAATTCCTACCTGGCCTCCCGTGTAAGGGATTTCACTAAGATGAATCCTCCTACTTTCTATAGGTCCATGGTTGAGGAAGACCCTCAAGAGTTCATTGATGAAATCTACAAGATACTCTATAGCTACTAGTGGAAGGCCAAGTTATCCACTTACCAACTCAATGATGTGGCCTAAACATGGTATGATGTTCCCAATAAGGCTTTTCTTGATAGGTTCTTTCATAGGGGAAGAGGGACGCCAAGGTGGTGGAGTTCATCAACCATCATCAAGGATGTATGAGTTTTATTGAATGCTTTCTCAAATTCACTCAATTATCAAAATATGATCCTTCTTTTTTTGACCCTAGAGATGAAATGAACTACTTTGTGACAAATGCGTTAGATAACTTGCAAGAGGAGTGTGATTCGGCTATGCCACATGACAATATGAACATTTCTCGTCTCATTGTGCATGCTCAACATGTGGAAAAGGCTAGTGATAAATAGAAGATTAGAGATTCTAAGAGGGTAAGATCTTTGGATGGATGTTCTTCAAAGATTAGGCTTTAGATTCAAGACAAGCCTACATTCAAAAAGAGGGTTTATAATTAAGTTCCTTTGAAGATCTATAAGTCTAGGATGATAGGGTGTCTAACCCTAAGCCTAAAAAGGGATGGGATACTAGTTCACTAAACAAGAAGACAACCTGTAGAAAGTGAGGCAAGATGCACTATAGTGATTATCTTATGGGAACAGACAATTGTTTTGGTTATGGTAAAAGTTGTCACAAGTTAAGGGATTGCCCTAATGTGAGTGGTAAAGAGAAGGTAGTTTTCAATATCAAGAAAGTAATTCATATGAGTCTCCGAAGAATAATCGCTTATATGCTCACCGATGTAGGGGTGACAAAGAGACTTCTTCCGATGTGGTACCAGTATATTAAAAATCTTCTCTATTGTTTTATATTCCTACTTTATATCGGTGATACTTTATGATTTGCTACCCCTCTAGTAGCTTAATATTTTGACATTTTGCCGGATATATTACATGAACCTTTTATAATGTCTACCCTGTTGGGTGAGTCGCTTGTTGCCAAAAGGGTGTATATGAGTATTCCTATAATGTTGCCCAATAGTTTTGTTATGTTGATCTAGTAGAATTTGATATGCTTTGATATCATTTTGGGTATGGATTTGTTATATGCTTTCTTTGCTAAACAGATTGTAGAACGAGCATGGTGAAGTTTAATTTTCCAAATGAACCCATTATAGAATGGAAGGGGGGGGGGGAATTCTTTTCCTAGGGTTCGTATCATTTTTTGTTTGAATGCTTGAAAAATGATCTTTAAAGGGTGTTTATACCATATTGTAAAAGTCAAAGATTTGGACTCCAAAATTCTTTCCATTGAGTCAGTCCCGTAGTGAAGGAATTTCCGGTCGTCTTTCCTGATGACTTTCCTAATATTCCTCCCGAACGAAAAATTGCTTTTGGTATCGACTTGTTACACGATATATATCCCATTTCAATTACTCTTTATCCGATTGCTCTGGACGAATTGAATGAGTTGAAGGCTCACATGAAGGATTTACTAGAAAAGGGTTTCATTCGACCTTGTATTTATCCATGGGGTGCTCCAATTTTGTTTGTGACGAAGAATGATGTGTCCTTTAGAATGTGCATTATATACGTTTCCCTCAGATTGATGAATTCTTTAACCAACTCCAAGGGGCATGCTACTTTTCTAAGATTTAATTGATGTCGGGGCATCACCAACTTAGGGTGAGAGGTGAGGATATACCAAAGATGACATTTCGGACTGGATATGGTCACTACGAATTCTTATTAATGTCCTTTTGTCTTACTAATGCCCTAGTGGTATTCATGGATCTCATGAATGGGGTGTTTCGAAGTTACCAAGATTCATTTGTCATTGTCTTCATTGACCATATCTTCGTATCTAAAAAGAGGGCGATCACATGAACAATTTGAAGGTTGTGTTACAAGTGCTTAAGGAAAACAAATTATTTTCCATGTATAGAAAATGTCAGTTTTGGTCGAGGTCGATGACGTTTCCTTATCATTTCATCTCTAGTGAGGGAGTTGATGTTGATCCAAGGAAAATCGAGGCGGTGAAAAATTGGCCTAGACCATTGACTCCAACAGGCACTAGCGGGTTATTATCGGAGGTTTTGGAATGGTTTGCATCCATTGAATCTACCTTGACTACTTTGACCCAAAATAGTATGAAATTTGAGTTGTCGAAGGCATGCTAGAGAAGCTTCAAACTCTTGAAAGATTGTCTTATTTCCGCACCGGTATTGACTTTACTGGAGGGTACAAATTTTGTTTTTAAATTGTGATGCATCCTGAGTGGGTGTAGGGTTTGTGCTTATGCAACATAAGGAATTGGTAGCATATGCTTCTAGGAAACTTAAGGTGCATGAGAGAATCTATCCAATTCATGATATTAATTTAGTGGTTGTTGAATTTTCCTTTAAAAAATTGAGGCATTACTTGTATGGTGTCCAAGTTGATGTTACTACGAACCATAATAATCTCCAATATATGTTCACTCAAAAAGAGTGAAAATATCCGTCAAAAAGGTGGTTCGAATTGTCGAATGATTATGACATGAGTTTTCTCCATCCCCTTGGCAAGGACAATGTTGTTATGGATGCTCGAAGGTTGTTTATCCATGGGGAGTGTGTCCAATGTAGATGAAGACAAGAAAGACCTAGTGAATGAAGTTCATAGGTTACATACATTGGGTGTAAGGTTCAAAGATTCTCCGAATGATGGTTACATGGTCCATCATGACTCCGAATAATCTTTGATAGTTGTGGTGAACTCCAAACAACACATTCATAAATCATTGATGGAGTTAAAGGATTCTCTTTTTAGCAGGCTCCATGAGTCATTCTCGTTAGGGGGGATGGTACCTTCACGTATCAAGGAAGGTTGTGTATTCCAAGTGTAGATGGTTTGAAGAACCGAATTATTGAGGAAGCTCATGTGTCCCGTTACTCCATTAATCTAGGTTCAACTAAGATGTATCATGACCATAGGGAAGTATTTTGGTGGGAAGGTTTGAAAAAGGACATAGCGGAATACGTTGCAAAGTGTCCAAATTGCCAATAAGTGAAAGCCGAACATGAATAGCTGGATGGTTTACTACAAGAAATTAAAGACCCCAAAATAAGTTAGGGTTTATAGTGACTAACATATTTTTATTAAGTTATAAGGTCCTAAAATTACTTATAATATGGTTTAGAGGAACAACATTAAATTTGAGGTGATTTGGAAGTCGAACGTCAAAGGAAAACCAAAAAGTTTGACGACTAGTAACCTATGTGTCTCATGTGTCCGTGATTGTTTATATACTTTATGATATGAGTTTATGTAGCATTAAAATGATTTATAATGATGTTTAAAGATGGTATATGGAGTTTCGAGAAGTTTGGAGATCAAATGACCAAGAACGTCCAAGGCGTTCGAAAGATACACCTTAAGACGCTCAATATGTGTCTTGATTGGTCCTATCCTATTAAATATTATATTACATTTGAAATATCCCGGTAAGAATTGTAAAGGGACCTGCAAAAGGCCCCACAAGAAGGACCCAAGGCTGGTCGAGACATTGGCTTAGCAGTGTCACTCGACGGATCAAACAACGTCCAGGTGGTTAACCAAAGGCCCGTTGGTGAGGTATTGTCGATGGAAACTTTGATTGGGAAGGTCTCAACTAAAAATTTTGCGAAGGACCCACCGACGGAAGGCAAAGGATGGCCAATTGATGGTGGCCCGTAGGTATTGTATTGCTTTTTTTTTATTTAAGGGTTGCACAGGAATTTTATTCCACGTCCTAAACTGACAATAATAGGTCTATATTGCTACTTTTGGGTGTATATAAGTTATCCACTACGTGATGAACCCCTTCCAAATCCTTTCCCACGAATTAGAACCTTTCCCTCCAAAAATATTCTCCCTAGAAACCACCATTGTTGGTGAAGCTCAAGAACAACTTGGAGCATGCATTTCCATGGATGAATCATCAAGTTTTAGAGGTTTTAAACTATACAAAGGAATAGTTATCCTTAATCTCTAAGTACCTTTCACTTGGAGAGTTCTTCCCAAATTTTTCGAAGAAGATTTTATGATTAATCTTTCAACCTAGCCATGGGTTGTTTCTCAAAATGCTTTTAAGGGCTAAATCATGACAAATTAATGTTACTATTTTATTTTGTACTTGATTTTACTCCAATTGCATGATGAACCCATGCTCCTTTATTAAATCGATTTAGTCCTTGCATGGGTTTTGTGATCATGGCTTGTTAATGGTTGAATTGTTATTTTCATACGTTGAATTGTCCCTAGAAACCACCATTGTTTTTAGGTGTTGTTTCATAGTTACAGTTAGCTAAGATTTTTCCACTTAAATCAGCCACATTATACCTCATATGAACATCATGATTAATACAAGATTGTGCACGTTAAATACAACCATAAAACATGTCATTTTCGAACATCAAACCGAAAGTATATGTCAAGGCTTACACATTCTACACACATAATTTTTCACATAATTTCGAAGACATAAATCATCAGTCATACAATTCCGAACACAGTTTCATGAACATATTCATCACAAACAACACATAACATGCCTAATCTACCAACAAACATACAAACCTAAGATCATTGGGAGATAGTGACAGGGAACATGTAATGGGGAACAACCCTAGTTTTTGGAGTTCATTCATCTGAGACTTAAGGGTCTCTTGGGAAAAGGACCAAGAGGAAGAAACTTGTACCTGGTTTTAGCTTTCAACACCTTCAAAGGTTCTTCCAAATCCACCAATAAACCAACGTCCTACCTTACATGTTGAGAAATTACCTTTTAGCTTTATGTTTTCAAATTATCTTGTTGTTTGTCTATTTTTGTAAGTTCTTCAAGTGTGAAGAACTTTTGGTTTTTGTTTTTTTTTTCGGTTTTGTTACCAAAGGAGAGTGAAATCGTGAGAGAGTGTTTGAAAAGAGGGAGATAAATGTGAAACAGAGAGAAGTGAGGTATTGTTCTCTTAAAACTAAGACTTTTACGCAAGACTTACTCAAATTAGATTAAATAATAGTTAATAAATAATTATTAATAATAAAAATCTGATTTTACTTTTTCGTAAATAAGAATTTAAATATTAATAAATTATATTAATTCACAAAATTAAAAAATCAAATTAAATCATCGCTCCCACCTAGGTTAGAACCTGGGTGGAGTTACATTTCGCATGAAGGACAATTTCATCCCTTTCAACCTAAATTTACACTCCACAATATTAATTAAACAATTAATTAAATAATTAGGGTAATTAAGATTCTATCCTTAGCCTGGAAAAAGATTATTTTGCCCCTAGACCCTGCAAACTTAAGATTACACCTTTTTAAGTCCAGTTATATCCTAAACGGGTAGATCTTCATATTCAGGTGCGCTACATGGCTGGAACTAACTTTTCCCAGCTCAAATAACTCACCAAATTGGTCTGGTTGGTTGTTGCAAGGGTGCAGAGGTCTGGTTCTACGCGCATCAATCTGTGTGAACCAAGTCTAATCATAGGCCTTCTAGACACGTTTATCATTACTTATCATAGCAATTTTAAGGGTTGTTACAGCCACATAGGATCTAGCAAAGTGAACTAATTTAGGGTTCCAGAATATGTGTTAATGTTATATATTTTCTAGGTGGGAACACCTTTCATTGATGTAAGACTCTACAACACCGAATTCCATGTTTAGCACACATGGTCTTAGTGTAATTTAAGGCTATAGTTTCTGTAACGTAAAATAGAAAATGGAAGTAAATGAATAGGATACTAACTAGGAGGACTTAAGGTATGTTACTTAGGATAGGTGAATGATATGAAAGGTGACCTAATATGTATGATTATGTTTATGTCTTGATGCATGACATTGTAGTATTGGTCTACTTTTTATGAAGATGTGCATGGTGTGAGTCTATATGATGTGGTCTTATCCTTATATGGTTTAATTTTGTGCATATGACAATATGATGATCGTCTTGTATTGACATTAATGAAGTTGCCTTCACTTACTTGTTGAGGTATGAATTGTATGTTAAAGGATTGTGGTCTCATTATGGGTTTACTAAGAATGTATGGGGTTATGAGGTTCCATATGTTCATTGAACTAGTAGACTAAGATTGTGGTCATGAACAAGATCTTATAATAAGGAAAATGAAAGAATTAAAAGTTTGTGTGCAAGTAAGATGTATCTTACTGTAATTGTCCTATGGAATTGGCTTCAATATGTCGAAGTTGTATTATACTCCTATGATGGTAGGTGTTGTCTCGTGTAGATGATATGTATGTTTCCTTGTGGATTTAAGGTGATGCATTGCACCAATTATAACTAGAGGCTTACTTGGGAGGTTAATGAATAAAAGGGAAGATAGCTCACTATTAAGGAAAACTAGTTCACTGTAATGTGAATTAAAAATGTAACAAGTTCTATAACTGAACTTATGAAATGTTTCGCCTTTAAATATGTTTATATAAAGTATGACAATGATGTAAATGATATTCAATAAGTGTTTCATTAAGATTTACTCAAAAAGGCATGAATTATGATTTCAAGAAAATGTCCCTTTTAAATGCATGTTTTTGCATGGTTTCCATACTTAGTCATTCTTTTACTAACTACATTCTTCTTTTCTTTTTATACAAAGTGTAGGTTATGGATGCTAAAAGGATGTATTGAATGGTGAAGAGATTTATAAATTATTCCACACTCAATGAAAGGAATCCATAAGTTCAAGGATCTCCTACTTATTTCATTACTGTAATGTGTTTAAAATTTAATAGTTATGTCTTATGTTTTAAGGGCCGTGTCCCTAATGTACTCTAAAGTTGTTGAGTATAAGATGGCAATGAGACTTACGGTCTAAATATGTATGATGACTCATATATATATATATATATATATATATATATATATATATATATATACAAACATATATATACATATATATATATATGAAGTTAGGTTTATAGTATATGATGTGCTACGAAAAATATAAGTTCCGCTAATTTACAATGTCAATGCGATGAATGATAACTATAGGCTTGTATAAGACCTTCGAGAGGTAAGTACGCTATGTTACTTCTAGGGGTGCTCTCCGGTTGTGACAAATGTGGTATTAGAGCCATGTTTTTAAAAGTTTTTTAGGGTCAAAGAAGTATCATATTTTCACGTCTAGTAGAGTCTAGTATCATTGTTGGTTAGTCGCGACAATACAAATGGCACGTGAGGCTATAGGACGATATGGTTTCCTTAATCATCATTCTCATATCTTTCCATAGAACTTAACTCTATAAGATCCGTCTCTTATGTTTTATTTTCCGGCCGTCTTTTAAATGTGATTTCTTGGATGAGATTGTATCTATGCTTGAGGGAGAAAAGGTGAGTTCAAATGCTTATCTAAGTTTTATGGTTTGAATGATCATTTTTTGATGATGTGATGCCAATTATGGCTATATATGAAGTTGATGTGAAATATCATGTTATGTTGAAGAATGTATGTCATGATATTGTTAAGCATGCTAGAAGTTGTTATGTTTGACATGAGTTGTACTTGAATGATGTGTTACTATATGTTTTTGTATGATGGTAGCCTTATGCAATGGTTTGAACTTGAAATGCTTAGTGACTACATATTAAAGCATGCTACCCTACGAATATATGTTTAAATCTTTTCAATGTTTCCCTTTGTATATGTGTGGTCGTTGATAAGTTGCCTAATATGGATTGGAGTCCTTTGTGTAAACTTGATCCTAGGTGTGATGATAGTATGCTTGTCTTGGTAAAGTTTTGTATATCATACTGTCATACTTTACCCATAAACTTCCTAAAGTGTTGCATTTTTTGAGTTTTGAAGCATCTTATCTGTTAAGCTAGTAAACTTACTATAATATTTTTTGGAAACCAACTAATTTTTTCTTTAATTAGGAGTTATTAAATTGTGTATAGAATTTATACATATGAACATGATAATGAATTTAAAAAGAAGTTTTGCTATTTCGAAATAGAGAATGAGAGTCTTATGGCTTGATGAATTGTAGAATTGTTTTTAACTTCTTATTGTGTTGTGAGTCACTTTATGTTGTGGAACTGGTGTTTCCCATGAATTGAGAGCAGTAATCTTACCATTGTAGGGTAATGATGTGGGTTTGTTTGACCTAGAAGTTACCTTACATTGATGTTGAAAAAAAATTCCTTATGATTGAGTCTCATTGTCTTTTACTCCTAATGATGTATGACCCGGGTGTCTATTGTATTGTATGGAAATCATCTGTGGTCGAATTGTTTGACCTAACTTGATAATTGGGATAAATTACTAATATGATATGGTTTAGAATACGTTGGTGTTCCTTTGTAAACTTACTGTAATTCCTTTTAAAGTGTTAATCACTTTTAAGTGGTAAAATAAAGGTTGCTAAGTTAATATCCTCTCAGGTTTGGGTTAAGTTTGTGTACCGGATGTTGAGGATTTAGGAAATCAAATTCTAGAAGAAGCCCATGGTTCCCGTTATTCTATTCATCTCGGTATCACAAAAATGTATCATGACCTTAGAGACGTCTATTGGTGAGAGGGTTTAAAAAGAAACATAGTAGAGTTTGTTGCAAGTTGTCAGAATTGTCATTAAGTTAAAGTTGAGCATCTAAAACAAGGTGATATAACCCAAATCATTGATGTTCCTACTTTGAAGTGGAAAGCCATAAATATGGACTTTGTTGTTGGGCTGCCCCGAACCCGGAGGCAAAATGATTCCATATGATTTATTGTTGTTAGGTTGGCTGACCACTTTATTTCTATTAAGTCTACTTATACCGACGAAGATTATGCAAGAATATAAACTAATGAGATTGTGAGTATTAATGAGATTTCATTGTCCATCATTCTAGATAGCGGTGCCCAATTCACTTATCATTTTTGGATATACATTCAAAAGGGTTGAGGTACTCAAGTGAAACTTAGCACCACTTTCCATCTTCGAAAAAGATGGGCAAGGGGAATGTATCATTAAGACCCTTGAAGATATTTAAGAGCCCGTGTTATTGATTTCAAAGGAAGTTGGGATGAATCCCTACAATTGATTGACTTCTCGTACAACAATAGTTACCATTCGAGCAACGCCATGGATACTTTTGAAGATCTTTATGGTAGAATATGCAGGTCACTGAGATATTTTGATGTGGGTGATTCCTCACTCCTTTATCCAACAAATAGCTATGATGCTTTAGAGTACGTTCGAGTCTTAAGAGATAGATTTAAGACAACCTATAGTAGAAAAAAATTAGTTGCCGACAATAGAATAAGAGACCTTGAGTTTGAAACAAGTGATCACGTCTATTTGAAGATTTCACCTATGAAATGGGTGATGAGGTTTACTAAAAATGGGGAAGACAAGTCCCACATATGTTGGCTATTATGAAGTTCTACAATGGGTTTGAAAGGTTTACTATGATCTGAAACTACCTATTGAACTAGCTTCGGTTCATCCGGTGTTTCATGTTTCTATGCTCAAGAAATGCATATGTGACACGACGTCTATTAGGCCTATTGAAGGTTTAGGGTGTGGATGAGAAATTCTCCTATGAATAGGTTTCGGTTGAGATCCTAGATTGCCCAGTAAAGAAGTTGAGGAACAAAGAGGTTGCCTACGTTAAAGTTGTATGAAGTAACCATTTTGTTGATCGTGCAACACGCGAGGCCAAATCCAACATGATGTCCCGCTACACTCATATTTTTACCCCTTAAGGTTAGACATTCCTCTTAAAAGGCAAATAGTGAAAAAATATGAAATTTACTTGTTTTCTAAATAGGTGCTTGTTTTGGTAAAAATTAAACCAACTTGAGTTTTAAGAAAATGCCTTCATAACTCTATTCTTGCACTTATATGAATTGTGTATACATTTGCTCTTCTTGATTTATTGTTATTTTGTTGTTGTCCTCAGATGAATGATAATATGGTAACTTTTTGATGTATTTTGAGCGCATGTTGATGTTAAGAAGGAAATTACTCATTATGTTTTACTAAATGTTGAAGCTATTATATGTTGTGCATCATGAATTGAGTTGCTATGTGTAATGGTGTGGTTTGTTTTGAAACGACTTGTTAAGTACTCCTATAAGTTGTGAATCATTATGATTATACGCTTTTTATTAGTTGGTCTACTAGTATTGAGTCTTTTCTTACCCTTCTAAAGATTTTAGTGTCATTCAGGGATGAATGTTCCTAAGGGGGTGATAATGTAAAACTCCGGATATTCCGTGACTTAGACTATAGCTTATTCTATATAATAATAATTAAAATGATATTGTCAAGACCTACACTAATATATTAAACACAATTAGAAAAGGTTAGATCCAAAACGATGAAAAAACACTTTGACATCCAGAAAGTAGCTAAATGGAATTAGTAGAAGTCCCTATGTTTGGTGAAGATTTGAAAGTGTATAATGAATTCCAAAACGTGTAAATAGTCGTCTCAGGAAGAGGAATAAGGAAGCTAAGAAGGAAACATCTTTTGAAAGTGGTTATGAAAAGAGTAGGCTTGACATTCAATACAAGTCTAAGTTAAAGAAGATGCTTTCAAACAAGGTTCCTTCAAATGTCTCCACAACTCCCAATGATACGGTATCTAATCGTAAACATAAAAAGGGAATAAATGTTGATCCAGCAAGATAAAGATGAACATGTGGTAACATTAGGTGAATGCCTTGTTGGAAATAATAGTTGTATGGTTGTGGCAATGGTGTCCATTCGGTGAAAGATTTTCCTAATGTGAATAGTCAAGGAAACGGTGTAGCAAAGCTCAATCAAGTGTTACTAGCTCCGAAGCTCCAAAAAGGAACCATTTTTATTCACTAAAGGCTAGGGTTGAACAAGAGAGATCTCCCGATGTTGTGACAGGTACTTCTAAGTCTCTATGCTAATGTTTATGCTTTAATTGATCCACGTTCTAGCCTTTCTTTTGTAACACCCTTGGAAGCTAAGAAGTTTGATGTACTTCCCAATGCTTTGATTGAGCCCTTTTTGGTTTGTACTCTAATGGTTGACCCTATGGTTGCAAAGATGGTCAATAAGGAATGTCCTCTCATGCTTCCCTGTAGAGTAACTCTTGTAGATTTGGTAAAACATGACATGTTTGATTTTGATATCTTCTTGGGTATGGGTTGGCTTTATGCTTATTTTGCTTCCACAGATTTTTCAAAAGGGTATTGAAGTTTCAATTCCCAAATGAACCAATTTTTTAGTGGAAAGGGGGAAATTCAATGCCAACGGGTCAAATCATTTCTTGTTTGAAGGCTTGTATGATGAGAGCCAATGATTTTTTATACAATTTAGTAAGGTTTAAAGAACTAGAAAGTAAAACTCCTTCTATTGAGTCACTCCTTGTAGTGAGGGAATTCCAAGAGTTGTTTTCTAATGACATTCTAATAGTTCCTACGTAATGGTAAATTGATTTTGGTATTGACTTATTACAGGATACAAATCCCAATTCAATTCTTCCATATTGGGTGGCTCAAGCCGAATTGAATGAATTGAAGCTCTAACTAAAGGATTTAACAGATATGGGTTTCATTCAACCTTGTATTTATCCATGGGATGCTCCGATCTTATTTATGAACAAGAAGGATGGGTCCATTAGAATGTGCATTGATTATTGCCAACTTAATAAGGTCACCAGAAAGAACAAGTATCCTCTCCCTCTGATTGATGATCTCTTTAATAAAATCCGAGGTGCTAGCTACTTTTCCAAGATTCACTTAAGCTTGGGATATAACCAACTTAAGGTGAGAGGTGAAGATTTTTACAGCACAACTTTCCGAACTACATATGGTCACATTGAATTTTAAGTTATGTCTTTTGGGTTTAAAAATACCGGCGGTGTGTATGTACCCAATTAATAGTGTTTTCCGAGATTACCTCGACTTACTTGTGATTGTTTTCATTGATGGTATTTTGATATACTTTAAGAATGAAAATGAGCATGAGGGTCATTTGAGGTTGGCCTTGCAAGTCATCAAAAAACACAACCTTTATGTAGAATTTAGCAAGTGTGAGTTTTTGTTGAGGTTAGTTGCTTTTCTTGACCAAATTATCTCTACTGAGGGTGAAAAGGTCTATCCTTATAAAACAGATGTTGTCAGAAATCGGACTAGACTTTGACTCCCACGGACATAAGAAGCATCATAGGTCTAGCTGGGTATAATAGAAGGTTTGTTCATGGATTTTTATCCATTACATCTCCTTTGAAGGTTTTTGCCCAAAAGAAGGTTAAGTTTGAGTGGTCGGAAACTTGTGAAAAGGTTCTAAAGAGTTTAAAGATAATTATATCTCCACTGAGTGTTTACTTTACTGGAGGGTAATGAAGGCTTTGTGGTTTATTGTGATGTTTCCCAAGTGGGATTTCTATGTGTACTCATGCAACATGAGAGGTGATAGCTTATGTTTCTACAAAAATCAAACTTCATGAGAAGAATTATGTGACTCATGAACTTGAGTTAGCTGCTGTAATTTTGTCTTGCAAATATTGAGAAATTACTTGTATGGTGTGCATCTTGATGTGTTTACTGACCATAAAAGTCTTTAATATGTTTTCACACAAAAGAAGTAGAATATCCGACGTACAAGATTGTTAGAACTTTTGAAGGATTATGACATGAGTGTACTTTACCACCCCGACAAGGCAAATGTGGTTGTGGATGATTTATGTCATCTGATTATGGGTAGTGTATCTCATGTGGAATAAGAGAAAAAAGAGCTTGTGAAAGATGTTCATAGGTTGGTTCATTTAGGTGTTCGGTTAGAAAATCTCCTATTGGTGGTTTTATGGTCCATTATAACTCTGAATCATCATTAGCGGTTGAGGTGATGTTTAAAAAATATCTTGATCTTCTGTTCATGGATGTGAAGTAATAGGTAATTGGTAAGCTCAATGAGTCATTCTCTCAAAGGGGAGATGGTGTTCTTAGGTACCAAGGGAGATTATGTGTACCGGATTTTGTGGATTTGAGAAATTTATTTCTAGAAAGAGCCCATGGTTCCTGTTATTCTATTCATCTAGGAGTCACAAAAATGTATCATGACCTTAGAGAAGTCTATTGTTTGGACGATTTTACAAGGGACATGGTAGAGTTTGTTGCAAGGTGTCGAAATTGTCCATAAGACAAAGTCGAGCATCTAAAACTGGGCGGTTCAACCCAAATCATGGATGTTCCTACTTGGAAGTGGGAAGCCATAAATATGGATTTTGTTGTTGGGTTGCCTCAAACCCGGAGGTAAAATGATTCCATATAATTTATTTTTGTTAGATTGACAAAATCTTACCACATTATTTCTATCAAGTAGACTTATACCGCCAAAGATAATGGAAGAATCTACATTAATGAGATTGTGAGTATTAATGGGATTTCTTTGTCTATTATTCTGTATAGCAGTGCCTAATTCACATACCATTTTTGGAAAGCCTTTTAAAAGGGTTAAGGTACTCAAGTGAAACTTAGCACTGCTTTCCATCCTCAAATTGATGGGAAACAAGAACAAATCATTCATACCCTTGAAGATATGCTAATGAGCCTGTGTTATTGATTTCAAAGAAAGTTGGGATTATCCCGTACCATGTATGAGTTATTGTACAATAGTGACCATTCGAGCATCGCATAGAAACTTTTCAAGAACTCTGTGGTAGAATATGTAGGTCATCGGGATGGTTTTAAGTGGGTGAGTTCTCACTTTTTGATCCTGAGATTATTTATGAGGATTTAGAAAAAGTTCGAGCAATAAGAGATAGATTGTACATAGCCTATAGTCGACAAAATTCTTATATCGATAATGGAAGTAGAGATCTTGAGTTTGAAATTTGTGATAACATCTATTTGAAGATTTCACCTATGAAAGGGGTGATGAGGTTTTGTAATTAGGGGAATTTATGTATGTAATATATTGGTCCTTATGAGGTTCTACAATGGGTTGGAAACATTTTCGATGAGCTGAAACTACCTAATGAACTAGCTTCGGTTCTTTCGGTGTTTCATGTTTCTATGCTCAAGAAATGCATATGTGACCCGGTGTCTATTCTGCCAATCGAAGGTTTAGGGGGTGGATGAGAACCTCTCCTATGAAGAGGCTCCGGTTGATATCCTAGATCGCAAAGTAAAGAAGTTGAGGAACAAAGAGGTTGCCTCCTTAAAAGTGGTATGGAGGAACCATCTTGTTGAGGGTGCAAAAAGGTAGGCCGAAGCCAACATGAAGTCATGCTAAACTCAATTTTTTACTACTTAAGTTTAGAAATTCCTCTTAATAATGCAAATAACAAATAAATATGAAATTTCTTATTTTCTAAGTAGGTTCATGTTTTGGTAAAAGTTTTACCTACATGAGTTTTATGAATATGCCTTCATATCTCTATTCTTGCACTTATATGAAATGTATATGCGTGTTGTCTTCTTGAGATTTTATTGTTTTGTTGTTGTCTTGGGAAGAACGATAACATGGTAACTCTTTGATGTTTTTTGAGCTCATGTCGATGTTAAGAAGGAAATTCCTCATTATGTGTAATGACATGTTGAAGCTCGTATATGTTGTGCATAATGATTGAGTTGCTATGTGTAATGGTGTGGTATGTGTTGAAACGACTTGTGAAGTAATCCTGTTCTAGGCTGCTAGTATTAAGTATATCCTTATACTTCTAAAGATTTTAGTGTAATTTGGGTATGACTGTACCTAAGGGGGCGATAACGTAAAACTCCGCAATTTCCGTCACTTAGATAGAGATTATTCTATTGCATAGTAATTAAATTATTATATACAGACCTATATTAATGTATAAAACTCAATTATAAAAGGTTAGAGCCAAAATGATTCAGAAAGACCTAGACGTCCGTAAACTAGCTTAATTGAACTAGTAGATGTCCCTATGTTTGGTGAAGATCTGAAAGTGTAAAATTAATTCCAAAACGTGAAAAATGATTTTAATAGGTAATATGTAGTACAAAGGGTCCAAACGTCCTGTAATGACACCCCAAGGACCACCAAAATGGTCCTTGACAAGGATTGAAAAATGGGCAAGCAACCTGCCAAAGCATCCTCCGTGCAGCTAAGAAAATGAAGTTTGTTGTGCGATGTGCAGCCAAAACGTAGAGGCTAAAGAGTTACCTCGCGATGTGTGGCCTACACGAGGATTACTTCCTCAACCCAAATTTAAAAAATATAATGTGAAATTAAACCCACGACGCGCAATAACTTCCCATATTAATCCGCATCGTTATTAAGTGAACTTAACATCATAAAAAGACCCAATTGGGTGAGGAGTATTTAAGTATTTTAGGGGATGAGTTTATAATGGGTTTAAGTCAGTTTTAGACCACTTTCACGCATTTCAAATCAGCATAAACAGATACATTCAAACAAGAAGACGATGACTTCAATATATTCATTTCATGGAATATTCGTCAATAAGATTTGTAGTTTTCACTCTTATGATTCCTTTCCCAAGATTTGTTGTCAAAGATGATTTCCAACAATTAAATTTTTAAGGTTTTTACTCTACAAGCGAGTTTTCTTCGAAGGTTGAGATTTATGACTAAGACTGAAAAACTATGATTTGCTATGGTTAATTAATTATGTATTTGTTGGGTAATTGATAATTAATGTTGGGTTTTATCGTGAATTATTTTCTTTCTCTAAATAATGGATTCCATTACTTTGTACGTATCACTTAATGTCATGAAAATGTTGGGATTGAAACAATTGCTTGAATAAACTCTTAAATGAGCCCTTTCCCTTAACCCTAATTATCAATTGGTCTTTTGTATGATTATAGCTGTTGAGATTGGTTATGTTATTGGGTATTTCACTATATTGTTGGATGATTCTTATGCATTGAGTGTAACTTCTTGACGAAGATTATTGATAGCAATAGTTAAATCTTCTAAAGTCATGATTTTTCTATTATGTTGATGTTGGCCTATAATTGATATTGTGAAAAAAGGAAATTCACATCCTAAACCTAAAGAGATTATGATCATGTTTATACAAGGATTTATCTCCTATGAGCTAGGATAATATATATGAATAAAGATGACTTAAAGGTTATTCACAAAGGGACTTTAAATCAGTATGGATGAACTAGAGATGATGGTATCACATTCCTAGATGGAAGGTAGGTTCACAATGACTCTCATGTGGTAGAGGCTTCCATGTGTTGTTGAACTATAAGTCTCTAATATATCTCGTAGTTCTTGAACTATGTTGTCACCATAGGAACACTAGCTAGTGGATCGCCCTGTAATGCTATGTTCATGTTTTGGTTCTACTTTGGCTAGTAGACCAGCTTCCTTTGGTGTGGGTTTTGTTTAAGGCGATTGTTTCCTTAAGTAAATTGAATGACAAGTATATGGACATTAACTAGGGTACCTTGATGAGCCTACTAAGTTAGGGTATGGGAATCTTCCTAGACATTGCAAAAGTTGACTCTAAGGGAAGTCCTAGGAGATTGTTCTTCTGTAATAGTATAACATGAAATGTATAATGCTTATGATATATGATGTTACTCTTATATGATGTTGGTTATATTGTTTATTATGTTATTGGTTTATATTACTATATGTGTTGATGACTACCTATAATATAAGTTGTATGAAGCAAAGATTTACTTATGGTCTCTTATCTTGTTTAATTGATTATGTGGGGTTATGGGGCTTCTCATGATCATTGCACTTGTAAATTTTGGATGACATTATTGGTATGTGTTTTGTATGGTTTGTTGATATGCGCTAAAGAACATGAAATGTTAATATGATTTTGTTGTTCTATGTCTTTGGTTATATTATGCTTTATGTTGTTCTGATCCTTATATTGCATATTATCTCTTGTATGTGCATCAAAATAATTTCAAATGACTTAAAATACTTTCTAAATAAATGGTCCTTTTTCATTCATGTCCTTAAATGTTTATGTTCATATACCTATACTTAGTACATGTGGTATACTAACCCCTTACTTTATAATACAACAAATGTATGTTCAGGCCATTGAAGATTAAGAAGTTCTATTGAAGAAGATTGGAGCTCTTTCTCCAAGTGTTGGTATGTCCTCATGTTCGGGGATGCTATATTTTTATTATTCTAGCTTATGAAGAATTAGTAGTTTTAGGAATACTCTATATTCAATTTTTTGTTCTTTGTATTTTATTGTGATAAGGCTTATATAACATATTGACATTTTATTGTCTAAGTGAAACTCATACTCTTCAGATGGCTTTTATGTGAAACAAGTTTTTTAATATTGTATGTATTTTATCATGTACTGATTAGAAAATTCTAGTAAGCTTCTACGTTAGAGGTCTAAGTATACCTCACTTAGTATATGCAAAAGTTTTTATTTTTTCTGCACTTTTAACTAACAACATGTTATGAAGAACTCTAAGGGATTTTTTGAGTCCTCTAATAGAACTATGATGTTGGTCGCATTTGGGGGTGCTCTCTAGATGGGACATGGGAATATCTATCCAATCTCTTTATTCTAGGAAAGATGATCTAGCCGTCACCTCCTACACTTTGTGTTAAAAGACAAAGAAGAATGATATTAGTAAAGGAATGCACTAAGTATGATAAACATGCAAAAAAATGAGATAAAGAGGACATTTAATTAGAAATCATGAATCATGTCTTTTTAGTAAAACTTCACGAAAACTGATGCAATAAGTACAATACAGTTTGCATGCATCATATAGACATGGATAACTTTCATAACAATTCTTGAAGCCATTTTATCACATCTAAGACAACTTCATTTAAGAACAATCTATACACAAGAACAATCAACTAATAAAACCTCCAAATACCACTAGTGCATTGTGCATGTAACATCCCATAATACTACTCACACCAAGTGATCCTAGGAAGTCACCCAACACATAGGCACATCTCATTCGATCATACAACAGATGCATTTAACCTTGGGCATAAGACCAATATACTTCATTAATGGTCACGTAAGTACACTTTCACTGATTACATCTTAGGCATAACTCAATTAGTTAATATTATTGATAAACAACCCTCACAACCCCTTCACATGCTAACTTATGCAATGTATAAATGGAGTCTCATACCCCCACATATGCCACACAAACCCATTTAGAAGCCATAAGTGTAATTCACATGCATATCATAATTCATATATTGACACAAGTAAATTCAAGCTTGATATACATTCATATTTAGATTCATGAACCATAATCCTTACTTCATAAAGGAGATTCATCAGAACTCCCCTTAAAGTCCACTTGTGCAATGTCTAAGTAGGGTCCATAGTCCTACATACACTAACTAGTCCTTTAAGGAATCATGACTAATATTCATAATCTAATATTAGTTAATCTCATATCTTTAGGAATGGTTATCCATAACCGACATAGACTATGTGAGCTACATGAAATACGCTATCATATAACCCTACACCAAAAGAAGGTGTTCTACTTTCCAAGGTAGACTCTACTTAGTATCTATCTAGGTGGATCAAATATTTATAACCTATGGGGGCAAATAGTTAAATTATAGTGAGATTGCTTCTAGAAACCCAAAATATTGCATTAGCGGATAGGCTGCCATATCATGAGTATCACTTGGATGACCCAACCTATTGCATAATCAGAAGGGTGTTTTCCTCATTGTACATATCAACTTACTGCTGGATAAATTCCCTCTTTAATATCTTTAAGCCTTCATTAATAAATAGTTCATAAAGTAGCCTTTAGGGACTTTCTCCCTCATACATTATATAGCTCAAATGTTTCTAAGATTAGAATAGACTTTCATCATAGAACCTACAATATGTGAGAATGTCCTTTCACATAATTCTAACATTCATAACACAGTCTAGTTTAGAGTACATTTGGGAAAGCCGTACAAGAGACTCACTTCTACTAAATCAACATACATTATTCATTCATACATCCGCGTGTGTGCGCATACATATATAATAAAGACTTTCAAGTAAAAACCTCTAGACAACACATGCCTACAATTCATTTATTATATACTTTACATTCATAGTAATAGATAATGGTTCATGTGATAAGTATCATTTGCTTAGTCACCATGAATCTACCTACTGAATTATATGCATGAGTTGCTTGTTTACTTTGGTCAACATGATCACATAATGGCAAAAACATAGTATTGAGTAAGCTGCCCTCTAAATATTAAGAAACATGTACACCATCCCAAAAGTCTTAAGTCACACACATATAAAGTGTAAATGACTATGGACTACACATATACAATACATGAAAGGAGACAAAATCGTACTCAACCTTTGAGTAGAAGAATCCTAGCATGCTATACCCACATATTCATATAGGTATTATATAGGTAGGGGGTCATTCTACAAGAGTATTTATCACAAGTAGACATGTACACAATACCTAACCCTAACATAATCACTCATATATACATAACATCATCAACAAAGATCATGATATAATCGAAGATTACACACATAAACTTCATAAACATTATAATTGTCATATAAATTATCTTGCATAATGACTTCATGGAAAGGATCACAACATATATAGATATACAAGAATGTAAACACTGCCACAATAATTAGACTATACCACACAATTTCAATCCAAACACCTTAGGCTAGGAATTAGGTAAACTTACAAATTCTCTAAGCTTTGATAATCATAGACCAAATCTAAAAAATTTACAGCCAATTAATAGATAGCAAACACAATAAGAAATTTAGCACAATCTTATCACAATTTCATCGACATCTAAACAAGATCGCAAGACCCACATTATAGGCTAAATAGAGAGATTGAAGGATTCATGGGTTATTCATAGAATTGTATTGAAATTCATCTAAAAAATACTAATTAATTATAAATCCATCATTAGATTGACTATGGAAACTATTTGCCAATGAACCCATGGATAGATTGAAAGATAGGGAATTTGATCATTAAGTCTCTTTGAAAAACCTTTGAACTAACTTCTTAGATGAAAAGTTAACTAAGGATCAAGGATCAAAATACCTTATACAAAGCCCACAAAAACTTGAAGAATAAGCTTCTTGGAATCCATCCCCTAGATTAATCTTTAGTTTGGTCTCCAATGGAGGTTCTAGAGAGGTATATTTTGAGAGGGAAAGGTTTTACTTAAAGAATAAATTCTAAATGTACGGACCCTCATATTGAATTAGGATGAACTAGACCTCCACTAGTATTTGTTGAGTCAACAATACGTTAAAATAGATAATTTTACTATTTGTAGTCAGTTTAGTACGTTTGGATGTCAAACATCAAGGGACAACCAAGATGTTCAGAAACTAGGCTTGTGTATGTGTTTGTGTCCTTGTATGTTGTATGTGTTTTTGTGTGTTGTTTGGAGTCTAAAAGAAGTGGAGATTATGCTAATAAATAGAATGAAATGTTTTATGTCAAAAAGTACGGTAACGACTCCCCAATTATCCCTCTAGGAGTCCAGTAAGGGACCCCACCTTTGTCCAAGCAAGATGCAATAAGGCAGCAAGTATTTGAACAAGCAGGGAACCAGTCCGCGTCGCGGACTAGGTGCAGTTATAACGCCTTTAAAAAGGAGATACGTGAAACTAGAGTCTAAAACCTGTTTAATGATATTTTAATGTCCTAAAATGTTAAATTATATTATTTATAGGTAGTACTTAATGTTTTGAAGTCTTTGAAGGTCAAACCTTTAAGACGTCCAAAAACTAGTCGAAATTAAATTAATGTGTCATAGTGTTTTGTAGTGGAGCTTTGGGAGATAATTTGAAGGTGAATTGAGTATATATGGTTCCTACACATATATTGTTATGTGAAGGGTTGAACATCTGATAACGACACCCCAAGGACAAGCCTAAGGGTCCACAAAGAGGACCCAAATATGGGACAACCAAGCTGCCGCGCAATCCAGAATCTGGCAGTGGCTACACGTTGCCTAACTGACACTGAGATGGCAAAAATTTTTCACTATGACATGGTCGTGTCACGAAATATTCTATCTCAAATTTTCAAGAAACAAGATTCAAAAATGACTCCGCGATGCACAAAAAATTCCAAGATTTGGTTGCATCATTTTTAAGTAAAATTTGAGTTGGTTAAAATGTCTAATAAGGGCAAGGGTGTTTATGGTAATTTGGGTATAACTTATTGACGGTTATTGAGACTTTTTATACCCTAAACTCATCATCAAAAGCAAAACTCTCAAATCTAAACAAAATCTCTCCATTTTTCTCTCAAAAACCTCCATTGATGAAGCTTAGGAGCTTCAGGGAAAAAGATTAATTTTCTCAAGTTTTCTCCATCAATTTTATGGGATTTTCATCACAATTATTGTATGGTTCTTCATATTTTAAATATCTTTCTTCAAGGAGTCAATTTCAATGATTTTCAATGATGATCAAAAACATGAATTGTCCGATTTTGTCATCTACACATGGGTTATTGCATTAAAGGTTTTGAAACATTCTACTATAATTGAATTGATGTCAATTTGATGATTTTAACCTAGAAACATTATGAACCCATGAAAATCATGAACTTATAGTTTTGAATACTTTATGTGTGAATTAATTATGTCGTAATGCTATTGAATTACTGTGTAAAGCGATTAAGGCTATTGAATTATGATAGAATCATGATAGAATTGTTAGTATGTTGCCCTAATTTAATAGATCTATGTTTAATTATCTCTGATTCATTATGTGTTGTAATTATTGGGCTTAATTGATGATAATGGACATGGGTAAGGGCCGTTGAGTATTGTGTTGAATGAATTTTCTTGGGATTGAAGTTGTGAGGTTGGGATCATGGTATGTTGACCTAACTTTCTCTATATTGTGTAGTCTAGTTCTTAGATTATATTCTATAATTGTACTCAATGTGTCCTTGTCGACATTACTTAATGAATTGTATATGATGTGGCCTTGTCGGCATTACTTTAAGTATTATGGCTTTATCATGTTATAACATGGTTATGTGAATATTACGGAAGTCAAGGTGACTTGTGTGTTTATGTGGAGTCAAAGCATGAGTTGTTCTAGTTAATGATGTGTGTCTCTAAGTATACGATAATGTAGTAATTATGTGGATTACTTGATGTTGAAGTATGATGTTTCTTGATAGATGATATGATACTTGTGATAACTTATGTGATGATTTTATAAAAGTGTGTGGGATGAGTAGTAAGTATGCTTAGTTGACCCTATGTGCTTCTAAAATGATGTTCTATATGTGAAGTATGTGCGTGTCTTGTTTTGGTAGAGTTGTGCCCCTTAGTTGTTACATGTATAATGTTAACATGAGTGTTTGACTTATTATGATAAAGCTTTTTAGTCTTTTAAGTGTGATTGACATGTGGCCTTGATCATTGTTAAGAACGTCCTTTATCTTGAATCTTCAACCTATTAGGAAGGTTATGATATCCTTTAAATTGAAAGTCGTAATGGTATCGTTCTTGTGTGAATGGTGAAATTAGGGTTAATTTGCTTGAATGACACGAAATCATCCTAAAAAAGCCATTGAGCTATCATCAGGATCATTGTATGTGGCATTAGTGGACCCTCTTTGGTAAGGTGAAATATGATTGGGTTATGAAAAATATATGGAACCTTGTCATGTGATCGTTTTTATTAATTAATGTATCAGAACAAAGTCAAGAAACGACTGAGTATGTCTAGGGGAGTTGCTATAAAATATGATGAGATTAGAGAACAAATAAACCATTCATATTCCTTAACTATTTGTTTACATTAGATGAGTCCTAGTTCTCCCATTGTCTAGTAGACCACCCATTGTAAGAGTAGGGTTGACTCTGGATTCCATGCTTAAGTACCATGGTCTATGTCGTTTATTTCCTATTCTTATCATATGGGATACATATTAGTGTCGGATAACCACTATGAGGTTTAGGTAGTGGAATGGGACGCGATCTATTTGACGACTAGGATTTGAAGATATTAGTATGTAAATTTCCTAAATCTTCTTCAAGACCATTACTTGAATGTCCTTATGTTTTTAATTTCTCATAATGAACTAGTAAATATAATGACTCAAGTCTGAAAGTATGTTAATGACTAAGTACTTAGCTAAAGTAGTTTAAGGGTTGCTTAGTTGAGGTATGAAGGGGTCATAGGAATTATCACTTCATGTCATACCTAGGAAAGTCTTAAGAATGTCTCTAGATAGGAAAAGTAAATTTAATAAGTAGACATTATCTAAACTTAGGTTGTCTTAAGAATTATTTAGGTAAGTTTACGGGCGGTCACTTCATCCATTATTTAAGTAAGTCTTTTGATATATTTTTGAAAGAGAATGCAATATATATATATATATATATATATATATATATATATATATATATATATATGTATATATGTGTGTGTGTGTGTGTTCGCACGGGCCCTATTGTATGTAGTGAGAATGATATTATTTTAGGTAGTCTAAAGAATATTTTACATTTGTGTGAAGGGATTGTATGATAAGTCACCTCAAAACTCAATGAAGTGAGATGCTTAAAATCACCTTTCGTAGGAGGATATCATGTCTATATGTTTTGATGTATGATTGATGCTATTTGTGATTTTTGATACTCAAATTTGGCTCTTATTCTTATGATATGATGTTTTAATCAAAATGAGCATACACCTCGTAAATGTCCATTTTCATGATTTTATGCATTAATACATACTTAGTAAAAGTGTTGTACTAATTCCATACATCATGTTATATCTAAACGTGCAGGTGGAAGGCGAGAAGCGTCTTGAAGGAAATCTTGGAATCTAGTTATCGTTCAAGGAAAGTTGAAGTATGTCCTCACTTGACTCGAGGGAATAATAATCCTTAGAATTCTTTTAATTCAAAGTATTGTAATAGACTAAGTATTTCTATATTCATATTTAACAAGTCGTGTCCCATGTATTCTTGAGCCTAAGATTGGCATATGTTGAGACAGTGTTTTCTATGATTGTTAATATAAAATATGTTTCAAGACATTTCGTGTGAAAAGTCTTAATTCCGCACTACTTTTCATACATGTATGCAATGAATGATGTCAAAGGGATTGTACAAGATCTCTTAGAGTTCAAGTATACCATCTATCGACTCTAGAGTGCTATAACTTCTAGAGGGTACTTTGGGTCATTACAGCACCCATGGTTAAAAATCTTGGTTCGTGATGTGAACACGTCACAGACTCCCCTGTCTCGAAATTTATTTTTGAAAATATTTTGGGAGAAGCTCCGTGTCATGGACTTGTTTCCCGACGATAACTTAGAAAATTGAAGGAAAGTTAGACTTGTCTAAAAAAGTGCAATGGATGTCCTGGTGTTTTGAGTATTTTGGGGTTGTATTATATATTGATTTTAGGTCATCAAACACCCTTTTAACTAATAAAAATCCCAACCCTCAATTAGAATTCAAAATTTTCACATGTTCTTCCTTCTCTCTAAAATCTCTCAAAGCTGAAACCACCATTAGAGAACTTCAAACTCAAAGAAAGAAGACCAAATCCTTCAAAATTCTTTACCATACGTTATTTTCTTCTTCATAAGTCATGGTAGTTCATTCTTGAACTTTATTTCATTCAAGGAGCCATTCCAAAAAGATCTTTAAAAGTGTTTTAAGCTCCAACATCCTCTATCTTTGACTCCAAGCTTAAGTCTTAGCAAGAAAATGTTTAAATTATTGAAATATACTGTTTTTCGCATTATTTTATTATTTTAATATCAAAACCCTAATGAACCCATGCTTATGCATATTTCAAATTTTAGCTTATGAAATGAGTTTAATGAACATGATTGTATAATGTTAGTATTATGGATTATTTATGGTTTTGTTGTGATAAGCTATTGACATAACGACTATTTTATGACGAGTTATTGGAGAAATTGATAAAAACTTGGTAAGTGCTTGGATAAAGGGTAAGTTTTTCTATCTTTTTTAGTTCCATTGAAATGATTGTTGAGTTTTATGGTCCACCTTTGGTAGCGGTGTTTACTTGAAGTATATGAATATATATTTATATGTGTACTGTGAGTATGTCCTTGAATGTTTGATATGTGAAGTAAAGTGATAAAGATGATGTTCTTGTTGATACTCTTTATGAAGCTTGAAATGTGTATTTGTAAAGATTATGTCTAAATTAAGTTTATGTATATGTGGAGCATGCTAGTGTGAGATATATGATGAATGGTGGTATGAACATGCATAGAAGTCAATGTTATGTATATGGTAATTATGTGTAAGATATTCTCACATGTACTCACACACATACTGTGAATGAATATGAAAGGGGAATTATAGGGTGGACACTCTTTGTGAGTACAGATGAAGTGTCTACAAAATTCCTACAACTCCTATAATAATAAGAAGGTAGTTTTGGGGTTGACACTCTTCGTGATTTGAGAGTAAATGTCTACTAGCAACCTGACTATTCTAAAGGGCTTTCTAAGATAGGTTGGAGGTTGGATACCCTTCGTAAGTTGAGATGTGGTGTGGAATAGTTATTCAAGGAGCACTTGGTGGGAGTAGTAGTATGGGATGCTACTCTAATATTGTACAATGTGTAACTTGGGGGTTGCTTTAGACAAGGGTTCTTAAGTGAAGTCCTTAAATAAATTATTTTCCTCTAGAGTCTTTGATGTTTAGTGTGGGCTTGTTACCCGTGTGAATTAAGCTTAAGGTCGGTAGTCTTGAGGATCACTTAGGTGTGAATTAAGCTTAAGGTCGGTAGTCTTGAGGATCACTTAGGTGTATATTGAAGGTATTGTATGGGTGGTTTCTTTATTTCATACCTTAGTGAGTTTCAGAATAACTTTGGATAGGGAAACTTCAAGGGAAATGTGTTCATTGTGAATTGTAATGAAATGAGTTCACTGCACGATGATTTGAAGTAAGTTCTCATTAAAGTTGCATGAGTTCACTATAAACTGTATTTTAGTGCTAAAAGTATAGAAGTATTATCTTATTTGCTAATTGATGATTTATGTGTTGTTTTACTTCTATATTCATGGAGGTTACCCTTATATATCATGAAAGATTTATTTCAACTAAAATGTCCCTTTTACATGTATAATTGCATAATGTCATACTTAGTACAATGTTTGTTCTAACACCATACTTTTTCTATAGTGTTAAGTATAGGTTGAAGGCAAGTAAAGGTTCCTAGAAGGCATGCTTGGGAAGTTGACTCTCTCAAGACTCGGTATGTCCTCATATATTCGAGAACATATTTTATTTTTCTTTAGGTTCTTCTTAAGACTTAATATGTATTTCTCTTCCAATGTAAAGGGTCGTGACCCTATGATATTTGAGGTTTGTATTTAAGTTGGCTTGTGACAACGAGACTTTCCTAAGTATTTTTATGAAAGATGTTCCTTATTATTATTCTTGTGAAAAGTTTTAATTTCGCACTACTTTTCATGTCTTATGTAACAAACGATAGTTAAGAATCTTGTACAAGACCCCCAAAGGATCAAGTACGCCTAGTGACTACTCAAGAGTAATACCTTCTTCTAAGGGTTACTTGTGGGTCGTATAGCATAAGGTTTTGAAAACACTTTAGGGCCTAAAGTCTCACAAGCCACGTCTAGTAGAGTCTTGTTCATCGCTGTGAGTTATGATACATCCATGAGAGGGAGGCTATAAGGAGATAGTTGTTTCACTTTATTCATTACTGTAGAGGTGTGACGTAGAGTTGAATTCTATAAGAAGTCTTTTCTCAACCTCTTCTTTTATGCTTATATGACATGAATAGACAAAAGACACCCTCTTAAAGGGAGGAGGGAGGAGTAGCTAATGAGAGGAGCCCGAACCATATTCAGCAAGTCTGTATAGTTGACCAAGATAATGTGAATGAGGTGGTTCCCTCTCAAGGTTACCAAGGACCTCAAATGCCCACTATGCCTCAAGGTCCTCAAGCTCCATTTGTTGAAGGGGATATGACTAATGCAGAGCTGAGGTATGCCCTAATGAACTTTACCCAACTCATGACGGCTCAAGCTCAAGTCATTACTAATCATTTGGTTGCCTAAGCTAACAAAAGATCATAGACCTCAACCAAATGTGAGTACTGCAGCTTCTAGAATTCGGTATTTCATGAGGATGAACCCTCCAACTTTACGTGGCACTATGGTTGATGAAGATCCACAATGATTCATAGATGAGGTGTTCAAGGTGATGTATTCTATGGGTGTGAGCTCTAGGATGAGAGGGGAGCTAGACGCTTACCAACACAAACATGTGGCTCAAGTATGGTTTGAGTAATAGAGAAATGAGAGACCTTTAAGGGATGGTCCCCTAGATTGGAATTTGTTGAAAGAGGCTTTTCAAGATATGGTCCTTATCTTTGTGGAGGGACAAAAATATGGTTGAATTCATTAATCTTTGTTATGCAGGAATGAGTGTGAAAGAGTACTCTCTCAAATTCATGCCAACTTTCTATGTATCCCCCGACTATGGTAGCCAACCCTAGGGCTAGGATGAACAAACATTTTATGGGGTGTCTAATTTAGTTGAGAAAGAGTGACGTAGGGAAACTCTCCTTAATTGCATAAATATCTCTAGACTCATGGTGTATGCACAACAAATTAAGGAGTCCAAAATTATGGAGATAAAGCAAGAGGGTAAGAGGCCTAGATTTGATGAATCTAGTAAACCAAAACCTATGATAAGGTTCTATCACCAATAGTGTTCCACAGGGAAAAACTATAGGGCTCCCAACCAAAATTCCTGCGGTGGTGGTCATACCTTCGAGAGGCCTAGATGTTCTACTTGTGGGAAGCAACATTTGGGTAAGTGTATTGCCGGAACGGATGGTTGTTTTGCATGTGTGAGTAAGAACCACAAAGATGAGGGACTGTTGTTCCATCAACGCAAGATGGAAAGAGGTGAATCGAGCTCCTCGAGGTTGTTTATATCCTAATGCTCCAAAGAAGAACCCTCCCTGTGGGATGGGAGCTAGGAGGGAGAACTAATACGGATTTCACAGTCCCAGTAAGTCTGAACCCTTTATCGTTGTTGTATTAATGTCATAAGTTGATTTTATACAGTTTTGTCTTTCTTATGTTCATGTGTTCTTGATAAAAGACTTAAATGAGAAATTTTTTAAAATCATCCATGTTTCAGTGTGTGAGAATATATGCTTGCTATAAAAGTTTGAAGTTTAAGAAAATTTTACATTTTCATGAATAATGGTTTCAAGATGTCAAAAAATTGTGTATATGAGAATTTTTAATATTGGAGAATGTAGTTTCTCTCTAAAATGAAGAACTAAGTGAGTGCTTGAATTTGGAATTCCTTCAAAAGTTGCATCTGTTGCAAAAGTCTTTATAATTGTGTGATTGTGTTCCTTGTAAGTTTGGTTCATTGAATATGAATATTTTGATAATTATGTCATGTTTTATATGCTTATAATTTAATCCTTGATGTTCTTGAAAGAGTTTAGTGTCATTCGAGGACGAATGTTGTTCTATGTGGTGGAGAATGTTACACCCTAAAACAAACTAAGGTGAACTAGAGCTGTGTCAAATTTTTATAAGTTCATTTAGTGTTAAATGATATATTATGATGTTCTTATGAAGTGTGGGAAGTTTGGTGAAATTTCGAAGTCAAACGTCCAAGAATGTCCATAACGTTTGGAAGGTGTGTATTCGAAAGTTCTACTGTGAGTTGATGTATTTTAATGATTTTTATGTCTAGGTTATAATCGAAATTGATGTAGGATGTTCCTAAGACCTAAATTATTTAGTATAGGGGTTTAAAGATTGAGTACGACCCCACCTAGGACCCACGAGGGGCCCTAGACAAGGGCCTAAGACTTACACCCAAAACATAAAACATTCTCCTTCAACGAACCAGTCGACAACTAGTAGACCAATCGACGGGTTGTCAACAAGGTCCATCGATTACACCTGCAAGTATGCATGTTTTGAGTTTTTGTCACGACCCAAATCGAGCCGCGAGCCCACACTTATCCTACTATGTGAGCGAAACAACCAATTTAAACCCCAACATTTCAATACAATATAAACAGAAAAGTAATGCGGAAGACTTAGACTCATTAATAAAAAATCGATTAAATAACTTCTAGAACTCAATACTTATTATTCCCAAAATCTGGAAGTCATCATCACAAGAACATCTATCCTCAAATTACTAAATTTAAGAGTATCTAAGAAGCTAAAATAAATAAAACGAGTCCATGCCGGAACTTCAAGGCATCAAGACACGAAGAAGAAGATCCATTCCAAGCTAGAAGCATTAGCTCACCCTGAAATCTGGTGTGATGAAGAATGGCTAGAGTTGCGTTTGAGTTGAAGACGATGCACGTTTGCTGCACTCCACAATTAACAAAGAAAAACAAATACAAGTAGGGGTAAGTACAAAACACAAGTACTGAGTAGGTATCATCGGCCAACTCATAATAGAAAATAGTATATGTCAGATAATAACATAAAACCAACCAAATACTTAACGGGTGATAGAAACACGCATAAGAATCATTTATAAATAACATCAAGTACACCCATGAGGACTCAAGCCTCCATACCATACTCATTTGGGAAATAGGTTCATTAAATTGAGTATATTAACATCTTTAAATATTCATTCTCTTTGCTATCCTGGTGTCAGAACGTGACACTCCGATCCTTATCATACTATCCTGGTGTCGGAACGTGACACCCGATCTTCTACTACTATCCTGGTGTCGGAACGTGACACTTCGATCCTCATCATACTATCCTGGTGCCGGAACGTGACACTCTGATCCTCATCATACTATCCTGGTGTCGCAACGTGACACCCAATCCATATACTATCCTGGTGTCGGAATGTGACACCCGATCCTCTATTAATATCCTTGTGTCGGAACGTGACACCCGATCCTCTATTACTATCCTGGTGACGGAACGTGACACCCGATCCACTAACCTCATTCTTTTAGTTCATCAAGCCTTATTTTATACCCAGGGCATCATCATTAACAAAGAGGTTTCAAGATTTAGGATTCAACAGCCTCATCATGCATATTTTATCACAATTATATAATCACATCATGCAAGCACACAATTAAGCATATAGAAGAGTTTACAATACTACCCAACACATATCATTTGCTATTAAGAGTTTACTATGGGATAGCATAAACCATAACCTACCTCCACCGGAGAATTCGTGATCAAGCAAGCTATCCTCCAAGTCTTTGCTGTCTCTTCTCTCGATCGTTCTCCCTCTCTTTCTGTCTCTTTCCTTCTTTTTCCTTATTCAAACTCTTTTTCTTTTACCCTAATTAGCATATACTTAAGTATAAAAGATGGTAAAATAACCCACTAATTAATTCAAGGTTATCTCTTTGAACCCCCATGTAATTAAATTATTAACATTAACCCACTAATTTTATAATTATAAGCAGGAATAGTACAGAACGCCCCTTAAAACATTTAACAGAAATCCGACCAAGTCAGGGTTACGCAGCCTGTGACGGCCCGTCATGCCTGCGACGGTCCGTCCTGCTGCTTCCGTCACAGAGTTCAGAGACTAAATTTCACTAAGGGTCTGTGACGGCCCGTCACGCCTGTGACGCTCCGTCCTGCCATTTCTTTGCGAAGTTCAGAGAGTCGATCTCAGTACCCAAATTTCAGAATTCTAAGTGTTTTGGAACGAGACACCCTCGAGGGTCCGTCGTGCTCATGAAGGTCCGTCGTGGTGTCCGTCGACCCAGACAATTTTTACCCGAAAACACTCTACTGCTCAAAACGACTAAACAGGTCGTTATAATAGATACCAATTTACCCATCGTTCGTCCTCGAACGATCATAAGAAGAAAAACAAGGGCGAAAAGGAGTACCTTAATCTGTAAACAGGTGTGGGTATCTTTCTTGCATATCAGCCTCTTTCTCCCAAGTGGATTCTTCAACCGGCCGATTCTTCCATTGGACTTTGATACATGCAATCTCCCTTGACCTCAACTTGTGGACTTCTCTATCTAGAATAGCAACAGGCTCCTCCTCATAAGACAAATTCTCATCAAGCAGAACTGAATCCCAACGAATGATGTAGTTTACATCCCCATGGTATCTTTTCAACATAGACACATGAAATACGGGATGCACTCTTGAAAGTCCTGGGGGTAAGGCCAATTCATAAGCTACCTCCCCCACGCACTTCACAACTTCAAATGGACCAATATATCTCGTACTAAGCTAACCTCGCTTACAAAACCGCATCACCCCTTTCATGGGCGAAACCTTCAGCAAGACTTGATCACCCTCCATAAACTCCAAGTCTCTAACCTTCCGATCTGCATATTCCTTCTGCCTTTTCTGAGCCGCTAAAAGCTTTTCTTGAATGCATTTCAATTTATCTAACGATTCCCTCAGAAGGTCAGTACCCCAAGGTCTAACTTCAAATACATAAACCACCCAATGGGAGACCTACATCTTCTCCCATACAGTGCTTCAAATGGGGCCATATCAATACTTGAGTGATAGCTATTGTTGTAGGAGAATTCTTCTAAGGGTAAGAAGCTATCCCAATGGCCACCAAATTCTATCACACATGCACGAAGCATATCCTCCAACACTTGAATCGTTCGCTCAGACTGACCATCGGTCTGAGGATGGAACGCGGTACTAAGGTCCAACCTAGTACCCAATTCCGCATGCAATGTTTTCCATAACTTAGAAGTAAACTGCGTACCTCTATCTGATATGATGGAGAGTGGAACCCCATGCAATCGAACAACTTCCGAGATGTAAAGTTTGGCTAACTTCTCTGCATTGTAATTCACCTTGACCGGAATGAAGTGAGAAGACTTAGTTAACCTATCAACAATTACCCAAATGGAGTCACACTTACCCATTGTCTTGGGAAGACCAACCACGAAGTCCATTGCAATTCTCTCCCACTTCCATTCAGGAATGGGTATTCTTTGAAGTGTTCCTCCAGGCCTCTGGTGTTCATACATTACTTGCTGACAATTCGGGAATTGAGCAACAAAATCAACAATGTCACGCTTCATTATACTCCACCAAAAATGTTGCTTTAGGTCACGATACATCTTGGTTGCACCAGGATGTATAGAATACCTTGAACTATGAGCCTCTGTAAGAATGGTGTGAATCAAATCATCAACGCGGGGTACACATTCCCTTCCCTTAATTCTCAAAACACCTTCCTCATTGATTTTTTGCTTCTTTAGCCTCTCCTCGCAACACCTTATCTCGGATCCGGATCAGTTTCTTATCAGTAAACTGCTTTTCCTTTATCTTGTCAAGAAAGGAAGATCTTGCCTCCACACAGGCCAAAAACCCTCCCTTCTCATTTACCTCTAACCTCATAAAGTCGTTAGCCAGAGTCTGAACCTCTCTAGCCAATGGACGTCTAGAAACTTGCAAGTGAGCTAGACTTCCCATGCTTCTTGCCTTTCTACTTAAAGCATCTGCCACAACATTAGCTTTTCCAGGATGATACAAGATAGTGATATCGTAGTCCTTCAGTAGTTCCATCCATATCCTCTGTCTCAAGTTCAAATCCTTCTGAGTAAAGACATACTGTAGGCTACGATGATCCGCATAGACTTCACACTTCACCCCATATAGATAGTGCCTCCATTGCTTTAATGCAAACACTACTGCATCCAACTCAAAATCATGGGTCGAATAGTTACGTTCATGCACTTTTAATTGCCTCGAAGCATAAGCAATTACATTCTTCTCTTACATTATCACTGCACCCAAACCTGAATAGGATGCATCACAATAGACAATGAAATTCTTACCTTCCACTGGCAAGGTATGAATTGGTGCAGTAGTCAACAAGGTCTTGAGCATCTGAAAGCTTTCTTCGCACTCGTCCGACCATACGAATGGAACACTTTGCTTAGTCAAATTTGTCAGTCGGGAAGCAACAGAGGAAAATCCCTTGACAAATCGACGGTAGTAGCTAGCTAAACCAACAAAGATCCTTACCTCTGTAACATTAGTAGGTCTCTCCCAATCCTTCACTCCTTCAATCTTAGATGGATCCACCATTACTCCATCCTTAGAAACCACGTGCCCCAAGAAGGACACTGAATCTAGCCAAAACTCACACTTGGAGAATTTGGCATAAAGCTTTTTCTCCCTCAACATTTTCAATACAATTCTCAAGTGCTCCTCATGTTCTTTTTTGCTCTTTGAGTATACCAATATATCATCAATGAATACAATGACAAAGAGATCAAGATATGGCTTAAAAATCTCATTCATCAAGCTCATGAAAGCGGTAGGGGCATTCGTAAGCCCAAAAGACATTACTAAGAACTCATAATGCCCATACCTGGTCCGAAAAGCAGTCTTGGGCATATCCGTTGCTCGTATTTTAAATTGGTGATAACAAGATCTCAAATCGATTTTCGAGAAGGTACAAGCACCTTGTAACTGATCGAACAAATCATTGATGCGGGGAAGAGGATACTTGTTCTTAACAGATACCTTATTCAATTGTCTGTAGTTTATGCACATCCAAAAGCTTCCATCCTTCTTCTTTACAAACGAAACAGGAGCACCCCAAGGGGATGCACTTGGTCTAATGAAGCCTTTGCTGAACAACTCTTGAAGTTGGGCCTTTAACTCTCTTAACTCAGGGGAGTCATTCTATAAGGGGGTATAGAAATGGGGCGAGTACCCGGTTCTACATTAATGCAAAAGTCAATATCTCTATCCGGTGGCATACCAGGAAGATCTGCAGGGAACACATCCACAAACTCATGGACTACCAAAACCAACTCAATTGAAGGTACTTGGGTAGTGTCATCCCTGAGGTGTTCCAAGAAAGCTAAACACCCTTTACTAACAATTCTCTTAGCACGAAGAAAGGAGATGATACGAACCGGAGTGGAAGTGTAGTCGTCGTCCCATACTAACAGATCTGTCCCAGGCTTGGCCAACGTCAATGTTTTAGCATTACAATCTAAGATCCCAAAATTCGGAGAAAGCCAAGTCATACCCAGAATTACATCGAAATCAACCATTTCTAAGATAACCAAGTCTACATTAGTATTGCTACCCACAAAAGTCACCAGACAAGACCTATATACCCTTTCAACTATCACAGACTAACCCACCGGAGTAGAAACACGAATAGGCATGTCAAGCAATTCACAAGGTAAATTAAGACCAGTAGCAAACCAGGAAGATACATATGAAAATGTGGAGCCAGGATCAAATAATACAGAAGACATGCAATCACAAACCAAAAGATTACATGTGATAACAACATCAGATGTCTCCTCTTCAGACCGCCCGGGGAAAGCGTAACAATGGGCCCTATCGCCTGTCTGCCCGTTGCCCCTACCATGTTGTGCTGTAGTGGCTCCAATTTTCCCGTCACCCCGGCCGTTTGGTGACCACAATTACCTCGACCACCACGTCCTCCAGGATGACGGCCTCTTCAATGACCACCTCTACTTCGGACTATTGGAGGTCTGTAGCTCTGTTTTGGACAATACCTCTTAATGTGTCCACTCTCTCCACATCCATACCACTCTCTGGATTCAAGCATCGACCTATGTGAGAATGACGAAGTCTGTGGATAACCACCAAACTCAGAGAAATATTGACCGGTCTGCGGTGGACCCCAACTACAGTCGGCAATGAAGACTGAATAGGTCGGGCTGGGTAACCTCCTGAACGCTGCCCTCTGGTGTAAGAACCATTAAACTCACCTCCCTTACGAAACATTTTAGATGTCGATGCCATGGTGAAGTCATCTGGCTTCACTCCCTCCACCTCTCTCACGAAGTCTACCACTTCCTAAAAGGATTTTGCCGTAGCCGCTACCTGTAAGGCTGAAATCCGCAAACTGACCTCAACCCCTTCACAAAACGGCGAATCCGCTCTTGTGGACTGAAACAAAGCTGGGTGGCATACCTAGATAATGCACGGAACTTAGCCTCATACGCAGTAACCGACATCCTGCCTTACTCTAGGCTCAAGAACTCATCTCTCCTCCTATCCCTCAAGGTCCGGGGGATATACTTCTCCATAAAAAAGCTAGAGAATGACGCCCAAGTCATAGGTGGTGCCTGTGCGGGTTGACACTCAATATGTGACCGCCACCACATTTTGGCATTTCCCTGAAACTGATAGGTTACAAACTCAACACCAAATCGTTCCATTATTCCCATTTTATGTAATAACTCAGCACAGTCAACCAGAAAATCGTCAGCATCCTCAGATTCAGCACCCTTGAAGACTGGAGGTTTCAATTTCAAGAACTTACTGAAAATTTCAAGCTGATAACTTGTCATTATAGGCCCTGTAGTCAACCAAGGAAACATGCCTATTTGGAATGAGGCATCCATGCGGGGAGCCACAGTAACTGCATGTTGTACCTCCGGAACCTAAGGTGCTGGTGCAGAAAACACAGGAGGTGTCTGGCCTTGATCAGATAACCCGCTAAGATAGGCAAGAACTTGATTAATCATCTCTGGGGTAGGTTGGGGTGGTAATTCCTCATTCTGCACTTGCTCATTTTCTCCTTCCTCACCCTCTCTTACTACTTCCTCAGTCGGTGGAGGAGTCACCGCCCTAGTACCAGATGGACTAGGTGCTTGTCTTCTTCCTCTAGAGGACATCCTCCCACGACCTCTTCCACGGCCTCTTGCCACTACTCCTCTTCGAGCTATAGCCCCAGTGGCTGGCTCAGACGCATCTTGTCTTGTCGGTGTTGGTGTTGGCGCAGTTGTTGCTCTAGTTCTAACCATCTGCGAAATAGAGTGAAGATTGTCAGATATCAATTTGTATAACCTAGATACCAATTGGATCCAAGTAATAGCACGAAAGAAAGAAAGAAAGAATGGAACTTTCCTAAAGTCTTATAGCCTCTCAAAGAAAAGTAAAGGCGTCCCCCTACCGTTCCTTAAGACTCTACTAGACTCGTTCTTGTGTGATGAGACCAACGAACCTAATGCTCGGATACCAAGTTTGTCACGACCCAAATCAAGCCGCGAGTGGCACTCACACTTATCCTACTATATGAGCGAACCAACCAATCTAAACCCCCTACATTTCAATACAATATAAACGGAAAAGTAATGCGGAAGACTTAGACTCATTAATAAAAAATCGATTAAATAACTTCTAAAACTCAATACTTATTATTCTCAAAATCTAGAAGTCATAATCACAAGAACATTTATCCTCAAATTACTAAATCTAAGAGTATCTAAGAAGCTAAAATAAATAAAAATAGTCAATGCCGGAACTTCAAGGCATCAAGACATGAAGAAGAAGATCCAGTCCAAGCTAGAAGAATTAGCTCACCCTGAAATCTGGTGTGATGAAGACTGGCTAGAGTTGCGGTTGAGTTGAAAATGATGGCACGTTTGCTGCACTCCACAATTAACAAAGAAAAACAAATACAAGTAGGGGTCAGTACAAAACACAAGTACTAAGTAGGTATCATCGGGCAACTCAAAATAGAAAACAGTATATGTCAGATAATAACATAAAACCAAACAAATACTTAACAGGTGATAGTAACACGCATAAGAATCATTTATAAATAACATCAAGTACACCCATGAGGACTCAAGCCTCCATACCATACTCATTTGGGAAATAGGTTCATTAAATTGAGTATATTAACATCTTTCAATATTCATTCTCTTTGCTATCCTGGTGTCGGAACGTGACACTCTGATCCTCATCATACTATCGTGGTGTCGGAACGTGACACCAGATCCTCTACTACTATCCTTGTGTTGGAACGTGACACTTCGATCCTCATCATACTATCCTGGTGCCGGAACGTGACACTTCGATCCTCATCATACTATCCTGGTGTCGGAACGTGACACCCGATCCATATACTATCGTGGTATCGGAACGTGACACCCGATCCTCTATTACTATCCTGGTGTCGGAACGTGACACCTGATCCTCTATTACTATCTTGGTGCCGGAACGTGACACCCGATCCACTAACTTCATTCTTTTAGTTCATCAAGCCTTCTTTTATACCCAGGGCATCATCATTAACATGGAGGTTTTAAGATTTAGGATTCAACAGCCTCATCATGCTTATTTTATCACAATTATATAATCATATCATGGAAGCACACAATTAAGCATAGGGTTCACAATACTACCCAACACATATCATTCGCTATTAAGAGTTTACTATGGGATAGCATAAACCATAACCTACCTCCACTGAAGAATTCGTGATCAAGCAAGCTATCCTCCAAGTCTTAGCTTTCTTCTTCATTTCTCTCTTCTCTCGATCGTTCTCCCTCTCTTTCTGTCTCTTTCCTTCTTTTTCCTTATTCAAACTCTTTTTCTTTTACCCTATTTAGCATATACTTAAGTATAAAAGATGGTAAAATAACCCACTAATTAATTCAAGGTTATCTCTTTTAACCCCCAAGTAATTAAATTATTAACATTAACCCACTAACTTTATAATTATAAGCAGGAATAATCCAAAACGCCACTTAAAACATTTAACAGAAATCCGACCCAGTCAGGGTTACGCAGCCTGTGACGGCCTGTCATGCCTGCGACGGTCCGTCCTGCTGCTTCCGTCACAGAGTTCAGAGACTAAATTTCACTAAAGGTCTGTGACGGCCCGTCACGCCTGTGACGGTCCGTCCTGCCATTTCGTCACGAACTTCAGAGAGTCGATCTCAGTACCCAAATTTCAGAATTCTAAGTGTTTTGGAATGAGACACCCTCGACTGTCCGTCGTGCTCATGACGGTCCGTCGTGGTGTCCGTCGACCCAGACAATTTTTACCAGAATTCACTCTACTGCTCAAAACGACTTAACAGGTCGTTACAATTTTTTAGACGCAATGGATGATCCACATCAATGGGGCGTCGTTTGATTAATGGTCCTTTGGTGGGGAGTCGTTGGTGTTGCCTCCAAAAGCTATAATAATTCTGCTTTGGCTTTGGGTGTCTTGTAAATTCATACCAAGTCTTTTTTAAATCTTGGATGATATTTTTAGGGTCTTTTAAATATAGTAATATGTTTCAAACCCTAAGACCTAATTTTATACTTCAGTTCCTAAAACCCAAAACCCTCTTTCGAGAAAGACACTCTCTTAAACCAAATAGAAGTTTGGACTCAAGAAGGGCTTGGAGGGATGGTGGTGGACGTGTTTATTCATCAAAAATCAGTGAGTTGCCTTATGTTTGAGATATTTTTGTCCTCCTTTAACCCTCTTCCGCTCAAGGAGTCATTTCTAAAAGTATTCAAAAAGCGTTTTCAAACTCTATCTTCTTCTATCTTTAGTTCTAAGCATCGGTCTTTACATAGAAGTGTTTTAACGATTTAAATATATTTTTTCTAGTATTAATTATTGGTTTTAATGTCAAAACCCTAATGACTCATGATTATGCGTACTTGCAACTTCTATCTTGAAAATGGGTTAAATGAATATGATTGAGTAATGTTTGAACTTTAGTTTCCTTATGTTGATATTATTAATTAAGTATTTCCCTAAGGGCTATTTTATGATGAAATATATAGGAATTGTTATAGGTGGTGAAATCTTGGTTGAATGGTGAGTTACTTATAGTGTATAACTGTTATTATAAAATGCTCTTAAGTGGATGGTCCACCTTTCTGGTGGTGGTGTTTACTTGTTTTATTTGGTTAAATTTGGTATGTAGTGTTCGTATGGATTTGAAGGACTAATGCATGAACTGAATTAATAATGATGAGGTAATGTCGATATGTATTATGAAGCTTTAATTGTATGTCCTGCTTAGATTATGCCAAAATATAGTATGTGTATATGTTGACCATGCTAGTGTGTGAGAAATTATGAATGAAGGTGTAAAAATGTATTGAATTTAATGTTTTTGAAATGGTGGTTATGTGCAAGGTGTGCTAACATTCACACAGACTCACACTTTAATTAATGAATGAAGTAAGTGAAAGTGACGTGAAAAGGCTTCATGAGTTTTATGAAGTGCTTAGTAGAAACCTCACCATCTTCTAAGAGATTTTGAAGAAGGTAGGAGGATGGATGCCTTACGTGAGTTGAGATGTGATGTCCACTAGTTATCCTTAACATATAGTATAAAATGTCGAGAATCCATGCGGAGTTATGCTTATCACCGAGAGGATATGAAGAAGGGGTGATTACACTTTTTGAGATGGGATGTTTTATTACAATGTACCTCTTGATATGAGTACTCCTCGTTCGTAGATAATGAGTTGCTTAGTAGCAATATCCTTATCCCTTAACTAGGTGCCCGTATAGGTGTACCTATTGGAAAAGCCATGTAAAAGCTACGAAAATGACCCTATCATAGCAAAGTTGGGATCCCTTATCCGATAAGTGTAGTATCGGGTTTCCATGTCTTTCTCCCATGGTCTATGTTTGTTAATTTTATCCCCCACAAAAGAATTAATTAACTAAGTCTACTTAAAGAACATACTACTTGGGGTAGGTTGTGGTATAAGAGACTATTTATCCGTTGCACTATGTAGGCCTTCCTAAAGGGGAATCTTGGTGTGATTTATGTGATGTGTATGAACTATGTCTCCTAAAAGAACGTACTACTTAGGGTAGGTAGTGGTATGGGACGCTATCTATCCATTCCACTAAGTAGGCATTCCGAAATGGGTGTCTTGGTGTGTTTTATTTGAAGTGTATGAACTAAGACTCCTAAAATAACATACTACTTAGGGTAGGTGGTTGTATGGGACGCTATCTATCTGTTGAACTAAGTAGACCTTCTGAAATGGGAGTCTTGCCGTGTATTATATGAAGTAAATGAAATAATTATCATGTGTTTACAATAAAGTTAGATTACTTAAGGTGTAAGTTTAAGATGAATTGTATGCGTAAAAGTTAGGAATTACTAATGTAAAGTGCTTAAACCAAGGGAATCCTCAAGGAGCACGAAGTGGGAGTAGTAGTATGGGATGCTAGTCTCATATGGAACTTAGTGTAAATTATAAGTCCTATTGGATAAGGGTACTCACATGAAGTCCTTACTGTATACATTTAATTCAAATGTGTAGCCAAGAGATTGGAAATGATTCCCCGTCGAGGTAAGCCTATGGTGGTAGTCCTAAAGATCTCTTTGGTGTGTATTGAAGGGGGTGTATGGGCGGTCCCTTCTTGTGTTACCTAAGGGATTCATAGGATAACTTAGTTAGGGAAACCTCAAAGGAAATGAGTTCACTATGCTTGGAAAAAATTGTTCACTGTAATATTGTCACTGTTTCACTGTAATGTTATTGATGTTCACTGCGAAGTGTCTTTTTGTTCTTAAATTGACAGAGTTTTAGTCAATGTGATAAATGATAATTTTTCATTACTTTAATTATATATTCATGAAGGTTTTACTTGTTTGGCATGAAATCTTATTTTACTAAAATGTCCCTTTTTCGCATGTTTTTGCATATGTCATACTTACTACCTTATTTTTTACTAACACCATACTTTTCTATACTTTAAGTATATGTTGGAGGCAAGTTTGAAAACTATAAGACAAGCTTGGGAGTCTACTCTCTCTACTAAGTATGTCCTCATATATTCGAGGGCATACTTCTATTTCATAGATTATAGCATTAAGACTTATTATGTATATTTAATTAATGAAAAGGGTAGTGTTCCTAAGATATTTATGTCATGTCTTTAAGATGGCTTGTGATGATAAGACTTATCCTTAGATTTTATGAAAGATGTTTCTTCTATTATTTTATTCATGTAATGTTTTAATTCCGCACTAATTTTCATGTGTTATGTAATGAATGATAGCTAAGGCTTTTACAAGACTTTCGAAAGGTCAAGTATGCAATTATTCCGACATAAGGGTTGCCCCCTTCTTCTAGGGGATAGTTTTGTGTTGTTACAGCAACTCTTAGGCTATTAATGATGAAAGCATGATAATATAAGCGATATAACCATATAAATTAGATATACAATGTAATAATAACTTCATGGAATGTACAATGCAAGGAATCATTGAAATCAATTTTAACAGTACTCCTAAAGACAATACAACAATGCAACATGATACTTGATTTTCTAACTCTCAAGCTTGAGCTGAATAGAAGAGATGAGACAATCCATCAAACCTCTACTACTGACAATACTCCCCCTACAGGAACTCATAACAACAAAATAAAGAAGTTATAACTTACCAATATCCTCATCATCATCCGGCTTTGATCCTCTTGCCCGAAGTGCATAGAAACAAGCCACCCCCTTTGGAGCACCACCTTCTAGAACACTAGGAAGATCTTGCTTACCTACTTTTCTGTTAACCAGAATAATAGGACAATCCCTAACCTTATGTTAATATTGAAAATAAACCAAAGAAATTCACGGGGCCAACTAGGCATTGCCCACAATGCTTCTTCCCACAATTAGCACAACTAGGCTTACCACATTGACAACCACTACCTTGTTATAGTATGACCGTAGGATCTCTATGTTCATCTTGAATTTGAGAAATCTTCTTGAATCTAGGTTGGTTTTTATCACTTGGCCCACTCCTCTTCAAGTATCTAGAAATCGTACTAAGCTTGGACTCCTCTATGGATTCAGTATACACCATGATTCTAGACATGTTCATGTCGCCATGGAGATTGGTTTTACGACACTCTTCTTTGACAAGGTCGGCAACACCGGTCACAAACCTACTCATCTCATCCCTAGGGGTAGACACTAAGGATGGAGCATACCTAGACAACCTAGTGAACTTCAAGGAATACTCCTCAACAATCATATTGCTTTGATTGAGATAAATTAACTCCTCAACCTTCACCTTCCCCTATCACGGGGAAACTACTTTCCAAAGAAAGCCTCCTTAAACTCTTCCTACTCAATAGGACCTGACTCAACCATCCTATTATCTTTCCATTGAGTGTACCACACTTGAGGAACCTCCCTCGATTCATACGAAGCTTATTCTTCTTTCTCCCTTAAAGAAGTCACTCCAATTGCACTCAACAGCTTCTACACACCATCTACAAACTCTTAAAGGTCCTCTCCCACCTTAGATCTAAGAAAGATAGGAGGATTCATCCTCACAAACTCTCAATCTAGAGGTCATAGTGCTCTCCACAACATCCACTTAGGTTCAATACCCCTATTAAAATGGGTAGTCATGGCTCGGGCTAAAGAAAGTAAAGTCTCCCTAACTCTCCCGATTAGTCATTTTCGGGGGAACCATCTGAACTTTATTACCTTAACATCCAATAAGGACTTGAACACCTTATGGAGGAATTTTAGTACCTTGAAAAACTTGCTCAACTTGAGGAGGAACTTCTTCATCCACTCTTCTTTCTTCCAACCTTCTAGAGGCCAGCCTTCTAGTATTCATTTTCTATAAAAACAAGAGAAGAGATAAGAATTAGACACTTACAACATCAACTCTATAGGCATGGCACAAGATTGATGAAGAAAGTGAATCGTTATCATCCTATAGCCTCTCGCCAATAGATGTGTCACTACTTACACTGATGGTAAAGACTCTAATATATGTGGCTTTATGAGACTTTTTCATACTTTTTCATTCCTAATACCACTTTCATAACATATGCTCTTATGCCAAGTTTTTATTGATCAAAATTACCCCCTAGAATTTATTGCACACTTGAGTCGATACATGGCGTACTTGACCTCTCAGAGGTCTTGTACAAGGCCCTTTGACATCATTCATTTCATACATATATGAAAAGTACTGCGGAATAAAAACTTTTCACACGAAATATCATAAAATATATATCATACTAAAAATCATAGAAAACACTAAGACTCAACATATGTCATTCTTAAACTCAAGAATACTTGGGACACAGCCCATACAAGTATAAATATAGAACTACTTAGTCTATTGCAATACATCAAATTAAAAGACATCATAGGACAATTATGCCCTTGAGTGAAGTGAGGACATACTTCAACTTTGCTTGAACTATAACTAGATTCCAAGCTTTCCTTAAATAAGCTTCTCACCTTCCACCTATACCTTTTAGATATAACAATATGTATGTAATTAGTAAAAACAGTTGTACTAAGTATGGAAAAATTCATAAAATCATGACAATGGACATTATGAGAAATATGTTTTTTTTAAACATCATATTAAATGTATAACAATAACATTTAAGTACCTAACATAACAAATAGCATAAATCATGAATCAAAACATATAGACATGAGATCCTCCTACCGAAGGTGATTCTTAGTAACACTTAAGTGAGTTATGAAGCGACCGCCAATACAATACCTTCACACACACCTAGAGATCTGTTATACTACCTCAGATAAGATCATTCTCACTTCCCATAATATCATACATTTATATACATAACATTCTCTTTCCAAAAGATATAAAAGACTTAGTTAAGTAATGCAAGGAGGGACCGACCACACACCCTCTCCAAGCTTGCCCAAAATAATCCTGAAGACTACCTAAGTTTAGATCAAATCTACTTATTCCATTTAATTTCCCTATCTATAGTAATTCTTAACACTTCGTTAGATATAACATTAAGTGACCATTCCAATGCCAGTTTCATATCTTAACTAAGCAACCTATAAACAACTCTAGGTAAGTACTTAGTCATTTACATACATTCAAACTAAATACATTATATTTACTAGTTCATTAAGAGACATGTATCAAATAAGGAAATTCAACTAATGGTCTTGGAAAATACCTAGGGCACTCACACACTAATATCTTCAAAACCTAGTCGTGCAATGTCTAGATAGTGTCCCATTCAACTACCTAAATTGTACCGAGCCGCACCTTTACCCTAGAAGTTAACGCATTCCTTAGGTCATAGACCAACGTACTTGAACTCTCAGAGGTCTTGTTCAAGTCCTTACGTATAATTAATCACATATAAATATATGTAAAGTAGTGCGGAATTAAAACTTTTCACACGAATATCTTAAAACATCTTTTCATATAAAAATCATAGAAACACCAAGTCTCAAATTATGCAATTCTTATACTCAAGAATTCATGGTAAATGTCCCATACATTACAAATATTGAAAATACTTAGTCTATTCCAATACTTCAAAATAAAAGACATATATATGATCTCGAGTCAAATGAGTAAATACTTTGACTTCGCTTGAACGACACTAGAATCAAAGCTTTCCTTCACGATCCTTCTCACCTTCCATCGACAACTTTAGATATAACAAAATTCATGGAATTAGTACAAAAACTTGTACTAAGTATGGCATAATGCATAAAATCATGAAAAATAAACATTTATTAGAAACATGCTCTTTTTGATTAAAACATCACATCATAAGAATAAGAATAAACACCTTATATACATCACATCATAAGAATAAAAATCACTTGATCAACTTATCACATTTGTAAGGACAACTGTACAGTGAACTAATTCACTGTTACAGTGAACTCTATGAACTTCACAAAGAACACTTTCTAGCATGCAATCTTCTAACTAAAAGCTATCCTAATACTCACTTAAGTAAGACAAAGAGGGACCACCTATACACCTCTATAGGCACACCTAAATGAACATTAAGATCGCTCATAATGACATACACACTCTTACAATGCACCAACCACATAAACATGAGATCCTCCTACCAAAGGTGATTCAAAGTTTCACTTGAGTGAGTTGTGAAGTGAGAACCAATAAAATCCCTTCAGACACACTAAAGTGATCGATTAAACTACCTAGGATAGAATCATTCTCACCTAAAATCAGCCACATATAATTGATTTGTCATTCTCCTCCCAAAGGTTATCAAAAGACTTACTTAAGTAAATCAAGAAGATAACGTCCATGATTGACCTCTTCAAGATTACCTACATAATCCTTTCGACTACCTAAGGTTTAGATCATGTCTACTTAATCAACCAACTTCCCTAACTAGAGTCATTATTAAGACATATCTAGGTAAAATACGAAGTGACCATTCCTATGCCCCTTCACACCTTTACTAGACAATCCTTAAATACTCTAGATAAGTACTTATTCATTTAACATGCTTTCTAACTAAACTCATTACATTCAATAGTTCATTTAATACACATCCATCCCATAAGAGACATTCAAGTAATGGTCTTAGAAATGACATAGGACTCTCACTAATATTTTCAAGGCCTATTGTGAAATGTCTAGATAGCATCTCATACCACAACCTAAACTTCATAGAACTTCTATTATACTAGTAGGTATCCTATTGATAAATATATGAAATAACTGATATAGACCATTGCAGCAAAACATGGAATCTGGAGTTGTAACCTACTCCGATTGAGGGTGTTGTACTTGGTAATGGAAGAACTTGGACACGTCTCATGTAGGCACGTGGTTAACGAATATGAAGGGATTTCTTTGCACTCTAGTATCTTCATTAACTAGAGATACTTCCCTTACCATACTGACTAGGTGCTAGTCTTTGTTCTCATAGAATAATTGATATTAAAGGTTAATACAAAGGGTTTCATATCTTATTCATAACCCAATTACATTTACCCTATGAAAGAGGTCCCCTAGGGCTACCTTAAATGGTGACAAAGATAGCTCATAATGACTTTTCTAAGGATGATATGATGTCATTCCAGCAAACCAAGCTCAAGTCCATCATTCATTACAAGAAGGATACTGTTACAGTTTTCGACTTCCAGGTTCATAACTTTACCACTAGGTTCAAGGTTCCACATAAAAGACCCTCTTAACATCATTCAAGGTCACATATCATTCATACATTCTAGACTAAGAGGCTTTATCATCCTAAGTGATGATATATTATATCCACATTAAAACCTGTAACAAGTAAGGGACACAAGTCTACCAAGACAAGGCATAAAATACATCACATATAACATATTACATATCATTCTAGAAGCACATAAGATAAACTAAGCATACTTACTAGTCATCCTATACACTACTATAATACTCAATCAATTAAGTTCAATTCAATATAGATTGATCAATCTAATACAACCTATGAATCAATTGAATACAATTCTTACAACATTCAATAGGCCTGATAAAATACACAAGAATTCATAAGCATTAAAACAATATCACTTAACCCATAAAGTAATCAAAAACTAGGGTTCATCAATTACATAAGTTAATAGTTTAATTTAGTTAAAATAAAATAATTAATAACAATTCAATCAATAATAAATTATTTAAAACCATTATTGCAGGACCCCATGCATAGATTTAAATTTAGAAAACTTATCTTTAGAGAAGTCTTTGAAAATCACTTTGAGGATTGGCTCTGTGAAAAAAAGAGATCCAAGGATGAAAAATAATACCTAAATGATGTTAATACGCCAATGTTATGAAGAATCACCTCTAAAATCTCCAATCCAATCTCTTCCGTGAGTTTATGCTTCAATGTAGTTCTAGAGAATTTCTATGATATTTTGGGTTTTGATTTTGATAAATGAGTTCATCTAGGTATTTAGGACTTATAAACCCACTTAAAATACCTATAATAATTCTAAGTAACCTCCCTTTCTATTATTTTGACATTGGGTGAATTTACCAATTCACCCTTGGAACTGCAGTGAACTCATGAGGAAACGCAACTCACAGATGACTTGCCAAACTACGAGGCGTCAGTCCACAAATAGACCGTACTGTCCTCCCTCAATGACTTAAGAGACTATACATTTATATATTTATCTCCCTAGTCTAATTATTGACCCACTCCTTCCATCGACGGGGCGTAGACTTTCCAACGAGCAGTCCTTTGCCTAAGTTGATTGGGCTGGTCCAAGACA